>OZ023270.1:106256750-107456750 GCA_964006375.1 Tillus elongatus | reverse complement strand
GGTTGCGGCGGGGTGTCCGCAGGGAAGTGTTCTGTCTCCCTTGCTTTAGTGCCTAGCTTGGGAGGCTCTCGGGAGGGGGGTATGAGGTACAGGGCTATGCGGGCGACATTGTCATCATAGTCCGAGGAAAGGTCACACAGTCAGTGTGGGAGCGCATGCAGACTGCACTGAAAGTGGTGGAAGGGTTGATGGTTGGTCAAGGGCTCAAGGTGAGCGCCGAGAATGCAACCGTCGTGCTGTTTACGAGGAGGAGGAAGTGCGACAGCCACATAACTCTTACTCTATACGGTAGGAGCATTCCAATGGCCAGGGAGGTAAAATATCTTGGGGTCGTATTGGACTCTGAGGTAATCTGGAATGGTTACATTGGAAAAATACTGCGTAAGGCAGTCATGACCTTAGCCGTCACTAGGCGGCTATATGGAAAACGTGGAGACTAACATCTAGTATGGCACACTGGCTGTACACAAGGGTGGTCAGATCAGGGTTAACATACGCGGCACTGGTCTGGTGGCCTAAGGTGACACAATCCAGTGCCAAACAAAAACTATGCAAGCTCCAAAGGATGGCTGGCCTAGACATCACAGGGGCCTAGGCATCACAGTCTGCAACCCCAACAGCCGCCATGGTGGTGTTGCTGGATCTGCCCCCCTCCCCTACACTTAGTTATTATGGGGGAGGCCAGGCTAGGACTATACAGACTAGCCTGCAATGGTAGACTGAGGACCAACCCAGGCTTCAGGGGCCACTGCAAAATTCAGGAGATCGTGAAGGAGCCCATGCTCAAAATGAGGTCAGACTTTGCGAGCCCGCGAATCTGCAGGGAAAACAACTTTACAGTGGAAATCCCCGACCGCGAGGCATGGCGGGAGGAGACACCGGGCATACCACGGGACGCTCTCCTCTGGTTTACGGACGGATCTGGCGGGGAGCGTGGGACGAGGGCAGGTGTTTACTCGGAAGGACCGAGGGTAAGTCATAGTATTTCCCTCGGAGTCCATGTAACGGTGTTTCAGGCCGAAATGTACGCCATCCTGCACTGTGTGCGGGAGAACAAGAGGAGGAGCTACACTAACAAGCGGATCCTCATATCCACAGACAGCCAGGCAGCCCTTAAGGCACTAAGTAGCCCAGGGGTAAATTCCTGGCTGGTGAGTGAGTGCTGAGACGAGACGAGCGACCTGGCTGGGCAGAATAAGGTCACCCTCATCTGGGTGCCGAGTCACTCGGGGGTCAAGGGCAATGAAGAAACTGACAGTCTCGCGAGAGAGGGTCAGCACAACCATTTATGGGACCAAAACCGGCTCTGTGCGTGACAAAGAGCACTGCCAGGGGAGCCATTAAGTCCTGGGTCAGAAACCAACACAAGGTGTACTGGGCAGACTGTCCAGGGCTCAGACATGGGAAGTCAATAATTGACGAACCCAGTTCAAAGAGAGCTGTGGAGCTGCTAAATCTTAGCAGAAGACAGCTCAGAAACATAACAGGTCTCTTGACGGGACACATGGCCGTCAAGAAACACTTGCATAAAATGGGGCGGTTCGAGGGGGACCTCGCATGCAGACTCTGCGGCGAGGGGGAGGAATCAGCCCAGCACATCTTGTGCCAGTGTAAAGCTCTGGACCGAAAAGACAATTGATCTACGGTCAGTCTAGACCGGAGACAGAGCAATATAAAACTTCACCCTACCAATCGCTGTGCCGACTAGTTCAAGGCACAGTGATTTTGGAATGGGTGGAGTAATACTAAGGGCATACACAATCAACCAAAAGTTTCAGTGTTATCGGGGCGGCAAGGCCGCGGACGAGCCACGAGGAAAAAAATGCAAACAGGCATCAATCTGGTGACCAACATAGCCTATATAGTAGAAACTTTGCAGAATCGACTAGAGCGTGTTAGCATCATAAGATGGACAATCTAATTTGCAGTTGAACTAGCCGGGAAAATACCTAGCGTTCCACTTAGAAAAATAAACTTAATATGTAAATCTCAGCACTTCTATGCGCAAATGTTTTTCTTTTTGGCGTCAAAATCGAATTGCTCGTGAAAAGCTGAACAATTTTCCACATCTGAATCCCTTTTGTGTTTTCTTTTGGAAAAAATTTATGTCTCCGGAAATGATACTATAAATAATTATAGGGTGCTTTGAACTGCATCTTATATAATTATGGTGACAATCACAGGATGGCCCATAAGTCGTTGGTGATACCTTTCGAACACCCTTATATTATTGAATTTTTGCATTTTTTTTTCGAAATATGATGTATGTTTGTAAGAAAAAAATCGAGACGCAGTAAGTGCGTGTTGGTAGCGAACTTCACGAAATGCTTTAAATTTCAATAATTCAATTTGCTATTAAACCAAGGTTTGTTGGCTACGAAACCAGTTTTCCCGGAAATATTTTAGGTTTATTTACGGAAGATTGTTGTACATTTTCGAACAATAAGTTATTTTTATAAAATATAGCACATTATTTCTACTATATAGATTATACCGGCAATCAGATTGATGTCTGGTTGCATTAAAGAGATATATTTGCTATTAAAAACATTTTAATGAAAATTCACTTCCATAACGCACTTGCTGCGTCTAGACTTTCTTTAAGAGCCAGAAGTGAATAGAGAAGTTACGCGAGACAGATTTTTAAAACAATGTAATTTTAAAAGGTACTATTCTTTTTTTACGTACAAAATTACCGTCAGATCTAAATTAAAATTCTGCATGCGCCCAAACTCAAGGTGGAGTATTTTCTGAGAGACCTGAAACTCTACCTGGTGAAAAAGTGTAGACTGACACAGAATAAGAATTACCATACAAATTGCAGGGGACATTTTTCCTTTTACGATGGGGTTGATTACATGAGGGGTTGCTCTCATGTCAATGGCACACTGTAAGAGACCCTTCTAGGGAATTCCAAGGGCCGCGTCTCTCCACTTTGGGGACCACCCTCTGCTGAGGGAGATTGCATACAGAATACGCCCTGTGCATACGTCAGCGTGTTTAAATGAGTGCGTATATGCGTTCCTAGAGGGCGGCACTTTGTCACCGACAGCTACACTGCAAAATAGGAGATCTTTATCTATTTTTTGTGACAATATTTCTTTTGTTATCTTCATTATGCATACGGGGGGCGGATAAAAACATCTACACACAAATAAATGATGCAATAATAAGCCAAAATAGAAGCTTATAATAATCACACTGACGCACAAAATTGAAAATGAGGTTTTTTTTTGACTTATGAGCAAACCACTTTGCAACGCCTTATATGGCTTTGTTGTTTTTTTGAGAAAAGTTGACCTTTCACGTGTTTTTTGAGCTTTGGGTATAAATAATGGGCCGATGGTGCTAAATCAGGAGAATATGGCGGGTAATTTGCAGTGCAACCAATGACTTGAGCAGTGGCGTTGTCTTGCAAAATATCACACTTATGGCTAGGTTTCCGCGCAGTTTTTCCACAATTTTCACGCGTAATTTAATTAGAAACTCACTATTATATGCTCACGTGACAGTTCTACCTTGTTGCGGATATTCTATCAGAATTATATCAGCTTTAGGATAAGACATGATGTAAATTAAACAGTCCGCGTTTACGTCACAGTTTTGGCAGATCCTATTGTATTTCGTTAATATGAAATATAGAGGACACCTTATTCTTAAATTGGACCCAGCTTGAGGACAGTAAAATAAAAAGTCTGAACGCAGCAAATGCGTTGTGGTGAATTTTCATTAAAAAAATTTAATAGCAAATATGTTTTTTTTAAAGAAAGCAGGCATCAAATTCGGTTACCAGTATAACGTATATAGTAAAAACAATGTGTCATGTTTCATCAGGTGTGTTCGACTAAAAAAAAAAGAAAATTTGTATCAACAACGACTTCTGGGCCAGCCTATGATTGTAGAAATATTTTTTTAAGACGTTGCTCAAGACACCTTATAATTAATGTATAATTTTTTTTCTGTCTTGTATAATAACGGATATATTGAGCTTATTGATTTTTTACGAAAATTCACCAAGAATCATATACCATTAAACGATAAACTCTATATCTAAAACTACGGCCAAAGCATCAGAGAAAGGGTCTATTTGAAATGAATTTTCTGGAAATAATTTAGTAAAATGAAGGACAGTGACGGTTGAAACTAATACTTCAGTATATGTAAAACATTATTACGTATTAGTTTCAGGTTCTTTGCTTAAATGTTGCCAATTTTGAAGTTTTAAATAACCACTTTAATGTTTTGAGGAAACCTCCAGTTTTTTTAAATGCCTATAACTTGTTTGTCATCTAACTTACAGAGCTAAATTTTGGTACGTAATTTACTTTTAATGATGAAAATCCGCGTACCAACTTTAGTTGCCCTTACTTAGTTATTTTGGAGATATACAAAATTTCCGAAAGAAAACACAAAAATTTCCGGAAAAACCTGGGCCGATTTTAATGGCTAACGAACCTATTCAACCCACTGGCAAAAAGAAGGTACTCACCAAATTTTATCAAAAGCAGCCCATTATTTTTTGAGTTATCAGTGTGATATGTATATATATATATATATATATATATATATATATATATATATATATATATATATATATATATATATATATATATATATATATATATATATAAACATAAAAATTGAAACTGACCCTATAATTGACAACATTTAGGCAAAGAACCTGAAACAAATACAGGTTATGTAAAGAAAATGTCGCAAGAAGAGTGTTCTGCAAACCCTTAAGTTTCTGTTTCAATCGTCATTGTCCATCATTTTACTAAAATATTTCCAGACATTTCATTTCAAATAGACCCTTTCTTCAATTCTTTGGCTTTAGTTTTAATGAAGTTTATGGTTTAACGGTCTATAATTTTTAGCTAATTTTGGTAGAAAAAGTTCGTTAATGAGGAGACCGCGATTTTTGAATTTTAAAAAGATTTTTTCAAATGAACCCAAACAAGGCCCTCTAGAATCCATATCCGAGTTTAGTTTTTTAGCTGTTTAGATATATACAGGGTGACGCATTTTTACGGTAAAGCTCAATATAATTGTTACTATACAAGATACGAGAAAAGGTTGTATACGTTAATTATAGGGTATCTTGAGCTGCATCTTATAAAATTATTTTGACAATCACAGGATGGCCCATAAGTCGTTGGTGCAGCTATACTTCCTTAAAATCCTGTTTACTTCTCCCAGAACCCTTATTCACCGCCGGTCCCTCAACTTTCTTGGGGGTTGTTCCGAAGAAATTTTTCCTGTTTATATTATTCTTGTTTATGCACTGAGGGTGGTTGTAGACATGTAGCAGGCGGAGGAGAACCCCCGTGACGAAGCCGCGAACCCAAGATTTTCAACTTATGTTTAAATTGTTATCTCATTTCATTTGTTTAAAATATTTTTCCAAAAATGAATTTGAAGTTGCCTTGTTTGTCAGTCTCACATAGAGAGCGACAATATTTTATCATTTAAAAAAGTATCTATACAGAAACAGTTACCAAACAATGAAGAGGGTTTGAGTGCAGCAAGTACGCTGTGGTAGAGAATTTTCATAAAAAGATTTCAAATCCTACAACCCAATTTCCCATTGAGCCATAATCTTCAATCTTGAGCCATAGTAAAACCTATGTAGAATCGTTCGATTGGGTTCACTAAAACAAAACCATCCAAGCAATTACTAAGGAGAAATACCTATGTTAAGAATATTGTTGCTGATTAAACTTCTCTTGTTAAGCTTAATTGCACCTTGTATTTAAGGAAACTTGCAAAGAAATAAAGAAAAAGGAAACACACATGTTACTTGTACGACATCTATTCAACCACACGTTCGTGCGCTACATACCACTCAAGTCTCTTACTACCTTAGTGGTGGGGTTGACAATGAACATAAATTTGAATTAAGGCGCCAACAACCTACCATATAGATAATTTGGCAAGTACATTTGTAAATAATTAATGTTTTTCTAGAAAATTTTGTAACTTTAATGACATTTGTAACAACATTTTTTAAAGCGACTTGCAGTATTTTCATATATTATGTACCAAGTTTAAATTTTCTAGCTCCATAGAAAATAGAAATTTCTTCCATTAATCGCTTACTGTGATCTCTAAAACCGGTCTCCAAGGTCCATTTAAATTTACAGAATTAGTTTTAATAATATACTTTACTAATAGTGTACAATTCTTATGAAAATTCACTACCATAATGCACTTGCTGCGTCCCGAAATTTTTTGTGATTGTAATTGTATTTTGCGATTTTTGGTTTAAGAACGTTTGTGTGACGCATTTCTATGCTTGATATACCTTGTAAAAAGTTCCCAATTACAATATATATATATATATATATATATATATATATATATATATATATATATATATATATATATATATATATATATATATGTATATATATATATATATATATATATATATATATATATATATACATATATATATATATATATATATATATATATATATATATATATATATATATATATATATATATATATATATATATATACTTTGTATCGTCAGGTAGGTACCTATAAACTTACTACATTTTACATTTATGTTAGAGATATAAATCGATGTTCCCCGCTTTAATATATTTGTTTGCCTGACATTACAATACATACAAATTTTGTACATGCTCTCGAAATATAAATTTTGCGTTAAAATCGATTATATCTGGGCGAGGTGTTGAATAATTTAAACACAGAATTCTCAATAGTGTCCTAATCCAAATGCCAATCACGTTCTGCAAATACATGTGTCCATTTCCATCAGATTCCATTAAAATATATTTTCACCTCTTAGCGAATTTTCATCAAGAAAAAATTAATATAGACGTCACGATGAAAAGCTTTTGAAGAAACTTATTCAGATAAACGCAAATTTGGGTCCCTAAAACCCAAAACCAAGGTCCGTTATATATATATATATATATATATATATATATATATATATATATATATATATATATATATATATATATATATATATATATATATATATATATATATATATATATATATATATATATATACTTGTGAATTTTTATTGGTTTACGTGGACTACAGTTTCGAATCGTCCTGGTTCATCATCAGCACGCTACTGACTATGATCGTTCCTGTGTGGTCTATGACTGAGATTGTACGTGAGGTCTGCGCGTTGAGCTTCTATTGGTCGGTTTACTGTTCTCTGATTGGTTATGTTTTCGGACTATGGCGTGTGTATCGGTCTCCTGTCTTGATCACTGTGGTTTGATAATGTGTCTATTTGTGTGGATTTTATTAAGTTTTGTTTAAATGTTTGTTTTTGAATTTGTTCTGGGATTAATTTTTTCTTATTGTTTGTTTGTTGAATGTAGTATTGTTCCCAGATTTCAATATTTTGTGGTCTTTAATATGTCTTATTAGCTGTAATTGGTTGATATCTGGTATTTGATATTTTCTGTTGTGAATGTGTGTACCTACGTTTGATTTGTAGCAAGGTATGTGGATTTTATTTAATGCTGTTATATGTTCCTTGAATCTTGTTTCTATTGATTTTTTTGTCAATCCTATATATTGTTATTGCATGTGTTACATTCTATTTGATATAATTCGTTTACATACAGACTTGGACACTACTTCTCTGGCTTCACTGTTGGTTTTTGTAGGTGAAGGACGTAGCCAGCGCGTGAGCTAACTGGAGCAAGTGGCCCTTCGAACTCTGGATGTTCTAGGATGTTCTTCAATGCTTCTGTGACTATAGTTTCGCTGCTTGACAGCATTCTCAGACAGATTAAAATTGAATTAGTACGAAATCATGACAACTACAAATAAAGATCATAGCAACAGATCTATACATAATCCCAGTCAAGAAAACCGTCAAGCATTTAACGACGCAAGAAACCGCTATGTCCGCATTCTTTCTGAGGCAAAAAACTCGTTTAATAACCACATCAAAAACAAAGTCCTCTTAAGATCCAGCGGCAGCAAACCCTTCTGGACTCTTGATAAATCTATTGGGAATAATTTCTGCAAGAGCATGTTCCCACCTCTTGTTTCAAGGGGTGAAATTGTTTCTACCGCCCTGGGCAAGGCTGAACTTTTTGGCTCGTTGTTCGCCGGCAATTCTACTCTCAAACCTCCAAATGTTCAACCACCAACAGTCCCCAATGTCGGGTATAAAATGACTGATATCATTTTCAAAACTAAAAAGGTACGAAAGATGCTCTCTTAATATCAGGAAAGCCTCTGGCCTTGACGAGATCCCAGCAATTGTTCTCAAAATATGCGCACCAGAACTTGCTCCTGTCCTGATTCGTCTGTTTCAGACAGCTTACAATAGAGACATATTCCCTAGTAACTGGAAAACTGCTCGAGTACAACCCGTCCTCAAGAAAGGATCCAAAGCGCTTGCTAGCAACTACATGCCTATTTCTCTCCTTTCAGTCGTCTCTAAAGTGATGGAAAAGTTACGCGGACGAGAGCACCATCCACTCAAATATACAATATTCTAAGCCTGTCTCTTTAGCCCAATTAGATGAGGATCGCAGACTCATGGAGGGTTCTGTCTCCGTGGATCTCCAAAAAATATTAGCCTGGGGATGTAGAAATCTTGTACAATCCAATCGCACCAAATCATAGTCTTGCTTTTTTTCTCATAAAAGATACACCAGCCCTAGACTCATCACAATGAACAACCAAGTTGTAATGAGTCCTTTTCACTGGTTGGTATTTCTGTGGATCGAAATCTCAGTTGGCACCAACATGTCACATCAATTGCAGAATCGGCTGCTAAGAAATTAGGTTTCCTTTTTCGGGCTTGCAAATACTTTTCACCAGCTAATCTATATACCTTATATACTTCACAAATAAGACCAAACCTCGAATATTGCTCCCACATCTGGGGTGCTGCCGCCGCTTCTACACTCGCTATCCTGGACTCCATTCCAAAGAGAGCTATACGTCTCGTCGGTGACCCTACCCTCACCCAAGGGCTGCCATCCCTTGCCCACCGACGTGGCGTTGGTGACCTCTCTCTCTTTTATAGATATCTGCACGGGCACTGCTCAGAGGAGCTTTCTTCCATAGTTCCTCTACCTATATATATATATATATATATATATATATATATATATATATATATATATATATATATATATATTCAGAAAGATTTCCGCGGTCTTTAATGTGAGACATGCTTGGTTCTCGGGTTAAACCGCGTCCAGAATTTATGGAAACTCGACGTTTCGGCTCCTGTTTTGGAGCCATTTTCAAGAGGTAAAGGAAATATGTAAGGACACTTTAAGGCCTCAATCTGCCTACTCCTTAGAGTGATGGACAAAGGTGGGTAAAGGAAATATGTAAGGACACTCTAAGGCCTCAATCTGCCTACTCCTTAGAGTGGTGGACAAATGTGGGTAAAGGAAATATGTAAGGACACTCTAAGGCCTCAATCTGCCTACTCCTTAGAGTGATGGACAAAGGTGGGTAAAGGAAATATGTAAGGACACTCTAAGGCCTCTATCTGCCTACTCCTTAGAGTGGTGGACAAAGGTAGGTAAAGGAAATATGTAAGGACACTCTAAGGCCTCAATCTGCCTACTCCTTAGAGTCGTGGATAAAGGTAGGTTGGGTTGTTGTAGCTCGATTACGGGGCCTCAATCTGCCTACTCCCCAAATCTCGCTGGAGATCGTCTGTGAGGTCTCAGTGTGTTCAACCCTAGGCCTCAGAGAGATCTGGCAGTTCGTTGCAAGTCTTGTCTTATATAGGTCGTTTCGTCTACCTGTTGCGTCATCAGTGAAAGTAGTGGGGTCACCGTCAATTAAGTGGGGGGATAATGATGCAACAAAATTGTCTGTGGAATTCATTTCCCTTTTGTGTGTTTGCAAAGAAGATATAATAGGTTTCCAAGTAGTCGGAAGGCGAAGACCATCATCTCTCTTATTTAAACAATCGGGACGTTTTTCAATCTCGATTGCTTCGCGGATAATTCTCGTTTTGAAATTGTAAACCGGTGCTATTGTTTTGGCATTATCGAAGTCTATTTTGTGCCCTGTATGAATATGATGCATGGCCAGCGCCGATGAGGGGTCGGATTTTCTAACTGCGAGGGTGTGTTCGTATATTCTATTGTGGATGCGTCTGTTTGTTTGTCCTACGTAAGTTCGGGAACAGTCGGAACAAGGAATTTCGTAAACTCCGTGGGATTCGTTTGGAATCGTATCCTTGGGAGTTTTTATAAGATTTGATAGTTTTTGGTCTGTTGTGAATACGGTTTTGATATTATGGGTTCTGAAAATTCGGCTGATTTTGTCGGTGACACCTTTAATGTATGGTAAAAACGCTGTGTGTTGTTGTGTGGACGCTGTTTGTTCTTGTTGTGGTGTAGTGGTTTGTTGTTGTGCGTTTCTAATGTTTCGTAGTATGTGATTGTTGTCGTATCCGTTTTCTAGCAATGTCTGTCTTAAAAAGTTTAATTCTGTCTGTTTGTTGTTGTTGTCCGTTAGTCTAAGGGATCGTGTTACTAATGTTCGAACCACGGAATTTAGTTGCGATGGGTGATGGTGAGATTGGGCGTTAAGATACCGGTTAGTGTGGGTTGGTTTTCGGTAGACAGTGTAAGAAAATCCTCTGACTGGGTTTTTAGTGATGCGTACATCTAAGAAAGGCAAAGAAAAATTATTTTCCATTTCCATGGTGAACTGGATTTGGGGGTTGATGTTATTTAGGTAAGAAAGGAATTCGTCTAGAGATTCTTTGCCGTGTGGCCAGACAGCGAAAATGTCGTCAACGTATCTTAACCAACACGTTGGTTTAAGAATTAAACTTTTTAAGACAGACATTGCTAGAAAACGGATACGACAACAATCACATACTACGAAACATTAGAAACGCACAACAACAAACCACTACACCACAACAAGAACAAACAGCGTCCACACAACAACACACAGCGTTTTTACCATACATTAAAGGTGTCACCGACAAAATCAGCCGAATTTTCAGAACCCATAATATCAAAACCGTATTCACAACAGACCAAAAACTATCAAATCTTATAAAAACTCCCAAGGATACGATTCCAAACGAATCCCACGGAGTTTACGAAATTCCTTGTTCCGACTGTTCCCGAACTTACGTAGGACAAACAAACAGACGCATCCACAATAGAATATACGAACACACCCTCGCAGTTAGAAAATCCGACCCCTCATCGGCGCTGGCCATGCATCATATTCATACAGGGCACAAAATAGACTTCGATAATGCCAAAACAATAGCACCGGTTTACAATTTCAAAACGAGAATTACCCGCGAAGCAATCGAGATTGAAAAACGTCCCGATTGTTTAAATAAGAGAGATGATGGTCTTCGCCTTCCGACTACTTGGAAACCTATTATATCTTCTTTGCAAACACACAAAAGGGAAATGAATTCCACAGACAATTTTGTTGCATCATTATCCCCCCACTTAATTGACGGTGACCCCACTACTTTCACTGATGACGCAACAGGTAGACGAAACGACCTATATAAGACAAGACTTGCAACGAACTGCCAGATCTCTCTGAGGCCTAGGGTTGAACACACTGAGACCTCACAGACGATCTCCAGCGAGATTTGGGGAGTAGGCAGATTGAGGCCCCGTAATCGAGCTACAACAACCCAACCTACCTTTATCCACGACTCTAAGGAGTAGGCAGATTGAGGCCTTAGAGTGTCCTTACATATTTCCTTTACCTACCTTTGTCCACCACTCTAAGGAGTAGGCAGATAGAGGCCTTAGAGTGTCCTTACATATTTCCTTTACCCACCTTTGTCCATCACTCTAAGGAGTAGGCAGATTGAGGCCTTAGAGTGTCCTTACATATTTCCTTTACCCACATTTGTCCACCACTCTAAGGAGTAGGCAGATTGAGGCCTTAGAGTGTCCTTACATATTTCCTTTACCCACCTTTGTCCATCACTCTAAGGAGTAGGCAGATTGAGGCCTTAAAGTGTCCTTACATATTTCCTTTACCTCTTGAAAATGGCTCCAAAACAGGAGCCGAAACGTCGAGTTTCCATAAATTCTGGACGCGGTTTAACCCGAGAACCAAGCATGTCTCACATTAAAGACCGCGGAAATCTTTCTGAACATTTAATTCGCCTCTACGGGGAGGAACTTTTATCTTCTACCAAAATTTTCACCAAACTCCTTATCCGCAAATCCCGTCTCCTTTGTGACCTCACCTTTCTAAAAGCCTGCCGTGATCATCACGTGGTCCCAAAATCTTTTCAACTTAAACATCACACCAAATCACATAACGTCTCCAACATTTTAAAACGAACAGGCTTTGCTCTCCTTAGAAATTCCATTCACGAGACAAGACGACACCTTAACACTACCAACACACTGATTTACGACACGTACATAAAAATACACACATACAAAATACACCCTACACTTTGGGACACTCTAGACAGACTCTCACATAGTAAATCAGAACATGTTACACAACAAAAGACGGACGTACAAAAAAGAAAATTACAGCAGCTTCTAGACAACAAAAATCTCACACAACACACACATAATGCCAATCCTCCTATAGTAGTTCACAACCTTTCAAATTCCACCATAAGTGACGTCGCCATCAAAGTCCTATCCAAAGGTTTTAATTTTGCACCAACCCCTAAATTCATCCCAATAGAAAAGATAATTTCTCAATCAGAAGATGCAATAACACACTTACCGACTGACGAAGCTGAAATTACGAGACAAGACATTGCAAGAATATTACGTTCTGCCAAACTTCCACCTTCCAACCTTTCTCCTCACGAACGACAGTCAATCAGAGACCTAAACCGAAACACAGAAATTATAATCCTACCAGCAGACAAAGGCAACGCTACAGTCATACTTGACAAAACAGACTATATACAAAAGATGGACAATTTACTAAACAACACAGAATACAAACAAATCCCTAACGACCCTACAACTTATCTGGAAAAGAAAACCAAAACTATCATCAACAACTCCCAACTCAATCCTGACCTCAAAAAAGAACTAATCCCCCGCGAAAAATCATCTCGCATCCCTAGAAAATATGGCCTCCCAAAAATCCATAAGCCTGATATACCCCTTCGCCCTATCGTAAGTGCCCACCGTTCACCCACACAAAAACTTGCAAAACATCTAGCCAAAACTCTCCAACCATTAGTAGAAAACGCTACATCCTATGTCAAAAACTCCACCCATTTCATCGACCTTCTTCAAAACAACACCATTTCTCAAAACGACATCCTAGTTAGCTTTGATATAGTTTCCTTATTCACCAATATACCTCTATCTGAAACCCTTGACATTCTCAAAAATAAACACAATATTTCCCACGATACCTTAGCTCTTGTGGAACACTGCACATCTAACACTTATTTCCTTTTTCAAAACAAATTTTACAAACAAGTTCGAGGTGCTCCAATGGGTTCACCCCTCTCTCCTGCATTGGCCAACATTTTCATGGAAAACTTCGAGACACAAGCCCTCAATTCATCCCAACTTAAACCAACGTGTTGGTTAAGATACGTTGACGACATTTTCGCTGTCTGGCCACACGGCAAAGAATCTCTAGACGAATTCCTTTCTTACCTAAATAACATCAACCCCCAAATCCAGTTCACCATGGAAATGGAAAATAATTTTTCTTTGCCTTTCTTAGATGTACGCATCACTAAAAACCCAGTCAGAGGATTTTCTTACACTGTCTACCGAAAACCAACCCACACTAACCGGTATCTTAACGCCCAATCTCACCATCACCCATCGCAACTAAATTCCGTGGTTCGAACATTAGTAACACGATCCCTTAGACTAACGGACAACAACAACAAACAGACAGAATTAAACTTTTTAAGACAGACATTGCTAGAAAACGGATACGACAACAATCACATACTACGAAACATTAGAAACGCACAACAACAAACCACTACACCACAACAAGAACAAACAGCGTCCACACAACAACACACAGCGTTTTTACCATACATTAAAGGTGTCACCGACAAAATCAGCCGAATTTTCAGAACCCATAATATCAAAACCGTATTCACAACAGACCAAAAACTATCAAATCTTATAAAAACTCCCAAGGATACGATTCCAAACGAATCCCACGGAGTTTACGAAATTCCTTGTTCCGACTGTTCCCGAACTTACGTAGGACAAACAAACAGACGCATCCACAATAGAATATACGAACACACCCTCGCAGTTAGAAAATCCGACCCCTCATCGGCGCTGGCCATGCATCATATTCATACAGGGCACAAAATAGACTTCGATAATGCCAAAACAATAGCACCGGTTTACAATTTCAAAACGAGAATTATCCGCGAAGCAATCGAGATTGAAAAACGTCCCGATTGTTTAAATAAGAGAGATGATGGTCTTCGCCTTCCGACTACTTGGAAACCTATTATATCTTCTTTGCAAACACACAAAAGGGAAATGAATTCCACAGACAATTTTGTTGCATCATTATCCCCCCACTTAATTGACGGTGACCCCACTACTTTCACTGATGACGCAACAGGTAGACGAAACGACCTATATAAGACAAGACTTGCAACGAACTGCCAGATCTCTCTGAGGCCTAGGGTTGAACACACTGAGACCTCACAGACGATCTCCAGCGAGATTTGGGGAGTAGGCAGATTGAGGCCCCGTAATCGAGCTACAACAACCCAACCTACCTTTATCCACGACTCTAAGGAGTAGGCAGATTGAGGCCTTAGAGTGTCCTTACATATTTCCTTTACCTACCTTTGTCCACCACTCTAAGGAGTAGGCAGATAGAGGCCTTAGAGTGTCCTTACATATTTCCTTTACCCACCTTTGTCCATCACTCTAAGGAGTAGGCAGATTGAGGCCTTAGAGTGTCCTTACATATTTCCTTTACCCACATTTGTCCACCACTCTAAGGAGTAGGCAGATTGAGGCCTTAGAGTGTCCTTACATATTTCCTTTACCCACCTTTGTCCATCACTCTAAGGAGTAGGCAGATTGAGGCCTTAAAGTGTCCTTACATATTTCCTTTACCTCTTGAAAATGGCTCCAAAACAGGAGCCGAAACGTCGAGTTTCCATAAATTCTGGACGCGGTTTAACCCGAGAACCAAGCATGTCTCACATTAAAGACCGCGGAAATCTTTCTGAACATTTAATTCGCCTCTACGGGGAGGAACTTTTATCTTCTACCAAAATTTTCACCAAACTCCTTATCCGCAAATCCCGTCTCCTTTGTGACCTCACCTTTCTAAAAGCCTGCCGTGATCATCACGTGGTCCCAAAATCTTTTCAACTTAAACATCACACCAAATCACATAACGTCTCCAACATTTTAAAACGAACAGGCTTTGCTCTCCTTAGAAATTCCATTCACGAGACAAGACGACACCTTAACACTACCAACACACTGATTTACGACACGTACATAAAAATACACACATACAAAATACACCCTACACTTTGGGACACTCTAGACAGACTCTCACATAGTAAATCAGAACATGTTACACAACAAAAGACGGACGTACAAAAAAGAAAATTACAGCAGCTTCTAGACAACAAAAATCTCACACAACACACACATAATGCCAATCCTCCTATAGTAGTTCACAACCTTTCAAATTCCACCATAAGTGACGTCGCCATCAAAGTCCTATCCAAAGGTTTTAATTTTGCACCAACCCCTAAATTCATCCCAATAGAAAAGATAATTTCTCAATCAGAAGATGCAATAACACACTTACCGACTGACGAAGCTGAAATTACGAGACAAGACATTGCAAGAATATTACGTTCTGCCAAACTTCCACCTTCCAACCTTTCTCCTCACGAACGACAGTCAATCAGAGACCTAAACCGAAACACAGAAATTATAATCCTACCAGCAGACAAAGGCAACGCTACAGTCATACTTGACAAAACAGACTATATACAAAAGATGGACAATTTACTAAACAACACAGAATACAAACAAATCCCTAACGACCCTACAACTTATCTGGAAAAGAAAACCAAAACTATCATCAACAACTCCCAACTCAATCCTGACCTCAAAAAAGAACTAATCCCCCGCGAAAAATCATCTCGCATCCCTAGAAAATATGGCCTCCCAAAAATCCATAAGCCTGATATACCCCTTCGCCCTATCGTAAGTGCCCACCGTTCACCCACACAAAAACTTGCAAAACATCTAGCCAAAACTCTCCAACCATTAGTAGAAAACGCTACATCCTATGTCAAAAACTCCACCCATTTCATCGACCTTCTTCAAAACAACACCATTTCTCAAAACGACATCCTAGTTAGCTTTGATATAGTTTCCTTATTCACCAATATACCTCTATCTGAAACCCTTGACATTCTCAAAAATAAACACAATATTTCCCACGATACCTTAGCTCTTGTGGAACACTGCACATCTAACACTTATTTCCTTTTTCAAAACAAATTTTACAAACAAGTTCGAGGTGCTCCAATGGGTTCACCCCTCTCTCCTGCATTGGCCAACATTTTCATGGAAAACTTCGAGACACAAGCCCTCAATTCATCCCAACTTAAACCAACGTGTTGGTTAAGATACGTTGACGACATTTTCGCTGTCTGGCCACACGGCAAAGAATC
Source organism: Tillus elongatus (assembly GCA_964006375.1). Taxonomy (NCBI): domain Eukaryota; kingdom Metazoa; phylum Arthropoda; class Insecta; order Coleoptera; family Cleridae; genus Tillus; species Tillus elongatus. The sequence goes on along the minus strand of OZ023270.1, from coordinate 107,440,081 downwards.
TCTAGACGAATTCCTTTCTTACCTAAATAACATCAACCCCCAAATCCAGTTCACCATGGAAATGGAAAATAATTTTTCTTTGCCTTTCTTAGATGTACGCATCACTAAAAACCCAGTCAGAGGATTTTCTTACACTGTCTACCGAAAACCAACCCACACTAACCGGTATCTTAACGCCCAATCTCACCATCACCCATCGCAACTAAATTCCGTGGTTCGAACATTAGTAACACGATCCCTTAGACTAACGGACAACAACAACAAACAGACAGAATTAAACTTTTTAAGACAGACATTGCTAGAAAACGGATACGACAACAATCACATACTACGAAACATTAGAAACGCACAACAACAAACCACTACACCACAACAAGAACAAACAGCGTCCACACAACAACACACAGCGTTTTTACCATACATTAAAGGTGTCACCGACAAAATCAGCCGAATTTTCAGAACCCATAATATCAAAACCGTATTCACAACAGACCAAAAACTATCAAATCTTATAAAAACTCCCAAGGATACGATTCCAAACGAATCCCACGGAGTTTACGAAATTCCTTGTTCCGACTGTTCCCGAACTTACGTAGGACAAACAAACAGACGCATCCACAATAGAATATACGAACACACCCTCGCAGTTAGAAAATCCGACCCCTCATCGGCGCTGGCCATGCATCATATTCATACAGGGCACAAAATAGACTTCGATAATGCCAAAACAATAGCACCGGTTTACAATTTCAAAACGAGAATTATCCGCGAAGCAATCGAGATTGAAAAACGTCCCGATTGTTTAAATAAGAGAGATGATGGTCTTCGCCTTCCGACTACTTGGAAACCTATTATATCTTCTTTGCAAACACACAAAAGGGAAATGAATTCCACAGACAATTTTGTTGCATCATTATCCCCCCACTTAATTGACGGTGACCCCACTACTTTCACTGATGACGCAACAGGTAGACGAAACGACCTATATAAGACAAGACTTGCAACGAACTGCCAGATCTCTCTGAGGCCTAGGGTTGAACACACTGAGACCTCACAGACGATCTCCAGCGAGATTTGGGGAGTAGGCAGATTGAGGCCCCGTAATCGAGCTACAACAACCCAACCTACCTTTATCCACGACTCTAAGGAGTAGGCAGATTGAGGCCTTAGAGTGTCCTTACATATTTCCTTTACCTACCTTTGTCCACCACTCTAAGGAGTAGGCAGATAGAGGCCTTAGAGTGTCCTTACATATTTCCTTTACCCACCTTTGTCCATCACTCTAAGGAGTAGGCAGATTGAGGCCTTAGAGTGTCCTTACATATTTCCTTTACCCACATTTGTCCACCACTCTAAGGAGTAGGCAGATTGAGGCCTTAGAGTGTCCTTACATATTTCCTTTACCCACCTTTGTCCATCACTCTAAGGAGTAGGCAGATTGAGGCCTTAAAGTGTCCTTACATATTTCCTTTACCTCTTGAAAATGGCTCCAAAACAGGAGCCGAAACGTCGAGTTTCCATAAATTCTGGACGCGGTTTAACCCGAGAACCAAGCATGTCTCATATATATATATATATATATATATATATATATATATATATATATATATATATATATATATATATATATATATATATATATATATATATATATATATATATATATATATATATATATATATATATATATATATATATATATGATATTATATGATAATGCCTGACTTCACCGGTTCGGTTTGTTATGTTTATTTTAATTACTGCCGAGGATTGAGCCGAACCCCGGCCTTTAAAAATTGACGTTTGTGATAAACATAAAATTGGAGCAATGACTTGTAGGTCCTCCACAAGTTGGATACTTTGCTCATGGAATTATAACCATATTACCAGTATTTAAAAATTGAAATTGGTGAGATGTAAACAGGTACGCCATCTACATTTTACGTGTACACTATTGTAATTTTTTGACAAATTACAGAATAATTTATAGAAAAATTAGTATAAAGGATTTAAAAAAAAATAAAACTGGCAACGGATTGTAATTTACAATGCCTCAAAACCTACCTGTACCCATTTTCATTGTTCTAAAATACATGGTCTCGTGTTCAAATCTTCTTGAAAACTCAACATCTTCTTTAAGTTTCCATTGTTTTCCAGTTTTAATTACAGATGATTAATTTATTGATTTGAATTTTATGTATTTTATCCGTAAATTTTCGTGTAAAAATATTTAGTCAATTTTCTCAGAAATTTTCTTGGTGTTTCCATAGAAAACGCTTTTTGTTAAGTTTTTGCGAAAAGTTAGGTACCTAATTAATAATTAATGTTTAATAAGTTGTAAAAAGTGTTTGAGAATTTTTGCTAAGCAAATTATCGTTTGGAAACTTTTTATCAAATTTTCGTAAAAGGATTTTTGTATAATTTTTACTTTACTTAGCCAATTTTTGTTAAAAAAAAGTCGAATTATCGTGAAAGAAGCCGCCAGCAAATTTTCATTTAAATGTTATTTTTGTCAAAAAACTTTGCGAATAATTATATCTTGTAACTAACTGTTACAAAGCACTTCAATAGATGTAGGTGCGGTGTTGCCACATATCCAGAACTTCCCCAACATCTGGGAATTTTTGCACCATCTGGCAACACCGCCTCCCCCCCCCCCCCCCGGTGCCTGGGGTGACCCCCCTCAGGCGAAGTCTCAACCCTCTAGGACCAGAAATAACGAAGTTACCAACTTGTACCCCGTCGGAACGGATAACTGAGGTCTGCACATTCCGAACACCCTGTATATACACCCTGTACGCGCAGAGAACCCTTACAGCCTGTATACGCAGAGAGATCTTATATTACGAGAAACACCTCTTGTGTAACATAGGAGTGATGACCACATTTGGATCATCCTGTATATACATCCCCCTGTATACACACGGGACCGATCTGTATTCACAGAACCTTCTAGTAAAAGAAGGTCCTGGAAAATTCTGGAATGGAACGCTCCAGAAAGTGGTGGAAGGTACGGCGAGTATATAAAGACGAAAGCAAGCCAGGACAGTTCAGTTCAGTTCGAGAATGTGAGGTGACTTGAACAAGCAGTAACTACTGTGAAGTGTTATAGAGTAGCGACTGTAGTTTCAGTGTATTAGTGACTTTTGTGTAGAGTAGTGATTGTAAAGCCAGATAAACTAAGTGTTTCATGAGAGAGACGTTCTAGAACTTTTATAATATCCATATTTAGACAGTAAATTAAGTGTTTGGTGAGAGAGACAGTTCTAGAACTTTATTGTATCCATATTTAGAGAGTAAATAAAGTTGTTTTGTTAAAATTAAAAGTCTCACTTATCCAGAACCCGGAGAAAACGCAACAATTTTAAGTTTATTTTCTTAAATTCTTTGTACTTTCTCAAACAATAAGGTAATATAATAATAATAATAATCATTATTGGTCATAATTTTACAGCATGTCAATACAGATAAGTCGCTGATTTGTGAAGTATTTCGACATAATTTTACCAAACGTCATTCCAAAAAATGTTTGACAGCTATCCTCCAAATAACATACTTCAAATTTTGACATACTAATTTTCAAATTTAGGTCTGCCTCTTTTTTTCTCGATCTAAAATTTCACCCAAAACCTTTACTGCCTCGTATTCCTTTCCATATAACAATATTTCAGAACAACCAACTTTCTTTTCTGTTCCATATTTTTACCAAAATAACAAATTTTGTGAAGAGCCAAGTTACACTGACAAAATGTTAAAATCTCCAAAATTTAATATTAGTGAAATATGCCACGTGGTTCCTATTTCTACTATAAAGGTTAGTAGTAGTAGTAGTAGCAATGGTTGGGAGGCTAGGGCCAGGCAAGTAGGCGACATCGCGCCCTTTTTGCCAACCTCGGCAACCCAGAAACCATGCCTTACCCCCTCCACGGTTTCATCACCAAACTTCCTCGACCTCGAAATAAAGGCCATGACGGTCTTCCATTGGACGCAACCCACCTGTCTCCTCTGAAAATTCCTCGAACCAAACAATTCTGTTCGAGGACTCCCAAAAGCCTCGCATTCACACAGGTAGTGGTAAGACGTTTCTTCAGCCTCGCTGCATTCTTGGCAAATGGGATCCCTCTCGACACTTACCAATGTAATGTGCCTTCTGACAGTACAGTGGGCTGTTAGCACAACAATAATGTGGCGAAGCGCAGAACAACTCCCCCCCAATGATGCGGTGAAGCGCAGAACAACTCCCGCAAAGAAGCTATACAGTCTTGTTTCTATCCGGCCTCTTCACGAAATCCGTCGGAGACCACCTTCGTGCAGGCTCCGAGCCACAGAACGGCCGCCGGGAACCAAGTCTTGCGAGGTCATTCGCCACTTCATTCCCTGCCACGCCACAGTGTCCCGGAACCTACATAAGTTGTACCTCCTTTGTCCTGGACAGCCCCATAAGAGCTTCAGCGCACTATAAACCAGGATTGACCTAATTCTGGACGCGCAGACAGCCCAGAGGGCCGCTTGATTATCTGAGCAAATGTATACACATTTCTCAGGGCTCATCGTCACATCCTGTCGATTAGCTACAGACAGAATAGCGTACACCTCCGTTTAGAATGACTTGGTATATGCGCCCAGAGCATAGCTCTCGCGCACCCCCAGCTTATCGATGTATATTTACGGACCGGGAGGGATGCTGCCCCTCCAGCCGTGATCCGTCGGTACAACGGTTAGACGACCAACGGTTAGACGATCAAATTTGCTGCCTTTCACTCAAAATACATATTTGATATTAAAAACAGGTTTTATAAAATTCGCTACCATAACGCGCTTACTGCATGTAGGATTTTTCCATCAAGCGGTTTCTGAAATAAACGACCATTTCCGGAGTTTGTAACTACAGTGTATATTATGTTTAAATTAATTACTGCCGGGCAGCGCCCGGCTCTAAAAACTTTTCTACAATAGCATGTTTCTGTCGTCTTTATCCTAGTCTTATACCTAATACTGGGTATAAATACTGGGCGTGTACAAGAACGTACACGAACACTTAATTCCTAAATATGAGTATTATTTAACAAGTCTGATATAAAACAGTTTAGTAAGTTGTAAACAGAAACGCCATCTATTTTTGCAGCGAGATATTAGTCTTAAGTAAAGTTAAATGGAAAACAAAATGTCAAAGTTTTACTTGGTATATGCGCCCAGAGCATAGCTCTCGCGCACCCCCAGCTCATCGATGAATATTTCCGTCCCGGGAGGGGTGCTGCTCCTCCAGCCGTGATCCGTCGGTACAACGGTTAGACGACTTGCTACCAAATTTGTTGCCTTTCACCCAAAATATATATTTGATATTAAAAACAGGTTTTACAAAATTCGCTACCATAACGCGCTTACTGCATGTAGGATTTTTTCCATCAAGCGGTTTTTGAAATAAAGGACCATTTCCGGAGTTTGCAACTACAGTGTATATTATGTTTAAATTAATTACTGCCGGGTAGCGTCCGGCTCAAAAAACTTTTGTACAATAGCATGTTTCTGTCATCCCTAACCTAGTCTTATACCTAATACTGGGTATAAATACTGGTAGCGTACATGAACGTACGCGAACACTTAATTCCTAAATACGGGTATCATTTAACAACACTAATATAAAACAGTTTAGTAAGTTGTAAACAGAAACGCCATCTATTTTTGCAGCGAGATACTAGTCTTGAGTAAAGTTAAATGGAAAACAAAATATCAAAGTTTTTGCGATATAGACGATCAGCAGGGTGGAAGTATTATATATATATATATATATATATATATATATATATATATATATATATATATATATATATATATATATATATACAGTGCTTTCGTTTCAAAACTAGCCACCCTTAATGATTTATTTATCAAGGAAATCTGGTTCAAAGAAAAAACAGGTCAATTGGGATTTCGAGGGGCACGTTCAAAAACAGTATTTTCGGAATTTTACTTTTCACCCCCTAAGCCCCAGTCACCCCAACTCCATAATTTTAAATGACACCCTCTAGCTTGAGATACGTCATTTTAACGGTATTTAAAATCCTAATCCAACGGCGTTCACGAAATTTAAATCCACTGCCAACTTTTTAATTTAGAAGAAAAAAACTTCATCAAATTCGGAATATTTTTAAAAAAAAGAGTTAAGTTTAAGACAAAAACCTACTTTATTAAGTGCTCAAAGTGCCCTCCGTTGTTAGCTAAACAATAAAATAGTCGACTGTCGAATTTTTTTCTAACATTTGAATTGTTTTTTATCAGTAATTTTTCTGAGCGTAATGCAAATTTAGATCCCCGGTGCCATTTGCGACTATCAATTTTCCTGGTACGAGGTGATATGGGAACGATAACGCCCATGTCTAATTTAACGATACATTTCAGATAAAATGAGCCAGTTTTACTTTCTTGATAACTTTGTTACTTATTCGTATTTAGTGTTTGATTTCTTGACGACTGCAACGAGTTAAAACCGAGTGTGTTGTAATTAAATTTTTAAATTTTGAAAACTTCAAACTCATTTAAATCATTTCAATATAAAATATTAAATTTAAATAAAACTAACAATCATGGTTTACACTACACAAGAAATAGTTGAAATAATTTACTTGTATGGTGCTCAGATTAGGTGTGCACGTGATACCGCCCGAGTTTTCAACGAAAGGCGTCCTGAAAAAAATGTGGGACACCAATATGTGCTAAGTCTTGCACGAAAATTTGAAGAAACTGGTTCAGTATGTAACAAAGCAAATAAGCAACCACGAGTTCTTAACGAAGCTGCACAAATTGAGGTTTTAGGATGTTTTGCCGCTGAACCTACGACTTCAATTCCAAAAGTTGCTGCATTAACGAATATTTACGTCGGTTCCATCCATAAAGTTTTAAAACTTTACAAGTTCTTTCCTTATAACTTTACCATTCTCCATGAACTCGGCGAGGATGATTATGATAGAAGGCTTCAATTATGTGCATTAATGACTGCCAGAGTTCAAGACGATAGGAATTTGGTAAAGAATATTTGCTTTAGTGATGAATCAACGTACTTTCTGAATGGTTTTGTTAATAAACACAACTGTAGATATTGGGATAATCAAAATCCACGTGTCAAAATACACATTTGACATTAATTTTTTTAATATAAAATTCGCTACCCTAACGCACTTACTACTTGCAGGCATTATCTCCGTTAAGCGGTTTTTAAAATACGGGACCAATCCTGAAGTTTTAAACTATAGTGTATATTATGTTTAAATTAATCACTGCCAGACAGCGTCCGGCTTCAAAAATTGTATCCGGTAGAACGTTTTGTGATCGTCTTACTAATCCTAAGCTTAAACCTAATACTGGGTACAATTCACTGGTAGCGTACATTAACGTACGCGAACACTTAATTCCTAAATACGGGTATCATTTAACAACACTAATATAAAACAGTTTAGTAAGTTGTAAACAGAAACGCCATCTATTTTTGCAGCGAGACATTATTCTTAAGTGGACCCAGTTTTGCAGAAAGCGACCAACACACATTATAGCAAAATTCCAGCAATAGGCATGGATACAAAATGATAATGTTTTGTATCCCCCTACTAGACTAGGGGTAGACATTGATCCAAACCAATCCATAGCAGGTGGTAGTGGAATTTTCCTTTACGTAATAGTAAAGGATTTTTTCACGCCCGAGGAGGTACCACCCGATACATCAAGGGGCCGGTGAAGTCTCAACGGACGTTTCCGGTTCTGGTGTATGAGTCGGTTTCCCTTATAAGCAAAAATGATGATGGCTCCTCCTTGTACAAAATATTCCGGAGGCAAAATACCCCTCCATTCGGATCTCCGGGAGAGGGGTGTACAGGGGGGGCCAACATCAAGATTTAACACATCCTTCTCGAATATATGTGGCCTAAATTCTAACCTGAACTCCGTCCACCATTTCCTCCAGGCTAACAGGCCCCAACTCCTCTTCCTCACCGAAAATCAAATCAGTGCCAAAACAGCTACTAATCACCTTAATTTCCCGGGGTATGAGCTCCTTACTTCCTTTAGATTGCATGAAGGCGTGTGCGCATACGTCCGTAGCAATCTACCCTGCACCAGACTCCCCAATTTCGAAGCTGGAAGAAAAGACATACTATGGATAAAACTCTCTCTCTCTCAGGACTGCAACTAAATTCATCTGCTGCATTTACCGGTCACCTTCTGACAACAACTTTGTCCAGCTCTTTGACTACCTTTCTGAAAAAACCGACCATCTGATTTCTGAATATCCTTCCTCAGAGGTCACTATTCTTGGCGACTTCAATGTCCATAATAAGGAATGGCTAGGATCTTCAAAAACCGATCCACAAGGGAGAGCAGCGGAGGCCTTTGCAATCAGCAATTCTTTAGCCAATATGGTTCAGCAACCTACCTACTTTCCTCGTGTCCCAACACACAGCTCAAATCCCTTGGATCTCCTTCTTACTACAAAACCTGAATGCTATAACATATCAGTCACCGCCCCCCTCGGTCGCTCAGACCACGGCATGGTCACTGTTTCCTACGCAATGCAACCCGAGGTCACACAGTTATCACACCAACGTATCGTTTGGCACTACAACTCCTCAAACTGGGACGAAATGCGGGATTACTTTTCCTCATTTCCATGGGCGTCTGTCTGCTTCTCTCATCCTGACCCCTCTGATATCTCACAAAACGTCACCGAAATTATCCAAGCTGGCATGGAATTGTTTATTCCACGTACACAGAAAACCACTTCAGCCACTCAAAAGCGCTGGTTCTCTAAATCCTGTGACAAGGCCAGACTTGAAAAGATCAAAGCTCACAAAACGCTTCTACACAATCCCAGTCAAGAAAGTCGTCAAGCATTTAACGACGCAAGAAACCGCTATGTCCGCATTCTTTCTGAGGCAAAACAGTCGTTTAATAACCACATCAAAAACAAAGTCCTCTCAAGCTCCAACGGCAACAAACCCTTGTGGACTCTTGTTAAATCTATTGGGAATAATTTCTGCAAAAGCACGTTCCCACCTCTTGTCTCAGGGGATGAAATTGTTTCTACCGCCCTGGGCAAGGCTGAACTTTTTGCTTCGTTGTTCGCCGGCAATTCTACTCTCAACCCACCTCCAAATGTTCAACCACCAACAGTCCCCAATGTCGCGCATAAAATGACGGATATCATTTTCAAAACTAAAAAGGTACGAAAGATACTCTCTTCTCTTAATACCAGGAAAGCCTCTGGCCTTGACGAGATCCCAGAAATTGTTCTCAAAAAATGCGCACCAGAACTTGCTCCTGTCCTGACTCGTCTGTTTCAGATATCTTACAATAAAGGCATATTCCCTAGTAACTGGAAAACTGCTCGAGTACAACCCATCCCCAAGAAAGGATCCAAAGCGCTACAGGCCCATTTATCTCCTTTCAGTCGTCTCTAAAGTGATAGAAAAGTATATAAACGCCGAATTACTAAAATTTCTTGAAAAACACAGTCTAATCCACGACAGGCAGTATGGATTCCATCAGCGCAGATCGACTGCCGACCTCCTTTCCTTTGTCACCCATTCTTGGAACAAGTCTATGGAACTACACGGTGAATCTCAGATTGTTGCTCTAGACATATCCAAAACATTCGACCAGGTCTGGCACGCAGTGCTACCAGGGGAACATAGCGAATGCACCCTTTTACTGTCCAGGTCACCAGACTTAGAACATCTTATTATGCCCGCTCTTTTGTCCCGAGGACTTCCAAGTTGTGGAATTCCATGCCGGCACATGTTTTTCCTTCTCCTCCGAACCTCCAAACCTTCAAGTCCAGAATTAACAAGTTGCCTCTTTCCTCCTTGTCGACACCCACGGTATGATAGTATTTAGGCTGTAAGTCCTCGTGATGTGTTGTTAAAGAACAAAAAAATAAGAAAGATATTATTGGTTGCGTTTTAACCCATTCTTCATTTTGCATAAAACGACCAACTGATATTCTAGCGTTTTGAAGGTGAAAACTATATTAGAGAAAATATCTAATTTCAAAATAACAGGTCATTCTCCTGCCGAAACAATCCAAACCACTTGTACAACACATAAAATGTTCTATAATCTACTGGTGCATTGCAGAATGCATCCAAGTCACATGGTCGGCAGTCGCTATTCGTTTAACCTTCGACCAAGTGGGTTGGATGCATATTGCAAATCTCAAATTCGCAATAAACGAGAGACCAAGCGGGTTGGTTGTGGGTTGGATGTTTTCTGTAGAAAACGAACCTATCACATAACCTGAAAACCCGTCTCGCCGATTAGTCAGTTGCTGTTGTGTTGGAAGTTGAATATATAAACGATTGTATTTGTTGATATTTATATTTAAATATTCATAGTGAAAAAGTGTGTAGTTGCAGATGATAAGAAATCGTGCTGACAGAATTTTGGAAATGATCAAAGAAAAAACCCACAGGCAGTCAAAATACAAACAGGTTGTTTTTTTTTAAATTTTATTTATTTCAACAACACACCACGAGGGCTTACAGCCTAAATACTATCGTACCGTGGGTGTCGACAAGGAGGAAAGAGGCAACTTGTTAATCCTGGAATTGAAGGTTTGGAGGTTCGGAGGGAGAAGGAAAAACATGTGCCGGCAAGGAATTCCACAACTTGGAAGTCTTCGGGACAAAAGAGCGGGCATAACAAGATGTCCTATGTCAGGTTACCTGGACAGTAAAAGGGTGCATTCGCTCTGTTCCCCTGGTAGATCTGTTGGGGACAGCAGGTGGAGGAACTATGGAAGAAAGCTCCTTTGAGCAGTGCCCATTCAGATATCTATAAAATGGAGATAGCTCACCAACGGCACGTCGGTGGGCAAGGGATGGCAGCCTTTGGGTGAGGTTAGGGTCATCGATGAGACGTATATCTCTCTTCTGAATTGAGTCCAGAATAGCGAATGTAGAAGCGGCAACGGCACCTCAGATCTGGGAGCAGTATTCGAGGTTTGGCCTTATTTGTGAAGTATATAAGGTATAGATATTAGCTGGTGAAAAGTATTCGCGAACCCGGAAGAGGAAACCTAATTTCTTAGCAGCCGCTTCTGAAATTGATGTGACATGTTGGTGCCAAATGAGAATTCGATCCACAGAAATGTCAACAAGTGAAAAGGACTCATTACTTTGAATAACTTGGTTGTTAATTGTGATGGGTCTACGGCTGGTGTATCTCTCATGAGAAAGAAAGCAGGACTGAGATTTGGTGGGGTTGAATTGTACAAGATTTCTACTTCCCCAGTCTAACATTTTTTGGAAATCCACGGAGACAGAGCACTCCGTGAGTTTGCGATCCTCATCTAATTGGGCTAAAGAGACAGGCTTAGAATATTGTATATTTGAGTGGAGGGTGATGTCGTCCGCGTAACTGTGAACTGGGTTGGATGTGCTAGAGAGGGGGTCATTGATGTGGAGAAGAAACAAAGTAGGGCTAAAGCGGAACCTTGAGGAACTCCTGCATTAATTGGATACAGTTTAGAGGAATAGCCATCCACGACAACAGAAATGCTCCGGTTGGAGAGGAAATTTGCTGTCCACGTACAGAGTTTTGGTGGTAGGTCATAAGCCGGTAGTTTATTAAGCAGCGCTGCGTGCCAGACCTGGTCGAATGCTTTGGATATGTCTAGAGCGACAATCTGGGATTCGCCGTGTAGTTCCATAGACTTGTTCCAAGAATGGGTGACAAAGGAAACGGGGTCGGCAGTTGATCTGCGCTGAGGGAATCCATACTGTCTGTCTTAGAGTAGACTGTGTTTTTCAAGAAATTTCAGTAATTCGGTGTTTATATACTTTTCCATCACTTTAGAGATGACTGAAAAGAGATAAATAGGCCTGTAGTTGCTAGGAAGCGCTTTGGATCCTTTCTTGGGGACGGGTTGTACTCGAGAGCAGTTTTCCAGTTACTAGGGAATATGCCTCTATTGTAAGATGTCTGAAACAGACGAGTCGGGACAGGAGTAAGTTCTGGTGAGCATTCTTTGAGAACAATTGCTGGGATCTCGTCAAGGCCAGAGGCTTTCCTGGTATTAAGAGAAGAGAGCATCTTTCGTACCTTTTTAGTTTTGAAAATGATATCAGTCATTTTATGCGCGACATTGGGGACTGTAGGTGGTTGAACATTTGGAGGTGGGTTGAGAGTAGAATTGCCGGCGAACAACGAGGCAAAAAGTTCAGCCTTGCCCAGGGCGGTAGAAACAATTTCATCCCCTGATTGTTTTATTTCTTCATTCCAGATTTACCAACACCCAACACAGATTATGGGAACATGAATTATTTAGCATTTCGGATATATTCAGATAATCTGGATGGAATTTCCACTGATAATAAAGAAAGTATGCAAGTGCAGAGAGAACTCGATGAAAACAGAACTAAGGACTCTTAACTGGTAAGTGTTAAACATTCTGGATATGGTTCTGACGATTCAGTAGCTGATCCCATTTATTTATTTATTTATTTATTTATTCAACGGATTAACCATTTACAATAATAATAAGAACATCTAAAACTACATTAGTCTTAAATAATCACAATATGAGAACATAAAAAAAAAGCAAAACATAACCTGTACACCATATGTATGACAATTCAATCAATAACACCTCTCAAAATTCCTCTAATTACACGGTCAGAATCATTAAACATGTCCAAGAGCTCCGAATACTCATTTGCAGTTCTCGCCACTCTCGACATCGGACTGAAAAAGCCATAATTGGTTCGATGGAAGGGAACCACAAAAACCTCCCTTGCTCTCGTGCAGTTCGGAATCCTTAGAGAGACTAACTCAAGCAAAGAAGGACTATCAATTTTATTCACTAATAATTTGTGCAAAAAACAAACATCACTGACAATCCTTCTACCTCTCAGTGACTGCAAGTGCAGCCGATTCCGCAAATAAGAAAGGTTAAGATCATTTCTCTGCAAGCCCATTCTGTAAGCACAAATTCTTAAGAATCTATTTTGTACGGCCTCAATCTGATTGATATAAATATTGTAATTCGGGCTCCAGACTACAGAAGAGCATTCCAACAAAGAGCGAACCAGAGCACAATACAGCCTTCTAAAGCTATTGCATGAAAAATCCAGAGTTGATCTATGAATAAATCCTAACATTTTATATGCCTTAGATACTATGTACTCCATGTGATCCCTAAAAGATAATTCCCTATCCAATACAATGCCCAAGTCTTTAATCATTTCCTTCCTCTGTAAAGCACCAGAGCCCATGGAGTACACAAAGTCAATGGGAAACTGAGCTCTAGTGAATGTAATGCAGAAACACTTATCAACATTCAGAGTCAGAAGATTGTCACCACACCACCGAGCAAAACGATTTAAGTCTTCCTGTAAAAGTAAAGCGTCCCGTCTGGAACGAACAATCTTGAAAATTTTGATATCATCAGCAAACATCAAAATCTGACTATGCTTAAGTGAATGTATGACATCATTGATAAAAAGATTAAAGAGGACTGGTCCACAATGTGAACCCTGAGGAACTCCTGAAGAAACAGTAATACTACCAGAAATGAAGTTCCTGATCTTTACACTCTGGGACCTACCCATAAGGAAGCTGCGCACCCAAGACAACAAATTGGCATTAAAACCCAACAATGCAAGTTTTGACAATAATAAGGCGTGATTTACCTTATCAAACGCTTTGGAGAAATCTGTATACACCGAATCAATCTGTAACCTATCCTCCAAAGCTGAGACCAATACATTCTGGTAAATAAGAAGGTTGGTCGTTGTAGATCTTCCCTTAAGAAAACCATGCTGCTGTTCGGCGAAAACATGTCTGCATTCCCAAGTTATATGTCTAGAGACAAAAAAGTCCAGAAGTTTGGGTATCTCTGACTGAATACAAACAGCTCTGTAATTAGTAACCAAGTGCTTTGGTCCCTGCTTATGAACGGGCATCAAATAAGAATGTTTCCAAACATGTGGAAACTCACCAGACAATAAGGACATGTTAAAGAGAATCCTCAGTGGAATTGCCAAGGTGAAGGCACAAGATTTTAACAGATGGGAGGGGATTCCATCTGGGCCGTAACTAAGTTTATCTTTCAAACTACAGATACGATCAATAATATCAGCAGAAGTAACACTAGGCACAGTCATATTTACCGACTCACGCAAAAAAGGACCGGGACCGACACCGCCAGCCTGTACCTCATACACAGATGAGAAAAAACTAGCAAAAAGATCCACCGAATCATGCAAAGAATCACTCCTAACACCATCATAATACATAGCCTCAGGAAGATCATAAATCCTCCTCAACTTGTTAATATAAGACCAGAAAGAACCCGGATTGTTTTCAAAATTATTCTCAGTATAAGCAATAAAATTTCTGTAACAAGTATCACGAAGATTCCTACATTCCTCTCGGAGACCAGAAAACCTAATATAATCATCTATTCTACCATATTTTTTATACTGACTGTGTACCCTCTTCTTCTCAGTTATCATGCCTCTAAGCTCGACACTAAACCAAGGAGGGAAACATGATTTTTTACATCTCTTAACTGGAACAAACCGATCCACAGCATTAAACAGAATGTCATAAAAGCACTTCACAGCATCATTTATCTCCAATGACTCAAGATATTCCCAGTCAAATTCGGAAAGAAAATAATTCATGGCACAATAATCAGCATTACGAAAGTCATAAAAATACTCTTCATAGGGTTCAGTTGGGGGAGTCTCAAGTGAAAACGAAATGTCTAGGGGCACATGATGTGCAGTAGCAGGAAAAACCTGATCCAAAGATGCATCAACACATATGTTATCTATATTACTAAAAACTAAATCTAAAATTCTATTCAATCTATTAAGTACAAAATTTTTTTGGAACAAGCCCCAAAAGCCAAAACTGTTAGAAACAAGTGAGGCTGATGGACTGTTACCACTAATAACTGGAGCACTCTCAGCACTGCTTGTCCAGGTAACGTTTGGGAGGTTGTAGTCCCCACAGACAACGACCTCAGAATTGGGATGATCAGACAACACACTGTCGACTGAATCACAATGGTGTTCATATATAGCAACTTACGAGCCTGTCCGGCGTCACCTTGTAGCTGATTCGCTTATTGAATCTGAAGAAGACTTAAATGAAACAAATACATATAAAGGGAAACCTAAAAAAGGAAGAAAAGGGAAATTTGTAAAACAGTCCCGAGAGGAAGGGAAAAAGGGAAGAAACAGTAACTTGTCTCATTTTGACTACAAAGGGCGTGAAAAAGCACCTAGGAGATTTATAGATTTTGAGGGCCAATGTGCGCTAAGGTGTACGAAGTCTGTTTCTATCGAAGAACGAATGCAGGAATTTGAAAAGTTTTGGACCTTACAGTCATACAACTGTCAAAGTAATTATATAGCAGCAGCAGTAAGTGGCGCGGCAAGCTATTATTAGGAAGTTCGTTGATGAGGTCAATAACTTCACATTCAGTTACAGGTGTTATAAAAAGTGTTTTGGGCTTATATTGTTCGGCTGTGCAGCTATCAGACATCTGGCCCCCGAAATGCTGAGCTTCCTCTCAGCAACACATGAAAAATATCCGGCAAGTACCTCAGCAATTTCTACTCTACTAGTTATATTTTTGTTTTCGTATAGTAAATTCGAAATGCAGTGCTCTTCACTAGGTTAGTTTTTCTTAATCCATAATGAAAAGCAAGGTCAGATGCATCCTTGTTCATTTTGAAGATTAACAGTGACTGAATGAGCCATTTTTCAAAGTCAAAACTCTAATAAAAAAAAAAAACGTTTTTCTTAAGATTAACAAGCTGCCATAGTGTTTTAGTTTTATTTGGGGCGTTACAAATATAAGATGCTGTGTAGTTTTGTTTTTCCTGTTTAATTATAAGGTGCCTTGAGCTGCATCTTATAAAATTAGTTTGACAATCACAGGTTGGCCCCATAAGTCGTTGGTGATACCTAAAATTTTTGTTTTCGAATATATATACTTTTATACGAACTTATATTTTTGGTTTTACGAAAAATTCGCTAAAAATCAGAATCACCCCAAAAATCACAAAAGTAATAACAGAGGGTAGGCGCTAGATACATATTTCGACAACGAAGTTGTCTTTATCAGTTAATAAACTGTTTATTGATCCCTCTGATGACGCTCACTTCATTAGCGAGACGATCGTCAGGTCTAAGAACTGAATTGTGAAGGATAGGGTTTTCTAAATTGTACTTATTATGTTTAAATTAATTACTGCCGTACAGCGTCCGGCTACCAAAAATTTGCTGTTCCTCTGTGACCACCCATTATCCTTAACCTATTACTGGGTATACTAATAACTGGGTGTGTACACATCTACACCCAACACCTAATTCCTGAATACAAGTATTAATTAACAACAACTTGGTAAGTTGTAAACAGATACGCCATCTATCTTTACAGTGAGACATTAGCCTTGAGTAAAGTTCCAGTGAAAACAAATTTCGCCGCTTTGAGTCACAATCATGAATCTCTTAAGCGCCTCTTCCTGCATGTATTTCAATCCAAATATAAAAAGTCTGGACGCAGCGAGTGCGTTATGGAAGTGAAGCAGGCGTCAATCTGATTACCGGTATAGCCTATGTAGTAGAAACAATGTACAATATTTTATCAAAATTACTTATTGTTTGAAAATGTACAAAAATTTTCCGAAACCAAACTTAAATGTTGGTTTCCTGGCCAACAAACGTGACGTTAATCGCAAATTGAATTATGAAATTTGAAGGATTTAATGAAAATTCGCTGCCAAAATGCACTTACTGCGTCCAGGTTTTTTTCTTACATGCATCATATTTCGATAAAAAATGCAAAAATGCATTAACGAATTTGTTCTACGAAAATTAACTAAAAATTATAGACTGTTAAACCATAAAGTTTCACAAAACCTACAGCGAAGGCATCAACATAACTAAACCGACAGCCAAAACATCAAATAGACCCTATTTGAAATGAATTTTCTGCAAATATTTTAGTAAAATGAAGAGCAGTGACTGTTGTAACTAAGACTTCAGGGTTTGCAAAACATTATTCTTGAGACATTTTCTTTTCACAATCCGTATTTGTTTCACGTTCTTTGTCTAAACATTGCCAATTTTGACGTTTCAAATTGCGACTTTGACGTTTTGAGGAAAACTCCTAATTTTTTTCTTTAACTGCCCATAACTTTTTTATCTTTAAACTTAGGAGTAATATGTTTTTTACATTGACATGAATATATTACCCGTCACACTGGGACTCAATCGTACTGTCTAATTGGACGAGCGTCTCGCGACAGTAAAAATTTAGATTAGTTTTTTGTTGTTTTAAACGAAATAAAAGACTTCCCTAACGTGATACTACACAAAATCCTACCAGCTGACTTTTCTGACCTGCCCTGACATCAGTTTGTCTAATTAAAAGCTAAAAGGAGAAGAAAAATCAACCCTGTCATATATCAAGGTTATGTGAGCATAATGAACTATTCCATTCCCTTTTAATTTCTTTTAGCTTTTGATTAGGCAAACTGATGTCAGGGCAGGTCAGGAAGGTCAGTTGTGAGGTTTGTGTGTACACAGCACAGTCAGGGATGTATTTTATTTCGTTAAAACGACAAAAAACTCATCAAAGTTTTACTGTCGTCTAATTAGAAGAAAGCAATGTTTAATCTATTAATCACATATTATACATACATTTTATCTTTCTGCTCTCCTTGTTCATATGCATTTTAACTATGCCAAATCTCAAACTGCTTCGTGAGCAATGTGCTTAACAAGGGGTAGGTACAAAGTTTTTCTTCATGTATTATAACCCTATAGTTGAAACCACAGCTAAAGCATCAGAAAAAGGGTCTATTTGCAATTCATTTTCTGCAAATATTTAAGAAAAATGAAGGTGGCTGAAGCTGAAACTTATGGCTTTGTAGAACACACCTCTTACAAAATTTCTGCTACATCGCCCGTAATGTTAGTTTCAAGTTCTTTCTTTAGAACATGTCAATTTTTACGTTTTGAATAGCGACTTTTTGACGTTTTAAGAAGAAAAACTATAACGCTTATAATTTCTTTTGATTTCAATGTAGGTATCCAAATTTTGGTACATGGCTTTATATTTATGGCATAAACCAGCGTGCCAAATTTAGTTACCATACATTTGTTATTTCCGGAGATGTAAAAATTTGCCAGGAAAAACTAGGCAAAAATCCAGGCTTAGAATATTGTATATTTGAGTAGAGAGTGATCGTGCATGGAAAAATGTCTCGCAAAAAACGGTACAAAATTGCTGCAGGCATGCTGGTTTTTATTTTGAGCATAGAAATGTAAACGTTGATTTAAGCGTTTCGGAAGATCTTATTGCTGACGAAGATATCGCCGACGAAGACGTTGACAATCCTCTGAGCGAATGTGCTAATTGGCTCAAGTGTCGCATGCGATGGATCACCGCAACCTAGATATTATGTGGAAACTTCAGGTTTTCCAACATATTCAGAGATAATTGAACCTGCAAATTTGAACGCTACCAAAGAAGTGATAGAATATGCCGATTTGGACAACGAATCCAGAAGCCCCGAATGCACCAAGGTTTCACTGCAAGATGCCATAGATTCCGCCGAGAAGCTTAGAATATTTTTCGAGAGGGCCTCAAACTCAGAGAATGAGCTAATTTTCTTAACTTCCATAGACAACTTTTGGAAAAGAAAGAAAAATAAAAACCGACAGTATGAATGAAAATCACAGACTACTTTTTATGACGTGTATAAAGTTAGATTAAGTAATAATGTACAGTATATACAGTGATGTGATTTCTTTTTATGCGAATAAAATTGTTCATTGAAACTTAAAAAATATTGATATGGAAAGGGTTACAGTGGTCCGGTTTGTACATTTACATAAGGCATGTACATACCTATATTTTTTTGTAGTTACTTCTGATATAACGAAATCCGGTTTCTACGAAACATTATTGCTGGTCCCTTGACTCCTCGTTAAATCGGTATTCTACTGTATAATGATCGTCTTATCTTATCGTGGGCTTAAGAATCACGAAATCACGAATACGAGACCATTACCGTACTTTTGAAACTACAGTGAACATTATGTTTAAATTAATCACTGCCGGACAGTGTCCGGCTTCCAAAAATTGTTACACTTTTTTTCCGTTGCCTAAGTATTAACTTAACCTATCACTGGTAAAATTATACGGACACCTAATTGCTAAATACGAGTATTAATTAACAACATTAATATAAGACAGCTTAGCGAGTTGTAAACAGACACGCCATCTATCTTTACAGTGAGACATTAGCCTTGAGTAAAGTTCAAGTGAAAACAAATGTCACCTCCTTGCGTCACCACCATGAATCTCTAGAGCGCCTCTTCCTGCTTGTATTTCAATCCAAATATAAAAAGTCTGGACGCAGCAAGTGCGTTATGGAAGTGAAGCAGGCATCAATCTGATTACAGGTATAGGCTATGTAGTAGAAACAATGTACTATATTTTATCAAAATGACTTATTGTTTGAAAATGTACAAAAATTTTCCGAAACCAAACTTAAATGTTGGTTTCCTAACCAACAAACCTGGCGTTAATCGCAAATTGAATTATGAAATTTGAAGGATTTATTGAAAGTTCGCTGCCAAAATGCACTTACTGCGTCCAGATTTTTTTCTTACATGCATCATATTTCGATAAAAAATGCAAAAATGCATTAACGAATTTGTTCTACGAAAATTAGCTAAAAATTATAGACCGTTAAACCATAAACTTCACTAAACCGACAGCCAAACCATCAGAGAAAAGGTCTATTTGAAATGAATTTTCTCTAAATATTTTAGTAAAATGAAGGGCAGTGACTGTTGTAACTAAGACTTTAGGCTTTGCAAAACATTATTCTTGAGACATTTTCTTTTCACAATCCGTATTTGTTTTACGTTCTTTGTCTAAACATTGCCAATTTTCACGTTTCAAATTGCGACTTTGACGTTTTGAGGAAAACTCCAATTTTTTTTCCTTTAACTGCCCATAACTTTTTTATCTTTAAAGTTAGGAGTATTGTGTGTTTTACATTGACATGACAGTTCGTATTTTACCACGGTAGTGGCAGGATACGAGTGTGCGATAAATTCGAAATTCCGTAAAAATAAAGTGCTGCTGAACAAGTTAATAGTCATTTTTAAGATAAGTATATATTAGTATATTTGGAGTATTTTCATTGTGGAAGGTAAGATTAGAATAGTAATTTAAATAGATTAGATTTAATAGTAAAAATGGACAGTGGGCCCCCGGGGACGGGGGACAAACCTGATGTATCCAATGTCTTATCAGCAGGCAGCGATAATGTTGAGATGGATACTGTGAAGGTATCTGAAATAAATAATGTAAATATTCGCAATTTTGATTTATTAAATAAATATAAAACCAGCGACCCAGGGCCGTACTTCGTTTATGTCGAACATAAAAGACAAAATATTGGCAGATTATTCCCTATGAAAGTAGGGTATTTTTTACGGGCAAATGAATATTTAAAAAAATCTATTGTCGATATTAAGGTTGTAGGAATCAATCGCGTAAAGGTAGTATGTAATTCATATCAGGCGGCAAACAATATAATTGAACATGAATTAATTACAAAAAATGATCTTGTCGCGTACATTCCAACATTTTATACGCATAAGAAGGGTGTCGTAAGAATGGTCGATACATTTTTTAATGAAGAATATTTAAAGCGCGAAATTGAAAGTAATCATCCAGTAACAGATGTGAAACGTATGAAAAAGAAAATTATTGAAGAAAATGGAGAAGTTAAATTTGTGGACAGGCAGATTATAATTGTTACCTTTAAAGGGTCCACCCTTCCACAGTGAGTTAAAATAAATAGCGTTAATTTTATTGTAGAACCTTATATCTACCCCGTAGTCCAATGTTATAATTGTTTGAGATATGGACATACTTCTAGGCAGTGTAAGAAACCTGACTCTTTATGTAGGGTGTGTGGACAAATCCACGATAAGGGCAATTGCACAAATTTAAAATATTGCAATTATTGTAAGAGTAATACTCATGCAACAATAGACAAAACGTGTCCGTCCTACCAAAAGCAATTAAACATTAAAAAATTGATGTCAATAAATAATTTATCTTTTAACGAAGCTAGAATATTAGACAATAATCCTTCATATTCTAAAATAGCTACAAATAATAGATTTAGTATACTGGATAATTTATCAAATTTTCCCGAGTTGCCATCGCAAACATCTCAGTCAACAACACAAAGTTACCTACCATCAATAAGACCAAATTTAAAACCTACAACTTTTAACCAAGGTAAAAAACGTAGGCAGAGTAGATCACCACCTAGACAAAATTCTAATGAGCAAAAAAGAAATAATACAGAATCCAAATCTATTTTACCTAACCCCTATAGAGAAGAATTTTTAGATTATAAAAATAAATTAACAGAACATATTATTCTATGCATAGATAAAATAATTACTAGGCTGGTAACAAATGAGAAAATCACGGTCAACAAAAACGAGCTTAAAATTCAGGAAACAGTTACAGAGGTGTTAAATAATATTACTCCAAATTATGATAGTGACAACGAATCGACTTATTAAAAATTTCAATATTATACAATGGAACTGTAGGTCATTTATGCAAAATAAAGTTAATATGTTAGATTACGTCAACAACAACCGTGTTGATGTAATTCTGCTAAACGAAACTTGGCTAAAGCCAAAACATGCAAATTGCAGTTTAAATGGATATAATATCATCCGTAAAGACAGACCTGGAGGTAAGGCAGGGGGTGTAGCAATCGTTATAGATAACAAATTAACTTGGAAAGAAATAAATCCCTTGTATAATTGTAGCAACAAGCTAGAGGTTTGTGCCATTTATGTTGAGAATGTTAATTTAAATTTGGTAACATTCTATAGACCGCCAACAACTAGTATAACTCAACATGAGTGGAGAAGTTTTCTTGGACAATTTAAGAGCAATTGTTCAATTATAGGAGGTGACTGCAATGCGCATCACAATTTGTGGTGTTCCTTGACTAACAACGCCAACGGAAATAAATTGGCTGACGCTATTGATGAGACTAACTTTGTTGTATTAAACGATGGCACCGACACCAGGTTTGGAAGCCCATTGCAGTCATCTTCAGCTGTAGATATCACAGTTTCTTCCCCTCTTTTGTCAAATAGATTAACGTGGGAAGTGCTTCCAGATAGCTGGGGGTCTGACCATTTTCCTATTTTAATCAAATCAAACATTGACTTTTATAATTCTTGCACAAAGCCATATCTCAAATGGAAGGAGGAAACAGCTGACTGGGAGCACTTTCAACAAAATTTAGTAGATAAGATAATATTTCGACCTCGGGGATTGCGCAAAGAAGACCAACTAAAATATCTTGTAGAAGTGCTGGAGGAAGTTGCAAATAATACTATGAACCAAAAATCTATTCCAACGAACAACAAACATAGAGTTCAACCTCCCTGGTGGGACGGAGAATGCGCAACAGTACTTCAAAAGAAAAAGGCCGCCTTACAACAATACAAACATATCTCTAACATAGACAACTACATTAAATATAAACGGGCAGAAGCAGTAGCAAAGCGTACCATCAAGACCAAGAGCAGAGCATGCTGGAAAAAATTTGTTGGACAACTAAACAAGTCGACACCATTGTCGGAAATATGGAGCTTTGTTAAAAAATTAAGCAATACAGGGGAAAGAAGTAACAAAAAAGTACTAAGCGAAGAGTTGGTGGAACAGATACTTGTCACGTTAGCGCCACCTGATGTGGCACAATACATAGAACGTACACGAACCTCTGCATCAAATCATATGCTAGAACAACCATTCACTATGAAAGAACTAGACATTTGCCTCAAAAGCACGAACAACTCTTCTCCAGGTAAAGATGGATTTACCTATAAAATGCTTAAAACAATGCCAAACATTGCAAAACGCTACATGCTGGAGATTTTTAACGAATGGTGGTGTAATGGAGACTATTTTAACAGCTTAAAGGATGTAGTCATTTGTTTAATTAGAAAGCAAAACAAGAATGTCGACGATCCAGCATCATATCGTCCCATCTCTTTGTTATCTTGTATAGCAAAAACCCTGGAAAGAATGATTAAAATGAGGCTAGAGTGGTTCTGTGAACATCATGCAGTGTTACCACCAAGTCAGTATGGGTTTAGAAAAGGAAAAAACACAATAGATGCTGTTACCGAGCTGGTTACCGACATACAAACAGCGTTTACAAAAAATGAATATCTGGCATGTATCTTCCTAGACCTAGAGGCTGCTTATGACTCTGTAAACCTAGGCAAACTCAAGGAGGAACTTGTGACTAAAGGTGTACCAAACAATACGTCTATCAACCTTATAGATTTATTTATGGAAAGGAGAATTTACGTAAGAGACAGTAACAACAATTTACACGGGCCTCAAACTATCCGACGTGGGTTACCACAGGGTTCTATTTTGAGTCCTCTGCTCTTCAATATGTACACTAGTAGTATCCATAATATCTGGAATAACAACACTCACTGCATTCAATACGCAGATGATATTTGTATATATACAATAGAAAAAACGTATGAAAAATGTGTACAAGAATTGGAAAACATAATGAGAAAATTACAGACATGGCTTTGCGACCATAATTTTCAACTAAATAGTGACAAAACAACAATTATTTTTTTCACCAGGCACAGAGTACAACCGCCACACACCCTTAAGTTAGGAGATGTTGAATTATTTGTAAAGAACAGCTGCAAATATCTCGGAATTATAAACGACCATAAATTACTATGGACCAAACACATTGAATATATACAGGGCAGGTGCGAAAAGGGACTTAATTTATTGAGAACAATAACTCACACAAAATGGGGGGCTGATGTTGAAATAGCATTGCTTTTCTATAGATCCTATATTAGGTCTATTTTGGATTACGGTTGTACCCTTTATAGATCCGCATCCAAGAGTAACTTATTGAAACTCGATAGAGTACAGTACAAAGCACTACGGATTTGCCTAGGGGCAATGAGGTCATCTCCATGTCAAGCACTACTTGCTGAAGCTAATGAACCACCACTACAAATTAGAGGACAATATCTGGCCAACAAATATATAGTCAAGCTTAGATTTTATAAGGAAACACTTCTAAATATAATTAGCTGGATAACGACAGAGTGTTTGACTATTAAATACTGGGCCAAAAAAACCACACCACCATTAGTGGAGTCATTTCTTCGCACCAGTGAATTACCAATAATTGTACCAACAGACATCTGTACAGTATTCCAAACACCATACGAAGTGACAGTACAGAAACCAAAGATCATAATTCCAAACTATACAGAACTACCATATCTAAACAGACATATTCTACAACAGCACTTGGACAAATATGGTACATATACAAGCATCTACACAGATGGATCAAAAGAACAAAACAACGTAGGGTGTGCCATTTATGTTCCCAGCTACCAAGTTATAAGCAAAATGAGACTGGATAAATATTGCTCAAACTACACATCAGAAGCCCGTGCTGTCCTTATGGCTCTAAACTGGGCATTATATAATGAAAAAGACTCAGTTATACTCACAGATTCACAAGCCGTACTGAAAACTATTGAACATTTTTCTGTTAAAAAACACGACGATGCAGCTGTGTGTGAAATAATGAAGAGTCACCACAACATCATTTTGAAGGGAAAAAAGGTAATTTTTGTGTGGGTTAAGGGCCATGCCAGTCTTGAAGGAAATGAAGTGGCAGATAGTCTAGCAAAGGAAGCGTCTAAAGATGGGAGAATAAAGATCAGTTTTACGAAAGCAGATATAAACTCATATTACCGCTCAGAAATAAAACGAGACTGGAAAATAGCATGGAAGACTTTTGTAACCTCGTCCAAAAATCAATACACTTTACTGAATCCGCAACTACCCGAATCTCATTTTTATAAGGACTCGGGTTTTTCAAAAGAATTTTGCTCTACAATAGTACGGTTAAAATTGAACCATGGAAGATTCCCAGCTCATCTCCATAAGATTGGTATTAAAAACGATCCAACATGCCAATGTGACAACGTTTCCACCGGGGACCTCAACCACATATTCTTTGCCTGCCATTTAAATGAACGAATGCGACAAACCTTACTTACATATCTTCAAGACAAAGGCATACAACATCCTGTAAACCTTGCAAATCTACTCGCTACAAATGACAACGAAATATACAAAAGACTTTGTAAATTTATAAAAGAATCAAGAGTAGAAATCTAATATTGTACCCAAGTATATGAGTATGTATATATGATTGTATATATGTGTATATATGTATATATATGTATATATGTGTATATATGTATTGTGTATATAATGTGTCCAAATATATGTATGTTAGGTTAAGCACAATAAAGAGGGGAAACGAAACATCATTTATTTTACGTAGGTTAAGTAACAAAAATATTGTGCATCTATAAACATAAGCTCCTGTTGTCTCTCCCTATGTTCTTAACCACCTCACCGTGGCCTAGTCTTGTCTGTTCTGAGAGGGTGGAGAAGTTCTGGCGGGTCCCTGAACTGCACTCTTGTATCCCTGTCTTTCCTTTTTATTATAGTTCAGTTAAAAAAAAAAAAAAAAAAAAAAATAATAATAATAATATTTATAATAAAAAAAATATAAAAAAAATAATAAAAAATATATAATAATAATAAAAAAATTAATAAAAAAAGTATGTGTATATATTATTTAATAAAAAAAAAAAAAAAAAAAAATAAAATAAATAAATAAATAAAAAAGAAAAACAAAAGAAAACAAAAAAAAATTACCTTAAAATAATAATAATAATAATATTAATGATACCAATTTAATTATAGAAACTATATAACCTCAATTTTGTTGCTCGTATTGTTAATAATAAACCTTTCCTTACCTCTCGTCTGTCTAATACAACAGTTTGTGGCTAATGGACCTGGTTTCCGAGGCCATCATGATACAACACACACACACACACATTGACATGAATATATTACCCGTCACACTGGGACTCAATCGTACTGTCTAATTAGACGAGCGTCTCGCGACTGTAAAAATTTGGGTGAGTTTTTCATTGTTTTAACGAAATAAAAGACGTGATGCTACACAAAATCCTACCAGCTGACTTTTTTGACCTGCCCTGACATCAGTTTGCCTAATTAAAAGCTAAAAGGAGAAGAAAAATCAACCCTGTCATATATCAAGGTTATGTGAACATAATGAACTTTTCCTTTCCCTTTTAATTCCTTTTAGCTTTTCATTAGGCAAACTGATGTCACGACAGGTCAGAAAGGTCAGTTGTGAGGTTTGTGTGTACACAGCACAGTCAGGGAGGTCGTTTATTTCGGTAAAACGACAAAAAACTCATCAAAGTTTTACTGTCGTCTACTTAGAAGAAAGCAATGTTTAATCTATTAATCACATATTATACATACATTTTATCTTTCTGCTCTCCTTGTTTATATGCATTTTAACTATGTCAAATATCAAACTTCTTCGTGCGCGCAATGTGCTTAACAAGGGGTAGGTACAAAGTTTTTCTTCATGTATTATAACCCTATAGTTGAAACCACAGCTAAAGCATCAGAAAAAGGGTCTATTTGAAATTCATTTTCTGCAAATATTTAAGTAAAATGAAGGATAATGGTGGCTGAAGCTGAAACTTAAGGCTTTGTAGAACACACCTCTTACAAGATTTCTACTACATCGCCCGTAATGTTAGTTTCAAGTTCTTTCTTTAGAACATGTCAATTTTGACGTTTTGAATAGCGACTTTTTGACGTTTTAAGAAGAAAAACTATAATGCTTATAACTTATTTCGCTTTGAACGTAGGGATCCAACTTTTGGTACATGGATTTATATTTATGGCATAAACCAGCGTGCTAAATTTAGTTACCACACCTTTGTTATTTCCGGAGATGTAAAAATTTGCCGGGGAAAACTAGGCAAAAATCCAGGCTTAGAATATTGTATATTTGAGTGGATGGTGAACGCGCATGGAAAAATGTCTCACAAAAAACGGTACAAAATTGTTGCAGGCATGCTGGTTTTTATTTTGAGCATAGAAATGTAAGCGTTGATTTAAGCGTTTCGGAGGATGTTATTGCTGACGTAGATAACGCCGACGAAGACGATAACAATCCTCTGAGCGAATGTGCTAGGGTTATGAAATTGGCTCAAGTGTCGCATGCGATGGATCAATGGAACGTAGATAATTCTGTGGAAACTTAAGGTTTTCCAACATATTCAGAGATAATTGAACCTGCAAATTTGAACGCTACCAAAGAAGTGATAGAATATGCCGATTTGGACAACGAATCCAGAAGCCCCGAATGCACCAAGGTTTCACTGCAAGATGCCATAGATTCCGCCGAGAAGCTTAGAATATTTTTCGAGAGGGCCTCAAACTCAGAGAATGAGCTAATTCTATTAGCTTCCATAGACAACTTTTGGAAAAGAAATAAAAATAAAAACCGACAGTATGAATGAAAATCACAGACTACTTTTTATGACGTGTATAAAGTTAGATTAAGTAGTAATGTACAGTATATACAGTGATGTGATCTTTTTTATGCGAATAAAATTGTTCATTGAAACTTAAAAAATATTGATATGGAAAGGGTTACAGGGGAGTGGTCCGGTTTGTACATTTACATATAGGCATGTACATACCTATATTTTTTTGTAGTTACTTCTGATATAACGAGATCCGGTTTCTACGAAACATTATTGCTGGTCCCTTGACTCCTCGTTAAATCGGTATTCTACTGTATAATGATCGTCTTATCTTATCGTGGACTTAAGAATCACGAAATCACGAATACGAGACCATTAGCGTACTTTTGAAACTACAGTGAACATTATGTTTAAATTAATCACTGCCGGACAGTGTCCAGCTTCCAAAAATTGTTACACTTTTTTTCCGTTGCCTAAGTATTAACTTAACCTATCACTGGTAAAATTATACGGACACCTAATTGCTAAATACGAGCATTAATTAACAACATTAATATAAGACAGCTTAGTGAGTTGTTAACATACACGCCATCTATCGTTACAGCGGGACGTTAGCCTTGAGTCAAGTTCCAGTGAACCAAAATGTCATCACCGTTCTAGTTTTAAGTAGCCTTGCGTCGCAAACATAAATCTCTTGAGCGCCTCTTACTGATATTGTGTTTCATCGAAACCAGAAAAATTTGGATGTTCAGTTGAAAGAGCAGTGACACAAAAAAAAAACTAAATATGTTTTGCATGAAGAGCTTACTTAATAGTGTAGTAGAACAAATAAAAAATCAATTTTAAATCTTGACGCCACTTGTCAAAAGTGTTTCCGGCTTGTTCGGGGCAATTCAGTTATCCCTCTCACCAGGCAAGAACCGTGGAGAAAAATTTCGGGACGCAGCAAGTGCGTTATAGTAATGAAGTTTCGTAAGAATGGTACATTATTATACGGCATACTACTAAAATTAATGCTTTAAACTTACACAGCCCTTGAAGATCGATCTTAGAGGTCCTAGTACGCGCACATTTGAATAATTCATTCGAAAGTGTTACTATCGATATATCTACACGTAATATAAGACTACGGTACCGTTTCCCGAAGCAGCTCTATGAAATGTACGACGTAAGCGCCAAAATTTCCCACCCTGATTATGAAGGAAACGGCGTAGACTCGCCACTAAATATATTTCAATATAGTCCCCCTCTAACATCAATGCACTTATTACACGTTACGTTTCAGCAGCAATTCAATACCCCTAAAAAATATTATTTCGGTTTGTCCTCAAAATGTGCCCAAACTGCAGCTTTCCCCTTTTCGTCGGCACTGAAATGGCGTGCGCGAAGTTCCTTCTTCAAATTTCCAAATAAGTAGTATTCCATGGGGACCATCTCTTCACTACACGGAGCGTGATGTATTTGTTCGAAACAGCAGTCACGAATTGCGGCTTATGCAATTCCAGCAGTGTGCACGGGTACATTGACATGGAGCAAACTCACGCCTCTGGTCAGTTTCCTACGTCTTTTCTCCCGAATATTTTGTCGTAATGTATGCAGGTGTGTTGCATAATATTCCCTGTTGACTGTGGTGTTGCGTTCTTTAAAGTCTATGACAAGAATACTCTCACATGCCTAAAAAAATTGTAGCCATCACTTTTTGTGTGGACTGACAGACCTTGATCATTCTTGGCGGTGCTTTTTCTTTACGCCTTCATTTCATCGACTTCCTTTTGCACAAAGGATCACAGTAGAGAAACCATAGTTTCATCCCCTGTGACAATTCTCTTCAACACGTCCGCAGGGTTTCCTCCACAAAGGTCCAAAGAGGATCGGGCACATTCAACACGACGCTGGCGCTAAACTGCTGATAGATCTTTGGGGACCAACCTTGCACTAACTTTGTAAGTAATCTCGGCACCATATAAAGATTACTATTTCGTTTTGGGGCGTTATAAGAAGTGATCTAAACTTAATACTTTATTATCGATTAAAATGTACAGTAGAAATTAATATTGCATTCTTTAAGGGTTAATACGAATAACATATAAGGGAATCGCGGTCGCGTGAATGTTCTTTGGCTACCCTGCGTTTGCATACCATTTCTCACTGCTGGCTCGACTTGCCTGCTATTACTCTACTTGGCTACTGAAGGGCGGTTGGCGGTTCTAGCGGCGCTGAAGTACTTGTCATCCTTGGTCCTGTGTGCGTCGACGCTGATGTTGGATCGTACCTGGTGCACGCTCTTTGCCTTTAATATATTTTCTACAAACTTTATTCATGCTTTAATGTTTGTGGAGGATCTGGCGAACGCTTGTATCTGGAAGCCTCGACATTTTTAGTGAATTTTTATTTAAAAAATTCACTAATAGAGAGGTATCGATGGTGAGACTTTGCAAAAGAATTTTCAAATGAGCGCGAACTAGGACCCCTAGAACCCATATCCGGGGTCAGTTTCAATTTTTATACGTTATATATATATATATATATATATATATATATATATATATATATATATATATATATATATATATATATATATATATATATATATATATATACTAGCTGACCCGGCAAACGTTGTTGTGCCCTGTAAATAATTTCTAGAGAATTTCCAGTGCAGAAAAAAAATAACTAACTTATTGGAAGTGTATAAAGATGTGGAATATGAGTGAAAAAGGTATGGAGCGCTGTGAACGATGAGGGAATATAAAAATAACAAAACACCAAACATTAATTTTTTCAATT
Organism: Tillus elongatus; assembly: GCA_964006375.1. Taxonomy (NCBI): domain Eukaryota; kingdom Metazoa; phylum Arthropoda; class Insecta; order Coleoptera; family Cleridae; genus Tillus; species Tillus elongatus. The sequence continues at coordinate 107,409,760 of OZ023270.1, read as the reverse complement.
TATTAAAAGTAATAATTATTTATATCATTAATTCATTACATAATATTAATCTCTTAATGCTACAGCGTGAACAATATTTTTTGTTAGCCCGTCTTTAGCTAATACAAACAAACTTGATGGTTTACCCACTCGAGAGCATGCAACGTATAATTGTCCGTGTGATAAACATGGTGTGCTCAAATCTAAGCCACAAACAGACATTGTTTGGCCTTGGGATTTATTAATAGTCATTGCAAATGCCAATCTAATCGGAAATTGAATACGCTTAAATTGAATCGGCACATCTGTGGGTATAATAGGTATTCGTGGTATTAATATATTTTCACCTCGAAACTTGCCATTTAAAATGGTGCCTTCGATAACGTTTTTCATTAATTTTTTAATGACAAATCGCGTACCGTTGCACAGCCGTGGCGGGTTCAAATTACGAAGCAAAAGAATTGGAGATCCAACCTTCAATTGTAAGTTATGTGGTGGCATGCCTGGCAAATCCAGTGAGTTCAAAAACTCTGTTGGAAAATTTACAGCTTCAGTGTCATTGCAAACTGTATCAATAGATTTATATGATACCAAGTCCCCTGGCAATAACTGTTGTATCTTCAGATTCAAAATGTCAACGTCCACATTTTTTGCAGCTAAAATTGCTCTTTCTGCAAGCCACTCGAGATTTATGTAATTCGTGTGTACATCGGGAAATATTTGTTCAATGATAGCATCTTGCGAAACAATGATTGTGCAGAAATCGGTCGCTAATTTTATGTATCCAGTTTCATCTATAGTGACTTTTCCATCGCCGATATCTAAGAGTTGTTTTGAGAATCTTTCAGCGGATGGATCTTGAAGCATTTGAACGCGCATATTTACTTTCAGCTGTACTATTTCAACATTACGTCACAATGGCGATGATTTTAAGCAGGCGTTGAGTTCATCAGCGTATGTTGAACGTGGAATGACGGGAAGTGTGTCTACCGGTGTCACTTCTCACCCAGTAAACAGCACGGAGTAGGCATAACTTACCAAGTGATAATAATTGATGTTATCGAGCGGGATAAAAAATGATAAAATTATGAAAATGACTATTAAAAAGCAGGGGTTGGTGTTAGAAAAGTGAAAATTTAGGGTTGTATGTATTTTTTAATGCCGCATAATAAAAAAATTAAAAAAAAATTTTATCCAAAAAATTATTTTTTTTGGGGTGGACACCCCTTATCACTTAGAGGTTTGAAAAATAGATAGTAGCCGATTCTCAGACTTACTGAATATGCATCAAAAATTTCATAAGAATCGGTTAAGCCGTTTCGGAGGAGTATGGGAACGAACATTGTGACACGAGAATTTTATATATTAGATATATATATATATATATATATATATATATATATATATATATATATATATATATATATATATATATATATATATATATATATATATATATATATATATATATATATATATATATATATGTATCCGTCTGATAACTCAAAAAATAATAAACCGATTTCAATGAAACTCGGCAAGTGCCTTTCTTTTATTAATGGCTTGGATAAGTTCGTTATCCAGGAAAATCGGACAAGGTTTTCCGGGAAAAATTTGAGTTTTCTTTAAAAAAAAATTATTTTTTTTGAAAATAACAAAGCTGTTTAAATGAAATTTAATATATATGTTGCCTTGGGAGAGACCTTACTCAGTACCAAAATTAACTGTCTAAGTTTATAGAAAATTGAGTTATTCAAATTTTAAATTTTCTTTCGAAAAATTTTTTTGCTCCGAAAATTACAAACTTATTTTAATGAAATTTGGTGGATATTTTGCCTTAAGAAAGACCTTACTGCATACAAAAACTAAACCTTCTAAGTTTATAGAATATTGAGTTGTTCCAATTTGAAACATTTAATAAAAATTCACTACCATAACGCACTTGCTGCGTCCCGAGCTTTTTATCATGCTTTCACATTCAAGCGTCGATCGCTTAATGCGGAATACTTAACAGGGTTGAGTACACTTAGAGAACCCAAAACACCACAACACATATATCAAAGACCTTACGATCGTTTCGCTGATCATGTCAGCGTCATCAGAAGATGAAAAATTCTAAAATTAAATCAACAGCTACGTGTAGGTAGACGAATTAATCCGAAGTAAAAATTGTAGTCGGCGACCCATCGTTTGTCTATTGTGTCAATATTGAACGGACGAGGTTGAAGCCATAGAATCACAAAAAAATATTTCATGTGAATAATAAAACCAATTGAATATTACATACAACGGTTAAGTTTTCTTGACGCAAACGGGTCAAGGAGTATCAGAAAAAATGTTTTGAAAATTTTATAATTTCTTCTCAAAACGTCAAAATCGCGATTTGAAACGTCAATATTTGCAATTTTCAGGCAATGAATTTGAAACAAATACGAATTATATAAAAGAAATGTAATAAGCGTGTTTAACAAAGCCTTAAGGTTCAACTTCAATCATCATTGTACTTCATTTTACTAAAATATTTTCGGAAAATCCATTTCAAATAGACCCTCTTTCTGATGCTTGGGCAGTAGTTTCAGCTATAGAGTTTATGGTTTAATAGTTTATACTTTAGCAAATTTTCGTGGAAAAAAATTATTATTGAGCAGATCGCGACAAATGAGCGCCAAGTAGAACCGCTGGAACGAGTCAGTTTCAGTTTTTGTCTGTTTACATATACACAGGGTGATGCATTTCCAGGGTAAACCTCAATCCGTTATTATACAAGATATGAGAAAAAATTATATACGTTAATTACAGGGAGTCTCGAGCTGCATCTTATAAATCTATTTTGACAATCACAGGCTGGCCCATAAGTCGTTGGTGAAACACATTTTTTTTTTTTTTTTTGGTAGTGACTTCTTAGTTCTGTTGTAACGAGATCCGCCTTTTACGAGACATTATTGCTGGTCCCTTGACTCCTCGTTAAATCCGGATTCTACTGTAGAATGATCGTCTTATCTTATCGTGGGCTCAATAATCACGTCATCACGAATACGAGACCATTACCGTACTTTTGAAACTATAGTGAACATTATGTTTAAATTAATCACTGCCGGACAGTGTCCAGCTTCCAAAAATTGTTACACTTTTTTTCCGTTGCCTAAGTATTAACTTAACCTATCACTGGTAAAATTATACGGACACTTAATTGCTAAATACGAGCATTAATTAACAACATTAATATAAGACAGCTTAGTGAGTTGTTAACATACACGCCATCTATCTTTACAGTGGGACATTAGCCTTGAGTAAAGTTCCAGTGAACACAAATGTCATCATCGTTATAGTTTTAAGTAGTCTTGCGTCGCAACCATAAAAATTTGGATGTTTAGTTGAAAGAGCAGTGACACAAAAAAGTAAAACGAAATATGTCTTGCAGAGAGAGCTTACATCCTTCACCTACAAAACCGAAAACCAACAGTGATGCCAGAGAAGTAGTCTCCAAGTCTGTATGTAGTATGGACCAGTTTCACCAAGTAAGGGCAACAACAGTCAATGAAGTGTAATAGAACAAATAATAAATCAATTTTAAATCTTGACGCCACTTGTCAAACGTGTTTCTGGCTTGTTCGTGGCGATTCGGTTATCTCTCGCTGTAGGCGAGAAAAATTTCGGGACGCAACAAGTGCGTTATAGTAGTGAAGTTTCATAAGAATGGTACATTATTATTATACGGCATATTACTAAAATTAATACTTCAAACTTACACAGACCTTAAAGATCGATTTTAGAGGTCCTAGTACGTGCACATTTGAAGAATTCTTTGGAAAGTGTTACGATCGATATCTCTCTATTATCAAAAAATCTTGTGTTCCAGCTCTTTTCTGTAAGACATATTTCGTTTTACTTTTTTTGTGTCACAGCTCTTTCAACTAAACATCCAAATTTTTATGATTCTGATAAAACACAATATCAGTAAGAGGCGGTCAAGAGATTTATGGTTGCAACGCAAGGCTACTTAAAACTAGAACGATGATGACATTTGAGTTCACTGGAACTTTACTCAGGGCTAATGTCCCGCTGTAAAGATAGATGGCGTGTCTGTTAACAACTCACTAAGCTGTCTTATATTAATGTTGTTAATTAATGCTCGTATTTAGGAATTAGGTGTCCGTGTATTTTTTCCAGTGATAGGTTAAGTTTAGTACTTAGGCAACAGAGGAAGAACCGGAAAGGATGGAGCATTTTTTGGAAGCCGGACACTGTCCGGCAGTGATTAATTTAAACATAATGTTGACTCTAGTTTCAAAAGTATGGAAATGATCTCGTATTCGTGATTTCGTGATTCTTAAGCCCACGATAAGATAGACGCTCATTATACAGTAGAATCCGGATTTAACGAGGAGCCAAGGGACCACCAATATCTCGTAAAAGCCGGATTTCGTTATATCAGAACTAAAAAGTAACTAAAAAACTCTGGACGCAGCAAGTGCGTTATGGTAGTGAATTTTCATAAAAATGTTTTTAATTGCAAATATGTGTGTTTACTTTTTAAGAAAGCAGGCATCAATTTTGGTTACCAGTATAACCTATATAGAAAAAACAATGTGCCATGTTTCATAAAAATAACTTTATTGTGTGAAAATGTACAAAAATTTCCAAAAGTAAACTTAAAGTGTTCCCGGAAAAACTCGTTTCTTGGTCAACCTTATAGGTTAATAGCAAATTGAGCTATTCAAATTTGAAGCATTTAATGAAAATTTGCTACCATAACGCACTTGCTGCGTCCCGAATTTCTTTTCTTACAAACATGCATCGCTGAAAAATTCAAAAATGCAATAACATAAGGCGTGTTTGATTAAAAAAAAAAGAAGAAAATTTGTATCACCAACGACTTATGGGCCATCCTGTGATTGTAGAAATATTTTTTTAAGATGTAGCTCAAGACACCCTATAATTAATATATACAAATTTTCTTCATATCTTGTATAATAACGGATATATTGATTTTTTACGAAAATTCGACAAAAATTATATACCATTAAACGATAAAATCTAAAGCTAAGGCTACTGCCAAGCATCAGAGAAAGGGTCTATTTGAAATGAATTTTCTGGAAACATTTTAGTAAAATGAAGGACAATGACGGTTGAAACTAAGACTTCAGAGTTTGTAAAACATCCTTCTTGAGACATTTGATTTCCATATCCCGTATTAGATTCAAGTTCTTTGCCTAAATGTTGCCGATTTTGACGTTTTAAACCGCAACTTTGACGTTTTGAGGAAAACCCCAATTTATTTTTCTTTAAATGCCTATAACTTTTTTGTCTTTTGACCTACATAGCTAAATTTTGGTAGGTAGCTTACCTATAAGGATATTAACTAGCGTACCAAATTTGGTTGCCCTTACTTTGTTAATTCCGGAGATATAAATTTTTTTCGAAAGAAAACACAAAATTTTCCGGGAAAACCTGGGCAGATTTTCCTGGATAACGAACTTATCCAAGCTATTTGCAAAAGGAATTTTTCCACCAAATTTAGTCAAAATCGGCTTATTATTTTTTGAGTTATCGGTGTGATACATATATATATATATATATATATATATATATATATATATATATATATATATATATATATATATATATATATATATATATATATATATATAATATATATATATATATATATATATATATATAAACATATAAAAATTGAAACTGACCCCTGGATATGTGTTCTAGGGGGCCTAGTTCGCGGTCATTTGAAGAAATTTTTTCAAAATTCAAAAGTCGGGATCTCCTCATTAGTGAATATTTTTTAAGAAAATTCACTAAAATGTAGGTATGTACATACCTATATGTAAGTGTACCAACCGGACTACGCCCCTGTAACCCTTTCCATCGCAATATTGAAAGTCAACTGTAACGGCCTGGTTTGAATGAACAATTTTATTCGCATAAAAAAACACATCACTGTATATACTGTACATTATTACTTAATATAACTTTATACACATCATAAAAATTAGTCTGAGATCTTCATTTATTTTGTGGGTTTTTCTTTTTTCTTCTTTTTCAAAAAGTTTTTTATGGAATTTAATAAACTTAACTCTCTCTCTGAGTTTGAGGCCCTCTCGAAAAATATTCTGAGCTTCTCAGCGGAATTTATGAGATCTTGCAGTGAAACATTGGTGCATTCCGGGCTTTTAGATTCGTTGTCCAAATCTGCATCTTCTATCACATCTTGGGTAATGTTCAAATTTGCAGCTTCAATTATCTCGGAATCTGTTGGAATTCAAAATTAACAATTTGAATGAAAATATCGGCTATAAACAAAGAATTTTAGTTTTGAAGGTATTGGGAAAGGATTAAAATCAATGAAGAGTGAAGGCAAAGACTGGCTCATTAGATAGAACAAGTAGAAGCCAAACAAATTTGGTATGTCAAAATTAGAAGTACGTTACATTTGGATGAAGTTTTAAAGCAGTTTTTGGTGGAATTTTATTAAATTATGTTAATATACAGCACAAGCATCAAGCTTATTGTGTAGACATGTTGTACGATTTGTGATAATAAGTAAATAAAATAAAAATAAAAAATACCTGAAGTTCCCACAGAATTATCTATGTTCCGGTGATCCATGGCATCCGACACTTGATCCAATTTCATAACCCTAGCACATTCGCTCATAGGGTTGTTATCGTCTTCGTCAGCATATATATATATATATATATATATATATATATATATATATATATATATATATATATATATATATATATATATATATAGATATACAATAACTTACTAAAAATTTATTATTAATTACTAACATATCACAAAAATCTTACAAAAAATTATTTCTACGGAAACACTAAAAACATTTCTGCGAAAGCTTTTCAAATTGTGTCACTATTTGAGAGTGCCTGTATTGTTATAGATATCTGCACGGGCACTGCTCAGAGGAGCTTTCCTCCATAATTCCCCCACCTGCTGCCCCCAGCAGATCTACCAGGGGAACAGAGCGAATGCACCCTTTTACTGTCCAGGTCACCAGACATAGAACATCTTGTTATGCCCGCTCTTTTGTCCCGAGGACTTCCAAGTTGTGGAATTCCTTGCCGGCACATGTTTTTCCTTCTCCTCCGAACCTCCAAACCTTCAAGTCCAGAATTAACAAGTTGCCTCTTTCCTCCTTGTCAACACCCACGGTACGATAGTATTTAGGCTGTAAGCCCTCGTGGTGTGTTGTTGACATAAAAAAAAAAAATACGGCAGCTCGATTTTTTCGGCGAGTAATATAAACAAAAACCTCTCTGAATGCGTCATTTCCATGGGGCTCCACTATCTATTGGTAAAAACGACATATCACAATATGTGATATGTGTTTGTGGTATGTGCCAAAAACGTCAAAATTTGCAAAACAATTGACATAACTCAAAAACGATGAACGATATCAATTTTTTTCCTTACAAACATGCATTGTAGTTCGATGGAAAATACAAAAATGCAATAACGTAAGCTGTGTTCTATTAAAAAAAGAAAATGTGTTTCACCAACGACTTATGGGCCAGCCTGTGATTATCAAAATATTTTTATAACATGCAGCACAATATACCCTATAATTAACGTATACAACTTTTTCTCGTATCTTGTATAATAACAATTATATTGAGCTTTACCGTAAAAATGCGTCACCCTCTGTATGTGTAAACAGACAAAAATTGAAACTGACTCGTTCCAGCGGTTCTAGTTCGCGCTCATTTGGAGAAATCTTTTTAAAATTAATAAGTCGCGATTTGCTCAATAATAATTTGTTTTTACGAAAATTTGCTAAAATATAGACTGCATACAGACTTGGAGAATACTTCTCTAGCTTCACTTTTGGTTTTTAGTGGTGAAGGACGTAGCCAGCGCGTGAGCTAACTGGAGCAAGTGGCCCTTCGAATTCTGGAAGTTCTAGGATGTTCTTCAATGCTTCTGTGACTATAGTTTCGCTGCTTGACAGCATTTTCAGACAGATTAAAATTGAATTAGTACGAAATCATGACAACTACAAATAAATGTCTGTTGCTAGGTTATGATATGATGTTTTGATCAAAAAATTTTATCAAATTGAAAATAGAATGAAACACAGATGACAGATGAGGTTTTTAAAATGTCTATGTGATGTATGTCAATATTTAACATAAAAACTAGAACTAGCCTATAATAACTATGATAAGAGTTACAACAATAAAATAACTAAACAATAACAGTATAAAAGTAGTCTCTATACAACGAAAATATCGACATACATCAACTCATTATTTTATTACAACTTTTTTACGTCCTTCACCACTAAAAACCAACAGTGAAGCTAGATAAGTATTCTCCAAGTCTGTATGCAGTATGGACAAGTTTCACCAAGTAAGGGCAACAACAATCAATGAATTGAAAATATAGACTATCAAACCATAAACTCTATAGCTGTAACTACTGCCCAAGCATCAGAAAGGGTCTATTTGAAATTGATTTTCCGAAAATATTTTAGTAAAATGAAGAACAATGATGGTTGAAGTTGAACCTTGAGGCTCTGTAAAACACGCTTATTACATTTCTTTTATATAATTCGTATTTGTTTCAAATTCGTTGCCTGATAATTGTAAATATTGACGTTTTAAATCGCGACTTTGACGTTTTAAGAAAAATTATAAAGTTATCAAAATATTTTTTCCGCTACTTCTTGACCCGTTTGCCTCAAGAAAACTTAACCGTTGTATGTAATATTCAATTGATTTTGATAATCACATACAATATTTTGTTTCTCTGGCCACCAGTGGCACCCAACTTTGTTTTCTTTAAATGCCTATAACTTTTTTTTCTTTTAACTTAGAGATCTGAGTTTCGGCATGTAGGGTAAATTTGATAGTAGAGACGTACTTGCTAAATTTGGTAGCTCTGTTACTTCCGGAGATACAAAAATTTTCCGAAAGAAAGCTCAAAGATCTCCTCATTAATGAATGTTTCGTTTTACGAAAAATTCGCTAAAAATGGTTTCGAATGGGACAGGAATCCTTGGAAGATGAGGCAAGAATAGAAAGTGCGGTGGGAGAGGTGACGACCAACAAGATTGCCCTTGTTGAGTATTTCCTATTAACCTATCGACGCTTGAAAGTGAAAGCATGATAAAAAATGTCGAGGCTTCCAGATACAAGCGTTCGCCGGATCATCCACAAACATTTAGGCATGAATAAAGTTACTGCAAGGTGGGTCCCCAAACATCTATCAGCTGTTCAGCGCCAACGTCGTGTTCAATGTGCCCGATCCTTTTTGGACCTCTGCGGAGAACCCTGTGGACGTGTTGAAGAGAATTATCACAGGGGATGAAACTATGGTTCTCGACCATGATCCTTTGTGCAAAAAGAAGTCGACGGAATGGAGGCGTATGGGAGAAGCACCGCCAAGAAAGTTCAAGGTCTGTCAATCCACACAAAAAGTGATGGCTACAATTTTTTTAAGCATATGAGAGTCTCATAGACTTTAAAGAAAGCAACACCACAGTCAACGGCACATAGTATGCAACGGTCCTGCATATATTACGACGAAATATTCGGGAGAAAAGACGTGGGAAACTGACCAGAGGCGTGCGCTTGCTCCATGTCAATGTACCCGTGCACACTGCTGGAATTGTACAAGCCCCAATTCGTGACTGCGGTTTCGAACAAATTGATCACGCTTCGTATAGTCTAAATATGGCCACCAGTGAATACTACCTATTTAGAAATTTGAAGAAGGAACTTCGCGAGCGCCATTTAAATGACGACGAAGGGGTGAGAACTGCAGTTTGGGCACATTTTGAGGACAAACCGAAAGAATATTTTTAGGGGTTACGAATTGCTGCTGAAACGTAACGTATAATAAGTGCATTGATGTTAGTATATTGAAATATAAGATTTAGTGCTGAGTCTACGCCGTTTCCTTCATAGTTCTTTTTGTAGACTCTGGAATGAAGTTGAGACATTTCAATGTAAGGTCGGTGTTTACGGGCTTTAATAATCTTAAAATGATAATTGAAAATCAAAAGTTTCATATTATGTTGTTGACTGTGACATGGCTGTCTGGTGATGTGGTGTCGGACCCTTTCCGGGTTTCGAGTTGCAGCCTCTAGTGCTGAGTCTACGCCGTTTCCTTCATAGTTTTTTTGTAGACTCTGGAATGAAGTTGGGACATTTCAATGTAAGGTCGCTGTTTAGGGGCTTTAATAATCTTAAAATGATAATTGAAAATCAAAAGTTTGATATTATGTTGTTGACTGAGACATGGCTGTCTGGTGATGTGGTGCCGGACCCTTTCCGGGTTTCAAGTTGCAGCCTCTAGTGCTGAGTCTACGCCGTTTCCTTCATAGTTTTTTTTTGTAGACTCTGGAATGAAGTTGGGACATTTCAATGTAAGGTCGGTGTTTAGGGGCTTTAATAATCTTAAAATGATAATTGAAAATCAAAAGTTTGATATTATGTTGTTGACTGAGACATGGCTGTCTGGTGATGTGGTGCCGGACCCTTTCCGGGTTTCAAGTTGCAGCCTCTAGTGCTGAGTCTACGCCGTTTCCTTCATAGTTTTTTTTTTGTAGACTCTGGAATGAAGTTGGGACATTTCAATGTAAGGTCGGTGTTTAGGGGCTTTAATAATCTTAAAATGATAATTGAAAATCAAAAGTTTGATATTATGTTGTTGACTGAGACATGGCTGTCTGGTGATGTGGTGCCGGGCCCTTTCCGGGTTTCAAGTTGCAGCCTCTAGTGCTGAGTCTACGCCGTTTCCTTCATAGTTTTTTTTTTGTAGACTCTGGAATGAAGTTGGGACATTTCAATGTAAGGTCGGTGTTTAGGGGCTTTAATAATCTTAAAATGATAATTGAAAATCAAAAGTTTGATATTATGTTGTTGACTGAGACATGGCTGTCTGGTGATGTGGTGCCGGACCCTTTCCGGGTTTCAAGTTGCAGCCTCTAGTGCTGAGTCTACACCGTTACCTTCATAGTTTTTTTTTGTAGACTCTGGAATGAAGTTGGGACATTTCAATGTAAGGTCGGTGTTTAGGGGCTTTAATAATCTTAAAATGATAATTGAAAATCAAAAGTTTCATATTATGTTGTTGACTGAGACATGGCTGTCTGGTGATGTGGTGTCGGACCCTTTCCGGGTTTCAAGTTGCAGCCTCTAGGCTGAGTCTACGCCGTTTCCTTCATAGTTTTTTTTTTGTAGACTCTGGGATGAAGTTGGGGCATTTAAATGTAAGGTCGGTGTTTACGGGCTTTAATAATCTTAAAATGGTAATTGAAAATCAAAAGTTTGATATTATGTTGTTGACTGAGACATGGCTGTCTGGTGATGTGGTGCCGGACCCTTTCCGGGTTTCAAGTTGCAGCCTCTATAGGAAGGACAGACTTGCCATGGGCGGGGGTGTACTCATCTACGCTAGAAATTGCTTTAATTGTCGGGTGATGGAAGTAGATCGCGGAGTAAGTTGTTCTTTTGATTATTTATTTATTGAAATTACACTAAATCGTAGATCTTATGGCCTTGGAGTGTTTTATCGGCCACCCACAACCAATTTAATTTAATTTGTCAATGAGGTTTATAACATCCTTGGTGTGATTTATCCCAGGGTTGATGAGGTTATTTGTGCTGGGGGATTTTGACGTTAATCGTTAATATGCTCAATGTCGGTAACCCTCTATCTGATTCTTTTGATTGTTTTAACTTTACTCAACTTATTAATGAGACTGGTAGGATTTCCAATATTACTAGCACTCTATTGGACCCCATATTTATTTTTATTTTTTTCTTCCCTTAGGGCTCGCAGTCACTAATTGCGGCTTGTGCAATTCCAGGCAGTGTGCACGGGTACATTGTCATGGAACAAACGCACGCCTCTGGTCAGTTTCTCACGTCTTTTCTCCCGTATATTTTGTCGTAATGTATGCAGGTGTGTTGCATAATATTCTCCGTTGACTGTGGTATTGCGTTCTTTAAAGTCTATGACAAGAATACTCTCACAATCCTAAAAAAATTGTAGCCATCACTTTTTGTGTGGATTGACAGACCTTGAACATTCTTGGCGGTGCTTTTTCTTTACGCCTTCATTTCATCGACTTCCTTTTGCACAAAGGATCACAGTAGAGAACCATAGTTTCATCCCCTGTGACAATTCTCTTCAACACGTCCGCAGGGTTTCCTCCACAAAGGTCCAAAGAGGATCGGGCACATTCAACACGACGCTGGCGCTGAAATGCTAATAGATGTTTGGGGACCCACCTTGCACCAACTTTATTCATGCCTAAAAGTTTATGGAGGATCCAGCGAACGCTTATATCTGTTTATGTTTATATATATCGTTATGTTTAAATTAATCACTGCCGGACAATGTCCGGCTTCAAAAAATTGTTCCATCCATTTATGTTCTTCCTCTGTTGACTAAGTACTAAACTTAACCTATCACTGGAAAATACACGAACACCTAATTGCTAAATACGAGCATTAATTAACAACATTAATATAAGACAGCTTAGTGAGTTGTTAACAGACACGCCATCTATCGTTACAGCGGGACATTAGCCTTGAGTCAAGTTCCAGTGAACTCAAATGTCATCATCGTTCTAGTTTTAAGTAGCCTTGCGTTGCAACCATAAATCTCTTGACCGCCTCTTACTAAAATTGTGTTTTATCAGAATCATAAAAATTTGGATGTTTAGTTGAAAAAGCAGTGACACAAAAAAAGTAAAACGAAATAATAGAACAAATAAAAAAATAATTTTAAATTTTGACGCCACTTGTCAAACGTGTTTCTGGCTTGTTCGTGGCGATTCGGTTATGTCTCGCAGCACGCGAAAACGGTGGAGAAAAATTACGGGACGCAGCAAGTGCGTTATAGTAGCGAATTTTCATAAGAATTGTACACTACTATTATACGGCATATTAGTAAAGTTAATACTTCAAACTTACACAGACCTTGAAGATCGATTTTAAAGGTCCTAGTACGCGCACATTTGAAGAATTTTTTCAAATATCATTAAAGTCACAAAAGATTTTCAGAAGGAAACTTAATTAATATTTAGAAAAGCTATCTGACAAATTATAAACGTAGCAGTTATTTTTCCTTATTAATCGCCAGACTGATTTCATTTTAGTAAATCTAATCAAACCAGTTTTTAGTGAATTTTCGTAGAAAAAATTCACTAATGGGGAGATCCCGACTTTTGAATTTTGAAAAAATTTTTGCAAATGAGTGCGAACTAGGACCCCTAGAACCCATATCCGGGGTTAGTTTCAATTTTTATATGTTTATATATATATATATATATATATATATATATATATATATATATATATATTTATATATATATATTTATATATATATATATATATATATATATATATATATTTATATATATATATATATATATATATATATATATATATATATATATATATATATATATATATATATATATATATATATGTATCACACCGATAACTCAAAAAATAATGGGCCGATTTTGATAAAATTTGGCATGTACGTTTCTTTTGTAAATAGCTTGGATAAGTTCGTTAGTCAGGAAAATCGGACGAGGTTTTCCGGGAAAATTTTGAGTTTTCATTCGAAAAAAATTCTTATCTCAAAAAGTAATAAGACGATTTTAATAAAATTTGGCATGTACCTTCCTTTTATAAATGGCCTTGATAAGTTTGTTAGCCAGGAAAATCGGACGAAGTTTTCCGGGAAAATTTTGAGTTTTCATTCAAAAAATTTTTTTTTCTCAAAGAATAATGGGCCTATTTTGATAAAATTTGGAATGTACCTTCCTTTTGTAAATGTCTTTGATAAGTCAGTGAATCAGAAAAATCGGACGAGGTTTTCCGGAAAAATTTTGAGTTTTCATTTGAAAAAAATTTTTATCTTAAAAAATAAAAACTCTATGATAACCAAATTTGGTAGGTACGTTTACGATATAAAAAGTAAACTATACGCCAAAATTTAGATTTCTATGTTTCAAGAAAAAAAAGTTATAATAAAATATTTTGTGCCAGATCATTTTAATGAAAATTCACTACCATAACGCACTTGCTGCGTCCCGCACTTTTTCAATATCAACAATGACAAAATATCTGCTGAAAATTATAATTTCAGACTCAAAGGTGACAAAATTATTCATACTTTTTAAACAAAAATGAAATTTTGTTAAAATCGTATGAAATGTGTACGCTATTTTTTACTTGGCAAATTTTTTATTTCGTGTCGTCTGTCATTTGCGATATTTGAGGCCGAGATTTCACGATTGTTTGTTCGGGTAGTATGTTTTATGCCTGTTATTTATTTAGTTTGGCTACCGTTGATGTATGGTTTATAACTGTTGTACGAATCATTGTCTTCTACGCAGAAGGTTCCGTGATCGATTCCAGCTCGATGAATGTATGGTTTTGGTTTTGTTTTATTTTGACATTTAGAGAGACAATAGTGCACAGATTTCATACGTTTTGAATAAGATCGCATGTTTGTTTAAAACGCCTAAATAACTTTGTCACCTTTGAGTCTGAAAATATTATTTTCATCAGACATTTTGAGTTGATATTGAAAAAACCAGTTTGATTATGTTTACTAAAACAGAATCATTCTGGGGATTAATAAAGAAAAATAACTGCTATGTTTGCTGTAAGACAAGATAGCGCCACCTGATACTCCAGAATTAATTACTGGTAGAAATGATGATCATCCCGTCCACCCTCTAAATCAACCAAACACTTAAAGAACTGGAGTGTAGCATTAGAGAGAATTCTCCTTCAACTCCTGGTCCAGACTGTATTAATTATATGATGATAAAATATCTTCCGGTAGTAGCCAAGGAATTGCTGCTGGATATTTTACGTGGAATCATCTGCAGATGAGAAGAATGCATGGTGCTCAAAGATAGCACGGCAATATTTTTGCTGAAACCCAATAAAGACCCCAATGATCCAAATTTATACAGACCAATTTCCTTGATGTCCTGCATTCTGAAGACTCTGGAACGCATCATTAAATTTAGGCTAGAGTGGTATCTAGAACATCATTCACTGTTACCTTCACATTTGCTGTCCATAGATTTAGAAGCACTGGTGAGTGTTTGAGTAATATAGTCACCGACATACAGAATTGTCATACTGAAAATGGTTACTTAGCAGCTCTCTTTTTATATCTAAAAGGGGCATACGACTCTGTCAAACTCAAGCTGCTGGTAGAAAAATGCCTGACGTTACAATTCCCAGAAACGTCGCTATAAATGTTGTCAAATTATTCTGCAACAGGATGTTTTCATAAGACATAGAAACTCAATCCAGAGACCAATAACTGTGAATGTAGATCTTCCCCAGGGTTCAGTCCCATTTTATTTAAGATTTATACTCGTAGCTTACATCGGGTACCTAATAACCAAATACGTCTCCTGCGATACGCAGACGATTTTTGCATATACGTACAAGAGAAGTCATACGAAAACACAATTTAAAAAATATCAAAGTTCCTTACTTCCTTTAATAAATTAATATACTCACATGGTTGTAATCTATGTAACGAAAGGTCAAAAGTAGTAACATTTACAAGTCATAGAATGCCAAATACTCAGAGTATACAGTTAGGGGATCGCACCTTTCCTAATAAATTATCCCTAAATTACCTTGGTCTTTTCTAGATAAAAAAATAACGCGGCGAAATCATATCGAACATATATCCAACAAAGTTGAGAAGAGCCTTAACATATTAAAATACACGACTCGTAAAAACTATGCATCTGATGTATCAGTTGGTATGATTTTTTATCGATCCTATACTACATTACTGACTAAAGTCGACAGGGTTCAATACAAAGCCTTGAGAATCATAACCGGAGCTATAAAATCGACCCCAGTGGCACCACTCTTGACTATTACCAGCGTACAAGCGTTATATATTAGGAGAATTTTACTTATCGGTTCATGATGAAAAACTTTACGCTGCAACCCAACCTCTCCAACAGCATAGAGAGCTTAGCTATCTGACATCTCAATCAAAAGTATTGGCAAAGAAATAATTCACCCCCCTTTATGTGACCCTTCATTAGAGATCCATAGCCGGCAGTTGTACCCTACACAGCCCATGCACTCAGTATTCAGAGAGAATATCGAAATACTGTATTCCATTCCCAAAGTTATCATACTAAAATATAGCGACACCTTTGAAACCAACCATCACGTTTTTAACGAGCTATCAGAGGAATATGAGGATTATTATTATATATACAGGCTGGCGCATTGAAAACGAAACAGACCGATTTGCGTCCAGAGAATTTTTTTTAAGAAACGCGGAAACACGACAATTTTAATATTGAGGGGGACATGTTTTGACATAAAACTCGACTTTGTCACATTAACCCCTTAAGAGTGGTGATAACAACCCTTATATTTTAATTAGAGAAAATTGGTCGAGTGTTACATCATTTGAAAGCTCTTTCCTTTCCGAATTCAGCACACTAATTTCTTTGGAAGTTTTATCAACTCGTTTAAAAATTATTCACAGTTGAAAATGCAAAAACGCATTTCACTGATTCCGATAGGAAATGTGCTGATAGTCAATGTTTTGTTGGTTTTTAAATAAAAAATTGACTATCAAAACATTTCTTATCGGAATGAGAGAAATGCGGTTTATTATTTCAGTTTATCGGTCGGTTTGATACTTGATAGTACTACCGAAAATTAATATCACAACGGTGTATTCTATAGAAGAAAGAGTTGAAATAATTACTCTTTTAAAAAAAAAAAAACGATGACTGTGCCAACCCTACCGCAAATTTGTTTAATGAACAACATCCGAACAGACAGAAAATACATTTTGGAGTTAGTTGCAAAGTTTCAGTAGCCAGCAGAAAACGGGATTCTGAAGACTCAACTTTGAGCACGAGAAAATTGGCCACTGTTTCAAACATCAAAAGAAGAACTATTTCGCGAATATTAAAGCATAATAAATGTCACCTGTATAAAATTCATCTTGTACAACAACTGAATGAAGATGATTTTGATCGGCGGCTGGAGTTTTGTGAAGTTATGACTGCACGAATAGCTGATAACGGTAACTTTCTGTTCAATATCTGTTTTTCAGACGAATGTACGTTTTTATTAAACTCTACAGTCAATCGTAATAATTGTCGTTATTGGGCAGATAATAATCCAATAAATTTTCACGAAGTCCACACTCAAACTCCACAGAAATTGAATGTCTGGACAGGCACTTTTGGAGACCGTTTAATCGGACCAATTTTTCTTGATGGCAATTTGAGTGGCGAAACATATTTGGAGTTACTAGAAGATATCGTTTACCCTCTACTAATTGACATTGTTGAAAATGATGATCGCTATCAAGAAAATCAATTAGTGTTTCAACAAGATGGAGCTCCTCCGCATTTTTCACAACGTGTTAGGGAGTTTTTTAACTGAGAGTTTCTAGAGAAATAGATTGGGCGTAGAGGTGCTATTGAGTGGCCCCCTAGATCACCGGATTTAACTCCTTTAGACTTCTTTCTATGGGGCCATTTAAAGAGTGGAATTTACGCAACAGAACCGAAGTCTCTGGAAGAATTACGACGACGCATTGTTGAAGAATGCCGTCTAATATCTCCACAAATGCTCCTGAATGTCAGAGCTCGTTTTGAACAAAATTCGTACTTTTGTATGGAAGCTGGTGTTTAACAATTTGAACCCTTACTTAACTGAATAAACATTTTTGAACGTTTGGTTTTGTTTTTTAGTTTTTTTTAACGAAAAATTGACTAATCAGTGCATTTCTTATCACACTGAATGAAATACGTTCTTGCAACTCCAACTGTGAATAATTTTTAAACGAGTTGATAAAACTTCAAAAAAATAGTGTGCTGAATTCAGAAAAGAAAAAGCTTTAAAATAATGTAACACTCGACTCATGTTCCCTAGTTAAAATATAAGGGTTGTTATCACCACCCTCAAGAGGTTGATGTGACAAAGTTGAGTTTTATGTCAAAACATGTCCTCCTCAATATTAAAATTGCCGTTTTACAGCGTTTCTTACAAAAAATATCTCTGGACGCAAATCGGTCTGTTTCGTTTTCAATGCGCCACCTTGCATATACATTGATAGGTCCAAACAGGACAACTATGTAGGATGCACAGTATTTCAAGAACAATAGTAGACATTTAATCTTAGTAAATTACCATATATTACTAGCATATATACCGCAGAATTGGTTGCCATCCAAGAAGCATTACAACAGGTCAAGCTGTCAAGTTGCAATAAATTTCTTATAACAGATTCCTTATCAGCCTTAAAGGCGATCTTGATCCCAATTAAATCTATATTTAAAAACAACTTAGTCCTTAACATCATCTCGATACACTACGAAATCTGGACGTAGCATAAAACTGTACGTGTAGTGTGGGTAAAAGGACATTGCGAAATTTTGGGAAACGAATTAGTCGACTCCGCAGGACGGAACTCAGCCACATATGGAATAGATTTTCAAATAATGATGCCTGATGACTTGATGAAAATGAAGTAAAAGTTATATCAAAAAGAATGTTCGAATGTTACTGGTACAAAATTAAATCAAATGCTACCAATCACTTTAACAGTATATATCCTTTCTCGACACAGTTACCACTGCATAAACAGACAGTCCTACCCCGACATATATCAACTCCCCTAAACCGTTTGATATTTGGGTACAGCACTTTTCCGAAACATATATTTAAGTTGGGAATGAAAAGCAGCCCCGACTGCGATTGTGACGGGGCAAGTACCGGGGACTTGGAACATTTAATTTTCTTTTGCAGATTTCACAATCAACAAAGAGAGAAGCTCTTTAGGAATATGCTCACCGAAAATATTTGGTTGCCATTAAATGCGACCTCGCTTTTATATTTGTCTCTTAGAAATAAAAGGATATTGTTTGCAGTAATCAAATTTATTGAAAATGCAAAACTGTTAACTACCTGTAAATGTATTCTCTACTCCTAACAAGGTTCTTTTTTTTTGTTTTTTTTTTTTAGCAATAGGTAGAGTATATAGATTAACAAAAACCCTACTGTCTTTCCATGTGTCAATACCTATGTTTCCCGCGGTTTGTGCGTGGTGTCATTAAGTCGTCATAATAGACCCTATCACGTGAAGAGTGTCCCCGTTGCTATCCTTAGGCGAATAATATTTTGTAGTAGGTATAAGACGTAATATCATATATTTTAAATGCTCATTTTGCAACTGTTTAATATTTGTTACTTTATATATGCATGTGGGTATGTATGTATATATGCTTCTATTGTATACATGTATATATATATATATATATATATATATATATATATATATATATATATATATATATATATATATATATATATATATATACAGTGAGGACCTAAAGTCTGCCCCCCCCCTCTAATTTATGAACTGTCCGGTATATTGTGATGAATTTTGAAACGATAATATAGGAGCAAGGTCTGCATTTTTTGACATATCAATGACAGCTTTAGATGTGAAGGTGACAGCTGCGCTCGCTTTTGGAAACGGTGGTCGAGTGATACCTCATTTTGAAGGTATTTTTATGCTCAGAACATTCTCCAGTTTTAAAAACATTTGGTTCGGCATTTTTCAAATAAGAATCAATAATATCGGTTTCTACGTTGTGACTACAATTGAGTATAACACAATTTTTTTACCTATTAGATGTCATTATTGATTGTTCCTGTTTCCCCAGTAAAGTACACATAGATTATTGTAAATTAGTTATGTTTCAAAATAAAACACAATTTAACAGTAAACAAATAACAACTAATTAACCCTAATTGGGAAAATTGAAAAACAACTCAAATAAAATCTAAAGGCACAAACTGTTGATGTGGTTACTTCAACAGATGTTGAAAACGACCACCATGGACCTCCTGACAAATAAATATTCTACGGGTAAATTCTTCTCTGACATTATGAAGCGTCTGTGGCGTTATTCTTGAACAAACATCTGTAATTCGTTGTCTAAGTTCATCTAATGAGCCGGGAGCCGTTTTTTAAACCTCAGATTTAACGTATCCCCAAAGAAAAAAATCTAGAGGCGTGAGGTCTGGGGATCGAGCTGGCCATTCCGTAGGACCTCGACCACCAATCCACCTATTTTCATAACATTTATTTTCTGAGGGAACTGTGTATGTCCCTCCCGGAAAACATGGGGGTTTTCGTCACTCCAGTACCTACAATTTTGGGTATTAACTTTCCCATGTAAAAAAAGTACTCTCGCCACTGAAACATATTTTCCGCAAGTAGTTATGATTTCCTACGATTCTTCCTGACATAATTTCGCAAAATTCGAGTCGTCTATCAGGATCGTCTTCTGTTATTTCGTGTATAATTTTCATTTTATATGGGTGAAACTTATAGCTTTTCAAAATTCTTTTAACAGAAGTACGCGAAATATTACATGCCTCAGCAACGTGCTTCGTTGGGTGTTGGGGATTCACAATCATTTCAGCTAAGACCTGGACTTTTACATCTGCCACAATTTTAGGCCTACCAGACCTTGGAGCGTCTTTCACCGTACCCATTTCTTGAAATTTTGAAATTAGTTTTCGTAAAAATTTTCTGCATATTTGGCGTTCCGGATAGCGTACATTGAACATACGAACAGCATCATGGTAATTTCGCTTAGCTTCGCCAAAAATAATAACCGCTTCAAATTTATCTTGTAAAGAACGAGCCATTTAAAAAAATTCTAACTAATACTTTCTGTCAACACTAAATCGAGATATTAAAAAACAGTGTGACAGGAACAATCAATAATGACATGTAATAGGTAGAGAAGTGTAGAAAATGGAAAAACCACAGATGAACTAAATAGCCTCAGTGGTTCTCCAAACAACATGCAAATGTGTGCATAATTTGCTACTGATGAATAGAAGTAATCTTTTTTAGACAAAGTGTGTTATATTAAACAATGGTAGTCATAACGTAGAAACCGATATTATTAATTCTTATTTAGAAAATACTGAACCAAATTTTCTTTAAACTGGAGAATATTCTGAGCATAAAAAGACCTTCAAAATGAGGTATCACTCAATCCTCATTTCCATTTAAAAAAATATTCCAAAAGCGCGCGCAGCTGTCACCTTGACATCTAAAGCTGTCATTGATATGTCAAAAAATGCAGACCTTGTTCATATATTATCATTCCAAAGTTCATGACAATATACTGGACGGTTCAGAAATTAGAGGTGGGGGGGAGGACTTTAGGTCCTCACTGTATATATATATATATATATATATATATATATATATATATATATATATATATATATATATATATATATATTTGTGTGTGTGTGTGTGTGTGTGTGTGTGTGTGTGTTATTTTGTATACAAACATCTCAATCCGGGAGATATTCCCGCTCACTTACCTGTACAGCGGTATAAATTGAGACTTAATGTACTACTGTGGCCGAGTTGTTTTAGAGTCTGATGTTACAAAAGGACCGTGGCTATATGAACTGGGTTATCAGTCCGAACCCAAACAAACAAACAACTGCTACGTTTATAATTTGGCAGAAAACTTTTCTATTAAGATTCCTTCTGAAAATCTTTTGTGTCTTTAATGATATTTGTAATACAAGTTTCTTTTAAAGAGACTTACACTATTTACAGATACAGCAAAATTTAATGTTTTAGCTTCATAGAAAATTAAGTTTTGGATATTTTTCTCAAAAGTAGTTAGAACACAAGATTTTTCTGATAACAGAGAGATATCGATGGTAGGTTAGATTTTGAGTGGTCCATATCGGTCCCTCCACCGCGACTATAAGGTCTATTGTGGCTCACGCCTAATGTCTATATTTCGCCCAACAAATCCAGCCTCCTACAGAGGTCGATAACCTTTGCGGGCGAAAGTTGATCCAGATACTCTGGAGCAAGCTTTACCTTGCCAAAGAGCAGGTGTCTAGTCATATCCGCTGCCGGACAGGAACACAGCACGTGCTCTGCTGTTTCGTCATTCTCCATACACAGCCGGCACTCGGTCTCCTGACCGATCCCAATACGGTGCATGTGATGCCGCAAGCGACAGTGTCCTGTATACAGGCCGACTAGAGTACTCAATTGTTGTCTGTTCAACTCTAGAAGTTTCTTAGCCCTTGACTCAGACAGGCCATTTATGAAGGCTTTAGAGTGAGCTAATCCTGGAAGATTTTGCCAATATTGAATTGTCCTTCTATCTGTCCAGGTCTTTAAGGTGCGTTTTGCTGTGCAAGATGTTATTCCCAGCACCGGTTCTGGTCCGACAAAGTCACACTGGGCACCACTCCTGGCAAGCGCGTCTGCCGCAACGTTGCCATCATGGTCCGAGTGACCCGGTATCCATACCAGCGACACCTCATTACAGCTGCCCAATTCGTTAAGGGCAGATTTACAACTCCATACCGTCTTTGAATTGTACCGGTAGGAACCAAGAGCCTTTATTGCAGCTTGGCTATCTGCATATATCTTTATCGATTTGTTTGTGCATAGGTCTTTTAAGCTTTCCCTTGCACACATCTCGATGGCATAAACTTCTGCCTGGTGTATGGTTGCGTACTTGCCGAGGCTAGCTGATAGTCTAGCATCGGTGCTGCCCCCATATGCGCCGGCTCCTACTCCCATATTGGTTTTGGAGCCGTCAGAGTACCAGCAGAGTTCCGCTCTCAACAGGGTCGATTGGTTCCGGTCCCAGTCCTCCCTTTCCGGGAGGACGGTCTTGAAAGACAGATCTCTGCTGATTTTTGTAGGCATCAAGTCCGAGACCATTCCCAGAATCCTGTGACAATCACTGTCATCAAGGAGTCCGGACCCCCTCACACTGACTTCCCTCGGCATGTTATCTGCCGTTTGTATTAGTCTGTACGTTGTCCACCTCGCCACCCTCTCCAACCATATGTGAAGTGGGGGAATATTGAGGAGGACCTCCAGAGCGACTGATGGTGCGGTGCTTATCGCTGCCGTTATCATCAGACATGCTTGTCTCTGTAGATGAGCCAGTTTGGCCCTCGCGGTACCACGAAGTACCTTAGGCCACCAAACTATGGCTCCATATGTTATCATAGGTCTGATAACCACTACATAGAGCCAGTACATCTGTTGGGGGTTTGTTCCCCAGTTGTTCCCACAGATTTTCCGGCAGGTCCACAGGGACATCTTAGCCCTGCGGATAACATTTTCTAACTGTCTGTCCCAGTTGAGCTTCTTATCTAGGATAACTCCCAGATATTTTGCTTGGTCCGAAAATGGAATGTTTTCCCCCATAAGATTAGGTGGTTTTAATTTGTCCAACCTTCTTCTTCTGGTGAACGGGACAATGATCGTTTTGCGAGGGTTCACAGACATCTGTTCCCTACGGCACCAATCATTGACTACATTTAGTGCTTCTTGAAGAGTACTAGACAGTTCCTCCTCAGATTTGCCTCTAACCATTATGACGAGATCATCCGCATACGCCTGGACCTGAACCTCCCAGAGTCCGAGGATAGCCAGCAGGTCGTCCACAAAGAGGGACCACAACAGGGGGGATAGAACGCCCCCCTGAGGACACCCTCTCGCAGCCCTAACGCTGACCACCTCTCCCCGTAATGAGGTAATAATGGTCCGATTGTGCAGCATGTTTCCGATCCAGCCACAGATGGTAGGTTCCACCCCCCTAGCGATAGTGGCCTCGTAGAGGGAGATCGGTAATGCATTATTAAATGCTCCTTCTATGTCGAGAAATGCCGCCACCGCAACCTCTCCATTTTCCAGAGAGTGTGTGATCTTCTCGACGAGGTTATTGAGCGCTAACTCAGTTGATTTGTCAGTTTGATAGGCATACTGGTGGGTATTTAGGGGTTTTTTGGGTAAGATGTTCCCCCTAATGTGTCCGTCCAGTATTTTTTCCAATCCCTTCAGGAGGAATGATGTAATACTGAGAGGTCTCAGTGAAGTAGGTAGGAGGTCATTACGTCCCAATTTGGGAATGTAAACCCCCCTAACCACCGTCCAGCTGGAAGGAATATAGTTCCAGGCCAGACTGGCTCTGAACAGCCTGATAAGGAAGGGTAGGAGAATCTCCAGTCCCTTTTGTAGTAGGACCGGTACCACCCCATCCTCCCCTGGCGACTTGAATGGCTGGAAATGATTCACAGCACACTTCACTGCCGAGGCTGTAACTATTCTCCGAGCAACTAGCCAGTCCTCCCTTTGGGGGCGTTTAGATCGTCCCTCAGCCGGTAGGACTTCTCCGTTGCTCAGGATCAGACAATCTGGGAAGTGTGTGTGTGTGCTAAGAGCTCTAACGTTTCTTTCCGAGATTCAGTAAAGGAACCATCTGGTCGTTTTATCGATCCCAGTTCCTGTATATCGATGGTAACACTTTCGAAAGAATTCTTCAACTGTACGCGTACTAGGACCTCTAAAATCGATCTTCAAGGTATGTGTAAGTTTAAAGTATTAACTTTACTAGTATGCCGTATAATAATGTACCATTCTTACGAAAATTCACTACTATAACGCACTTGCTGCGTCCCGAAATTTCTTTCCACCGCTCTCGCGTGGTGCGAGAGATAACCCAATCGCCACGAACAAGCCGGAAACGCGTTCCACAAGTGGCGTCAAGATTTTAAATTTATTATATATTTCTTCTACTACACTATTAAGTAAGCTCTCTATGTAGGACATATTTCGTTTTACTTTTTCTGTGTCACTGCTCTTTCAACTAAACAGCCAAATTTTTTTGTTTCGATGAAACACAATATCAGTAAGAGGCGCTCATGAGATTTATGGTTGCGACGCAAGGCTACGTAACTATAATGATGATGACATTTGTGTTAACTGGAACTTGACTCAAGGCTAATGTCCCGCTGCAAAGATAGATGGCGTGTCTGTTAATAACTCACTAAGTTTTCTTATATTATTGTTGTTAATTAATGCTCGTATTTAGCAATTAGGTGTCCGTGAAGTTTTTCTTGTAATAAGCAGTGGAAGAACATAGTTGGTTTTACCAATTTTTGGAAGCCGGACACTGTCCGGCAGTGATTCATTTAAACATGATGTTGACTCTAGTTTCAAAAGTACGGAAATGGTCTCGTATTCGTGATTCTTAAGCCCACGATAAGATAAAACGATCATTCTACAATAGAATCCGGATTTAACGAGGAGTCAAAGGACCAGCAATAATATCTTGTAAAAGCCGGATTTCGTTATATCAGAACTAAAAAGTAACTAAAAAAATGTAGGTATGTACATACCTATATGTAAATGTACAAACCGGACTACTCCCCTATAACGCCTTCCATCTCAATGTTGAAAGTCAACTGTAACTGCCTGGTTTCAATGAACAATTTTCTTCGCATAAAAAAAAACACATCACTGTATATACTGTACATTATTACTTAATAAAACTTTATACACATCATAAAAAGTAGTCTGCGATTTTCATTTACTCTGTCGGTTTTTCTTTTTTTCTTCTTTTCAAAAAGTTTTTTATGGAAGTTAATAAAAAAAAGTTTTGGTATGTGTTAGTGGACTTTTCTTTTTCTTTAATTTTCTAATTTCGTCTTTTTTAATCCATTCGTGTCTTCTCTATTTATTCAGCTACAAAGTCGACCAAAAAACGAAAATATTTGTCTTCACACGGTCTATGATATCATCGCCCCAAAGCATTTTTAACGCGTTTCAGTAGGGAACGTTGACGCTGTACCACATTTGCCCCAAATCACGGGGTAATTGTGGCAATTGACCAATACAAAAATAGCCTGGCCCTTTATGTGCTTTAAATTTTAGTTAATTTTCTTCAAATATGCGCGATTTAGGACCTCTGTAACCCAAATCCGAGGTCGGTTTCACTTTATATATATATATATATATATATATATATATATATATATATATATATATATATATATATATATATTATATATATATATATATATATATATATATATATATATATATATATATATATATATATATATATATATATATATATATATTGCTATGTATAGACATAGGATAGAAATTAGAATAATAATATTAAGAAATAATGGTCAAGTTATTTTAGTAGTGCAATAGAACTAAAGGAATATAATTTGAATGGAAATCTAAAGAGGTTTTATGTTGTTATTTTAAAAGAATAAGTATAAAGGTTAAGTTAAATATATTGATAATGCAGTAGATATCGTGAAATAAAAAGCAAGATAAAGTGAAACAAACAATTTTTGTATGGTTTGCTATCTAGTGATTAGAGACACTTGTGGTGAGATTTATGGAAGAGGAAGAACCGGTTGGCCAGGTCGAAGGCAAAACAGCCGATAAGGGGAGGGCTGCTCGGAGAGACAGTAAAATTAGGGATTCAGTTGGAGAGCGTCGTAGAGTAAACAAGTAAATGTAGTGGCTCGTGGTCGGTACCGACAATTACCAATAGAAAAGTCAGTTGGAGAGCGTCGTAGAGTAAACAAGTAAATGTAGTGGCTCGTGGTCGGTACCGACAATTACCAATAGAAAAGTCAGTTGGAGAGCGTCGTAGAGTAAACAAGTAAATGTAGTGGCTTGTGGTCGGTACCGACAATTACCAATAGATAAGTCAGCTGGAGAACGTTGAGGAGTGAACAGGTAGAAGGTGCCTGGTCCACAGGAGAAGGTGCCTGGTAATAATATAGTTGCCAGGGGTAGTTAAGCAAGAAGATAATGACTGAAAATAAATAAAACAGTTAAAGCTAATCAACCAAAACAACAGAATTTCATAAAAGAGTAGCTTATTAGAAGAAGAAAAAAACAGTTCCATGCTGCAATTAAGTGTTGTAGGCAATCAAAGAATCCAAATACCATCTTTGTGGACATGGTGTACAGGAATGTGTAAGGTGACCGATAATTAACAAGCCTAATCTCTGGTTCTAACAATGCAATCAAAGAATTCAAATACCATCTTTGTGGACATGGTGTACAGGAATGTGTAAGGTGACCGATAATTAACAAGCCAAATCTCTGGTTCTAACAATGTAAGTGATTTGATACTGAATAATATGTTTCTGTTATTTATAACCTATTATGGTATATTATGCAACTAATTTGTCCCTTAATTTGTTATTTAATATTTGTGAGTTTTAATTTCAATGGGTAATCACCATTAAAGATGCCTAACTTTGTGTAATTAGATTTTCATTTAAATCTCCTATTTGGCCTTCATAATAGAAGTGGTACTGCATAATTAAAATAGAAAAAGACCAAGTAATTAGCAAAGACCAATTATATAAAAGAATTACCAAAAATAAAAAAATAAAAAAAAAACAAGTTGAATCCTTAAAATCCTGAGAGGGCTGAGCAAATGGAAATTAGAAGTAATTAAGACGGTAAGTGAGTAAAATAAATTATCTTCTAATTGACGGGGTAATATTTGCAGGTTTTGGCTTATTAAAAGTATATTAGATAATGATATTGGCAAACAGTGAGTTGCCTGGCGTCCAACGGTATAAATTATTAATATAAAGATATATTAGAAATTAGATTTATGATTAGAAGTAATTAATGTAATATCAGCATCTAATTAGTAATTAACAAATCATTAATTAAAAAGCCAGACCATAGCAATATATATATATATATATATATATATATATATATATATATATATATATATATATATATATATATATATATATATATATATATATATATATATATATATATATAGGTATCACACCGATAACTCGAAAAATAAGAGGCCCATTTTGAGGAAATTTGGTGGGTACCTTCCTTTTTCAAGTGGCTTGGATAAGTTCGTTAGTCAGGAAAATCTGCGCAGTTCAAATAGATTAAACAATGCTCTGTTTACGTTAGATAGTCGAATTCTCTCGGTCTGTGCCCGTCCTGACCTAACCTTTAATGTATCGAATTTCGACCACGAAATTATAATGCATGTTTGTAAGAAAATAAATTCGGAACGCAGTAAGTGCCTTATGGTATCGACTGCTTATTAAATGCTTTAAATTTAAATAGCTCAATTTGCTATTAACCTGTAAAGTACGTTGGCCAGGAAACTAGTTTTTTCTGGAACATTTTAAGTTTATTTTCGAATTACATTTGCAAATAATAAAGTTATTTTGATGAAATATGGGACATTGTTTCTACTATATATGTTATATTGGTAACCAAATTTGATGCCTGCTATCTTAAAAAAAAACATATTTGCTTTTAAAACATTTTAATGGAAATTCACTACCATAACGCATTTGCTGTGTCCAGGCTTTTTCATATAGAGTACTGGATCGTTTAGCACAATAGTTAAGTTACAAGTAGAAAAAGCTTTTAGTTCATAGATGCCTTGGAAATAGACGTTACAAATCGAAACTTGGTTTACCATGCCGCAATTACCCCACTTCACCCTATGTTACGTGATCTAGAATAGGTTTTTGTATTATATGAAAAATTGATGCCGGAGATATTTCCAGCTTTCAAAAATATGTAAGCTATGCGAATCAGCTAATTAGACTAGAATGTTTTTGGACTAGATACCCAACTTATGTACCAGTGATGTTACTAACCAATTATCAAATACGAAATCAGTGAAATGAATAAGAATACGCCATCTATGTGTATACTATGTAATCAATTTACTGTCGACAATCGGTCAAACTTCTAAATAATTATTTGCAATTATTTTAGCTCCAACCTCATATTTATTAGTCAATTTTCTCAAAAAAAAATCACTAATGAGGAGATCCCGAGTTTCGAATTTTGAAAAAATTTCTTTAAACTAGGCCCCCTAGAACCCATACCCAGGGTAAGTTTCAATCTTTATATATATATATATATATATATATATATATATATATATATATATATATATATATATATATATATATATATATATATATATATATATATATATATATATATATATATATTAATATATATATATATATATATCTCTGTGTGTGTGTGCGTGTCACACCGATCTCAAAAAATAATGGGACGATTTTGTCCAAATTTGGTACCTACCTTCCTTTTGCAAGTGGCTAGGATAAGTTCATTATCCAGGAAAATCGGCACAGGTTTTCCCGGAAAATGTGTTTTCTTACGGAAAATTTTTATATCTCCGGAAATAAAAATGCGAGAACAACCAAATTTGGTAAACGTGTTTGAACAATACGGAGTAAACCACGTATAAAAATTTAGGCCTGTAAATTAAAAGAGAAAAAAGTTATAGGCATTTAAAAAAAAGGGGGTTTTCCTCAAAACGTCAAAGTCGCGATTTAAAACGTCAAAATTGGCAACATTTAGGCAAAGAACCTGAAACAAATACGTGTTATGTAAAGAAAATGTCGCAAGACGAGTGTTCTGCAAACCCTTAAGGTTCAGCTTCAACCGTCATTTTCCTTCGTTTTACTGAAATATTTCCAGAAAATTTATTTCAAATAGACCCTTTCTCTGATTCTTTGGCAGCAGTTTTCTTTAAGTTTATGGTTTAACGGTCTATAATTTTTAGCTAATTTTCGTAGAAAAAATTCGTCAATGAGGAGACTGCGCCTTTTAAATTTTAAAAAGGTTTCTTCAAATGAGTGCAAACTAGGTCCCCTAGAACCCATATCAGGGGTTCGTTTCTGTTTTTATCTGTTTACATATATACAGGGTGAGGCATTTCTATTGTAAAGCTCAATATAGGTAATTGTTATTATACGAAAAAAAAATTGTATACGTTAATTATAGGTTGTCCTGAGCTGCACCTTATAAAATTATTTTGAAAATCACAACCCATAAGCGGTTGGTGATACCTACAGTTTTTTTTGAAAACCCTTATATAATTGAATTTTTGCATTATTTATGAAAATATGATGCACGTTTGTAAGAAAAAATCGAGACGCAATTTGCTGTTAACCTAAGGTTCGTTGGGTAGCAAACAAGTCTTAGGGTATATTGAGCTGCATCTTAGAAAATTATTCTTACAATCACAGGCTGGCCCATAAGTCGTTGGTGACACAATTTTCTTTTTATCATTGCAGTTTTGCATTTTCTATCGAAATATAATGCATGTTTGAAAGATTTGAAACTCGGGACGCAGCAATTGCGTTATGGTAGCAGCGAACTTTCATTAAATGCTTCAATAGCTCAATTTGATATGGATGTGCTAGAGAGGAGGTCATTGATGTGGAGAAGAAACAAAGTAGGGGCTAAAGCTGAACCTTGAGCAACTCATGCATTAATTGGATACAGTTTAGAGGAATGGCCATCCACGACAACAGAAATGCTCCGGTTGGAGAGGAAATTTGCTGTCCAGGGAGTTTTGGTGGTAGGCCATGGGCCGAAACTTTATTAGTCCGCGCTGCGTGCCAGACTTGGTCGAATGCTTTGGATATGTCTAGAGCTACAATCTGGGATTCACCTTGTAGTTCCATAGACTTGTTCCAAGAATGGGTGACAAAGGAAAGGAGGTCGGCAGTCGATCTGCGCTGACGGAATCCATACTGCCTGTCGTGGATTAGACTGTGTTTTTCAAGATATTTTAGTAATTCGGTGTTTTATATACTTTTCCATCGCTTTAGAGAGACGACTGAAAGGTTGCGACGACAAGACGACGTCGCTTTTACACTGTGATGATATAAGAATCCGAAATGGCGAAAACTATCTCAAACGACTACATTATAGCCTAGACAGCCCACTATATGATCTATTTCTATGCGAATTATATTAAAAATCGGGTAAAATCGATGGCGAGACATGGACGAGGTAACTGAATAATTCAAATTCGGGCTCGTCAATAATCCGGCGCCTGAAATGCCAATTCCCGCGCTATAAATATCCCTCATCCTTCCGCCATTTGCAATGATGTATCTGTTTCCACTGGAAAATTTACTGCAAAGTTAAATATTTCAGATGGAAGAGAATTTTTATACCCGAAATAGTATATGCGGATTGATTTCGGATGTAAAATGGGATTTCATTAATAGAATATGAGCACTTAACAGATGAGTGCATTATTAAGTGCTCCAGTGAGCTGTGAGATACAAGAGCGATCCAATTTACTGTGACACTCATAAAAATATCAGATATCCACAATAATTTTAGCGAAAGAAAAAATGTGCTAATAATAATAATAATAATAATAATAATAATAATAATAATAATAATAATAATAATAATAATAATAATAATAATAATAATAATAATAATAATAATAATAATAATAATAATAATAATAATAATAATAATAAATGAAACAACAGATGAAAGAAGAACGAATTATAAAATGGAAAACCAAGCAACTTCATGGACAAATAGCAAATGAGGCCGTCAAGGAAACCATCCATCAAAATAACTCATGGGCGTGGCTCACCCATGCAAATCTCAAGACCGAGACGGAAGCTCTGATAACTGCCTGTCAAGATCAAGCTATCGTAACAAATTATATGAAAGCTAAAATAATGAAAACCGACACAGACCCGAAATGCATACTCTGTCGGTCTTTCAATGAAACCATCCACCATATTGTTGCGGGCTGCCCCATACTAGCAAAATATTCGTATCTGGAGCGACACAACACAGTAGCTAGGCAGCTTCACTGGAACATCTGCAAATACTATAAGATAGATGTAAATGAAAAGTGGTACCAACACACCCCGGACCCTGTAATAGATGCTGAAGATGTGACAATCATATGGGACACACAGGTGCATACAGATAGGAAAATAGTTGCAAGCAAGCCAGACCTCATAGTCAAGGATAAGAAGAAAAAACATTGCCTAATCATAGACGTGGCCATACCTTCTGACTACAACATCACACAGAAGGAAGCAGAAAAGATGCTTAAATATAAAGATCTGCAAATTGAGATACAGCGCATGTGGAACCTGAAGGCCAAAATAATCCCCGTCATCATCGGAGCCACAGGACTTATTTCCAATGCCACCACCAATTTCATGAAGGAAGTTCCAGGAAAACACAATCTCCTGCTAATGCAAAAGGCAGTGGTCCTGGGTACAGCGCATATAGTACGGAAAGTACTATAATACTTACCTGACATCCAGACGCAGAAGCAACACCCTAGGTGAACGGAGTGCACTCGGTGTTGCTCAACTCATGCAGAAATATCCTTTTTTTTTTTTTTTTTTGTTCCCTCAGGGCTCGTCCGCGGCCTTGCCGCCCCGATAGCACCGCAACCCTTGGTTGATTGTGCATACCCCTAGTCTTACTCCACCCATTCCAAAATCACTGTGCCTTGAACTAGTCTGCACAGCGATTGGTAGGGTGAAGTTTTATATTGCTCTGTCTCCGGTCTAGAGTGACCGTAGATCAGTTGTCTTTTCCGGTCCAGAGCTATACACTCGCACAAGATGTGCTGGGCTGATTCCTCCCCCTCGCCGCAGAGTCTGCATGCGAGGTCCCCTTCGAACCGCCCCATTTTATGTAGGTGTTTCTTGACGGCCATGTGTCCCGTCAAGAGACCTGTTGTGTTTCTGAGCTGTCCTCTGCTAAGGTTTAGCAGCTCCACAGCTCTCTTTGAACTGGGTCCGTCAATTATTGACTTCCCATGTCTGAGCCCTGGACAGTCCGTCCAGTACACCTTGTGTTGGTTTCTGACCCAGGACTTAATGGCTCCCCTGGCAGTGCTCTTTGACACGCCCAGAGCCGGTTCTGGTCCCATAAATGGTTCTGCTGACCCCCTCTTTGCGAGACTGTCAGCTTCTTCATTGCCTTTGACCCCCGAGTGACCCGGCACCCAGATGAGGGTCACCTCATTCTGCCCAGCCAGGTCGCTCGTCTCGTCTCGGCACTCACTCACCAGCCAGGAATTTACCCGTGGGCTACTTAGTGCCTTAAGGGCTGCCTGGCTGTCTGTGGCTATGAGGATCCGCTTGTTGGTGTAGCCCCTCCTCTTGTTCTCCCGCACACAGTGCAGGATGGCGTACATCTCGGCCTGAAACACCGTTGCATGGGCTCCGAGGGAAATACTGTGACTTACCCTCGGTCCTTCCGAGTAAACACCTGCCCCCGTCCCACGCTCCCCGCCAGATCCGTCCGTGAACCAGACGAGCGCGTCCCGTGGTATGCCCGGTGTCTCCTCCCGCCATGCCCCGCGATCAGGGATTACCACTGTGAAGTTGTTTTCCCTGCACATTCGCGGGCTCGCGAAGTCTGACCTCATTTCAAGCATGGGTTCCTTCACGATCTCCTGAATTTTGCAGTGGCCCCTGAAGCCTGGGTTGATCTTCAGTCTACCATTGCAGGCTAGTCTGTATAGTCCTAGCCTGGCCTCTCCCATAATAACGAAGTGTAGGGGGGGTAGATCCAGCAACACCTCCATGGCGGCTGTTGGGGTTGAAGACATGGCCCCTGTGATGCCTAGGCAAGCCATCCTTTGGATCTTGCCTAGTTTTTGTTTGGCACTGGATTGTGTCATCTTAGGCCACCAGACCAGTGCCGCATATGTTAACGATGGTCTGACCACCCTTGTGTACAGCCAGTGGGCCATACTAGGTCTTAGTCCCCACGTTTTTCCATATAGCCGCCTAGTGACGGCTAAGGTCATGACTGCCTTACGCAGTATTTTTCCAATGTGACCATTCCAGGTTAGCTTAGAGTCCAATACGACCCCAAGATATTTTACCTCCCTGGCCATTGGAACGCTCCTACCGTATAGAGTGAGAGTTCTGTGGCTTTCACACTTCCTCCTCCTCGTAAACGGCACGACGGTTGCTTTCTCGGGGCTCACCCCGAGCCCTTGATCAACCGTCCACCCTTCCACCACTTTCAGTGCAGTCTGCATACGCTCCCACACTGCCTGTGTGACCTTTCCTCGGACTATGATGACAATGTCGTCCGCATAGCCCTGTACCTCATACCCCCCTCCCGAGAGCCTCCCCAGCAGGCCGTCCACGACTAGACACCAGAGCAAGGGAGACAGAACGCTCCCCTGCGGACACCCCGCCGCGACCCCCGCCAGCAGAGTCCCTCCCGCGAGTGAGGTGAACACCGCCCTGTCCCTGAGCATGGAACCGATCCACCTGCAGCAGGTCTCCTCTATTCCACGCTCCCGGGCAGCTGCCAGAACCGATCCGAACGAGGTGTTGCTAAAGGCCCCCTCTATGTCTAGGAAGGCCCCCAGCGCCACCTCCTTGTTCTCCAGCGTATTCTCCAGTTTCAGCACCAGTTGGTGCAGTGCTGTTTCTGTTGAGAATCCTGCTCTGTATGCATATTGTCCGCAGTGTAGAGGATATGCTTCCAGTACACCGCCCCTAATGTGCCGGTCGAGCAGTTTTTCCACTGTTTTCAGCAAGAAGGACATGAGACTTATTGGCCTCAGGGACTTTGCCTGGTCTGTTGGACGCCCAGGTTTAGGAATAAATACAACCCTGGCCAGTCTCCATGCCCTCGGAATGTACCCCAGAGCCAGGCTGGCCCTCATAATGAGGGTAAGCACCGGCGCCAGTATATCTATCCCCTGTTGGAGCATGATGGGCATTATTCCATCAAATCCCGGCGATTTGTATGGCTTAAAGCTGTTAATGGCCCATCTGATTTTGCTCCAGGTAACCACCTCTTTAGCGACTGTCCAGTCTACTCTAGATGCCCGCCTATAAGGCGCCTCTATTTCTGAGTGTTCCCAGTCCGGAGGTGATTGGTTTATTATGTTACAGCCGGGGAAGTGCGTCTGGAGTAAAATTTCCATAGTTTCCTCCCCCGAGCTTGTAAAGCCTCCCGTGGGTGTTCTAAGGGAGCCTATGTTAGTCTGAGGGCCCTTAGACAGGATCTTGTGTAGTCGAGCACTCTCGGACGTGTTTTCCACTTCTTCGCAGTGCCTCCTCCACGACTCCTTCTTGGCGTCCCTCAGTCTTTTGTTATAGGTCGATAGGGCCTGTCTATATTCATCCCATGCTCCCGACCTTTTGGCCGCGTTAAACAGCTTACGAACCTGCGTCCTCCTTTGCCTGAGGTCCTCGTTCCACCATGGGACGTTCCTGGTGGACACCCTCATTTTCAGGGGGCAGTTGGCGTTATAGGCCGAGGTAATTGCGTCTCGCAATTGGACTGCTGCAATCTCGAGGTCTATTGAATCCCTTATGGCCCTCTCAACCCCCCGCAGTTCCACAGCTAGGTCTGCCCTGTAGGCTTCCCAGTCCGCCTTGCGGGGGTCCCGGTACCATACCGTTTCTCTTTCGACTTTGGCGATTTCAAACCGGATGTATCTGTGGTCTGAGCTACTCACTTCCCCAGACACAGCCCAGCTTTTAACAAAGTCACCCAGAAACTGGGTGGAAACTGTTAGGTCTAAAACTTCCTCACGCCGTGTTGTGACGAATGTCGGTTTATTACCTCTATTCAATATGTCTAAATTAAATTTCATAAGGAATTGTAAAAGTGCCTCACCCCTAGAGTTTGTGTCCGAGCTACCCCACAACTCATGGTGCGCATTCGCATCCATGCCGATGATGGTCTGCCATCCACCTGCTCTGCTACCCACCATCAGCTGCTCCAATTCGTTGGGTGGAGGAGGGTCCGTGCTGTCCCCTGGCAGATAGGCTGACGCGACAGTAATGTCCCTCAGCCCATCCGCTCCTCCACATCGGATTTTGATCGTTGCCAGGTCCCTGGAACAGAAATTCATTAGAGGGAGAAACTCTATCCCTTCCCTGACAAAAATGCAGGCCCTCGGATTCTCGCTGGACCTGCTGTAGATGAGCTTTCCATTAGCTCCGCCGAGTCCCTTGATCTCTCCTTTGTAGGAGTACGGTTCCTGGATGAGGGCCACATCCGTGCTCCTCAGAGCCATTAGTAGTCCGGCCGTGGCTGCCCTACTGTGTTGGAGGTTGACCTGAAGGAACCTAAGTCCCATTAACCCTTAATTGCTTCCCCAGTGGGCGGAAGCTAACCCTTCCCATGCCCCAGAATGCCTTGAAGGAGGTTCCTTCAAGGGCTCTGTAAGATGTCGGGTCGATCGAGAAGGCGAGCGTCTGTCCTTTCTCCTCTGCCTTCCTGCTTAGAACCGACCAGTGTTGCGTCCCCAGTTCAGGGTTCTGGATCTTAAGTCTGCTGATCACCGTCTCCTGCGGGACGGTGTCAGGGATCCGTACGAGGACCTTGCGTCTCTTTGGGAGTTCCTTGGGCTCGACGGCTGTCAAGTCCGCCCCCTCCCAAATCTGACCGAGGCCCCCGATCGTTTTCCGCAGCCAGTCCCGCGACTGCGGGCCGGCACAGGTTATCCAGAGGATGCCCCCCGTCAGGCGCGTCCGGTGGAACTGAGGCGGGCTCTCCCCTTCCTGAAGAGAGTCCACTGCAGCTACCACCGCAGCCTGGATCAGGTCCGCCTTCCCCTGGTCTAGCGTGACCTCAGGATGGCGTCTGTCAATCACCGCCATCCCGAGGCCCTCCGCAGCCTCCCTGTAAGAGCCAGTCTGCGCCGGTGTTCCGGCCTTAGTTCCTTTGGGAGGTCTGTCTGTAGTAGGCGTGCTAGAGCCAGAGCGCGGCGTCTTCCGACTCGCACTCTCCTCTTGCGCCTTTACAGGCACCCTGGCCCTTTTGGAACGTCTGTCTGTAGTGGGCGTGCTAGAGTTCGAGCGCGTCCTCTTCTGACCCGCACTCCCCTCTTGCGCCTTTACAGGTTTCTCGACCGTCCAGGTCCCGGCCGCCATTTTTTTGCGCCCTCCGGAGCTTCTTTCTTTGCGCCCCGGAAAGACGCTTGGACTGCCGGGGCAGTCCCTCTACTCTAACAGTAGAGTCCTCACTGGTGGAGGGGCCCCCGGAGTCCGCGGAGCTCGCCGCCCTCCGGTGGGACCCAGCCTCCAGCTTGGGTGTCGGGGACAGGTCTCTGGCCGAAGCTACCCCCTGATCCCCCGTATCTACGCCGGTCGTGGGACCTCCAGAGTCCGCTGCCGCACCCTGGCTCGTCTCCGTTTCCGGGATAGACTCAAGGCTCAAGTCTGTAGCCGGAGCCACTCCTCGAGCCTCATTGGTTTTGGTTTTATATGTATTTATAATCTTCATGTTGTTCCCACGAGAATGGGGGAAATACTGTCCACACCATCAGAACCCCCTGTGTGGTGCAAGGCGGGTTACTCTGGAGGGTTGCCTGGTACTCCAGAGGTTCCGTTCACGACACCATCG
This sequence comes from Tillus elongatus, assembly GCA_964006375.1. Classification (NCBI taxonomy): domain Eukaryota; kingdom Metazoa; phylum Arthropoda; class Insecta; order Coleoptera; family Cleridae; genus Tillus; species Tillus elongatus. The sequence goes on along the minus strand of OZ023270.1, from coordinate 107,372,647 downwards.
CCCTGGTGCCATCCATCCATAGGCACGGGTCACGTGACACCGTAGATTGGGGGAGTTTAGTTCGACCTCCTTGTCTAGATCCGTCATGTTTAGTTATTAGCAGGGTCACCTCGTGCAGGATGCGGATTTTTACCGCGCATGACGGTCTTGGGGAAAGCTTCATCGGGAGTTTATGTTGTTATTTCCACTTCCTCAGCTTGCCCCCTGGAGTCCTTTGGCCCGCGACTCCTTAACCCCCAGAAATATCCTTAGAATAAACGAAGTAGAATCTCTTATAATAATAATAATAATAATAATAATAATAATAATAATAATTACAAAAAGGCATTCGATTCAGTTCACACTAATGCTCTGTGCTGAAGATCTATAAGATCGATACTTACATCCTGAGGTTCCTTGAACACACAATGTCTACCTGGAGGACAAAGATTCAGTTACGGGCACAAACAGGTGATAATATCGTAACCAGCACGATACCAATTAGAAGAGGCATATTTCAAGGCGACTCGCTGAGCCCATTGTGGTTCTGCCTCGCATTGAATCAACTATCAAACCGCCTGAACTCCACCAGATATGGCTTCGGTATAAAAAGCAATGGCAGGGAGCAAATGCGGCTAAATAATCTGCTGTATATGGACAATCTTAAGCTGATGGCCTCCACAAAGAACCACCTGGAACAACTCCTTAAAATCGTGGAAGGGTTTTCCAGAGATATTGACATGCAGTTTGGGCTTAATAAATGTCGCACCTTATGCGTAGTCAGAGGGAAAATACAACCAGGTGTATATGAAATGCAGAATACAGCAAGCGAGGAAAATAAACCACCGAACGTAAATCACCACGGCCACGAGTATCCTATTTGTGATTGAAAAAATTGACATCAAAGCGGTGAATATTTTTCTTTATATATAAAATAGTCTTATAAATGTAAATAGTAGAGATAGTCACGACCCTCCCTTCCACAAAAATCGGTCAACAAGTCCAACGAGAAGGCACGTCAAATATAAGTCTTCGTATTCTTCTTGAAGGATTAGTACTCTGTTAACACATACAGAGCCTCTCCACAGGATAACGTTATAGGCTAACATTGATCCCACAAGTGCATTGTAAACTGTGAATAAGCTTTCAGTGTTCAGTGTATACTTTAGCTGTAGCTGTAGTAGAACATAAAACTGTTTGTTCAAGCACCGACAAATGTACCCAACGTGCTCATCCTATCGCAGTTCCTGGTGAATCAAGACACGAAGAAATCTTGTGGATTCAGTAGAACCAACCTCAATGCCATTCGTCGTGAGACTATTTGGAAAGGGTAAATTAGATACTCCGCCAAAGCGTCGAAAGACCGTCTTGGAATTGTCCACAACCAACTTATTTGTCCAACAACAATCTAACAAGTCAGAGTATACAATGCGCAACTTCGCTTGAAGAGCCTTAACGTCATCATCCACAACCACAAATATCATCAGCAAACAATACTCTTAAATCACATTTTATAAAAGATGGTAAGCCATTTACTTATAAAATAAAGATTAAGGGACCAAGAACTGATCCCATACTCCATACATTGCTTGTTGGAATCATGGCCAGCAACAGATACATACATTCTTCTCTCCCCAAGGTAAGACATCAACCAACCCAACACTCGTCCCCTCAATCCAAGGGCGCTAAATTTGGTGGCGATAAATTTTATGTCAAGATAATCAAAGTCCTTTGACAGGTCAACAAAAAGAGTCGCCACATACCTACAAGAATCAGCATTGCCAGAAACAAACTTCAGCAAACTAGCAGCTGCACTCTCCGTCGACCTACCCGAACGGAAACCATGCCAGTATATCATTTTCTATCAGAAAGGACATGACCCTATCATAAACCACCCTCTCAACAATCTTTGATAGAGCACTGGGAATGGCAAGAGACCTGTAATTCAGTAGCGATAGAAGATCACCATTCTTAAAAAATAATATAACCTTGCTTATCTTAAGAACATTTGGAAACTGCTCCAGCTCTATTGATTTATTTCCAGGATAGTGAGGTGAAACTGCTCCCTGGCGTCGGTGATTGGCCATAGTCGCGGAAATAGGCCGACGTTAAAGAAACAAAACACACACACACATACAGTGCTTTCGAAAAGTAACGAATAAATTCATTATTTCTGAAATTGAGAGTTTTTCGAAAAAATCCTCTGACACGTCGATTTTGTTTTAAACAAAGACATTTTTTGACATACGACACATATTTGTGACGTCATCGTTGGTTCAAGATATGACGTCACCGACATTTTTTTTAAATGGCAACTCCCAATTCGACCATGATTACATTAACTTGAGTATGTAGGTTAGCCAACAAAAAAAAAAAAAAAAAAAAAAAAAAACGATTTTAAATTACGAAATACTAAATTTAATGATAATAATTATGTAAAAAATCAATTAAACTAAATGTTCAAATTGTGGACCGTTGGCTGCCTGACAGTAGCCAAGACGTTTAATAAATTCTTTTTGAACATTGACAATAACCTCAGGAGGTCTACGATGTCGAATTCTTGCTTTTAAATCTTCTAAATTCTCCGGTATATTAACGTATATCTTGCTTTTTAAGTATTCCCACAAGAAGTAATCTAGGGGTGTCAAATCTGGCGATCTAGCTGGCCACTCAATCGGCCCCCTTTTCTCTATCCAGCTATTCGAGAACACCACATCTAAATAAGCATGGACAGTTGTTGCATAATGGGGATGTGTACCATCGTGTTGAAAGAAAATGTCATTTCTCGGAAGATCACGTTCCTCTATAGCTGAATATAAAGTTATTAGTTCAGGAATAAGGTCGTCGCCAAGAAAATCCAAATATTTTGCACCGGTAAGGTTCACGTCAAAGAAATAGGGACCCAGTATTCTTCCGTCGACCATGCCGCACCACACATTAACTTTCTGAGGACGTTAAGTGTGATACTCCATCATCCATCGGGGATTCTCGGTAGCCCAATAACGGCAATTTTGCCTATTGAGTTGGCCGTTCAAAACAAACGTAGCCTCGTCAGAAAAAAGCAGGTTTCTTACGAAATTATTATCATTAGTGGATAGTTCTGGCATTTGCTCGCAGGATTTATTTCGCCGGTATTCAGATAGCTCATGAACAAGGCATACCTTATAAGTATTGTAGTTTGCGTTTTTCATAATTTTGTGAACTGTGGACGCTGCCATATTGAAATCAATAGCCAATTGGTTAAGTGTTGAGTGATGATTTTCCTATATTACCAACAAAACATTAAGTTGATCTTCTTCTGATTTTGAAAGTCAACCAGACTTAAGAAGATCACGAACATGCCCAAAGTTATTGCATTTAGACTCAATATTGGTTACCATGTTTTGGCTAATGGGATGCTGATCAGGATGAGTTTTATTTAACAATTCAACTACTTATTTTTGGGTGCGCATCCTGTCTCCAAATCTGATCATGCAAAGAATTTCAATTTGTTCTCGTTTAGTTAATTTAACCATTCCATTATAAAATGACAAATGTCACTACTCAATAAACACTTTAAACACACTGCTTTTGCCAAACAAAAGATAATAACTAAAGAGATAACTTAAAAAACCGAAAATACTATTTACCGAAGTACGATTTCAAGTTTTGATCTGACAGCAATAAAAAACATTCATGGTTTCCTAGGCTACTATCAGGCAGCCATAGTTTTTGACGGCATGTACGTAGAATGACACGCTCTTTCAAATGGCGTGGTCGAAATAGGGGATTGATATTTAAAAAAAATGTTGGTGACGTCATATCTCGAACAACGATGACGTTATAAATATGGATCGTATGTCAAAAAGTGTCTTTGTTTAAAACAAAATCGACGTGTCACAGGATTTTTTTGAAAAATACTTAATTTAAGAAATAATGAATTTATTCGTTACCTTTCGAAGGCACTGTATATCGGTGACACTTATTCAATATTCAATATAAATGACATCCTTAGCAGCTACGGCATGAAAATCACCGTACACGATCCTACACGTGTGACGCCTACATCATCTACATCCATTGACAATTTCCTTGTTAGTGAAAGGACCTTACCTAAATTCTCAGCCAATACATTGAAAACATTCCTTGGTGACCATCATGCAGTGCTCATACGGATCCACAATGCCAAGTGTAGCACGAGCGGAATAACAGTTGCTAAACGAATAATCAGCGGGGCCAATATAGACGCCTTCATCGGACTGCTTGAACATGAGACATGGACAAACGTACTTCAAGAGACATCCCCCGAAGTTGCTTATAATAATTTCCTGGAAACATTCAACAACCATTTTAATGCATGTTTTCCCATTAGGGAAGTTAAAATCGGTAAGAAACGTAGAGCTCCTGCAACGACAGAAGTTAGGGAGATGAAGGAGGTCGTTGCTCTATATGGTGAGTTTGCCCAGCATTTTTCAGCATTTAAGCCTATCTTCAAAAAAGTAAATGCACAATATAAACAGCTGATCGCAGATGTAGGGAAGGCCGAACTCGACAAAGCTATCAGCCGCAGCAACAACAAGAGCAAAACTATGTGGAAAACCATAGACGAACTAACAGGGAGGAATGTAAGATGTAAAACTGAATACCCTGTCATACATGTGGACCTCCCAGACCAGTTTGGAGACTTCTTCTCATCTGCTGCTCAAAAAGCAACTGCTTATCTGCCTGCTGCGGTAGATATAGCATTTGTTGCGGGGATAACACCACAAGTGAGCACACAATTTAAATTCCCACCTGTTACTCAAGAGGATGTCCTAAACGCAATAAATACCCTCAAATCATCTAGCTCTGCAGGGCCGGACGAGGTATCAAGCATATTGCTTAAGCGCTGCAGGTTTGTTGTTTCTTTACCACTGTCACATATATATAACATTTCATTATCCAGAGGTATCGTTCCATCAAAAATGAAAGAAGCATACACAAAACCGACATATAAAAAGGGTGATCCCGCGGATTATTCAAGCTACAGACAAATCAGCCTAACACCAACTTTCGCAAAAACCCTCGAAAAAATAGTCAATAACAAGCTGATAACCTATCTTGCTGATAATAAACTTCTTTCGCCATATCAACATGGCTTTCGGCAAGCACGAAGCACTGAAACTGCAATTGTTGAGTTTGTGGAGCAAATTGTCGAACACATTGACAAAAAAGAGGTAGCGCTGGGAGTTTTTGTGGACTTTTCCAAAGCCTTCGACTGTGTGAATCATGAGATCCTTATATGTTCACTGTGTAGGTATGGAGTGACGGGCACCGCACTGGACTGGTTCAGAAGCTATCTTTCAGACAGAACACAAAGAGTTGTAATATCTAACTCTACCAACACTTACTTATCTAGGACTTTTGAAGTAACGGTTGGGGTGCCGCAAGGAACAGTTCTTGGACCTACGCTGTACATTATCTATGCCAACAGCCTACTTCAGTACATCACGCACCAATCTGAAAACAACATCAATCCAGATAACAAAAGAATGGTCGCCTCCTATGCCGATGATACCAACTTTCTGATAGGTGGACATAGTGTTGAGCACATTATGGCTGATTCTGACAAGACCCTCAAAAGTCTAACCAATTGGGTCGATAAAAACAAGCTTGCACTTAACAAGGATAAAACAGCTTGCGTGTTTTTTAAATCTTCAAAATCAAAAAAAGGTACTGTACAAAGCGTTGAACTTGATGGCCAAACTGTAACCTTGCAGCCATCTACAAAACTACTAGGACTTCATATCGATAGTGAGTTAAAATGGAATGTTCACATCGATGAACTTTGCTCGCGAATCTCATCCGTTACATATGCAATAAGAACACTTACCCAAAGATGCAGTACCTTTACTGTGTTGTCACTGTATTATGCGTGTTTCTACTCACAACTAAGATTTGCTTTACGCACTGGGGATTAGCAAGTGAAGTAAACCGAGTTTTTAAACAACAAAAGCAAGTGATAAGGATCATATTCAATATCCCTCATAGACACACTTGCAGAAACACTTTTAAAGAACAGGGTATCCTTACACTCCCCAGCATATACATCATGGAAGTGCTAACCCATGTTTTTCAAAACAAAACCAAATACACACGCAATGCAGTGGAACATGGATATACCACAAGAGGTAGAAATAACCTGCAAACTGACAAACATCGCACAGCTCTGTACCAAAAATCACTGTTTTACAATGGCTGCAAGTTGTATAATGCGCTGCCGGAAGATGTACGGAATGTTGACACTTTACCAGCTTTTAAAAAAAAAGTGAAAACGATTCTTATAAACAAGACGTGCTACTCGGTGGATGATTTTTACACATAAACTACCATTAACTATCTTCTGTTTTTAAATTCTTATAATATGAACACTTTGTTTGTAGTGTAGTTGCCATAGTATAAACTATAAACCTAGTGCACCTGGTGACTCTAAAAAACAATATTGGAATTGGTTCTGGATTCTGCAGCTCTTATCTTTTGAACGTTATAAACGTTATAAGTGTGTTTTATAAGTATCTTTGTTTTGTATTATTTAAGGAAAAATTTTCCTTAATTGTTATGCTTATTGTGTGTGCTATTGTCGTTCTTATTGTTAATTTTCTGACGTACATGAACATCCCTGTGTCATTCAGGTGACATTGGCCTGTTTCATTGTTAATATATACATTATACATTATTAATTCAACTACTTATTTGTGGGTACGCTTCCTGTCTCCAAATCCGATGATGCAAAGAATTTGTTCTCGTTTAGTTAATTTAACCATTCCATTATAAAATGACAAATGTCACTACTCAATAAACACTTTAAACACACTGCTTTTGTCAAACAAAAGATAAGAACTAAAGAGATAACTCAAAAAACCGAAAAAACTATTTACCGAAGTACGATTTCAACTTTTTATCTGACAGCAATAAAAAAACATTCATGGTTTCCTAGGCTACTATCAGGCAGCCATAGTTTTTGACGGCATGTACGTAGAATGACACGCTCTTTCAAATGGCGTGGTCGAAATAGGGGATTGATATTTAAAAAAATTGTTGGTGTTGTCATATCTCCAACAACGATGACGTTACAAATATGGGTCGTATGTCAAAAAGTGTCTTTGTTTAAAACAAAATCGACGTGTCACAGGATTTTTTTGAAAAATACTCAATTTAAGAAATAATGAATTTATTCGTTACCTTTCGAAGGCACTGTATATCGGTGACACTTATTCAATATAAATGATATATGCTCCAGAAACATGTCAAAATTACCCAAACCAGACTGACAGACAAATAATAATAATAATAATAATAATAATAATAATAATAATAATAATAATAATACAAGTTTATTCATAAAATCCCAAACGGGCAAGGAACACGTCAAAACATAATATGTAGCAACTCGTTACACAGAGCATTATATATAAACATTGTAAATCCATAATAGGGACTCAATAAAAAAAGGCCCCAAACCTACAGTAAGGAGTAATTATCTAACATACAAAAAAAAACATATAAAACAAACCCATGAAAGGGCATAAAATGCAGAACACTGCGCAAACAAAACAACAATTAACCCACACAACATACGCTTTTACGCATGCACACTTCAACAAATACACCATCATATGTTTATATTAAAGTCTATACAATGTATTACAATGGGACAAGACATACAAATAGCATCACCCAATATTAAAATATTCATTTATTGAATAAAATGGGTGGTCTAAAAAATATTTTTTTAGCTCTCCCTTAAATTGTACAAGCCCAGTGATGTTTCTTATGCACACAGGTAAATGGTTATATGCTCTTATTGCCATATATTTGGTTCCTTTCTGGAAAAATGAGGTAGAGTGTTGAGGTACAGCAACAATACCTGTATTTCTAGTTGGATAATTGTTTCCTAACATATTAAAATACCTTGGATTTTCTCTCACAAATAGTGACAAACTAAAAAGATAGAGTGAGTAAAACGTCATTATCCGAAGGCGAACAAATAGAGGAGCACAGTGTTCATCATATTTCGCGCCACCTAATAATCTTACAATACGTTTTTGAATAATGAATAGTCTGTGTGTATGTGCTGATGCTCCCCAGACTATAAGTCCATACCTGAGTCTGCTACCTACGTGTGCGTGATAAAATAAAATGCAGTAAATTTTTGATTGTATTGTCAACAAAACACCACACGCCTCAGAGTGTACTTCAGTTGAAGTTCCAGTCACAAAATTAAGTTGTCTGAAAGACATAACTCCCCGGGCATATATTAAAACACCACCATGTTGATGCTGTGACCGACAAAAATGACCTGCAATCTCAAAACCAGGAATAGCAATAGTACTTAGTATATCACCATTACACCGGTGCTCGTTTAACTAGGTGTCACTGTGATTCAAGATTGAAGATTCTAGCTTAATCGGAAATTTAAATTTAAACATAAACAAGAACAATATGTACCAGAAAAATTCCTTGGGAACAACCCCTAAGAAAGTTACGGGACCTGCGGTGAATATAGTGGTTCTGCGCGCGGTAAACAGGATTTTAAGGAGGTATAGCCACAGAATGGGATAAAGGCAGCGTGTAGAGGTCCAACTAAGCTGTTTCTTTCGCACTTTCTGTTCACATTTCCTTTTAGCGAATTTTTTTTTAAAAAATTCGCTTATGGGGAGATCTGTGTTTATATATATATATATATATATATATATATATATATATATATATATATATATATATATATATATATATATATATATCCGACCGATAACTCAAAAAATAATGGACCGATCTTGATAAAATTTGCAGAGTACCTTCCTTTTGCAAGTGGCTTGGATAAGTTTGTTAGTCAGGAAAATCCGACCAGGTTTTCCCGGAAAATTTTGTATTTTCTTTATAAAAAAAATTCATATATCCGGAAATAACAAAGTAAGGGCAACCAAATTTGGTACGCGTATTTGTATTATAAATATTGAACTCTGTACCAAAATTTAGGTACCTAGCTGTAAAGATAAAGAAGTTATGGGTAGTTAAAATAACAAATTTTGGAGTTTTCCGCAAAACGTCAAACTCGCAATTTTAAACGTCAAAATTGGCAATGTTTAAGCAAAGAATGTGAAACAAATACTGTTTGTGAAAATAAAATGTTGCAAGAAAAATGTTCTGTAAACCCTTAAGTTTCAGATTCAACCGTCATTGCCCTTCATTTTACTAAAATATTTACAGAATATCCATTTCAAATAGACCCTTTCTCTGATGCTTTAGCTGTCAGTTTAGTTAAGTTTGGTGGCTTTTTTTTGGATATTTATTTGTAGGGTTAGTGAAGTTTATGGTTTAACGGCCTATAATTTTTTTAGCTAATTATCGTAGAACAAATTTATTAATGCATTTTTGCATTTTTTATCGAAATATGATGCGTTTATAAGAACAAAATCTGGACGCAGTAAGTGCGTTTTGGTAGAGAATTTTCGGTAAATTTGCAGTTTAGTTCTCGAACGCTTTTCAAAACACTGTTTTAAGAAAGCTGCCTAGCCCCCCCCCCCCTGGATCCATAAACCCCAAAAAAAATATTCTTGTTCACACTCCCCAAGGAAGTCACGGGACCAGGGGTGAGTAGGGGTGCATAATTTTTTTAGCTAATTTTTTTAGAACAAATTCGTTAATGCATTTTTGCATTTTTTATCGAAATATGATGCGTTTGTAAGAAAAAAAACTGGACGCAGTAAGTGCGTTTTGGTAGCGAATTTTCGGTAAATTTGCAGTTTAGCTCCCGAACTCCTTTCAAAAAACTGTTTTCAGAAACCTGCCTAGGGCCCCCCTGAATCCACAAACCCCAAGAAAAATTTCTTGTTCACACTCCCCAAGGAAGTTACGGGACCAGGAGTGAGTAGGGGTGCATAATTTTTTTTAAGCTAAATTTCATAGAACAAATTCGTTAATGCATTTTTGCATTTTTCATCGAAATATGATGCGTTTGTAAGAAAAAAATCTGGACGCAGTAAGTGCGTTTTGGTAGCAAATTTTCGGTAAATTTGCAGTTTAGCTCCCGAACGCTTTTCAAAAGACTGTTTTCAGAAACCTGCCTAGGCCCACACCACCCTGGATCCTCAAACCCCAAGGAAAATTTCTTTTTAACACTCCCCAAGGAAGTTACGGGACCAGGAGTAAGTAGGGGTGTATAATTTTTGTTTAACTAATTTTCGTAGAGCAAATTCGTTAATGCATTTTTGCATTTTTTATCGAAATATGATGCGTTTGTAAGAAAAAAAACTGGACGCAGTAAGTGAGTTTTGGTAGCGAATTTTCGGTAAATTTGCAGTTTAGCTCCCGAACGTTTTTCAAAAAACTGTTTTCAGAAACCTGCCAAGAGTTAAGTTTATTTTCGGAAAATTTTTGTGTATTTTCAAACCATTTTGTTAAAATATAGTACATTGTTTCTACCACATAGGCTATACCGGTAATCAGATTGATGCCTGCTCACATTTGCTACTAAAAACATTTTTATGGAAATTCACTTCCATAACAAATTTGCTGCATCTAGACTTTTGAAAAATGTTTATATACTTTCAAACAATAAATTTATTTCAATGAAATATGGTACATTGTTTCTACTATATAGGCAACCAAGTTTGATGCCTGCTTTCATCAAAGAAAGGCATTTGCTATTAAAAATATTTTAAAGAAAATTCGCTACCATAACGCACTTGCTGCGTCCCGAACTTTTTATGTTCTTCCCCGCCTCCCCTATTCACTCCTAGTCCCGTAGCTTTCTTGTGGGCTGTTTACAAGAAATTCTTCTTGTGGTTTGGGCATCCAGAAGGGGTTCTAAGCATGTTTCTGAAAAGATTTTTCTAAACACCCCCCATGTACTAATCTGCAAATTTACCGAAAATTTAATTTTTATTTACAAACGGAATGCATCTATGGAGTTATAGGTGGCAAGTAAATATTTTTTCATATTAATCCCTCCAATTATCGGTTTTAATCAACTCAATCGAACCAGTTTCTGCAAGCAATACAACAAAAAGGTTTTTAAAACAAATTTTTCTTTTTTTCTTAATGAAAATTCACTAAAAACGGGAAATTAAGAAATAAATACAGCTGAAAACAACAGTGTTATAAAACCCCTAGCATAACAGAGTGTTATGTGCAATTTGTTTTTTGAAACAACTTTTAAGATTTCAGAAAAGAGCAATACCAAACGACAAAAATAGATGGCGCGAATATCTACAAGTTATTAGGTTCCACTTTATTAACAATGGTAATATCATTAAAGAAACACAAATCAGCCATCCGACTTCCGTGAAGTGAAGGACAAAAGACAAAAAACAACCCTGTTTCTAAATTTTTACAGGTCGGGAACTTTCCGACAGTAATCAATACAAACATAAATTCGAAACCATCGTTATTAATGTTGAAAATCAGTTCATTATTTTTTGAGTTATCGTGGTGTCATATATATATATATATATATATATATATATATATATATATATATATATATATATATATATATATATATATATATATATATATATATATATATATATATATATATATATATATATATATATATATATACAGTGTGTCCACGGATTGAGTGTGGGTAAGGTATAAGTGACGGACGGATCTGGCGGGGAGCGTGGGACGGGGGCAGGTGTTTACTCGGAAGGACCGAGGGTAAGTCACAGTATTTCCCTCGGAGCCCATGCAACGGTGTTTCAGGCCGAGATGTACGCCATCCTGCACTGTGTGCGGGAGAGCAAGAGGAGGGGCTACACCAACAAGCGGATCCTCATAGCCACAGACAGCCAGGCAGCCCTTAAGGCACTAAGTAGCCCACGGGTAAATTCCTGGCTGGTGAGTGAGTGCCGAGACGAGACGAGCGACCTGGCTGGGCAGAATGAGGTGACCCTTATCTGGGTGCCGGGTCACTCGGGGGTCAAAGGCAATGAAGAAGCTGACAGTCTCGCGAAGAGAAAGTCAGCAGAACCATTTATGGGACCAGAACCGGCTCTGGGCGTGTCAAAGAGCACTGCCAGGGGAGCCATTAAGTCCTGGGTCAGAAACCAACACAAGGTGTACTGGGCGGACTGTCCAGGGCTCAGACATGGGAAGTCAATAATTGACGGACCCAGTTCAAAGAGAGCTGTGGAGCTGCTAAACCTTAGCAGAGGACACCTCAGAAACACAACAGGTCTCTTGACGGGACACATGGCCGTCAAGAAACACCTACATAAAATGGGGCGGTTCGAAGGGGACCTCGCATGCAGACTCTGCGGCGAGGGGGAGGAATCAGCCCAGCACATCTTGTGCGAGTGTATAGCTCTGGACCGGAAAAGACAACTGATCTACGGTCACTCTAGACCGGAGACAGAGCAATATAAAACTTCACCCTGCTAATCACTGTGCAGACTAGTTCAAGGCACAGTGATTTTGGAATGGGTGGAGTAAGACTAGGGGTATGCACAGTCAACCAAGGGTTGCGGTGCTATCGGCAAGGCCGCGGACGAGCCCTGAGGGAACAAAAAAAAAAGGTATAAGTGACAGAAAAATTTCGAATTAGATTATGATATTCTGGGAATCGCTCCTGCTTTGTCTTAAACTGAGATGTTGAGAAAATGAACAAAAACAATTAATATACAAAGTGGTTTATAACTGATGTAATGAAACGTATTAAGAGTAAACTACATTCGTTTATAAAGATACCGCAAAAAGTTATTAACAAAAATTGTTAAGAATTAAAATTTATGACAGGCTCTCAATTTTCAAACAGATCAGCCTACTATGAATTTTTTTTAGCTGCGACTTTATTTAAATGACGTTCGACGGCTTCTGTGATTAGGTGTACTTTAAAAAATACTTGAAACTGTATTAAGAAAAGTCTTTACCTCAATTAAACTTGGGGTAGGTTTGCTTTCATCTCAACCAATAAAATAAAGTAAAGTAAACTCACAATTGTACATTCGAAGCAATAATTTGCGAGTTGGATGGCTACTTGAGCTCTGCCTTGTTGTTCGTTTCCCGGGATACTACTTATTTGAAAAATTCAAACGTCAATTTTATTTGTCACGAACGGCAAGCTTCTGTATTTAAAAATGTTAACAATAAATCAAAAAGTGTTTATTGTGCAGTGCTATGGTTTAGGTGAAGAACATTCTTATCAGGGAGTGATAAGAAAATTCCTTGAACGCTGGCCAAATTATTCGGGTTCCGCTACTGGTGTAAAAAAAGTTGTTACAAAATGTATGCGTACTGGGAGTGTTTTAAATATCAAGAAGACAAAATCCGACCTAAATGAAGAAGACAATGCTGCAGCTGCATTAGCTATGGATTCTGTTAGGTGTTTTCCGAAATTATCATTAAGAAGAAGAGCATTAGAAATTGGCAATATTAGCAAATCGCATTTGCAACAAATTTATCGTACCAACAAGGTGAAACCTTTCAAAGCAAAACTTATACACAGTTTGGAAGAAAATGACGAGTCAAAACGATTAGATTTTTGTTTATGGTACGGCGAGCAATATCTACAAAATCACAATTTTGGCAGATTCTTTTTTCGGACGAATCCACTTTCACCACTAATGAGGTGGTAAATTCCCAAAATGCATGGCATTGGTCTATGGAAAATCCAAATTATAGAGTTAATTGCAGAAGATAATGCCATAAAAATGTAAATGTGTGGTGCTGTTTCTTACACTGGGATAATTGGGTCATATTTTTTTGAGCGGAATATGAACCAGTACAGTTATCTGGAAATGCTGGAAAATATTCTTCAAGATCATTTGCATAAAATGTCACGAGAAGATAGACAAACAGCATACTTTCAGCATGACGGCCACCCAGCACATGCAACAGGAATCGTTCGAGAATGGTTAGATCGCGAATGTCCTAGGCGGTGGATTGGTCGATATGGGCCAATACCTTGGCCTCCCAGAAGTCTCGATCTTACCTTAATGGACTTCTATTTATGGGGCTATCTCAAACAGAAAGTCTACGCGGTTCCATTAAACAACGATCTTGATTTGTTGAAACTAAGGTTGAGAGAGGCAATTGCCGGTATTCCAATTCAACATATTCAAAATGCCTTCAAAGCATTTACTAAACGGGCTGAGTTAGGTGTATCAGTTGGTGGCAGCACATTTGAATAATTTCTTTATTTTTCGTTGTTCGTTTCGATTTTTGTTAGCAATAAGAGTTTTGTATTTTACTAATAAATTATTATTTAACATTGCATGGTTACTTACTTTGCGCACCTGCGTTCAGATAACCACAGGTAAAAAGCTCTATGTTAACAGGGAAAAAATGTTAATAATTTACTTGAAAATTCAAAGTAGGCTGATCTGGCTGAAAATTGAGAGCCTGTCATAAATTTTAATTTAAAATAAGTTTTGTTAATAACTTTTTGCGGTATCTTTATTAACGAAGGTAGTTTACTCTTAATACATTTAATTAAATCAGTTCTAAACCACCCTGTATATGAATTGATTTTGTTAACTTCCTCAACATCTTAGTTTAAGCCAAAGCAGGAGCGATTTCCAGAATATCATAATCTAATTCAAAAAATTTTTGTCACTTATACCTTACCCACACCCAATCCGTGGACACACTATATATATATATATATATATATATATATATATATATATATATATATATATATATATATATATATATATATATATATATAGAGAGAGAGAGAGAGAGAGAATATGCCAATTAAAACTTCCCAGCTTGAAAATCTCGAAATTAAAAGATGCGTGAAAAAATGCCGAGACACGTCGACTTCGTTTTTAAGGAAGACACAGGTTTTGGTGTCTTGGAACCTACCCCTTAGACAGGGGCGTAAGAGATCCTTAAATTTTAAATGACACTCTATGTTGAGTGGCACCTCATTTTAAAGCTTTGTCAATTCTAATCACGAGAACATACGACTTTTTAAATTTTGATTTCTATATAGCAATAAAATCATCAATTATATATATATATATATATATATATATATATATATATATATATATATATATATATATGTATATATATATATATATATATATATATATATATATATATATATATATATATATATATATATATATATATATAGTATAAACATATAACAATTGAGGCTGACCCCAGAGATGGATTCTAGAGCCCTTAGTAGGTGTTCATTTGAAGAAATTGTTTCCAAATTCAGAAATCGGGATCTATCTTAGAAAATTTTTTCTACGAAAATTCCAAAAACGATGGGCAAAGTCGGTTTGAAAATACCGAAATACAACTTGCTAAAGAAAAATCCACCAAACTTCCTTCTTTGAACTTCAACAGGGCCAGCCCTTGTCAATGAGTCGAATAAGTCATGTGTGTAGCCCATTCGGATGGGATCTAAAACCGTCGGTTCCCTGTACCATGCGATGTTAAAGATCCGTACCTTCCTTACAGAAAGAAAGAAGGGGTTTGCCAAAATTTCTGGAGTTTCCTGGTGTCGATGATTAGTCATAATCGCGGAAACAGATCGAAACAAAATACATATATACAAGCAATTACATTTTGTTTATTTCTTCGTATTAACTTGATTCGTTAAAAGTACATACTAATTTAAATTATGTATCCAACTTTATAAATTATAGTACGCATATATATCTGCAACTATCTCAGGAAAAACCTATAAATTAAAATTTCCTGCTAGCGACAGTAGATCGATATATATATATATATATATATATATATATATATATATATATATATATATATATATATATATATATATATATATATATATATATATATATACTTTGTATTTGAATATTATGTCTACCTTTAGATAATAGGATGTCATTTTTTCCCTGGGGATGCATTATTGATGATAGCGTAATGTCAATGACTCGCTAGTAAGTACAACGGATACATTGTTACAATTTGCGTTGTTATGGTTGCCTCGGTGGTTCTTTTGTAGTTTTGTAATTGACGTGAGATTTGGCAACGTTGTGTGGTAAATCTTCTTGTCATTTGTTTGAGGCCACGTTAAGATCGGAGCGTTATTGGTTACTCAGGAATTGCCGCTGTTAATTGGTATATGCAATTCATTAATGAGGAGATCTGATATATATATATATATATATATATATATATATATATATATATATATATATATATATATATATATATATATATCGTATCGATAACTCAAAAAATAATGGGCCGATTTTAATGAAATTTGGTACGTACCTTCGTTTTTCAAGTGGCTTGGATAAGTTCGTTAGCCAGAATAATTTGACCAGTTTTTCTTCTGAAAATTTTTGTATCTCGGAGCAATGAGCAAATTGGGCACATACGTTTCTACTATCAAACTTACCCTACATACCGAAATTCAGATCTCTAACTTGAAATGAAAAAAAGTTATAGACATTTTAAGAAAAGAAAAAATAGGTGCCACTGGTGATTAGAGGAATGCACAAGAGCAAAATATTTGGTGTGCCAGCAAAACCAATTGAATATTACATAGAACCGTTAAGTTTTCTTGACGCAAAAAGGTCAAGAAGTAGCAGAAAAATATTTTGAAAATTTTATCATTTTTCACTTTAAAACGTCAAAGTCGCGATTTGAAACGTCAAAATTTGCAATTTTGAGACAACTAATTTGAAACAAATACGGATTATGTAGAAGATATGTCGTAATAAGTGTGTTTTACAAAGCCTTAAGATTCTGCTTCAACCATCATTGTCCTTCGTATTACTAAAATACTTTCGGATACTGCTTCGAAGACTTTTCTTGTCTAAACTCTATCAGGGCTTTCTCTAATAATTTTCCTCAGATAGGTAGACTCAGAATAACTGGATTTTTCTTTTCTATCATCCCTAGTGAATCTTCGCAAATCTTTTAAATGGGATTTTCAGTGTTTAGTAGTGGTATCCTCTCCAAAATATATATTAAAGTAGAGTCTAGGATAGCGAGTGTAGAAGCGGCAGCGGCACCCCAGATGTGCGTGCAGTATTCGAGGTTTGGCCTTATTTGTGAAATATATAAGGTATAGAGATTAGCTGGTGAAAAATATTTGCGAGCCTGGAAAAGGAAACCTAATTTCTTAGCAGCCGCTTCTGCAATTAATGTGACATGTTGGTGTCAATTAAGATTTCGATCCACAGAAATGCCAACAAGTGAAAAGGATTCATTACTTTGAATAACTTGGTTGTTCATTGTGATGGTGTATCTCTTATGAGATAGAAAGCAAGACTGTGATTTGGTGGAGTTGAATTCTACAAGATTTATACTTCCCCAATCTAATATTTTTTGGAGATCCACAGAGACAGAACCCTCCATGAGTCTGAGATCCAGATCGAATTGGGCTAAAGAGACAGGCTTAGAATATTGTATATTTGAGTGGAGGGTGCTGTCGTCCGCGTAACTGTGAACTGGGTTGGGTACGCTAGAGAGGAGGTCATTGATATGGAGAAGAAACAAAGTAGGGGCTAAAGCTGAACCGTCAGGAACTCCTGCATTAATTGGATACAGTTTAGAGGAATGGTCATCCACGACAACAGATATGCTCCGGTTGGAGAGGAAATTTGCTGTCCAGGTACATAGTTTTGGTGGTAGGCCATAGGCCGGAAGTTTATTAAGCAGCGCTGCTTGCCAGACCTGGTCGAATATTTTGGATATGTCTAGAGCAACAATCTCGGATTCACCGTGTAGTTCCATAGACTAGTTCCAAGAATGGGTGACAAAGAAAATGAGGTCGGCAGTTGATCTGCACTAACAGAATCCATACCGCCTGTCGTGGATTAGACTGTGTTTTTCAAGAAATTATCTCGTCAAAGCCAGAGGGTTACCTGGTGTTAAGAGAAGAGAGCATCTTTCGTACCTTTTTAGTTTTAAAAATGATATATGTCATTTAATGCGCGTCATTGGGGACTGTTGGTGGTTGAACATTTGGAGGTGGGTTGAGAGTAGAATTTCCAGCTAACATCGAGGCAAAAAGTTCAGCCTTGCCCGGGGCTGTAGAAACAATTTCATCACCTGAGACAAGAGGTGGGAACGTGCTCTTGCAGAAATTATTCCCAATAGATTTAGCAAGAGTCCAGAAGGGTTTGCTGCCGTTGGAGCTTGAGAGGACTTTGTATTTGATGTGGTTATTAAACGAGTTTTTTTCATCAGAAAGAATGCGGACATACCGGTTTCTTGCGTCGTTAAATGCTTACGGTTTTCTTGACTGGGATTGTCTAGAAGCGTTTTGTGAGCTTTGACCTTTTCCAGTCTGGCCTTGTCACAGGATTTAGAGAACCAAGGCTTTTGAGTGGCTGAAGAGGTTTTCCGTGTACGTGGAATAAATAATTCCATGCCAGCTTGGATAATTTCGGTGACGTTTTGTGAGATATCAGAGGGGTGAGGATGAGAGCAGCAGACAGGCGCCCATGGAAATGAGGAAAAGGATCTCGCATTTCGTCCCAGTTCGCGGAATTGTAGTGCCAAACGATAGGTGGGTGTGATGACTGTGTGACCTCTGGTTGCACTGCGCAGGAAGCAGTAACCATTCCGTGGTCTGAGCGACCAAGGGGGCGGTGACTGATATCTTATAGCAGTCAGGATTTGTAGTAAGAAGGAGATCTAAGGGATTTGAGCTGTGTGTTGGGATGCGAGGAAAGTAAGTAGGTTGCTGAACCATATTGGTTAAAGAATTGCTGACTGCAAAGGCCTCCGCTGCTCTTCCTTGTGGGTCGGTTTTTGAGGATCCTAGCCATTTCTTATTATGGACATTGAAGTCACCAAAAATAGTGACCTCGGAGGAAGGATATTTAGAAATAAGATGGTCGGTTTTTTCAGAAAGGTAGTCAAAGAGCTGTACAAAGTTGTTGTCAGAAGGTGACCGGTAAATGCAACAGATGAATTTAGTTGCAGCCCTAAGAGAGAGTTTTATCCATAGTATGTCTTTTCTTCCAGCTTCTAAATTGGGGAGTCTGGTGCAGGGTAGATTGCTACGGACGTACGCGCACACGCCTCCATGCAATCTAAAGGAAGTAAGGAGGTCATACCCCGGGAAATTAAGGTGATTAGTGGCTGTTTTGGCACTAATTTGAGTTTCGGTGAGGTAGAGGATTTGGGGCCTATTAGCCTGGAGGAAATGGTGGACGGAGTTCAGGTTAGAATTTAGGCAACATATATTGGAGAAGGATATGTTAGCTCTTGATGTTGGCGCCCCCTGTACACCCCTCTCCCGGAGATGCGAATGGATGGGTATTTTACCTCCGGAATCTTTTGTACAAGGATTTGCTTATAAGGGAAACCGACTCTTACACCAGAACCGGAAACGTCCGTTAGGACTTCACCGGCCCCTTGATGTACGAGGTGGTACTGCCTCGGTCGTGAAAAAATCCTTTACTATCACGTAAAGGAAAAGTCCACTACCACCTACCATATTGCAAGTATACCACACCAGCCAACTATTAAAGAGCTGACCAGCTCTAGAACTTGCTCCAAAGTGCTACAACCCTCCACCACATGACGCACATGTTCCTCTGCTTGTCCACACTTTCTGTACCTGCTATCAACAGCTTGCTTAATATCAATATTTATGATAGGAGTTACGTCACAGCTAAAACATAATGGCGGCTGGTGATTCAACCCTTATTTAGATAATTTAAATTTTAAACGCCGTTATATGCTAATTAGTGCCCTTATAATTATTGTAATAACAAAATTTTAACACACTTGTCCAAAAATAATCAAATACCACATTTGAAGCGTAATAACATAATCTATATCGGCAATTTCCGCTACATCGCCGAACCTGGTCCATTCTTTCCTAGCATTCATACATTTTATTGATTTTCTCGTGCACGTTTCGCAACGTTGCCAGATGTTCTCCTATTCATATTCCTAACAGCATTAATTTCATTTCTCTTTCATTCTCCAAACATAATAACTTTTCGTGAGTGGGCTGGAATGGATAATTACAGCGGACTTTTAAGAGCTCAAAAAAAGCTCTGAAAATAATAGAATTAATTCCCGTGAATCGTTTTGCCAAAGAAAAAAAGTATATGTCGTTCTTCAATGACATGTTATTACGAATAGATTAAAAAATAGGAATGCCAAAGAAAAGAATTAATTTATTTGATGAGAGATAGAATTACCAAGCGCAAGAGAAAAAAATGTTCTGGACCCAGCAGGTGCGCTTTGGTAGTGAATTTTCATAGGACTAATACAGTGTGTTCTACAAGCTCTATGGCAAACTTTGCCAGATAGTAGCTCTCATAATTCTAAACAATTTTTCTTAATGAACATGGGTCCGATTCGCTTTTGTTAAGAATTTACAAGCATTGAACCTTTATTAACAATTAACAATAAAAATTTAAATTAAATGAAAATCACAAAACTTAAGACTATAAAAATTGTTCGAAATGTCCACCCTCGGCTTGAATGCAAGCCTCACATCGACGAACTAAAGATTCGGTCACTCGAAGGATGAGATTTGGATCATTTCTTATTTGGTTAGCTGCATCTTGAATTCTGTCAAGTAACTGCTGATGGGTAGTGATTTCAACATGGCAGACCAGCTGCTTCATGTGTCCCCATAAATAAAAATCCAGAGGATCGAGATCAGGGCTACGAGGTGGCCATGATATTGGACCTCCTTGGCCTATCCTTTTATTTGGGAAATATTTATTTAACCAAGCAGCAACTTGTCTTTCTCTATGGGGTGGTGCGCCGTCGTGTTGATACCACATATTCTGAATAATATTAAGTTGTAAGAAATGTCTATACAGATCTGCATTTAAACGATCATTTAGATCATGCACAGGTAATAGAGTATTGTTGAAAATGCCACCCCAAACGTTGACACTGAATCGTTGCTGAAATCGTCTTGATCTAATTGCATGTGGATTTTGCAACGCCCATACATGTTCATTATGATTATTATTTATGCCGTCCCTAGTTAAACACGCTTCATCAGACCACATGACGAGCGAAATGAATCTATCATTTTGTGCTTGTTGCTGAAGTAACAAGCGGCAAAATTCTAATCGCTGTGGGGCATCTCCAGCATGCAACGCCTGTACATTTTGGCGATGAGACAGATGTAACATTTCTCTGTTCAATACACGCCATGCAAAATTCGGTGATACATGAACGTTACTAGATATACGCCGAACACTAATTGAAGGGTTATCAAGGGCAGCATTTTCTTCATCTTGTACATTTACTTCAGTAGGACGAATGCCCTTCTTTGGAGCGGGGTTACCTGCTTCTCGAAGTCTACGAAATGATGCACTAAACACCGTGTGGGCAGGTTAGTGTCTATTTGGATATCTGCGTCCATATTGTCGAGCTGCTTCTCTGGCGTTCCCATTGGAATACCCATATACAAACACAATATCTGCATGTTCCTCAGTTGTGAATAAATGCATTGTTTATTTAGAACTTTTACACGAAGTATCAAATATTGTACAATTAAAATGACACTAATAATATTTATTGTCATAACAACTGAAATTTTTATTTATCAGCCTACTTTTGATTGAAGTAGGTGTACCTATGTTTTATAGGTGTGCATTGTTCCACATTCAAATGATTTTGTGTCACTTCCCGCTTGACTAGAAAAATTATGATTCTTTAAATGCTTGTAACTTTTAAACAAAACGAATCGGACCTATATCCATTAACAAAAAAAGTTTAGAATTTTGATAGCTATCATCTGGCAAAGTCTGTCATAGAGCTTGTAGAACACCCTGTATATTATAGTGACTTAGCCTTATATTAAAAGTTATAAAACATTAGTTTATTTAATTAGGAACAGTAAAAATAACGGTAAAGATGGGCAAAAACACGATCACTAACATAAATATTTATACAGTAATTTGGCACCAACCTCAAACAAAACAATTGATAACAGGAAATATACTCAACAAAAAATACACCAGAAAGCTGAACATAAAAAAATTCCCGTGGTTCATGCATTAAGGGTGATTGTATGCATGCAGAAGGGGAAGAAGAACCTCTAGGATGAAGAGGGTTTTTGCCCGCTGACTCAAAAACACGGGGGCTTCTCCTTCCCCTTGTGCATAAATACAACTACCGTGAAAGCATAAAACAAAAGAAAAATTTCTTGGAAGCAACCCCCAAGAAAGTTACTGGACCTGGGCGAATATGGGTGTGTGTGGGGTAGACAGGGTTTAAAGGAATACCTCCTTGTAAAATGTGAAAAACGCATCTTTTCAAAGTCCAAATAAATGGTTTTTAGCATTTTCCGCTCATATTTCCTCTCCGCCCAGCACCCCTATTCATTCTTAGTCCCTTAACTTTCTTGGGGTTTGTTTTCAATAAATTTGCCTTATGGCTTGTGCATCCAAGGAGGGTTTAATATCTCCTTTGCCGGCTTGTTGTTTTTCTCCATTTGTAAGCTCACGTAAAGTTACAATTGTAATGTTTCTGAAAGTTTGTTTTAATTTGTAAACATTTTTTGAATTCCCTCCGTTTTCATGTTCGATCGTATGTGATCGTCGTCCAATAGCAACACCAACGCCACCAGCGTTGTCTGGAGTATAGATAATGAAACATGGAGTATATCGACAAACATGTCAGGTAAGAATCCCTAAAACAGCTATATACTAAATACATGTGTGAATTCAATAAAATTAGTCACTTTTCTGTAGCATAATTGAATTTTTGTATGGAATTTTCTAAAATGGCTGCATTTATATTTTTGTTTCTTTTTATGAAATATACTCAACGAAAAAGAAAACCTAACTGCTTAATACGAATTTTGTTATGTCCTTAGAAGCAGCTTGGAGATCTCTTACCTGGTCAGACCAATTCATTTTAAAACGTTAAATGTGATTGACCTATGGAAGAATGAGGCTTATCCCGAGCAATCGACATCATAAGGAACAGTACAGTACCCATCAAGTTGCCAGGATTGCTTATTTTGTACATTGTCGCAGTATCCTATCGTATGGAACATTCATATGGGTTAACTCGTCAGCAGCGGAACATGTGTTTATCATGCAAAAAAGAGCAATAAGGACATTGTGTGCGTAGGTCCAAGAAAAAGCTGCCCTGATGTGTTCGAGGCCAGTGGGATACTTAGGTACCATTCCAGCCATATTCTTCTTCAGTATATGTATTCAAAATATCCAGTGAATGATGAAGCTGGCAACATCAATACCAGGCGCAGGCATGAATTAAAAATACAGTTGCACAAAAAGAGGAAAACAAAGCAGATGTTTGATTACTTGGGAATCAAATTCCTCAGTTTTCTACCTAATGTTATGAAGATGCTCCCATTAACAAGATTACAGTAGGCACTAGTCAATGTTATAAAACAAAAACCAAGGTGAATTAATTTATTGTTGCTCTAAACTAATGTGTATAATGTTACATACTACTTGTATTCATGCTTTGTAGTATGTGTGTGAGTGCGTTAGGCAAAAGCTTTGGAAGGCAAGTTCCACTAGCCACAGACTTTTTTATATATACGTAATTCATTGTAGTCATAATTTTGCTTTACTCTAACTCAATGTTTCTGAAGGTACATAGACATTGACGGTACTACACTTACTCGATAGGGATAGTTAAGACATATGCGTGAACACTTTCAGAGACTGTCGCCATATTTAAGCTATTTTTGCATTGAAGTTGTATTCATTTCCCTGCGGTTGATTTATCCATTGCATATTCTTACGTTTGTTTAATTAAACTTTATCTAAAATCGAAATAATGCACCATTTTAGATATTTCTTTTTTTTCCCTCAGAGCTCGTCCGCGGCTTTGCCGCCCCGATAGCACCGCAACCCTTGGTTGATTGTGCATACCCTTAGTCTTACTCCACCCATTCCAAGATCACTGTGCCTTGAACTAGTCTGCACAGCGATTGGTAGGGTGAAGTTTTATATTGCTCTGTCTCCGGTCTAGAGTGACCGTAGATCAGTTGTCTTTTCCGGTCCAGAGCTATACACTCACACAAGATGTGCTGGGCTGATTCCTCCCCCTCGCCGCAGAGTCTGCATGCGAGGTCCCCTTCGAACCGCCCCATTTTATGCAGGTGTTTCTTGACGGCCATGTGTCCCGTCAAGAGACCTGTTGTGTTTCTGAGCTGTCCTCTGCTAAGGTTTAGCAGATCCACAGCTCTCTTTGAACTGGGTCCGTCAATTATTGACTTCCCATGTCTGAGCCCTGGACAGTCCGCCCAGTACACCTTGTGTTGGTTTCTGACCCAGGACTTAATGGGTCCCCTGGCAGTGCTCTTTGACACGCCCAGAGCCGGTTCTGGTCCCATAAATGGTTCTGCTGACCCTCTCTTCGCGAGACTGTCAGCTTCTTCATTGCCTTTAACCACCGAGTGACCCGGATATTTCTTTTTACTCAATAGTATTTGATATGTTGACTTTATTTTATATCATATATGTTACCACATATTTTAGAAGCTAAAGAAATTCTCGCCTCTCAAAATAAATAAAGCTACTTCGTTTGTATTATTGGTGTTTCACACGTTTTCCTAGACGACTAAGAGTTATTTAGTAAAACAATATCAAAAACAATTGGTATTCATTTAGAAAAAAGAATGTTTGAAATCGGTCAATTAATAACGATATCATGAGTTCAAGTTATCTATTTTGTTGCTGAGTTTTGACTAGAACCGCATTTTAGGCTAAACATGGACACTCGCTATATGTCTTAACTATTTTTCTCTAGTAACTATAGTCGGTACTTACAAAGACAGTGACTTACCATGTACATTTGATGGCCAATAAAGTGTATATATCCATCTATCAGCAGAAATGAAATGTATTGTAAGTATTTTTTTTATGTAATAAAGATTTTGTTCCAATTAACATTGTCTTAAGTCGTTTTTTACAGTTTTACAAGAAATATATATTATCTATAAATACACCTATACCTATATTCAGTATTAGTTTGTAACTTGAAATAAATTCAGTTAATCAAATACACTTTCTTTTTTTTTTCAAAAATGCTTGGACACATTGGTTAGTATTTCAAGTTGCAGTCTTTTAAAAAAGCTATATAGTATGTACCATATTTGAAATATGACTTCATCGATAATTTCTTTAAACCAACCCTACGTTTTTGTTGACCATTTTTAAAGTTCTTACATGTGAAGTTGTAGAAAACCAGCAGATTTAAAAATTTTATTCATTGATAACTACACATTTTTTTCTTGCTTTCTACTCAAGATTTATGTGTACTTTAAAAATAGTCAACAAAAAGCTAAGATTGTCATTTACAAAAATTATCAATGACATTTGACACAAATTGTATAATACAATTTTGAGAAGATTGTAACTGATAACATTATCAGACTCCGAGCATTTTTGAAAAATAGCTGAAGTAGATTAATTGGAATTATCCCCACGGTGAATCCCAGATTGTCGCTCTAGACATATCCAAAGCATTCGACCCGGTCTGGCATGCAGCGCTGCTTAATAAACTTCCGGCCTATGGCCTACCACCAAATACATACATACCTGGAAAGCAAATTTCCTCTCCAACCGGAACATTTCTGTTGTCGTGGATGGCCATTCCCCTAAACTGTTTCCAATGAATGCAGGAGTTTCTCAAGGTTCAACTTTAGCCCCTACTTTGTTTCTTCTCCACATCAATGACCTCCTCTGTAGCACATCCAACCCAGTTCACAGTTACGCGGAGGACAGCACCCTCCACGCAAATATACAATATTCTAAGTCTGTCTCTTTAGCCCAATTAGATGAGGATCGCAGACTCACGGCGGGTTCTGTCTTCGTGGATCTTCAAAAAATATTAGACTGGGGAAGTGGAAATCTTGTACAATTCAACTCCACCAAATCTCAGTCTTGCTTTCTATCTCATAAGAGATAGACCAGCCCTAGACCCATCACAATGAACAACCAAGTTATTCAAAGTAATGAGTACTTTTCACTTGTTGGCATTTCTGTGGATCTAAATCTCAATTGGCACCAACGTGACATGCTGCTAAGAAATTAGGTTTCCTCTTCCGGGCTCGCAAATACTTTTCATTAGCTAATCTCTATACCTTATATACTTCACAAATAAGACCAAACCTCGAATACTGCTCTCACATCTGGGGTGCTTCTACACTCGCTTTCCTGGACTCCATTCAGAAGAGAGCTATACGCCTCATCGGTGACCATAGGGTCACACCCAAAGGCTGCCATCCCTTGCCCACCGACGTGCCGTTGGTGACCTCTCTCTCTTTTATAGATATCTGCACGGGCACTGCTCAGAGGAGCTTTCTTCCATAGTTCCCCCACCTGCTGCCCCCAACAGATCTACCAGGGGAACAGAGCGAATGCACCTTTTTACTGTCCAGGTCACCAGACAAAGAACACCTTGTTATGCCCGCTCTTTTGTCCCGAGGACTTCCAAGTTGTGGAATTCCTTGCCGGCACATGTTTTTCCTTCTTCCCCGAACCTTCAAGTCCAGAATTAACAAGTTGCCTCTTTCCTTCTTGTCAACACCCACGGTACGATAGTATTTAGGCTGTGAGCCCTCGTGGTGTGTTGTTGAAATAAAAATAAATAAAAAAAGAACAGTTCGATACGAATCTTCGTTCTGTCCTAGATAATCTAAGCTTCCAAGTGTGCTCCAGGCGCACATAATTCTGCAGACATACTTAAAAATCGGGTAAACACCCGTCCTGTAGCAGTATAATCAAATTTATAATGTTGTAGGGACACATAGGCTTCGTCAACTATTTCATTACAAGAAATAAATAACAAAATAAATTTTTGTCTTCACTCATCTGATTAGATTTTGCATCTCAGGCAAAGCAGAATACATTTGTTTTGTTTTGCGAATGGATTAAAATCACTTTATCGCATATTGTTCTATTATTTATTCTGCTAATGACCATAGCAATTGAAGCGTTTCATAAAAAATATATAGATAGGAGCCATTTTACAAACAATATGTTTAAACAACAAAACTAATAATATTTAGGTATTTAAATTCATTAAAAATATGATTACGAAATATCTATGGTTTATTTAGTTCAAAATTTGATTTGATAGAAACGTCAAAATTTTGTTAATAAAAATTCGATACCAAAAAATTTCGAAGAAATAAAAGTTCTCCAAACTTATTTAAAAGTGGCTTTCTTGTTTTCATGGACTTCAGACCTTCAAATAAAAACAAACGGCAATTTGCTATCGCTTCTGGTTTTCAAACTATAACGATTTTTCTGAAAACTTCAAAAAATTGCCAGCATTACAAATGTAAATGTACTAATTTTACGAAGCATTTTTCAGGCTTGATATTATTTTATTACAACCTATTCACCTCTTTTTGAGATAAAAACAGCATATTGGCATATTAAATGAAGGTATTTGTGACCAAAAAGGTTGATACAAGAAATGTGCAGTTAAAATTTTTCTAACTCTCGTACATAAATAACCATTAGCCTGAAAAAAGAATTGATACGATTCGGATGTTTAACAACCCTCAAATTACTAAATGGTAAAGTTTTAACTTAATCGAAGACAAAAAAAAATTTTGTCCAAAAAAGTCGACGACTACTAGTATGGAAAAATTACAAAAAAATGAAAATTATCTGAACTCGATAAAACTTTAGTATAATATAAAGGACCTTAGTAGATAAAAAATAAAACAAACTCGGCGCTAATATCTTCTGTATTTTTTGAATCACATTGATTTATCTTCAAAATTAAAAAAACTGTGACAAGAAAAAAAGCTCCAACTCTGCACTTGTATTTGATATCAATGTATAATATAGTTTTTATTTATTCTTATGAAGCACTGCATATTGTATATAAGTTTTATATGATTTGGAGAACTTTGATTTTTTTGTGATTTTTTGTTACTTTTGAGAATCGGTTCCAATCATAATCTGAATACTTAGTGACGTATTTACTTTAAAATAGTCGACGAAAACATCTCGTCACCTTAATCAGCAATTATAATAACGATTTTCGTCTGCTATAATTAAATTGTTATCAAAATAATGATAGACGAATTATTCAAATTGCTCAGAACAAGTCGAAATATTCACGTACCTTGGAACTATTATCACAGATGATGGTAAATGTATCAAAGCTCTGAGAAAACTTGGCTATAACTTGGCAAGACATGAAGCTAAGAGAAGTTTTTGAAACATGGACATGGAGAAAAATGACAAAGACACGGTACACCGATAGAGAGACGAATAAAAGTGTGTTAGGAGAGGGGAGAGATGAGAGATGCTTGCTGAAAGATATTAAAAGGAGAAATACAAAATTGATTGGTCATATTGGTTATTGTTATATACATAATAACTTTCTGAAAATATTATTTGAAGGACACATAACTGGAAAAAAATAAAAGAGGTAGACCAAGGAAAGATTTCCAGAAAGCCTGATGAAGTGTGGAAGTGGCAATGATATGAAGAGAGCTGCTGGAGACAAACTTGCACTGTATATATATATATATATATATATATATATATATATATATATATATATATATATATATATATATATATATATATATATAATATACAATTGCAGGTAAGTTGCAAATGTAAGTTTAAATTTTACAACTTTGCTAGGCCTTTTTAAAATTAAAGCTTACTGTAAGCTAACATTTGAGACGCCCTCGTGGCGCAGGTGGCTAGGTGCCAGCCTGCTAAGCGAGAGGTCCCGGGTTCGATTCCCGGGCGAGCCAATTTGACTCTGTCTGGAAAATTTTAAAAAACATTGAATGATAGGAAAGAATGTGCTAATGGCCTGAGATGCCGCAGCCAATAATAAAAAAAAAAAAAAAGCTAACATTTGTAAGTATACAAAAAGTTTGTAACAGCTCACTATAGTAAACTTGCAGTAAAGTTACAAAAGAAACACTTGCATATGTAAAGTCACTGGGAGGAAGATTTGCCATTTGCAACAAACTTGCAGGAGGCTTTCTGCAAGTAATCTATCAAACTTACACTTGCTTTGGAAAAGATTCTGCAATGTCAATGCAATATTGCCTTGCTCAGTGGGATCATTGCAGGCTAGTCTGTATCATCCTAGCCAGGCCTCCCGTATGATAACTAAATATAGGAGGGGGGGGGGTACGTCCAGCAACACCTCCATGGCGACTGTTGGGATTGATGTCATGGCCCCTGTAATGCCTGGATACGCCCTGATTTGAATCTCGCCCAGTTTTTGTTTGGCAGTGGATTGTGTTGCCTTAGGCCACCGTACCAGTGCCGCATATGTTGACGATGGTCTGACCACCCTTGTTTACAGCCAGTGGGCCATACCAGGTCTTAGTCCCCACGTTTTTCCATATAGCCGTCTAGTGACGGCTAAGGTCATGACTGCCTTGCGCAGTATTTTTTCAACGTGGCCATTCCAGGCTAACTTGGAGTCCAATTCGGCCCCAAGATATTTTACCTCCCTGGCCATAGGAATGTTTTTGGCATATAGTCAGAGTTCTGTGGACCTTCTTCTCGTAAATGATATGACAGTGGCTTTTTCGAGGCTCACCCCAAGCTCTTGGCTAACCTTCCACCTTTCCACCACTTTCAGTGCTGCCTGCATACGCTCACAGACTCAATGTGTGACCTTTTCTCTGACCATACCATGATGACAATGTCGTCCGCATAGTCCTGTACCTCGTACCCCCTCACGAGAATCTCCACAGCAGGCCGTCCACGACTAGGCACCAAAGCAGTGCTGACAAGACGCCTCCCTGCGGACATCCAGCCGTGACCTCTGCTAACAGGGTCCCCGCGAGTGAGGTAAAGATTGCTTTGTCTCTGTGCATGGAACCGATCCACTGCAACAGGGCTCCTCTTTTCTGCGCTCCCTGACAGCTGCCAGTACTGATCCGAATGAGGTGTTGCTCAAGGCGCCCAGCGCCACCTCCCTGTTCTCCAGGTTCAGCACCAGTTGGTGCAGTGCTGTTTCTGTTGAGAATCCTGCTCCATATGCATATTGTTAGCAGTGTAATGGATAGGCTTCCAGTACCCCCCCCCATGTGCCGGTCGAGCAGTTTTTCCTTTGTTTTGAGCAGAAAGGACATAAGGCTTATTGGCCTCAGGGATCTTCGTACCTTAAGCAATGATATCATTGTCGACTGATTATTATTTTTGATGTCTGTCCTTTCAGCGTATTTATTGTATTTTCTAAAAATTAAGAATGAAACGCACGGTATAAATGAAAACAGTTTTATTTTGTAAGCATTCTCAGACCAGAAAAAAATGTTTGTATATTTTTTTAGGTAACTACTCAAGAATGACTTAAGATACATATCCCGATTATTTATTCTATCTTGCATAAATCAATATAAATGACCACACACATGACAAATTTTAATTAAAGCAGTAAAATTAGTACTATAATTATATGTCCAAAATTTTGATATTATACTACAAATTTCTTTTACATTTGCCATTATAACTAACAAAATACAAGAGTTCAAGAAATATCCACTAACATAGAAGGCTCTGATCAACAAAATAATCACATTCGCAGGTCTTTTTTTTGCTTTCAATTTGTTTTGATTCACGTTCGCAGGTCTTTTCTTCCTTCTAACATGTTTTGAATCACATTCACAGGTCCTTTCTTGCTTCTAACATGTTTTTTCTAGCCTTCCTGAATGCATGTAAAACTTGCTCAACACTCTTCACCAAACTTGAAGCACTGAGTTTTTCAAAAATTAACCTTTCTGGAAGTTTTCCGCCTTCGGATTCGCGATATTCCGGCAAAAACGCTTGGGATTGATGTATCACATTCATTCTTACTTTCAGTTCGCCAGTGCCAATCGTGTTGACTCCAAACTTATTCAGAACAGGATTCTGCAACAACAACAAAAAACAATAGCATTGTGTATCAAGCATATAAAAGATTGCTCGAGTCTGTGACGATTCTCGTCACTGGACTGTTTTTTATAAACGCTCGCTATTATTTTATTAATTCTTATGCTGTCGTGGAGACTATTTTCCTGGCTTCACAATTGCTTGTTTTCTTTTAGTGAATTTTCTTAAAAAAAATTCACTAATGAGGAGATCCCGACTTTTGAATTTTGAAAAAATTTCTTCAAATGAGCGCTAATTAGGCCCCCCAGAAAACATATCCGGGGTCAGTTTCAATTTTTATATGTTTATATATATATATTTATATATATATATATATATATATATATATATATATATATATATATATATATATATATATATATATATATATATATATATATATATTTATATATATATGTATCACACCGATAACTCAAAAAATAATGGGCCGATTTTGATCAAATTTGGTGAAAAAATTCCTTTTGTAAATGGCTTGGATGAGTTCGTTAGTCAGGAAAATCTGCCCAGGTTTTCCCGGAAAATTTTGTGTTTTCTTTCGAAAAAAATTTATATCTCCGGAATTTACAAAGTAAGGGCAACCAAATTTGGTACGCAGGTTTACATCCTTATAGGTAAGTTACCTACCAAAATTTAGCTATGTAGGTCAAAAGACAAAAAAGTTATAGGCATTTAAAAATAAATAAATTGGGGTTTTCCTCAAAACGTCAAAGTGGCGATTTAAAATGTCAAAATTGGCAACATTTAGGCAAATAACTTAAATCTAATACGGGCTATAGAAATAAAATGTCTCAAGAAGGATGTTTTACAAACCCTAAAGTCTTAGTTTCAACCGTCATAGTCCTTCATTTTACTAAAATATTTGCAGAAAATTCATTTCAAATAGACCCTTTCTCTGATGCTTGGCAGTAGCCTTAGCTATAGAGTTTATCATTTAATGGTATATAATTTTTGTCGAATTTTCGTAAAAAATTAATAAAGCTCAATATATCCGTTATTATATAAGATATGAAGAAAATTTGTATATATTAATTATAGGGTGTCTTGAGCTACATCTTAAAATAATATTTCTGCAATCACAGGGTGGCCCATAAGTCGTTGGTGATACAAATTTCCTTTTTTTAATCAAACACGCCTTATGTTATTACATTTTTGCATTTTCCATCGAAATATAATGCATATTTGTAAGAAAATAAATTATGGACGCAGCAAGCGCGTTATGGTAGCGAATTTTGATCAAATGTTTCATATTTGAACAGCTCAATTTGCTATTAACCTATAAGGTTGACCAAGAAACGTGTTTTTTCGGGAACATTTTAAGTTTACTTTTGGAAATTTTTGTACATTTTCACACAATAAAGTTATTTTAATGGAACATGGCACATTGTTTTTACTATATAGGTTATACTGGTAACCAAACTTGATGCCTGCTTTCTTAAAAAAACACACATATTTGTTATTAAAAAGATTTTTATGAAAATTCACTACCATAACGCACTTTTCTGTAAACGGTTTTGACGTCTTACGGCATCTTAAGAGGACTAGTAGTGGTAGTAGCAGTGGTGGAGAGGCCAACGGCAAGCAAGTAGGCCACCATGGGCCCTTTTTGACAACCCCAGCAACCATGCTCTACACTTCCTCGGTTCCGTCGCCAAATCACAGCATAGTAAACAGTCAGCAATGAAACTTCCCCTAAAATATGTTAAGAGCAATCCTTCGGCACGCCCGATTTGAGAATAACCATTCTTTGTTTGAGACCGCTATTCTGGCGTTAATCTTGCCAGTAGCGGAGTATAGAGTAGGCGCGTACGAAACTGCTTTTTACAAAAGCAGTGACGGCGTACGCTTACTACTGTTTATATAGCAGCCACAAGAACTAAACTTGTAACTTTCCTATGAGTGTTTGTTATAAATATTTTATACGCTACTATAGCACTACAAGATTCCATAATAATAATTATGTATTAAGGCGGTCCGTTATATTACTGGTTTGTGGAAAGGAGGTGCACTTAGTCAGAATATAACTATTAATTATACCTAATCAGCCTTACAAATTTTAAATAATTTACTTAACCACGGTTTTTTGACAAAGCACTCTTGGTTTGAAAGTGCCTGCTTTAACGACAGATATGGGGTCTAATAATTTGCAGCTATTTACTTTACTCAATGTCACGCCAGAACATCCAAGTTTTGCTATAAAAAATCAGAATATGGTTTATGTTTTTGATATGCCTCATATATTAAAATCTATTAGAAATATGCTCTTAAAAGATGATTTCTATATTGACAATGATATGATCTCCTGGAAATTCATAAAATTGTTTTATGAACACGACAGAAATTATGCAGTCAGAGCAGCTCCAAAATTATGTGATTCCCATATAGCCCCTTCAAATTTTGAA
The DNA here is from genome assembly GCA_964006375.1 of Tillus elongatus. Lineage (NCBI taxonomy): Eukaryota > Metazoa > Arthropoda > Insecta > Coleoptera > Cleridae > Tillus > Tillus elongatus. The sequence goes on along the minus strand of OZ023270.1, from coordinate 107,339,460 downwards.
AAAATGAAAGTGAAATATGCAACTCAGGTATTTAGTGCTACTGTGAGTGCAGGGATCAACTTGTATGTAAGATTCGGTTACCTTCCCTCTGCAGCCGCAAAAACTTCGGAATTTATTGACAAAATTGACAAACTGTTCGATCTTCTAAATTCATCAAACACATCTGCCTCCAAACAATTCAACCGGGCTTTTAAAGGATTGGATTACCAAATTACTTTTTTGCAGGAATGCTTACAATTTTTTAGCAGTCTCAAAGTAAGAAATAAAAACCTCATAGATGTTACAAATAGAATCAAATGTTTTAAAGCTCTTAAAGTCACGATTAATAGTATTTTACGTCTATGGGGCAGCCTTAAGGAAGATAATTTTGAGTATGTGTTTACTAGAAGATTGAATCAGGATTGTTTAGAGAATTTCTTTGGCACCATTAGACAACAAAACGGGAATTGTATCAATCCGACTCCAATTCAGTTACAAAGGTCCTTTAAGAAACTATTGTGTTTGAAATTGTTTCACGTGGGAATTGAAAACTGTGAGGCAGATCATGACTCAATACTGTTGAGATTAAGTGATATTCCTCCAGAAGTGCATAGTGTTATGGAACATAAAGATCCATCTCCGCAGATTGATTTAAATTACCAAACAAACGACCTTTTGCAGAAAAACTTTATTCGATATGTTTGTGGTTATCTAAAAAAGTCTTGAGGTCCATAGTTGTGATACTTATGTATCAAATATTCAAAAGCACGCGAAGAGTTAGATGACTCGTCTCTCTTTTGCTTCTTCAAAGCATATGAGAATGCTTAAGGAGACACGTTTGGTAATTTAAACAACCCCCATGACGATTTTGTTAATTATATAACAAACATTGAAACAAACACAATTTTGAAACTTTTATCCTTGGGCCAAAGATTTGCCACAATTTCTTAGAAGTTTGCAAAAGACTGCTCTATAGTCATCCCTGTCCTGCTTTTCCTGCTCATTATGTAATTAAATTATACATAAAAGTCAGACTATATTACACTTTAAAAAACGTCAATAAAAACTTTAAAAATATCAATAGAAGTAAGGCACCATTTATAGTGTAGTAATAATGGCAATATTTTTTGATTTAAAATTGACAAATACTTTCATTGCATTTAATTATCTACGTTATTTTATAATTAGCTTAATTCTATTTATTTATACGTTCTTTTACTCGTCTATTAATTTGTATATTTCAAATGTTTTGTTTGACATAAGAACATGACAATATGTGATCATTGTCGTTTTATGCTGCACGAAGCTTTTAAATTTTACTTTGTAACTTTAAATATTTTTTTGTGAGCACGCACTTTCTTCGCCCTGAAGTACACTTAGTATAGTTTGTTTAACGTAAAGACCTAGTAATATGTGATATTTGTTATTGTATGCTCAATTTTCGCATGCGATTTGAAACTATTTTATGAAAATTCGCGCACATAAAGCATTTGCTGCGTCCAGACTTTCTTATAGCGAGGTATATCAGAGGTCACTTTCAAATTTTTTTAAATTGAATTTTAAGATTGAATGAATTTTATTTAAATACGCCACAATGCCGTACCTGACAGACGCGAATTTATTATAAATTTTGACTAAATAATTTAATATACTTTAAAATGTCTAAATGTGAGATGCTATTCACGAGGATCTAATCTATCCTAGTTATATTGCTTCTACTAACACTATATTTTAGACAATAATAATAATAATAATAATAATAATACCTTTATTATCCATTTTGACAGCATACAAGCTACATTGGATTTGTCAGCCTTTTACAATAATTAATTCTTCACAACATTAAAATATTCATTTAAAGTATAAAAACAGTGGTCTGATAAAAAATAAGAAACTTGGCTTTTAAACACCTTAATATTTTGGATATTTCTTAAATCATTAGGAAGATGATTAAATATTTTCAATCCAATACAGTTTGGAGAGTCATTTATCATCTTAGTTCTAGCATACGGAACATAAAAGTTACAAGCCTGTCTGGTACTGAAGGTATGAACATTACTGTTTAGTTTAAATTTATCACCATTTTTAAAAACATATATACACAACTCTAAAATATATAAACATGTCACAGTTAAAATTTTATGACTAGAAAAGTAGGCCCGGCATGACGTCATCTGTCCTATGTTGAAAATAGAGCGTATTATTCTTTTTTGAGTGATAAAGACATCATGCAGCAAGGTAGAATTACCCCAAAGACATATACCGTACCTCAGTCTAGAATCAATATGACTGTAGTATAAAGATATTAGTTGCTTTTCAGTCAAAATATTTCTTATATTTATAAATAAAAAATTAAGAGATGCCAGCCTTGAAACCAATGTCGTACAGTACAACTTCCAGTTGAGATGTTCATCAACGTGTACTCCAAGGAACTTGTAGTTATTGACACACGTTAGATAAGTATTGTCAACACCCACACTAAGTATATCAACTTCCCTCTGACGCGGATGAAATGTCACCATCTCTGTCTTCGAAGAATTAAAATATATTAGACACCGAGAGAACCAACTCCTTAAGTTATTAAAAACGTGATGACATTTATTATTCAAAGCATCATCTGTCTTTTCAGAAACGATTAGAGACGTATCATCCGCATACAGAGTAAAATGCGCATCAGGAGATACTTTGTCAAGCTCATTGACGTAAAGGGTAAAAAGAATAGGGCCCAGTACTGAGCCCTGAGGCACACCAGTAGGAACAACAACACGCTCAGAACATACCCTACTTATTCGTTCTGATGTCTTGAACTTGTTCTCTGTTCGTCAGGTAAGAGTCAATCCAGCCAAGCGCATTACCTCTCAAACCATAACAATAAAGCCTGTCACACAGTATCCTATGGTTAACACAATCGAAGGCCCTGCTGAGATCACAAAAAATCCCAACAGGGCACTCACCAGCCTCCAAACAAGTGACTAAACCCTGATAGAAGTCAGTGAGAGCCGTTGTAGTGGAGTGGCCCTCTCTAAAGCCATGCTGACAGGCAGACAATATACCACACGACTGCAAAAATTGTTCCAAGCGATTTAGATAGCTATATTCAAATACCTTTGAAAAAGTCATAGATAATGTAATCAGCCGATAGTTGTTCAAATTAGTTGGATCGTTCTTTTTTATTAAAGGAAAGCCCTTACCAACCTTTAGGTCACTAGGAAAGATACCCGACTCAAATGAAAGATTTACCAAGCAGGTAAGAGGCTTTATAATATGTCTTAAAACTTTCTTAACTAAAAAAGGTGGAATTTCGTCTCTACCGCACGAAGACTTGTTTTTTATTTTTTTTATTAACAAAATATACAACTCGTCTTCACTAAAAGGCAGTAAATACATTGTTTTGTTATTGGGTTTTGTCGAAACGTTTAAAGGAGGTAAGTCCTTAGGAATGTTTTTAATAATATTTTTAGGTGCTTCTACAGAGAACGAATTGAATAAGTTAGCGATTTTCCGTGGATCGGTAACTAGCCTCTCTTCGTGTCGTATTACAATATTGTTATGTTCATTGACCTGCTTGCCATTTAGTTCCGAAATCAGATGCCATGCGGCTTTAGTCGGATTATCAGAAGCCAGAATCCTATGTTGGCAGAAATTCCTTTTAGTACATCTTACAAGTTTTCTATGAGCAGCCCTTGCAGCCCTGTAAGAATTATCCGCCTGAGGAGAAACACTTCTCAATAAAAATAAGTCTTTAAGTCTTGAACTAGAGGCTCTGACCTCAGAAGTAACCCACTCACGGCCCTTTGATTGTTTCCTATATATCTTACGGAGTGGAAAATATAAATGAAAGTAATAAAGAAACAACTCATGAAAATTCTTATACCCCTCATCAATGTTGCCGGCAGCAAAAACATTTACCCAATTTTCACCAATAAGGGCACTCTCAAAGTCGAAAATAGATTCCTCATCAAAAACTCGCGTCAAAGAAACAGCGCTATGATTCGATTCAACTGAAGCTGTGTCAAGCTCCAACAACACTGTCATGTGGTCAGAAATATTATTGCCAGTCGCAAGGCAGGCACCCTTGCTAGAAAAATTAAGAAAAGCATTGTCGATGGTACTAAGAGTATTATCCGTTACTCTGGTAGGCCACCCAACTACATGAGTCATATTAAAACATCTTAGCATGTTAGACAACATATCAAACCCTTTACTTACAATTCCATAGCAATCTAAGTTGAAATCACCAGAAAGAACAAAACGTACACCGGGCCTGACTAAATAGTTCAGCATATCAAAGAGCTGGTTAATAAAAACACTAACATTACTTGAAGGTGAGCGATAACAGTTTAAAATACAAGTTTTAACGTCGTTATAATAACAACATATACCACAGACTTCAAATTCTTTCTCAATGCAAAATTGTTCTACATTAATTTTTTTAATGGACAGGTTATTCTTAAAATAAATCGCTACCCCTCCTCCCTTACTGACACTTCTACAAAAGAAACTACCCAGGCTGTAACCATCGATTTTTAAATAAGTGATCGAATCGTTAGTTTGCCAAGTTTCTGTAAAACACATAAAATTTACATTTTTAAAATGTACTAAGTCAATTAATAGTTCATTAATTTTGTCTATATTTAAACTCTGCGTATTTAAAATCACAATGTTTGGGTCAAATATCACAGATTCGTTGTCGGTCGAAGGCGCGGGAAGAAAAACCTATTTATACATGCACCAGCTGGCCAGACAGTAGGGTCCAGGGCCTTTCTGAAATTATGTTCATAAACACAAACCTTAAAAGAAGCATACTGGCCTTTATGTTTCGCTTCAAGTCTTTCACACGTCACTTCAGGAAACTCCACCTTAAGATGCTGTTGGACTTGTTCAACAGAAGTATTTGGTTCCAACCGAAACACATGAAGAGCCACAAATTTGGGTACAGCCTTCAAATCACTACCACTCTGTTTACTACCAACAATAGGTAAATGTCTTCTCCGTGGCTTTTTATGGACAGTTTTCCATTCACTACTTGCACCACAATCACCAGGAGAATCATCCGTAACTATGTCTATATATTCATCACACTTAGCAGCTGTTTGCGCTTCTAATAATACAGTGGATAATTGCTTCCTAGTAATATTATTCTTTACTTTAGCTGTGCCACCGTCTTGAACCTCACTATGTTTACTTTTGTTATCACTAACCTTATCAGATGATTTTGACGCATTGTCGGCTGAGCCAGAACGAAGCTTCCTATCAATAGTAGGTTTCTCGATTCCTCTGCTTATAGATTGGCTATCGATTGATTGACCTGATCTCGAAACCAACGATACTTTACGATTGTCTACATTACCACCGAGAACGGCTTTGAGACCAAGAGATATTTAATTATCGTTGTTTTAATTACGTAATATTTTGCTGTATACAAATCAACATTGCTTTAAGAAAGATAATACGGTCCTGGCGATAAAATGAGCGAGAACGCCTGTGACTCGAGAACAGCATAACTGTATGCCGAGTCCCACCCTGGTCCGTTAAGCGGAGCGATGTGGGCAAGGTCAAATATTATATTCTCGCAACATCAAAGGGCCGACATAGAAGATTCAGTGCTGGGTCTTCTTATGCTGTGGCCAAACCGCCTCGACCTCGAAATGAAGGCCATGACGGTCTTCAATTGGACGGTACTTACCTGGTTCCTCTGCAGAGTACTCGAACCGAACAAATCTGTTCGAAGACTCCCAAAAGATTCGCATTCATACATGTGGTATGAGAAGACGTCTTTTCATTCTCGCCGTATTCCTGGTAAATGGGATCCGTCTCGACACCTATCAATGTGAGGTGTCTTCTAAGAGCGCAGTGACCTGTCAGCACCCCAAGGATGCGGCAAAGCGCAGGGCGACTCCTACCGAGAAGCCAGACAGTATTGTCTCTGTTCGGCCCCTCCACGGAGTCCTTCGCCTGCCTACAGCCACCGGCCGATCCCCAGTGCCTTTCAGTGGCCTCGTCTCTGTCTAAGGCGACAGAGACCGTCTTCCTGATTATGCCTATCGCAGGCTCCGGGCCACAGAACGTCCGCCGGGAACCAAGTCTTGCTTAAAAGGACTAAACCTATTCCAGAGAAGAAAACAATAAATTGTGAAGCCAGAAGAAAAGGATGATTGCATGGTCATCGTTCGTTTAAATAAGATAAGTGGATCAAATTATTTTAAGGACCACCCACCTGATGATCTTTTGGTATTCCAATCCACGTGATATCGTTATAATTGGAACAATCGCCAATAAAAAATCTCTTAAGGTTTCCATAGACGGTTCCAGAACACAGCCGAAAACACTGCATGTCACAGGAATGATATCCTGGACTTGAAACTGGTATACACTTGTAAGCTAAACCCTCTGTTCTATATCTGTCCCATGAGTCTCTGGATATCACCTCAAAATATATATAGGGAGCCTTGGGAATACCTGAAACAGATAATGTAGGTATATATTTATGACACGGGTTTACAACATTTTACCTAAACTCTGCCAGTTACGATTGAAGAAAATGAAAACGCGAAACCGGTTTCAAAGAAGGCAGCAAGCATCTGTGACGTCAGAGAAGTCCCTACATCTGTATTTAGTATTATGGAACGGTTTCACCAAGTAAGCAGGGCAACAACAGTGAAGTAATCTATGTCTCAAGCATTAAAAGCGCTTACCTCGATTAGTTTGCAGGTTATGTATATTATATTCCAGGGCTATCTCGAATATGTATCCGAAATGAGCAAGTCCATCTTCCCCTTTCACTTGACTTGTCTGCGTCATGCCGTTCAACATTTCCGGGTTTTTGCAGGTCCAATAATCCGGCAGATCGATGAAATACTGTACATAAATATCATCGTATTCGAAATTTTTAGCTGATGCGATTTCGAAAAATATATACACTAACAGTTTGTTCTTTGGTGGTAAATCGAAATTTCCTAGCGCTTCTTTCTTTAGTTCACATTTCTGTTTTGTAATCTGCAACAAGAATTGTTACAGGTTAGTAAAAAAACTCGGGACGCAGCAAGTGCGTTATGGTAGTGAATTTTTATTAAATGCTTCAAATTTAAATAACTCAATTTTCTATAAGCTTAGAGAGTTTAATTTTAACACGTAGTAAGGCAAGATAACCGCAAAATTTCATTAAAAGTACTTTGTAATTTTCGGAGAAAAAAATTTTTTTCGAAAGAAAATTTAAAATTTGAATAACCCAATTTTCTCTGAACTTAGAAAGTTGAATCTTGGTATGTAGTAAGTATATACTAAATTTCATTAAAACAGCTATTTTACTTTCGGAGAAAAAAATTTTTTTCGAAAGAAAACTCAAAATTTTTCCGGAAAACCCCGTCCGATTTTTCTGACTAACGAACTCGTCCAAGCCATTAATAAAATAAAGCCACTTGCCAAGTTTCATCGAAATCGGTTAATTATTTTTTGAGTTTGCGGTTGGATATATATATATATATATATATATATATATATATATATATATATATATATATATATATATATATATATATATATATATATATATATATATATATATATATATATATATATATATATATATATATATATATATATATATAAACATATAAAAATTGAAACTGACCCCGGATATGGGTTCTAGGGGTCCTAGTTCGCACTCATTTGAAAGTATTTTTGCAAAGTCTCACCATCGATACCTCTCGATTAGTGAATTTTTTTAAATAAAAATTCACTAATATATACCTACACAAAAAAACGCTTTCATAAATGTACTAAGAACAAAATTCTAATAATTTTCCTGATCTTTTTTTTAATTTAATTTATTTACTTAAATTTGATTTGATTTGCATTTGTCAAATCCAAATAAGTTTCATTTAATTTTATTGTTATAAGTTGAAATTGACATTTGACATATAAAGGCGAATATGCGTGTGTGCGGGGTAGACAGGGTTTAAAGGAATAGCTCCTTGTAAAATGTGAAAAACGCATCTTTTCAAAGTCCGAATAAATGGTATTTAGAATTTTCCGCTCATATTTCCTCCCCGCCCAGCACCCCTATTCATTCTTGGTCCCTTAACTTTCTTGGGGTTTGTTTGCAACAAATTTGCCTTGTGGCTTGTGCATCCAAGGACACAAAAAAACGCTTTCATAAATGTTCTAAGAACAAAATTCTAATAATTTTCCTGATCTTATTTTTTTTAATTTAATTTATTTACTGAACGTCTTAACGGCATCCCAATCGGAGGGGAAAACGGTGTAATACCGTGCTGGGGGTAATTACGCGCATTTCCAATTTACCCATAACAAAGGTGATCTTAGCAATGATACATATGGGGCCATCTAGCGACCGGTGTGTAAAGTATTAATTAGCATTCAGTCATCTCGGTCGTTGACGTTTCAGCGATAAATCTGTCAAAGTGCAAAAGTGCATGTGAGGTTCTAATATTGTCATCACAGTTTTTTGACGGTCAGTTAAATATTTAATGATCAAATTTGATCACTGACAAAGGGATATCATGCCTTGCACATTCGAGAACAATATTATGTCGTTAAACACTTTAAACTGGAGAGTTTATATATTTTCCTATCACAGAATGAAATGAATAACATCCGCGCCACAGAACACTCCATATAGAAGAGAAACGTCAATGCTGACGTTTTGCACAATATTGCAGCGCCTCTGGCGGACGCGATGAATTAATAAGTCACACGCGGGAAATTTGATTTTATTTTCATTTGTCAAATCCAAATAAGTTTCATTTAATTTTATTGTTATAAGTTGAAATTGATATTTAACATATAAAGCCAACTTCATGTCAGATTTCAATTTCAACTTACACGATGAAAAGAAGCGTAATTTTCACAGACACATAAATAGTTAAGGGGGTGCACTATGTGAAAATGAATTAGGATAGTGGAATACACCCTTCTTTAGCTTGATGTAAAACGAACGACCCCCGAAAATGTGCAAAATATGACAAAAACATGCCCCAAAAGTGAGCACAACTTACGTTTTTCCTACAAAAATGTCCAAATAATCCAAAAGTTGGTTTCTCCCCTCATTTTTATTGTGATTTTCGTCATCTACACCCTAAAACACACACATATATATATATATATATATATATATATATATATATATATATATATATATATATATATATATATATATATATATATATATATATAGGGTAGCGCATTGAAAACTAAACAGACCGATTTGCGTCCAGATATTTTTTTTTAAAACGCTGAAATACGTCAATTTGAATATTAAGTGGGACATGTTTGGACATAAAACTCAACTTTGTCACATCAACCCCGCTTAAAGGTGGTGATTACAACTCTTATATTTTAAATAGGGAACATGGGTCGAGTGTTACATCATTTGAAAGCTCTTTCTTTTCTGAATCCAGCACATTAATCTTTTTGGAAGTTTTATCAACTCGTTTAAAAATTATCCACAGTTGGAGTTGCAAGAACGTATTTCATTCATTGTGATAAGAAATGCACAAATTAGTCATTTTTTCGTTAAAAAAAAAACTAAAAAACAAAACCAAACGTTCAAAAATGTTCAAATTGTTGATCACCAGCTTCCATACAAAAGTACAAATTTTGTTCAAAACGAGCTCTGACATTCTGGAGCATTTGTGGAGTTATTAGACGGCATTCTTCAACAATCCGTCGTCGTAATTCTTCCAGAGACTCCGGTTCTGTTGCGAAAATTCTACTCTTTAAGTGGCCCCATAGAAATAAGTATAAAGGAGTTAAATCCGGTGATATAGGGGGTCACTCAATAGCACCTCTACGCGCAATCCATTGGTCTGGAAACTCTCTGTTCAAAAACTCCTTAACACATTGTGAAAAATGCGAAAGAGCTCCATCTTGTTGAAACACTAACTGATTTTCTTGATAGCGATCATCATTTTCAACAATGTCAATTAGTAGAGGGTAAACGATACCTTCTAGTAACTCCAAATACGTTTCGCCACTCAAATCAAGAAAAATTGGTTCGATTAAACGATCTCCAAAAATGCCAGTCCAGACATTCAATTTCTGTAGAGTTTGAGTGTGGACTTCGTGTAAATTTCTTGGATTATTATCTGCCCAATAACGACAATTATGACGATTGACTGTAGAGTTTAATAAAAACGTACACTCATCTGAAAAACAGAGATTGAACAGAAAGTTCCCGTTATCAGCTATTCGTGCAGTCATAACTTCACAAAACTCCAGCCGCCGATAAAAATCATCTTCATTCAGTTGTTGTACAAGACGAATTTTATACGGGTGAAATTTATGATGCTTCAATATTCGCTGAATAGTTCTTCTTTTCATGTTTGAAACAGTGGCCAATTTTCTCGTGCTCAAAGTTGGGTCTGCAGCAGTTTGTCCTAAAACTTCAATCTCAGTAGTCTCATTTCTAACCAATTCACGTTCAGGATCCCGTTTTTTGTTGGTTACTGAACCACTTTGTTTAAACTTTGCAACTAACTCCAAAATGTATTTTCTGTTAACATGTCTGTTCGGATGTCGTTCATTAAACAAATTTGTGGTACGGTTGGCACAGTCATCGTTTTTGAAAAAAAGAGTAATTATTTCAACTCTTTCTTCTACAGAATACACCTTTTCGGTAGTACTATCAAGTATCAAACCGACCGATAAACTGAAATAATAAACCGCATTTGAAAATTTGAAACTTACCTCGTACGTTTTGGATCTATGTGTGTTATAATTTTAACTCCATATGTATTATGTTTAAATTATATCAATGCCGGCAGCAAAGTACCGACTTCCAAAAATATATAGGACGTAATGCCTACGTGATTAAGAAATCACGTGATACATGAAGCCCATTTTGGTCCTAAAGACAAAAAGAAAATCGCACAATTATTAAAACAAATTGTGCAGGAATTTTTTCCGTCCCCAAGATAGTCTTTTCAATTGAGTATGACGTTATTAACTTGGATTAAAACTCAGAATTCGGTGGTTTGTAGATAGTTGCTCCATCTACCTTCGCAGTGTGACATTACACTACTGATAATCTTTAAGAACCGATCAAAAGACGAACAAACGCGACAACACTGTAAAACATTGATGGAACTACACTCACAAAAATAAAAAAATTACAATATAAATATAGAATAGAATTTACTGAAAAGGTTAAAAGCTTGTGTATCTGTTTACTTATTACTAATAATATAATTTGTAAGGGACAGTAAGCTTGTTATTTACACACACAAAATATTAAGTGCTCAACACAAAGCATCGACAAACTTTTCCAAAATTAATTAGAAAAATCTTGTAGTGCTGTGTGGTTAAGAGATTGATGCAATATTTACTATTCTTTACTTACGGACTCAAAACAGTCCACGGGTACTGGTAACAAGTTCTATAATTAATAAAAATTTCGGGACGCAGCAAGTGCGTTATAGTAGCAATTTTTCATAAGAATTGTACACTATTATTATATGGCATATTAGTAAAGTGAATACTTTAAACTTACACAGCCCTTAATAATCGATTTTAGAGGTCCTGGTACGCGCACACTTGAAAAATTCTTGCAAAAGTGTTACCATCGATAGCTCTTTATTATAAAAAAAATCTTTTGCACTAACTCCTTTTGAGAAAAAGGCCCAAAACTCAAGTTTCTATGAAGCTAAAGAACTAAATTTTGCTATATCTGTAGATAGTGTAAGTCTCTTTAAAAGAAACTTGTATTACAAATTTTATTAAAGTTATACAAAAGATTTCCAGAAGGAAACTTAGTTCATATTTAGTAAAGTAAAGTATCTGCTAAATTATGTGGCATTTATTTTCTCTTAATAATCGCCAGTATGAGTTCGCTTTAGTCAACCTAATCAAACCGGTTTTTAGTGAATTTTTAATTTAAAAAAAATTCACTAATAGAGAGGTATCGATGGTGAGACTTTGCAAAAAAATTTTCAAATGAGCGCGAATTAGGACCCCTAGAACCCATATCCGGAGTCAGTTTCAATTTTTATATGTATATTCGGACGGGGTTTTCCTGGAAAATTTTGAATTTTCTTTCAAAAAAAATTTTTTTTCTCCGAAAATAACAATAATATTTCGATAAAATTTGGTCTACATATTGCTTTGGGAAATACCTAACTATGTGCCAAAAATTCAGCTTTCTAGGATTACAGAAAATTGAGCTATTCAAATTTGAAACATTTATGTTTAATATGACCGCCTTTCATTGTCAATAAGTTATACGAGATCTAGTATGTTGTTGTCGTGGTAACGGAATTGCGCAGGTCTGTTAGACGCTGTAACTGACATTTACCGTATGATATGAGATCGTTTATATTATGTTTATTTGTTTGTGTCGACGAATTATTTGTGTCATTTGGGAACTTTTTATATACAAGTGCAGGTATAGCTGAATATAATTATTATTATACAAGAGACGAGAAAAAATTGTATAAGTTTATTCTAGGGTGTCTTGAGCTGCATCTTATAAAATTATTTTGACAATCACCGGCTGGCCCACAAGTCGTTGGTGATCCCTACAATTTTTTTTCGAACAGTCTTATTTTATTGCATTTTTTATCGAAATGTCTTTGTAAGAAAAAAAATCAAGACGCAAATTTTCATTAAATGCTTCAAATTTCAATAACTTAATTTGCTATTAACCTAAGATTTGTTGGTTAGAAAACCGACGTTTAAGGTATATTGTCAGAAAATTTTTGTACATTTTCAAACAATAAGTTATTTTGATAAAATATGGCACATTGTTTCTACTATATATTTTGCTCATAACCTTATCTCGTTTCTGTGCGTCTGTGTGCTCTGGAGAATGCATTAACAAGTCGTTATCGTAGTGTAAAATTAAAATTTACTAAATGTAGTTTTGATAAAGCAGAATGAAAAAAGTTAATTTATTGACTGAGAAGTAATATTGTGTTGTATACTGGGAGAGTGTTTGAAAATGATGTTATATTCTATAAATTAATTAATTATCAACATATTATGTAAAATACTTCAACCACTTTATTTAAAACGTTAAAATGGTGTATCTGCTTGTCATAATAAGGTTACTTAAAGCACGAGGGATATACTGTTTCGTTTGTTTTGTTAGTGAATTTGTATTTTAAAAAATTCGCTAATAAAGAGGTATCGATGGTGAGACTTTGCAAACATTTTTGCAAATGAGTGCGAACTAGGACTCCGAGAGCCCATATGCGGGGTTAGTTTCAATTTTTATATGTTATATATATATATATATATATATATATATATATATATATATATATATATATATATATATATATATATATATATATATATATATATATATATGTATGTATGTATGTATGTATGTATCCGCACGATAACTCAAAAAGTTATTAACTGATTTTGATTAAACTCGGCAAGAATCTTTCTTTTAATCATGGCCTAGATAAGTTCGTTAGCCAGGAAAATCGGACAAGGTTTTCCTAGAAAATGTTGAGTTTCCTTTCGAAAAAAAATTTTTTCTCTGAAAATTACAAAACTATTTTGATGAAATTTGGTGAATATTTTGCCTTGTGAAAGTCATTACTATATGACAAAATTCAACTTACTAGGTTTATATAAAATTGAGTTATTCAAATTTGAAGCATTTAATAAAAATTCACTACCATAACGCACTTGCTGCGTCCCGAATTTTTTCAATATCAACAATAACAAAATTATAATTTCAGACTCAAAGGTGACACACTTATTCAGGCGTTTTAAACAAAAATAAGATCTTGTTCAATACGTATCAAATCCGTGCACTATTGTTTCTCCAAATGTCAAAAAAAAAAAAACATACATTCATCAAGCCGGATTTGATCGCGTAATCTTCTGCTTAGAAGGCAAAGGCCAAATCGCCGGCGCCATCTAAGTATACTTCAACTAACGTTTTATTTGCGTAATACTTTAGATCGGCTTCAAGCCCGCGATATTATATTCAAACTATACGTAATTAATTACAGAATTAGTCGAATTACCATTGAAACACATCCCACGACTGTTTCGGTCTTATATGACGTCCTATGTTTAAGTTTAAAGATAAAATAAACTATTTTAGAATCACTTTTATAGAGACTTGGGTTGGTTTTGTTTACATTTTTAGTATATTATACGACAGCATAAACTGTATTTCAGGCCGTTCATAAAGCTACAAATATAGTGCCTTTTAATAATTGATTGAATCCCCCAGTTAAATAGCAATCAATTGGTAAATTTTAAATTTCATGTAGTCTGTCACTTACCATAATTGCGGCTGAGATTTCACGATTGTTGGTTCGGGTAGTATGTTTTATGCCTGGTATATATATATATATATATATATATATATATATATATATATATATATATATATATATATATATATATATATATATATATATATATATATATATATATATAGTCTGGTTACCGTTGATATATGGTTTATACCTGTTGTATGAATCAATCTACGCGTGGCAATTCATTACTTTGTTTGCCAGGCATTGGACTTTCACCCTAAGTCGTTTCAACGCATGCTTTTGGGATATTACTTTTAATATGGAAAAAACTCTAAATATTGTGTACCAAATTACTTAAAAATTTCAACATAGGTTTATGTGCACTATTTCTAGCCACATGTAAAGTCTCATTCCAGTTACTCTGATACTTACAAAAATATAGCGTTGTCAAAAAGTTTTCCCCAATTTGCCAGCGGAAAAACTTGAACATAAAGGCTGGTTAACGAACTCGACCTCGGTTTTTGCCCAAACAAGATTTTTTCCAAGTTTGATTATAATCAGTTTAGTATTTTTTGAGTTATCGTTCGGATACATACATACATATAAACTTAGCCGCAAAAATAACGCACAACCAAAAATTATTCTCAATTTCAAAGTTGATTTTCTCGCGAACCGATAAATCGATTTCGATAATTTTTTTGAACTGTAGATTTTTTCTTTTGTAATTGCACTGTGAAAAACTTTTTATTCAGATTTCAGTTTAGGGCGTATACAGGGTGCAAAAATGAGAATAGTTTTGTTACGTTAAATTTGAGACACCATGTAGGAACCATTAGCCACAACAACGGATGCATAATGATATCATACTGTAGCCTTATGTTTTCTGAACTTTTTGTTTTTTAAATTTCTCTGATATCTGCAATATCAAATAAAATACACAGTTTTATACCAGAACATGTTTCTTTTTCATTAAAATAACATTCTGACAACATTAAACTAAGAATAACACTAACAATAATTAACAATACATAGCAAAAAACGTACATTAGTAGTGCGTGTTTTCCCCCTCTACTTCTAATAACTGCTTCACATCGCCAAGGCATACTCGATATTAAATTGGATATTTGATTTTTGTCAAGTCCATTCCAAATATCGGTAACCATTATTTCGACATCTTGCAGGTTGGCAGGAGGGGGTTGATGCTGTCTGTGTGCCCTACCAATAATATCCCATAAGTGCTCAATAGGATTCATATCGGGACTGTGCGGTGGCCAATGAACAGTTCGAATATTTACTTCATGTAAATATTCATTGACGATCCGTGCTGTATGAGGTCTTGCGTTATCGTGCGTTAGTAAAAAAATATTTCCAATGTACGGAGCGAAAGTTACAACGTGCTCAGACAAAACGTCATTGATATATCTTTCGCTGTTTAAAGCACCCCCATGTAAAGGTGCGATATCCGTGCGTGCTGTGGAGGAAATTCCAGCCCAAAACATCACAGAACCTCCATTAAATAAAGTTGTTTCACGTATGTTGTACTGTGCATAACGCTCACCTGGCCGGCGGATAACTCTTAGACGTCTATCGGAGCTATATAGACAACACCTAAATTCGTCTGTAAATAGAACGTGTTCCCAGTCCTCAATAGTCCAGTTTACATGCTCCTTGGCGAACTGCAGTCTAGCTTTGCGGTGGTCTGCATTTAATCCAGGGCCTGTCGCTGGAACTCTGACATGTAAATTGTGTTCAGAAAGACGTCTCCTCACAGTATCAATGCTTGGTTGAATATTATGAACTGCACTGAGTTGTGTCAAAAGTTTCATTGACGTGGTGAAAAGTTATCTTAAAGCACGCAGTCTAATATAGCGATCTTGAACAGCGGTAGCTACCCGACGTCTGCCTTGTCGTGGACGTATGTCATAAAGTCATTAGTTTCCCTGAAGCGTTGGACAACAGGAGAAATTGTTGTATGTGCAAATCCTAATCTCAAACCAATAGCGTTGTAGCTTACTCCTTCATTATGTAACGTCACTGCTTGAACACATTCATCACGAGTCATATTCCTTCTAACACGTTCCATTTTCACGAAAGATCAATAGATCACAAATTATGAACTTAATTATACAGTTTAAGACGATAGGTACACAAATAGATAAATGATGTGTCAAACTGACATTTGCTGATATTGTTTGTTTATCATAGGCTAATGTGTATATTAAACAAAATAAGTATCCAGTAAACCTGTGATTAATGAAGAAAAACATGTTCTGGTATAAAACTGTGTATTTTATTTGATATTGCAGATATCAGAGAAATTTAAAAAGCAAAATGTTCAGAAAACATGAGGCTGCAGTATGATTTCATTATGCATGTTGTGGCTAATGGTCCCTACAGGATGTCTCAAATTTAACGTAAAAAACTATTCTCATTTTTGCACCCTGTATAAGCCTTAAACTGAAATCTGAATAAAAAGATCTTCACAGTGCAATTACCAAAGAAAAAAGCTACAGTTCAAAAAAAAGATCGAAATCGATTTATCGGTTCGCGAGAAAATCAACTTTGAAATTGACCATAATTTTTGGTTGTGCGATATTTTTGCGGCTAAGTGTATACATAATAAAGTAGATAATATTTCGTACGTAGATAAGCATTAATATAGCTAATATTTTGGTACAAATGTAATTTTGGCTAAAAGTTTCTTTAATCAGGTTTTAGGCCAGCGACTAGAATTTTATACTTTAACGTGATAAAAAAACCCTGTAGACGGCTCGTAAGAAAATAATATTTCGTACGTAGATAAGCATTAATATAGACTATATTTCGGTACTAATGATGTTTTGCTTAAACATTTTTTTACTCAGGTTTTAGGCCAGCGACTAAAATTTTATACTTTAAGATAAAAACACCTTGTAGACGGCTCGTACGAAAATAATATTTAGTACGTAGATGAGCATTAATATACAATATTTTGGTACAAATGAAATTTTGGCTAAACATTTTTTACTCAGGTTTCAGGCCAGCGACTAGAATTTTATATTTTAAAGTGATAAAAACACCCTGTAGACGGCTCGTAAGAAAATAATATTTCGTACGTAGATGATTATTAATATAGGAAATATTTTGATATAAACGAAATTTTGGCTAAACATTTTTTTAATCAGCTTTTAGGCCAGCGACTGAAATTTTATACTTTAAAGTGATAAAAACACCCTGTAGACGGCTCGTACGAAAATAATATTTCGTACGTAGATAAGCATTAATATAGCTAATATTTTGGTACAAATGAAATTTTGACTAAACATTTTTTACTCAGGTTTCAGGCCAGCGACTAGAATTTTATATTTTAAAGTGATAAAAACACCCTGTAGACGGCTCGTAAGAAAATAATATTTCGTACGTAGATGATTATTAATATAGGAAATATTTTGATATAAACGAAATTTTGGCTAAACATTTTTTTAATCAGCTTTTAGGCCAGCGACTGAAATTTTATACTTTAAAGTGATAAAAACACCCTGTAGACGGCTCATAAGAAAATAATATTTCGTACGTAGATAAGCATTAATATAGCTAATATTTTGGTACTAATGAAATTTTGACGAAACATTTTTTTAATCAGGTTTTAGGCCAGCGACTGAAATTTTATACTTTAAAGTGATAAAAACACCCTGTAGACGGCTCATAAGAAAATAATATTTCGTACGTAGATGAGTATTAATATAGGAAATATTTTGATATAAACGAAATTTCGGCAAAACATTTTTTTAATCAGCTTTTAGGACACCGACTGAAATTTTATACTTTAAAGTGATAAAAACACCCTGTAGACGGCTCATAAGAAAATAATATTTCGTACGTAGATGAGCATTAATATAGCTAATATTCTGGTACTAATGAAATTTTGACTTAACATTTTTTTAATCAGGTTTTAGGCCAGCGACTAAAATGTTATACTTTAAAGTGATAAAAACAGCCTGTAGACGGCTCGTAAGAAAATAATATTTCATACGTATATGAGCATTCATAAAGACAATATTTTGTTACAATTGAAATTTTGGCCAAACGTTTTTTTAATCAGGTTTTAGGCCAGCGAATAAAATTTCATCCTTTCAGTACAAAGCACTGTAGCTAAAAATATACTTCTACAAGGTAGACTCAACATTCAAATTATTTCACGCTCGCTGGTATTGACACGGTATCCTGTCTTGTGATCGGCTTGATCCAGGCTAATCACTGATACAAATCCTGTGTCAGACAAGGCCGATATTACATGTGGCGTGTCACAGGGGTCAATTTTTTACCCCCTTTATTTTTGATTTACATAAATGATTTTCCGCAATATGTAGATAATAAAAAATCGGTCATTTTTGTAGATGATTCGCTGATATGCAAGTCGTCTTCCCAAATACAAGAAAGTAAATTTCTTTATTTTTTCTACCAAACTACCAAATACCAGAAACTGCAGTTACTTTCTGCAACATCTTCAAACACCACAAGTTTGAAGTTTTTGGGCCCACGAAACTACTAATGTCAGTAGTGAATCAGTAGTAAATGTTTGACTAATTTTCCTGATTATGAAATAGACTTGATTTATTTATGAAATGCAGCAAAAAGTAAAGAGTAGGCAGCCGAGGTGTTCCTATCTTCATTTACGAAAGGGCAAAGGAAAAAAGGACCTTGTCTGGACAAAATGTTGAGTGGTTAAACCTGTTCGCTTTTCGCAAAGAGTCAACAAATAAAAGAATGAACAAATAAATCTGGAGACCAAAGCACCCAATCCGTTTGTTTACGCCTGACAGTTACGTATAAAATAGCAACAGGTCGGGATGAGCTCTCATTGTAATATTAAAATGAGCAGGAGTACCAACTTAATACACGAAAGCAACTAGAAATAATTTTTTTCTGGCATACCTACCTTCCTAAACAATTCGCCTTCAGCCATTACTATATCCTCTGGTATTTCTTCCGATGCATTCTCTAGTGTGAAATATAAACAGCGTGGACTATCTCCGGCAATTTGGAAGCAATATGGAATATTATTAGAAAAATCTGGATAAACCGTCAAAGTGTTACGTTTCTTATGGTAGGTTATAGTGCCTAGCAGTATTTCATACTTGATCCAAGTGTTGTCTATATACTCCCTGCAAACAATTTAAAAAATATATTTTACAATTCCCTAAATCACCAGTCAGTTTATGAAGAGTAAATGTATTACTAATGTACTAGTGTATTACTAAAATAAAGATGAATGAAATAATACACTAGAATTCGCAGAATGTAGATGATCGTAAGTCTAAAACAGATCAGCCCCCATCAGATTCAGGCTGGAAGACCATTGAAAGGAAAAGAGGTATGAAAAGGAATGTAAATATGGATAGTAACATAGATAATCTACCAGTAAAGGTGTCCCAAAATTTACCAGCTTACACGTTTTCAGAATTAATAAACATGCAACAGTAGATTCTTTAAAAAATACGTTATGTAATTTTCCAGAAATAACCTACCAAATGAATGTTTATTCATCGTTCAAGGTCCAAATCCAAGAAGATAATTTCAAAAAGGCAATGAACCCTGACATATGGACCTATGGATGTTGTATTAGTAATCTTTTCGAAAAGAGGACACCACTGATAGATAAAGTTTAGCATTTGAACCTCATTTATTGTTGCTAAATATTCAGTCCCTAAGTCAGTTCAGTCGCGGGATCGCGAAGTCTGACGTGCTTGAAATGGGGTCAGACTTCGCGAGCCCACGAATCTGCAGAGAAAACAACTTTACAGTGGAAATCCCCGACCGCGAGGCATGGCTGGAGGAGACGCCGGACATACCACGGGACGCGCTCGTCTGATTCACGGACGGATCCGGCGGGGAACGTGGGACGGGGGCAGGTCTTTATTCGGAAGGACCGAGGGTAAGTCATAGTATTTCCACAGCATAGGTCTTCTTATGCTGTGGTATCTCCCTCGGAGCCAATGCAACGGTATTTCAGGCCGAAACGTACGCCATCCTGCACTGTGTGCGGGAGAACAAGAGGAGGGGCTACACCAATAAGCGGATCCTCATAGCCACAGACAGCCAGGCAGCCCTTAAGGCCCTAAGTAGCCCACGGGCAAATTCCTGGCTGGTGTGTGAGTGCCGAGACGAGACGATCGACCGGGCTGGGCAGAATGAGGTCATCTGGGTGCTGGGTCACTCGGGGGTCAAAGACAATGAAGAAGCTAACCGTCTCGCGAAGAGAGGGTCAGCAGAACCATTTATGGGACTAGAACCGGCTCTGGTCGTGACAAAGAGCACTGCCAGGGGAACCATTAAGTCCTGGGTCACATATACCTGCAGACCAGCGCAACAATTTGTTTAAGAGTATATGTGTAAAAAGTTAAACGGTACCATTGACAAGCGTGATAGTCCGATACTTGGAAGGGTCATCTAGAGCACCTTTTTTTTGTACGTATACACAAAATTATTTCGAACCAAGATTCTGGCATACATCACAGGTTAAATATCTTGTTGAATAGTGAGGTCATATAAAGCAACCAGTTTTGAGGGTGATGTTTCAAAAAATCATTCGAGATCCTGTCACATCCCACCGGCTTTCTACTCCACATATTCGACAGCGCGGTTTGTAGTTCTGACAGATCCATTACAGAATCAAGTATTGGATTGCGTGCGTCGAAAAATATCAGATCGTCTGTTGGGACTGCCAATGACTCATAATAGGACTCCCAGTCCTGAATAGATATTGGGGAATTAGCCTTTCTAGCTAAACGGAATGTCTCCACAGTATTCCAAAACACGACCGGGTTATGTGGGTTAGACAACCTACTGATTATTTCATTACGATACAACGATTTTTTATATCGAATCGCGCGGAAATATACGGACCTCGACTCCAAATAAACTTTGTGCTCACTGTTATAGCCATTCCTTCTAAAAGTTCTGTAATGTGAATGAGTAAGTTTGTTGTCAGCTTAAGTAGCTCTGAGTCAAACCATGCTTTTGTGCCTCTTCTCTCACTAACTGTTCTGGTGACTTGTCTTGACTAGTACTATACAATGTATGCTGTCTTTAGGAAATATATCGTATTATTATTATTATTATTATTATTATTATTATTATTATTATTATTATTATTATTATTATTATTATTATTATTATTATTATTATTATTATTATTATTATTATTATTATTATTATTATTATTATTATTATTATTATTATTATTATTATTATTAGTATTATTATTATTATTACTACTACTCCTCCTCCTCCTATATCGAAAAGCATAACTATTGGACAATTGATAGTCCCTTTATTAATCTTATTTTTAAAGGGGTAGACATTGATCCAATCCAATCCATAGCAGGTGGTAGTGGAATTTTCCTTTACGTAATAGTAAAGGATTTTTTCACGCCCGAGGAGGTACCACCCCATACATCAAGGGGCCGCCGGTGAAGTTCCAACAGACGTTTTCGGTTCTGGTGTATGAGTCGGTTTCCCTTATAAGCAAAAATGATGATGGGTCCTCCTTGTACAAAATATTCCGGAGGTAAAATACCCCTCCATTCGGATCTCCGGGAGAGAGGTGTACAGGGGGCGCCAACATCAAGATTTAACATATCCTTTTCGAACATATGTGGCCTAAATTCTAACCTGAACTCCGTCCACCATTTCCTCCAGGCTAATAGGCTCCAACTCCTCTTTCTCACCGAAACCCAAATCAGTGCCAAAACAGCCACTAATCACCTTAATTTCTCGGAGTATGATCTCCTTACTTCCTTTAGATTGCATGGAAGCGTGTGCACATACGTCCGTAGCAATCTACCCTGCACCAGACTCTCCAATTTAGAAGCTGGAAGAAAAGACATACTATGGATAAAACTCTCTCTCAGGGCTGCAACTAAATTCATCTGTTGCATTGACCGGTCACCTTCTGACAACAACTTTGTCCAGCTCTTCGACTATCTTTCTGAAAAAACCGACCATCTGATTTCTGAATATCCTTCCTCCGAGGTCACTATTCTTGGTGACTTCAATGTCCGTAATAAGGAATGGCTAGGATCCTCAAAAACCGATCCACAAGGAAAAGCAACGGAGGCCTTTACATTAAGTAATTCTTTACCCAATTTGGTTCATAAACCTACTTACTTTCCTCGCATCCCAATACACAGCTCAAATCCCTTGGATCTTCTTCTTACTACAAATCCTGACTGCTATAAGATATCAGTCACCGCCCCCCTTGGTCGCTCAGACCACGCCATGGTCACTGCTTCCTGCGCAATTCAACCCGAGGTCACACAGTCATCACACCCACGTATCGTTTGGCACTACAACTCCGCAAACTGGGACGAAATGCGGGATTACTTTTTCTCATTTCCATGGGCGTCTGCCTGCTTCTCTCATCATGACCCCTCTGATATCTCACAAAACGTCACCGAAATTATCCAAGCTGGCATGGAATTGTTTATTCCACGTACACAGAAATTCTCTTCAGCCACTCAAAAGCCCTGGTTCTCTAAATCCTGTGACAAGGCCAGACTTGAAAAGGTCAAAGCTCACAAAACGTTTCTACACAATCCCAGTCAAGAAAATCGTCAAGCATTTAACGACGCAAGAAACCGCTATGTCCGCATTCTTTCTGAGCCAAAACACACGTTTAATAACCACATCAAAAACAAAGTCCTCTTAAGCTCTAACGCCGGGAAACCCTTCTGGACTCTTGCTAAATCTATTGGGAATAATTTCTGCAAAAGCACGTTCCCACCTCTTGTCTCAGGGGATGAAATTGTTTCTACCGCCCTGGGCAAGGCTGACCTTTTTGCTTCGTTGTTCGCCAGGAATTCTACTCTCAACCCACCTCCAAATGTTCAACCACCAACAGTCCCCAATGTCGCGCATAAAATGACGGATATCATTTTCAAAACTAAAAAGGTACCAAAGATGCTCTCTTCTCTTACTACCAGGAAAACTTCTGGCCTTGACGAGATTCCAGCAATTGTTCTCAAAAAATGCGCACCAGAACTTGCTCCTGTCCTGACTCGTCTGTTTCAGATATCTTACAATAAAGGCATATTTCCTAGTAACTGGAAAACTGTTTGAGTACAACCCATCCCCAAGAAAGGATCTAAAGCGCTTCCTAGCAACTACAGGCCTATTTCTCAGCCCTAGACCCATCACAATGAACAACCAAGTTATTCAAAGTAATGAGTCCTTTTCTCTTGTTGGCATTTCTGTGGATCGAAATCTTAATTGGCACCAACATGTCACATCAATTGCAGAAGCGGCAGCTAAGAAATTAGGTTTCCTCTTCCGGGCTCGCAAATACTTTTCACCAGCTAATCTCTATACCTTATATACTTCACAAATAAGGCCAAACCTCGAATACTGCTCCCACATCTGTGGTGCTGCTGCCGCTTCTACACTCGCTATTCTGGACGCCATTCAAAAGAGAGCTATACGTCTCATCGGTGACCGTACCCTCACCCAAAGGCTGCCATCCCTTGCCCACCGACGTGCCGTTGGTGACCTCTCTCTCTTTTATAGATATCTGTACGGGCACTGCTCAGAGGAGCTTTCCTCTATAGTTCCCCCACCTGCTGTCCTCAACAGATCTACCGGGGGAACAGAGCGAATGCACCCTTTTACTGTCCAGGTCACCAGACATAGAATATCTTGTTATGTCCGCTCTTTTGTCCCGAGGACTTCCAAATTGTGGAATTCCTTGCCGGCACATGTTTTTCCTTCTCCTCCGAACCTCCAAACCTTCAAGTCCAGAATTAACAAGTTGCCTCTTTCCTTCTTGTCGACACCCACGGTACGATAGTATTTAGGCTGTAAGCCCTCGTGGTGTGTTGTTGAAATTAAAATAAAAAAATTCTATAAGCACGCGAAGATGCAACCAGTACAAAACAATTGTATTATCGAGATTATTGTTATTTAAGGAACTAATTATCGATGGCAAATCCCATTCACTGCGCCAAATTGGACAAAATAATGTAATAAAAAGAGAATATAAACTTACCCAACATCAGCCATCACATACATTTTTTCGCAACAGTTGTCAATTAGGGGATTTTTTAAAGAAGAAATCAACGATTTTTCGTAGTCAAATTGTTCATTATCTTCACCATTGTCGCTCTCTATTAAATCTTCATCCGCCAAATTGATTTTGTCAAAGGCTGCTTGCAAATAAGACACGCTCCTGGAAACCGACTACATAAACTAATTAATCAGAAATTAAATTCTCTTAAAAGAAGGATAAAAGGTACAAATTGTCAAATATATGTTGACGATCAAAATCACTTTAATACATTTGTTCAGAGAACAATAAGGTTTGCATAAGGGCCGTAGTAGGCGTGGAAATATAATTGTTAAGAACATTAAAATAATAAGTAAAGTTAGTTATAGGAAAATTCTCTACACCAAGTAATGTAAATATTGCATATAATTGTAGGTCACAAATGTATCGATAACATTGGCATTGGAATGATTACATTGTTATGTAAATAGTAAACAAGGTGAAATTGCAGCGTACAAGGAATGTATGACTGCTGAAGTCGGCAATTTAGGAAGGATTTAAACTGATTAAAAAACTATAAGTAGTATTTGTTGGTAAACATTACGAGACTGTCAATTAGATTGTTGAGATGTAAAGACGCGACACTTGTGATTTAAATTATGTAGAAACATTACGAAACTGTTCAATTAAGATTCATCATGTAAAGAGTTCGGTTTTAAAATTCATTCAGTTAAGCTAGTTCGTAAGCATTGTTAAGTTTAGTGAGTTTATTAAAGTTATATTACATCGTTACTATGTATACATTCACCTAATTCGACAAGTTTATTCCCCAAATAACCTCCGCTCCTTAAACAACATTTGATTATAAATGCTATAAATATACCAGGAATCATTGAATACATTAGAAGAAACAATTATTTTTTAGAACTAGATTTAACGAATTCAACATCATCTTTTCTGAGACTTACACGTTTGGGAAAAGCGTCAATAAATAAATTCTAAACCTTTAAAAAAAATTGTTAATTTGATCTTCAAACTACACCTCAGTGACATATATAACTTCGTTGTTTATTGAAAATCGTTTACCTTGCAAAGGTTTTTAAAACATTATTAATAGTCTGGCAGTGCTAAATACGGAGAACAGGCTGGATGGTCGACCAATACAAAACCAATTTTATTACAATGGTTTGTGGGCTGGGATGTTGTCGTGCAAAAATACCATACTGTTTTTCCCAGCTGTTTAGTTAGTTCTCTCGCATAATTTAGTTCTCACTAAAGTATGCCCCCATAACAGTTATACCCTGTTCCAGAAAATTTAGCAGAATTATCTCAGGCTTGTCACAGAAAACTGAAGCAAGAATCTTGCTAGTCGACTTTTAAACACGAAATTTTTTGTGTCATGGAGAAATGGAATGTTTCCACTCCTTCGATTGCTGTTTAGTCTCTGGGTCATAGCGATGAACCGATGTCTCGTCCATATTTAGGTTAGGTTAAATCGTGAGTAAGCCATAACGGCCCCTCCACTGCGACCTTTTTTCTCCCTTGGGGCCAGTCCGCGTTTTGCCGCCCCGATGGCACCGCATCTTTGGTTTATTGTGCATACCCTATATATTTTCTACTTCACCCATTCCAAAATCACTGCATCTTGAACTAGCCTGCATAGCAATTGGTAGGGTGAAGTTTTATATTGCTCTGTCTCCGGTCTAGGCTGTCCGTAGATCAGTTGTCTTTTGCGGTCCAGAGCTTTACACTCGCACAAGATGTGCTGGGCTGATTCCTCCCCTCGCCGCAGAGTCTGCATGACAGATCCCCCTCGAACCGCTCCATTTTATGCAGGTGTTTCTTGACAGCCATGTGTTCCGTCAAGAGCCCTGTTATGTTCCTGAGCTGTCCTCTGCTAAAATTTACCAGCTCCATAGCTCTCTTTGAACTGGGTTCCCCAATTAGTGACTTCCCATGTCTGAGCTCTGGACAGTCTGCCCTGTATGCCTTATGCGGGTCTCTGACCCAGGACTTGATGGTTCCTCTGGCCGTGCCTTTCGATGCGCCCAGGACCAGTTCTGGTCCCATCAATGGTTCTGCTGATCCTCTCTTCGCGAGACTGTCAGCTTCTTCATTACCTTTGACCCCCCGAGTGACCCGGCACCCAAACGAGGGTAACCTCATTCTGTCCAGCCAGGTCACTCATCTCGTCTCGGCATTCACTAACCAGTCTGGAATTTACCCATGGGCTACTTAGGGCCTTAAGGGCTGCCTGTGGCTATGAGGATACGCTTGTTGGTGTAGCCCCTCCTCTTGTTCTCTCGTACGCAGTGAAAGATTGTTTACATTTCGGCCTGAAAGACGGTTGCATGAGCTCTGAGGAAAATATTGTGACCTTAAGGTTTTATTGTGGCTCACGTTTATTGTCTTATATTTCGCCCAACGAATCCGGCCTCCTACAGAGGTCGACAGTTTTTGTGAGCGAAAGTTGACCCAGATCTTCTAGCGTAAGCTTTGCCTGGCCAAAGAGCAGGTGCTGTGTTCCTGTCCGCAGCCGGACAGGAACACAGCACGTGCTTTGCTGTTTCGTCACTCTGCATACAAACCCGGGACTTAGTCTATTGACTGAGACCAATCCGGTGAATGTGGTGGCGGAGGCGGCAGTATCCTGTATACAGGCCAACTAGAGTTCTCAGTTGTTGTCCGTTTAGCTACAGAAGTGTTTTAGCCCTTGACTCGAATAGGCCACTTATGAAGGCCTTAGAGTGTGCTTATCCTGGCAGCTTTTGCCACTGCTGGATTGTCCTTCTATCTGCCCAGGTTTTTAAGGTGCGTCTTGTTGTGCATAATGATATCCCCAGCACAGGTTCCGGTCCGATAAAGTCCTCCTGGGCCCCACCCCTGGCAAGCGCGTGGGCCGCTACATTGTCATCAAGGTCCGAGTGACACGGTATCCAGACCAGCCACACCTCATTGCAGCTACCTAGTTCGTTGAGGGCAGATTTACAGCTCCATGCCGTTTTAGAATTGGAACGGTAGGAACCAAGTGCCTTTATTGCAGCTTGGCTATCTGTATATATTTTTATCGATTTGTGTGTGCACTGGTTTTGTATAATTTCCCTTGCGCACCTCTCGAGAGCATACACTTCTGCCTGGTGTAAGGTTGCATACTTTCCAAGGCTAGATAATATTCTTGCATCGGTGTTGCTCCCATGTGCTCCCGCTCTTGCCCCCCGATCCGTTTTGGAGCCGTCAGTGTATCAGGAGAGATCTGCCCTGAATAGGGTCGTTTGGTTTCGTTCCCAGTCCTCCCTTTGCGAAAGGACGACCTTAAAAGACATATATCTACTGATCTTTGTAGACATCAGATCTGAGACCATTCCCAGAACCTCATGACTCTCAATGTCATCTAGGAGTCGGTCGCTTCCCAAACTGATTGCGTTCGGCATGCTTCAGCCGTTTGTTTTAATCTGTACGTTGTCCACCTAGCCACCCTCTCCAGCCAAATGTGAAGAGGTGGGATGTCTCGTCCATACTGACAAGGCCACTCCAAAAAAGGGAAAGTTCTTCTTTTTCAAAAATAAAAGAAATGCGGTGAAGTCCAGTCAGCTGATCGTGAGCGCCAGTTATGAAGTATATATATTTCAATCCAAAAATTTTAGAAATCAACATTTAAAAATTCTCACTTCACGTTGAAAATATTCGGGAACCCCATCCGCTTGAAGCCACATCATTACCTTTAGATTTAAGAGAATATCTTGTAATAAAATTGAAAACCAATAAAGGCAATTTTCTTAGAAGCCAAGTCGAGTGATTGTAGGGGTCAATTCTCAAGTCTATTTCATTCGATACAATAATTTTTAAAAGCAACATATAAAAAATCTCAGATTTAACGTTGGAAATGTGCGGGAGATCTATTCATTTGAAGCCACATAATTGCCCTTTTTTTAATTTCAACAACACACTACGATGGCTTAGAGCCTAAATACTATCGTACCGTGGGTGTCGACAAGAAGGAAAGAGGCAACTTGTTAATTCTGGACTTGAAGGTTTGGAGGTTCGGAGAAGAAGGAAAAACATGTGCCGGCAAGGAATTCCACAATTTGGAAGTCCTTGGGACAAAAGAGCGGGCATAACAAGATGTTTTGTGTCTGGTGACCTGGACAGTAAAAGGGTGCATTCGCTCTGTTCCTCTGGTAGATCTGTTGGGGGCAGCAGGTGGAGGAACTATGAAAAAAAGCTCCCCTGAGCAGTGCCCGTGCAGATATCTATAAAAGAGAGAGGTCACCAACAGCACGTCGGTGGGTAAGGAATGGCAGCTCTTGTGTGAGGGTAAGGTCACGGATGAGACGTATAGCTCTCTTCTGAATGAAGTCCAGGATAGCGAGTGTAGAAGCGGCAGCAGCACCCCAGATGTGGGAGCAGTATTCGATGTTTGGTCTTATTTGTGAAGTATATAAGGTATAGAGATTAGCTGGTGAAAAGTATTTGCGAGCCCGGAAGAGGAAACCTAATTTCTTAGCAGCCGCTTCTGCAATTGATGTGACATGTTGGTGCCAATTGAGATTTCGATCCACACAAATGCCAACAAGTGAAAAGGACTCATTACTTTGAATAACTTGGTTGTTTGTTGTGGTGGGTCTAGGGCTGGTGTATCTCTTATGAGAAAGAAAGCAAGACTGTGATTTGGTGGGGTTGAATTGTACAAGATTTCTACTTCCCCAGTCTAATATTTTTTAAAGATCAACGGAGATAGAACCCTCCATGAGTCTGCGATCCTCATCTAATTGGGCTAAAGGGACAGGCTTAGAATATTGTATATTTGAGTGGAGGGTGCTGTCGTCCGCGTAACTGTGAACTGGGTTGGATGTGCTAGAGAGGAGGTCATTGATGTGGAGAAGAAACAAAGTAGGGGCTAAAGCTGAACCTTGATGAACTCCTGCATTAATTGGATACAGTTTAGAGGAATGGCCATCCACGACAACAGAAATGCTCCAGTTAGAGAGGAAATTTGCTGTCCACGTACAGAGTTTTGGTAATAGGCCATAGGCCGGTAGTTTATTAAGCAGCGCTGCGTGCCAGACCTGGTCGAATGCTTTGGATATGTCTAGAGCGATAATCTGGGATTCACCGTGTAGTTCCATAGACTTGTTCCAAGAATGGGTGACAAAGGAAAGAAGGTCGGCAGTTAATCTGCGCTGACGGAATCCATACTGTCTGTCGTGGATTAGACTGTGTTTTTCAAGCTATTTTAGTAATTCAGTGTTTATATACTTTTCCATCACTTTAGAGGCGACTGAAAGGAGAGAAATAGGCCTGTAGTTGCTAGGAAGCGCTTTGGTTCCTTTCTTGGGGACGGGTTGTACTCGAGCAGTTTTCCAGTTACTAGGGAATATGCCTCTATTGTAAGATGTCTGAAACAGACGAGTCAGGACAGGAGCAAGTTCTGGTGAGCATTTTTTGAGAACAATTGCTGGGATCTCGTCAAGGCCAGAGGCTTTCCTGGTATTAAGAGAAGGGAGTATCTTTCGTACCTATGGTTAAGGGAATGTTTTTTAATAAAATTGGAAAGTAATAAAGGCAATATTGATAGAAGTCAGGTCAGGTGATCGTGGGGGCCAATTCTAAAATTCATTTAATCCAATCCAATGATTTTGGAAATCAATCAGACCTTACGTTGCAAATGTACGAGAGCTCCATCCATTTAAAGCCACATCATTACCCTTACGTCTAAGAGAATGTCTTGTTATAAAAGTAAAAGCAATACAGGCAATATTGATAGAAGTCAAGTCAGGTGATCGTCGGGGCCGATTCTGAAATTCATTTCATCCATTCTACTATCTTTGGAAATCAACATTTAAAAATTCTTAGAGAATACTCGAGAAGGCATTTTTGGTAAATAATGAAGTGGGAGTGGTTCTAAATAACTGGTGTGAAGAGGTCGGGGAAATTATTTATAAACTGTAAAAATGTTGCAGCACCATTTGGACAAACGATTATGTTGCAAAATAAAAATAATTAATTTTTCTTTGCCTTTCGTTACAGATGTGAGCCTTCGTAGTTTTTATTCGTAGCTTTTTAGATGATTTTTTTAGATTTTAATACCTACCTCTCTTTCGTAGTTGTAATCGTCCTCGCTGACGTACGTAAAAATAATTCCATTATCACCTTGTAATTTTGCAACAGCTTTGTGATACTTTTTTTCCAAATCAGTTAAGCAATTACTTTGGTCTAAATAAAAATCTGTTTCAGACTTGGAAAATATTTTCTCTTGCCAACTGATCGTTTTCGTTTCCCATTTGTCGAAAGTTTCCTCTTGAGTTATCTCAGGTGAATCATGCATTTCTTTTATTCTTACTCTAAACAAAGCGAAAGAGAGATTTGTATATCAAGCATTAAAAAAGTTGAGACGCAGCAAGTGCGTTATGGTTGTGAATTTTCATAAGAATAATAAGTAATATATTAGTGATATAGTCTTATATTAAAAGTTAAAAAAAATTGCTTTATTTAGTCAGGAACTGGCTATCCTCGGACTGTGGGCGGTTGAGGTCCAGGCGTATGCTGATGATCTAGTCATAATGGTTAGGGGCAAATATGAGGAGGAACTAGCAAGTACTCTTCAGGAGACACTAAATGTAGTGAATGATTGGTGCCGGAGGGAACAGATGTCTGTGAACCCCCGCAAAACGATCATTGTTCCATTTACCAAAAGAAGAAGGTTGGACAAATTAAAACCACCTATTCTTAGGGGGGAAACGATTCCATTCTCGGAACAAGCAAAATATCTGGGGGTTACCCTAGATAAGAAGCTCAACTGGGATATACAGTTAGAAAATGTAATCCGCAGGGCTAAACTGTCCCTGTGGTCATGCCGGAGAATCTGTGGAAACAACTGGGGAACAAACCCCCAACAGATGTACTGGCTCTATGTAGTGGTTATCAGACCAATGATAACATATGGAGTCATAGTTTGGTGGCCTAAGCCAGACAAGCTTGTCTGATGATAACGGGAGCGATAAGCACCGCACCATCAGCCGCTCTGGAGGTCCTCCTTAATATTTCACCTCTTCACATATGGTTTGAGAGGGTGGCGAGGTGGACAACGTACAGACTAAAACAAACGGCCGACAGTATGCCGAAGGAAATCAGTCTGGGAGGGTCCGGACTCCTCGATGACATTGAGGGTCACGGGATTCTGGGAATGGTCTCAGACTTGATGCCTACAAATACCAGTAGAGATATGTCTTTCAAGACCGTCCTCCCGGAAAGGAAGGATTGGGAGCGAAATCAAACGACCCTATTGAGAGCCGATCTCTGCTGGTACTCTGACGGCTCCAAAACCAATATGGGAGTAGAAGCCGGCGCATATGGGGGCAGCACCGATGCTAGACTATCAGCTAGCCTGGGCACGTCGCAACCATACACCAGGCAGAAGTGTATGCCATCGAGATGTGTGCAAGGGAAAGTATAAAAAAACCAGTGCTCACACAAATCGATAAAGATATGTGCAGATAGCCAAGCTGCAATAAAGGCTCTTGGTTCCTACCGGTGTAATTCAAAAACGGTATGGAGTTATAAATCTGCCCTTAACGAACTGGACAGCTGTAATGAGGTGTCGCTGGTCTGGATACCGGGTCACTCGGACCATGATGGCAATGTTGCGGCCGACGCGCTTGTCAGGAGTGGTGCCCAGAGAGACTTTGTCGGACCAGAACCGGTGCTGGGGATAACATCATGCACAGCAAAACGCACCTTAAAGACCTGGACAGACAGAATGACAATCCAGTATTGGCAAAATCTTTCAGGATTAGCTCACTCTAAGGCCTTCATAAATGGCCTGTCTGAGTCAAGGGCTAAAAAACTTCTAGAGTTAAACAGACAACAACTGAGTACTCTAGTCGGCCTGTATACAGGACATTGCCGCTTGCGTCACCACATGCACCGTATCGGAGTCGGTCAGGAGACCGAGTACCGGCTGTGTATGGAAAGTGACGAGACAGCAGAGTACGTGCTGTGTTCTTGTCCGGCAGGATGTGGATCCACTTTCGCCCACAAAGATTATCGACATCGGCAGGAGGCTGGCTTTGCTGGGCGAAACATAGACTATTAGGCGTGAGCCACAATAGACTTTATGGTCGCGGTGGAGGGACCGGTATGGCCCACTCACAATCAAACCTAACCTAACCTAACCTAGGAACAGTAAAAAATAAGGCAAAGAAGGGCAAACAAAAACATGATCTCTAACATAAATATTTATACAGTAATTTGGATACAAAACTCAAATAAAGAAATTGATAAACAGGAAATATACTCAACAAAAAAATTCATTAGAAAGCTCAACATAAAAAACTCCTGTGGTTCATGCATTGCGGGTGATTCTATGCATGCAGAAGGGGAAAAAGAACCCCCAGGACGAAGAGGGTTTCTGCGATCTTACCCTAAAACACGGCGGGTTGTCCCTCCCCTTGTGAATGCATAAAACTACCTTCAAAGCATAAATCATACGAAAATTTTCTTATGAGCAACCCCCAAAAAGTTACGGGACCTGGGGCGAATATGGGTTTTGTACAGGGCGGACAGGGTTTAAAGGAGGTATTGCTGCAAAATGTGAAAAACGCCGACTAAGTATTTTTTTAGCATTTTTCGCTCATATTTCCTCGCCGCACAGCACCCCTATTCATTCTTCGTCCATTAACTTTCTTGGGGGTTGTTTGCCACAAATTTTTCTTGTGGCTTTTGCATCCAAGATGGGTGCTTAGCATGTTTCTGAAAAAAAGATTCTCACAACTCTCCGTGCAGTAAACTGCAAATTTACCGAAATTACATTCCACTTCGTTGCCAATGGCTTTTTCAGATAATATAGGACACATCACTAAATTAAATAGGTTCACTTTTTTATGTTACATATATATGCACAATAAAGGTATACTTGAGGGAGGGATGGCTTAATTAACAGCGTGGCAGCAATTAAAAGTAGAGGTTATTTAGAGCGCGTTAACGGTAATATAATTCGGCGCGTACTATGAAAATCTGTTTATAGTGGGAAGAGCTACAAGAATTTTTTTTCAAATTCAAGGTCCTTCTCTTTTTTATAACTTAAAGTTTTGTATCTAGTATTTTATTTTGTAATTATTCTTCTAGAGGTAATAATAATAACTTTTTTTTTCTAATTCAAGGCCCTTCTCTTTTTTGTAACTTGAAATTTTGTATCTAATATGTTCTTATTTTGTAATTATTCTTTTAGAGGTGATAATAAGCAAATCAATTCCACTTACCAAAAAGAAACATGATAAATCCAGTTTTCGAAGTCTGTAAATGTGACACATACCGGATCATTTAACGGCAACACAGTAAAAATAAAAATACGTGTCTGACGATCCGACTGGGCAGGTGTTTATTCGGAAGGACCGAGGGTAAGTCATAATATTTCCCTCGGAGACCATGCAACGGTCTTTCAGTGCCATCCTGCACTGTGTGCGGGAGAACAAGAGGAGGGGCTACACCAACAAGCGGATCCTCATAGCCACAGACAGCACTTAAGCCCCTAAGTGGCCCACGGGTAAATTCCTGGCTGGTGAGTGAGTGGCGAGACGAGACGAGCGACCTGGCTGGGCAGAATGAGGTCACCATCTTCTGGGTGCCGGGTCACTCGTGGGTCAAAGGCAATGAAGAAGCTAACAGTCTCGCAAAGAGAGGGTCAGCAGAACCATTTATGTGACAAAGAGAACCCAGGGGAGCCATTAAGTCCTGGATCAGAAACCAACACAAGGTGTACTGGCCAGAGCTCAGACATGGGAAGTCAATAATCAACGAAGCCAGTTCAAAGAGAGCTGTGAAGCTGCTAAATCTCAGCAGAGGACAGCTCAGAAACATAACAGGTCTCTTGACGGGACACATGGCCGTCAAGAAACACCTGCATAAAATGGAGCGGTTCGAGGGGGATCTCGCATGCAGACTCTGCGGCGAGGGGGAGGAATCAGCCTAGCACATCTTGCGCGAGTGTAAAGCTCTGGACCGCAGAAGCCAACTGATCTACGGTCAGCCTATATATATATATATATATATATATATATATATATATATATATATATATATATATATATATATATATATATATATATATATATATATATATATATATATATATATATATATATAAACATATAAAAAATTTAACCGACCTCGGTTTTGGGTTCTAGGGACCCAAATTCGCACTCATCTAAAGACATTTTTAAAAAGGTTTTCATCCTGACCTCTCTATTAGCGCATTTTTCTTAATGAAAATTCGCAAAAAAATATGGAGGAAATTAGAAAACTCAACCTTTCAGTTTTTTTCAGGATATGCCAGTAACGACTTGATTTATCAGGAATTTCATTTCAAATTCTTAACAAGCGTGAAATTGTACGATATTTTCTGTAATTTAACCGACTCTGTACCTTTAACCCTTTGAAGCAAAGTGGTTTCACACAGAAACCACTTACCTAATGTTTTTTTTCTATATGTAGACTGGTGTTACAGTGAAACCACACTTCCTACTTGGGTATTAGTGCGCCGTCTATTGATATCCATCGCAAGTTTGCAATTGGCGAACACTGTATTGCTA
This sequence comes from Tillus elongatus, assembly GCA_964006375.1. Classification (NCBI taxonomy): domain Eukaryota; kingdom Metazoa; phylum Arthropoda; class Insecta; order Coleoptera; family Cleridae; genus Tillus; species Tillus elongatus. The sequence goes on along the minus strand of OZ023270.1, from coordinate 107,304,637 downwards.
GTATTCGTTAGAATTTGTCAAAGAAACCACGTTTTATGAATGATTTCGTTTTTTATCTACATTTTCGTAAAAAGTGTTATAACTACTCCATTTTTTTGGACAATTGTGTTTCTGAGGCACTAATAGAAAGGTAAGAATGCTTGTTTTACCTAGTTTATTGTTTTTGCTTTGTCAATCGGATATGGTTTTGCGGCGAAACCAGTGTGCTTGCAGTAAAGTATTTTTTTTTTCTTGACCGGATATGGTTTCGCGACGAAACCAGTGTGCGTGCAATGCACTAAAGTAAATTTGTTTAGGTTAGGATGGAAAATCAAATTGATTTGTCGCAAATACTTTTCGCGCTCGCAAATACTTTTCACCAGCTAATCTCTATACTTTATATACTTCACAATTAAGGCCAAACCTCAAATACTGCTCCCACATCTGGGGTGCCGCTGCCGATTCTACACTCGCTATCCTGGACTCCATTCAGAAGAGAGCGATACGCCTCATCGGTGACCCTACCCTTACCCAAAGGCTGCCATCGCTTGCCCACCGATGTGCCGTTGGTGATCTCTCTCTCTCTCTTTTTTATAGATATCTGCACGGGCAGTGCTCAGAGGAGCTTTCTTCCATAGTTTATCCACCTGCTACCACCAACAGATCTACCAGGGGAACAGAGCGAATGCACCCTTTTACTGTCCAGGTCACCAGACATCGAACATCTTGTTATGCCCGCTCTTTTGTCCCGAGCACTTTCAAGTTGTGGAATTCCTTGCCGGCACATGTTTTTCCTTCTCCCCCGAACCTCCAAACCTTCAAGTCCAGAATTAACAAGTTGCCTCTTTTCTCCTTGTCGACACCCATGGTACGATAGTATTTAGGCTGTAAGCCCTCGTGGTGTGTTGTTGAAATTTAAAAAAAAAGTGATGAAAAAACAAATCGATGTGTCAAAACTAACCTCGGATGAAGCTTACGCTCTGCTTGATGAAATTCCTTCAAATGGAGAGTCAGTAATAAGTGAATATGAGGAAGAAGAGGAAGAAATTATTGAATACATCACTGAAAATAATGAAACTACCGAAGCGATTGCTCAGGACACTATTTTGAGTGACGACGATTTGGCAATTGGGAGCGACATAGATGACGACCCAGGCGATTTAGAAGATGATATACCACTTATCCACTTTGTGAACTGGAGAAAACAAGAAATTGCTCCGAATCTAAATCATTTTCAGCAACTTACTGGGCCCAGCTCTGAAGTAACACCTGATGTCACAAAACCTATAGATTTCTTCTTGCTTATTTTTGGCGATGCTATTCGTCTGGTTACAGAACAAACAAACTTGTATGCCACCCAGGAAAAAAGAAACTTTATTCCGACAACTGAGGAGGAAATGAAAATTTTTATAGCGGTACATTTGCTCATAGGTATAAAAAAGTCTCTCTCCTTTTGCGATTACTGGTCTTCGCGTCCAGAACTACGTGATGATTTCATAGCATCAAAAATAGGCGTAAACCGTTTGGCTCCCTGCTAACTAGCCTCCATTGCAATGATAATGCCACAATGGCAAAAAAGGGGAGCCCGGTTTTGATCAATTGTTTAAAATCAGACCATACATTGAACTCCTAAAGAAAAACTTCCAGAAATATTATTGCCCATCAAAAGAAGTGTCAGTTGATGAAAGCATGATGAAGTTCAAAGGCCAAATAGCTTTCAAGCAATATATGCCAATGAAACCTGTAAAAGGGGGTTTAAAATCTGGGTGTGCGCCGATAAAGAAGGTTATCTAAGTAATTTTGAATTATATACAGGAAAGCAACAAGATAAATCTGAGAAAGGTTTAGGTGAATGGGTAGTGCTTGACATGACTAAGGGTCTCGAAGGAAAAGGACACCACGCTTACTTTGATAACTATTTCACAACAACTGACCTATTACTTTCTTTACAAGAAAATAAAATATACGCGTGTGGAACTGTACGCGCAAACAGAAAAAATCTTCCCACTGGATTGAAAGGCGATAAGGAAATGAATCGAGGTGATTTTGATTGGGCAGTTTATAGAGACAAAGTATCTTGTATCAAGTGGAAGGACAAAAGAACTATTCAGATGCTCTCTACTATACATTCTCCTACAGATCAAACTAAAGTGAATAAAAGGGAGAAAGATGGAATTATGACTGAAATCAATTGTCCCAAAGTAGTGGTAGACTACCGAAGGTATATGGGTGGAGTTGACAAAGCTGATATGATGAAATATTACTACGCCATCGATCGGAAATCCCGAAAATGGTACCACCGTCTATTTTGGCATTTTCTCATCAGTAGTCAACTCATATATAATATTCAAACAGAGGACCAAAAGTGCTATGAGCCTCTAAATTTTCTGATGTGAAGTAATACTGCGTTTGATTGGGGCTTCCGTTTCAAGAGGCTCTTGTGGAAGGCCATCTTCTACTAAAAAAGTTGTATCCAGATTCAAGCCTTATGTACCAATAGATCAACGGCGTGATCAAGCAAAACATCTACCTGTGCAAGGAACATCAAGACGCTGTGCTCAGTGTAGTACGGCCGAAAAACCTCATTGAACCAGATGGAGCTACATACAGTGTAAAGTCGGGTTGTGTTTACTGGCAGAAAGAAACTGTTTTCCAACTTATCATCAATAATATAAAATATATGTAATCTTTCGATTTTGTATGTGTTCACTTGCATTGTGGTTTCATATCGAAACCACTTGCAAAAGTTAAAATAAATGTTTTTTTTTTCTGCAACAAAGAAGTGTACTACATCATTTTTCTACACATTAAGATGATATATACCAAATGTCATTAGAATTGGATATAACATTGAAATTCGTGCTTCAAAGGGTTAAAGGTTTAGAAGATAGCAATAGTGTGCAAGATAAAAGTGACCATCCTGTATATATAATTATATATAAACATATAAAAATTCAAACGGACCTCGGATATGAGTTTTAGGGGCCCCAATTCGCGCTACTTTGAAAAAAAATTCCGAAAGTCACCATCGTTACCTCTCTGCCTCTCTATTAGTGAATTTTCATAGTGAAAATTCACTAATAAAGGTTTGTAATAAAACACAAATATGCTTATTATTTCTTTAATTAATATTAAGAAAAATTGGTACAGTTAAGAATACATGGTCGACTCGATGAATTCGTCAATATAGAACGTAGCTACTTGATCGTTTTCACGAGCCTGTTCAAACGTGTCTATCATAGTCTTCAGTCTTATAGCACACAAGACGAAATCTTCAAAACCAATGTTTCTGTTGTAATCACCATATCTGTGCATCAACATATTCATTATTCGAGTATTCACTGTGTAACCTGCACGTTCTAGTGCTTGTTTGAACTGGTAACCACTTATTACACCTTCATCATTGGTATCCAGCTTCTCGAAAACCTATTAAACATTAAGAACGGGACACCAGTAAAGTCATGCCAATGATGCCCAAGAACTGTCAACATTTCGGAAGACATAGAAACATTCGGTTTTAATTAACCTTTTTTTTTTAATCATTATTATACCACACTGTTTGAAATTAGCAACATCTATGCCCAGTTTCACAAGCTCGGTTACAAATTGTCACATCCGTCTCTATGAGACTTACGTTTATGAACTTTGTTAGTTCTATGGTCACAAGCAGGTTGTAAAGTGTGTTGGCAAAAGCGAATACTCTAGAGTTTCGAGGATGAACTAAAAGTAAAAATTTCGAGACGCAGCAAGTGCGTTATAGTAGTGAATTTTCATAAGAATTGCACACTATTAGTAAGATATATTATTAAACTAATTCTTTATATTTAAATGGACCTTGGAGATCGGTTTTAGAGTCCCAGTTAGCAATTGTTTAAAAAAAAATATATTTTATATGGAGCTAAAAAAATAAAATTTGGTCTTAGATATAATATGTAAGTACTGCAAGTGTCTTTAAATTGTGTTACAAATTTCATTAAAGTTACAAAAGTTTTTCAGAAAAAAAAAATAATTATTTACAAAGGGAATGTAATGAAATTTGTAGTTATCCTATAAGCAAAAATGATGATGGCTCCTCCTTGTACAAAAGATACCGGAGGTAAAATACCCCTCCATTCGGATCTCCGGTAGAGGGGTGTACAGGGGACGCCAGCATCAATATTTAACATATCCTTCTCGAATATATGTGGCCTAAATTCTAACCTGAATTCCGTCTACCATTTCCTCCAGGCTCATAGGCCCCAACTCCTCTTCCTCGCCGAAACTCAAATCAGTGCCAAAACAGCCACTAATCACCTTAATTTCCCGGAGTATGAGCTCCTTACTTATTTTAGACTACATGAAGGCGTGTGCGCGTACGTCCGTAGCAATCTACCCTGCACCAGACTCCCCAATTTAGAAGCTGGAAGAAAAGACATACTATGGATAAAACGCTATCTCAGGGATGCAACTAAATTCATCTGTGGCATTTACCGGCCACCTTCTGACAACAACTTTGTCCAGCTCTTTGACTACCTTTCTGAAAAAACCGAAAGATCTGATTTCTGAATATACTTCCTCCAAGGTCACTATTTTTGGTGACTTCAATGTCCATAACAAGGAATGGCTAGGATCTCCAAAAACCGATCCACAATGAAGAGCAGTGGAGGCTTTTGCAGTCAGCAATTCTTTAGCCAATATGGTTCAGAAACCTACTTACTTTCCTCGCATCCCAACACACAGCTAAAATCCCTTGAATCTCCTTCTTACTACAAATCCTGACTGCTACAAGATATCAATCACCGCCCCTTGGGTCACTCAGACCACGGCATGGTCACTGCTTCCTGCGCAATGCAACCCGAGGTCACACAGTCATCACACCCACGTATCGTTTGACACTACAGCTCCGCGAACTGGGACCAAATGCGAGATTACTTTTCCTCATTTCCATGGGCGTCTGTCTGCTTCTCTCATCCTGACCCCCCCCTGATATCTTACAAAACGCCACCGAAATTATCCACGCTGGCAAGGAATTATTTATTCCACGTTCACAGAAAACCTCTGCAGCCACTCAAGAGCCCTGGTTTTCTAAATCCTGTGACAAGGCCAGACTTGAAAAGGTCAAAGCTCACAAAAAGCTTCTACACAATCCCAGTCAAGAAAACCGTCAAGCATTTAACGACGCAAGAAACCGCTATGTCCGCATTCTTTCTGAAGCAAAAAACTCGTTTAATAGCCACATTAAAAACAAAGTCCTCTTAAGCTCCAGCGGCAGCAAACCATTCTGGACTCTTGCTAAATCTATTGGGAATAATTTCTGCAAGAGCACGTTCCCACCTCTTGTCTCAGGGGATGAAATTGTTTCTACCGCCCTAGTCAAGGCTGAACTTTTTGCCTTGTTGTTCGCCGGCAATTCTACTCTCAACCGACCCCCAAATGTTCAACCACCAACAGTCCTCAATGTCGCCCATAAAATGACGGATATCATTTTCAAAACTAAAAAGGCACGAAAGGTGCTCTCTTCTCTTAATACCAGGAAAGCCTCTGGCCTTGACGAGATCCCAGCAATTGTTCTCAAAAAATGCGCACCAGAACTTGCTCCTGTCCTGACTAGTCTGTTTCAGACATCTTACAATAGAGGCATATTCCCTAGTAACTGAAAAACTGCTCGAGTACAACCCATCCCCAAGAAAGGATCCAAGGCGCTTCCTAGCAACTACAGGCCTATTTCTCTCCTTTCAGTCGTCTCTAAAGTGTTGGAAAAGTATATAAACACCGAATTACTAAAATAAAACACAGTTTAATCCACGACAGGCAGTATGGATTCCATCAGCGCAGATCAACTCCGACCTCCTTTCCTTTGTCACCCATTCTTGGAACAAGTCTATGGAACTACACGGTGAATCCCAGATTGGCGCTCTAGAATATCCAAAGCATTCCACCAGGTCTGGCACGCAGCGCTGCTTAAGAAACTACCGGCCTATGGCCTACCACCAAAACTATGTACGTGGAGAGCAAATTTCCTCTCCAACCGGAGCATTTCTGTTGTCGTGGATGTCCATTCCTCTAAACTGTATCCAATTAATGCAGGAGTTTCTTAAGGTTCAGCTTTAGCCCCTACTTTGTGTCTTCCCCACATAAATGATCTCCTCTCTAGCACATCCAACCCAGTTCATAGTTACGCGGACGACAGCACCCTCCACTCAAATATACAATATTCTAAGCCCAAAGGCTGCCATCCCTTGCCCACCGACGTACCGTTGGTGACCTCTCTCTCTTTTATAGATATCTGCATGGGCACTGCTCAGAGGAGGTTTCTTCCATAGTTCCTTAACCTGCTGCCCCCAACAGATCTACCAGGGGAACAGAGCGAATACACCATTTTACTATCCAGGTCACCAGACATAGAATATCCTGTTATGCGTGCTCTTTTGTCCCGAGGACTTCCAAGTTGTGGAATTCCTTGCCGGCGCATGTTTTTCCTTCTCTTCCGAACCGCCAAACCTTCAAGTCCAGAACTAACAAGTTGCCTCTTTCCTTCTTGTCGACACCCACGGTACGATAGTATTTAGGCTGTAAGCCCTCGTGCTGTGTTGTTGAAATTTAAAAAAAAGGAGCTCATTATGTTATTTTTCTTTAACTTAGTACCCACGGTGTGCTTACATAGGTGTTACTCTTTATTTATCCATTTATTATAACATTTTATTCATCCCCTTGATGACGCTAACTTTGTTAGCGAAACGACTGTTGGGTCAAAAAACTGTACTGTGATGAATTGGGTTCTCAAAATTGTACTTACCGATCTTTGATGCTTTGAGGTGGAGGAGCTTCTTCAGTAAGCAATTTAATGACAGTTCTAGGTATAAACAATTTTTGTGGCTTGCGACATCGTGATAAACAAGTGTCAGTTACAAGAAAACTAATTGACATAAAACCGATTTTTGTTTTTTCGAAGATTAATAAGACTTGGACCAACATGCCTTACCAAAATTTTGACAGACTGCAATACCCTGTATTCGGAAATTCTGGCGCTCGCCTCGTAGAACTGCATAACTTTTTGATTAATATGATGATTTTGTAAATTTAAAACATATTTTTTTATGTTTAAAATTATTAAGTCCGAAAGGTAGAATGTTTCTGATTCTAATAAAGCGGTTAAATAAACACTTTAAAAATGATCAATTAAAATCGGATTTGTTTCTATGAACTTCCAAGTGCAAACTCACCTACTTACCCCAAGATAGTAAGAGTTATTAAGTCAACAAGACTTTTTTTTTGTAAGAATATTGCGTTAACGCGCCTCTAAAAATCAAGTCACGTTGTATCTCCAATATTTGCCGAACTACTCACGCGATTTTGATCTTTTTTTTCAGATTGCAGTTGCATTTTTCAGAAATACCGGAAGTAGGCTGCTTCACATCTGTGGGTTATTTTTCTTGCCCTAAAGCGTGTTAAATTTACAAGACATTTTACCAGGAAACTACAAACGCCCTGTGGAGTGTACCGGCAGCTTTACTGTAATCAAAGATCAGTCCGTACTCAACTTTATCATTGGTAACAGTTTGTTTTTTGAATCAGCCTTTTATCACATCTAGAAGCGAATTTATGCAGAATTCTGTTGTTGCACATCTTTTTTAACAAATAAAAAATGATGTCCAGTATGCGTAGTATGCTTTGAAAAAAATGCCATTCTATGATCTGTCAAGTGAGAATTACAATTGTTATTCCATTTTGCGAAGTGGTTTGATTGTGTGGGCTTCAATTTTTCCATTATTCTATCATGGCCAGTATGCGGAGTAGGCATTGGAAAAAATGCCGTAGGAACCAGGTAACAATATTCTATGATCTGTCAAGTGACAATCAGAATGGGTATTCCATTTTGCAAAGTATTTTGATTGTGTGGGTTTCAATTTTACGATTATTGAGCCTATGATGTCGAGTATGCGGAGTAGGCTCTGGAAGAAATGCCGTAGTAGCCAGGTAATAATATTCTATAATCTGTCAAGTGACAATCAGAATAGATATTCCATTTTGCGAAATATTTTGATTGTGTGGGTTTCAATTTTACGATTATTGAGCCTATGATGTCGAGTATGCGGAGTAGGCTCTGGAAGAAATGCCGTAGTAGCCAGGTAATAATATTCTATAATCTGTCAAGTGACAATCAGAATAGATATTCCATTTTGCGAAATATTTTGATTGTGTGGGTTTCAATTTTACGATTATTGAGCCTATGATGTCGAGTATGCGGAGCAGGCTCTGGAAGAAATGCCGTAGTAGCCAGGTAATAATATTCTATAATCTGTCAAGTGACAATCAGAATTGATATTCCATTTTGCGAAATATTTTGATTGTGTGGGTTCCAATTTTACGATTATTGAGCCTATGATGTCGAGTATGCGGAGAAGGCTCTGGAAGAAATGCCGTAGTAGCCAGGTAATAATATTCTATAATCTGTCAAGTGACAATCAGAATAGATATTCCATTTTGCGAAATATTTTGATTGTGTGGGTTTCAATTTTACGATTATTGAGCTTATGATGTCCAGTATGCGGAGTAGGCTCTGGAAGAAATGCTGTAGTAGCCAGGTAATAATATTCTATAATCTGTCAAGTGACAATCAGAATTGATATTCCATTTTGCGAAATATTTTGATTGTGTGGGTTTCAATTTTACGATTATTGAGCCTATGATGTCGAGTATGCGGAGCAGGCTCTGGAAGAAATGCCGTAGTAGCCAGGTAATAATATTCTATAATCTGTCAAGTGACAATCAGAATTGATATTCCATTTTGCGAAATATTTTGATTGTGTGGGTTCCAATTTTACGATTATTGAGCCTATGATGTCGAGTATGCGGAGTAGGCTCTGGAAGAAATGCCGTAGTAGCCAGGTAATAATATTCTATAATCTGTCAAGTGACAATCAGAATAGATATTCCATTTTGCGAAATATTTTGATTGTGTGGGTTTCAATTTTACGATTATTGAGCTTATGATGTCCAGTATGCGGAGTAGGCTCTGGAAGAAATGCCGTAGTAGCCAGGTAATAATATTCTATAATCTGTCAAGTGACAATCAGAATTGATATTCCATTTTGCGAAATATTGTGATTGTGTGGGCTTCAATTTTACGATTATTGAGCCTATGATGTCGAGTATGCGGAGTAGGCTCTGGAAGAAATGCCGTAGTAGCCAGGTAATAATATTCTATAATCTGTCAAGTGACAATCAGAATAGATATTCCATTTTGCGAAATATTTTGATTGTGTGGGTTTCAATTTTACGATTATTGAGCCTATGATGTCGAGTATGCGGAGTAGGCTCTGGAAGAAATGCCGTAGTAGCCAGGTAATAATATTCTATAATCTGTCAAGTGACAATCAGAATAGATATTCCATTTTGCGAAATATTTTGATTGTGTGGGTTTCAATTTTACGATTATTGAGCCTATGATGTCGAGTATGCGGAGTAGGCTCTGGAAGAAATGCCGTGGTAGCCAGGTAATAATATTCTATAATCTGTCAAGTGACAATCAGAATAGATATTCCATTTTGCGAAATATTTTGATTGTGTGGGTTTCAATTTTACGATTATTGAGCCTATGATGTCGAGTATGCGGAGCAGGCTCTGGAAGAAATGCCGTAGTAGCCAGGTAATAATATTCTATAATCTGTCAAGTGACAATCAGAATTGATATTCCATTTTGCGAAATATTTTGATTGTGTGGGTTCCAATTTTACGATTATTGAGCCTATGATGTCGAGTATGCGGAGAAGGCTCTGGAAGAAATGCCGTAGTAGCCAGGTAATAATATTCTATAATCTGTCAAGTGACAATCAGAATAGATATTCCATTTTGCGAAATATTTTGATTGTGTGGGTTTCAATTTTACGATTATTGAGCTTATGATGTCCAGTATGCGGAGTAGGCTCTGGAAGAAATGCTGTAGTAGCCAGGTAATAATATTATATAATCTGTCAAGTGACAATCAGAATTGATATTCCATTTTGCGAAATATTTTGATTGTGTGGGCTTCAATTTTACGATTATTGAGCCTATGATGTCGAGTATGCGGAGTAGGCTCTGGAAGAAATGCCGTAGTAGCCAGGTAATAATATTCTATAATCTGTCAAGTGACAATCAGAATAGATATTCCATTTTGCGAAATATTTTGATTGTGTGGGTTTCAATTTTACGATTATTGAGCTTATGATGTCCAGTATGCGGAGTAGGCTCTGGAAGAAATGCCGTAGTAGCCAGGTAATAATATTCTATAATCTGTCAAGTGACAATCAGAATTGATATTCCATTTTGCGAAATTTTTTGATTGTGTGGGCTTCAATTTTACGATTATTGAGCCTATGATGTCCAGTATGCGGAGTAGGCTTTGGAAAAAATGCCGTAGTAAGCAAGTAATTATATTCTATGATCCGTCAAGTGACAATCAGAATTGGTATTCCATTTTGCGGAATGTTTTGATTGTGTGTGCTTCAATTTTACGATTATTAAGCCTAAGATGTCCAGTATGCGGAGTAGGCCTCGGAAAAAATGCCAAACCAGGTAACAATATTCTATAATCTATCAAGTGATAATCAGAATTGATATTCCATTTTGCGAAATGTTTTGATTGTGTGGGCTTCAATTTTACCATTATTAAGTATATGGTGTCCAGTATGCGGGGTATGCTTTGGAAAAAATTCCGTAGTAACCAGGTAAGAATATTCTACGATGTCAAGGAACAATCAGAATTCCATTTTGCGAGTTGTTTTGATTATGTGGGCTTCAATTTTACCATTATTAAGTCTATGATGTCCAAGATGGGGAGTATGTTTTGGAAAAAAGTCCGTAGTAACCACGTAAGAATATTCTACGATCTCTCAATGGACAATAAAAATTGATATTCCATTTTGCGAAGTTTTAATTGTGTGGGCTTCAATTTTACGATTATTAAGACTATGATGTCCAGTATGTGGAGTATGCTTTGGAAAAGATGTCGTAGTAACCAGGAAATAATATTCTAATTCTATCAGAATTGTGTAGGCTTCAATTTTCCGATGATTAATCCAATCGCAATATTACCAAATTCTAATGTGCTGTTTATTATCCTGTATGAAGAAAGCAATCGCCCAACGCAACTGGAGTATCGGGTTGATGTCACTCAGTTAACCATTTCGAGAATTCTAAAACGATATCGAAAAACTGGTATAAAATCTGGAAGAGCAGGTTAAGGTCAAGGTAGAGTGATAAATCAAATAAAAGATCGAGTTCAAGCATTGTGACAAAGGTTTACAACTACACTCATCCAGAGCGCATTTTTGAAACGATGTTTTTCGAAGACTTCGTAATCTGAAGCTTAGAAGAACAGTGACAGGTCCACTACTAACATGTGACCAGATAATACAACATTTAAAATTCTCAAGTGTACACATCAACTGTCAAATACTTTTTTCTGATGAATCCAGGTTTTTATCTCTTCTGGAACGATAGACGAAATGTCACTTATACAAGACCAGGTGAAAGATACTCACAATGTAATATTCTTGGTTGAGGTAGACCATTAAAATCGTGTAAGTAGTTCGGAAACTATTGAAGATCTAACTTAACGTGACTTTTGCAGTATGCGTTAATTTAGACGAGAAGTGTATGGACGATGCCTCCTTAAATATCTGGCCACCTTGGTGTGTGATACAAACCTTTTTCCAACGCCTAATGGCACACCACAGTATACTCAACTCTTGAAAATTCAGCTTTCCAGACCTGTCATAATCCACGGTGGCAATCATGCTTCTACAGGTTTCCTTTGAAACCATACTGTCCCCTCCCAGTTCTATGGTTCTATCTAGAATCTCTTTAAGTTCATTCCAGCCTAGCTCTTCGTCGTCACCTGCCATACTAGTATACAATTCATGGATAATTCTTAAGGACTCTTCGTCTTGCGTTTCTTCTGCTAGCACTTCGTATTCTACTATGGCGCGTTCTATACCTTTCTCGTTCTCAGCCATGTCATTAGAGTGCTCAGAAAACACTCTAACAAGAAATTCACCCTCTTCATCGGGGTCATAAGTTGAAGGAACTATACAGTACGTCCCTGGGGGTAATTTGAATCTGCAGCTGACTTCGCGAATATTTACGAAAGACTGCGACCTACCAACCGACTGATTCTGGTTAAAGAAACTGTGATCCAAAGGTTTTGGTAGGTTATCAGGATTGTGTAGCTGGTAAATAGCGAAACCAATAGTCAACCACTCTACTGGTGCCCGTTTTTGTCTTCTGTGTTTCTGCATCAAAGCCACAATAATCGTACATTTCTTCTCGTCGTCGTTTTCATCAACATCTTTTAAAGTCACGCGATACTGAGGGTTGTGCCAGAAGGTATCCATGAAATTCCTACAACCCCCGGCGCTTACCCCTTTGACCCATTCACCTTCGAACATCGACATTTCCCACTTTTTGTTTCTCTCTCCAGTGAGGTCCTCTTCTGACAAGGAATCAGGATTCAAATTACAAAGCTCTAATTGGTCGAAATTTGCACAGAAGTCCGAATAAGCCATCCAGAATTCACCATCATCATCGAAGTTTAGTCCCACCGTGGTCTTCTCTTCTTCAGTTATATCGTTCCATTCATCCGCACCATCACTCCAAGCACCGTTCCATTCCATCTCGTTGCCCCAAGGATTTCTCAACCTTACCATCGGTATTCTTCCTGAGACGTTTTTAAGTTGGAGGTGTTTCACTTTAGTTATACTGTACGCATGACCGCGCACCAACCCAGATGCAGTTTGCGCTTCGGTCACGTTTGGATCTGCCTCGATTGAACAAGCCATTAAAGAGTGGCGTTCATAAGCTTTCTTCATTATGTCGAACAAATCTTTGGGGCTGTTTTTGATCTCGTACAATTCTATAACGCCGCTCGTGAAGTCCTCCATTGCTTCACTGGTTGAACCGCCTTTAAGGGCGTCGTAACAACCGTGTAGCTTAGCGTAAGCTTTCTCTAAAAGGGCGCTCCAAAACTCGTTGGCTTCAGTGGAATGAAGAAAAACTAACTCATCATTTACAGTAGGTAATCTATCGTCTATTGATACATCTATCCAACGTCCATAATGCCAAAATCTAAAATGGAAGAGGCCAGCGTAATCGGAACCGAAATCTTGATCGTCTGGTACCACCCAAGTAAATAGCTTTTTGTACATGGTAAGGTTGGCAGTCGCAGCTAATAACCAACAGTCGCCTAATTCTCCTTGTTGGATGTCGAACCTAGAGTAACCTTCGACGAAGAACTGCGGATTTTTAACAAGCTCGTGGGGTCGCTTCCATTCGAACTTTTCAGTTTTCGTTCGCGGATCAAAAAAGAGGGAATAATCGTGAGCCGGAAATTCGGGATCTTCAAACAAAGTCTTCTGATCAAGAAAGTAGTTGAGCATCATAGAATAGTCTTGGGGCGGACCATCTGATTTGGTGCCGGATCCTCTTTCGCCGAAATTGTAGGTTTTCGTTGGATTGAATGTGATGCCATATATCGAGGACTGTGATTTTAAAGGGTTGTTTTTTTGCCCGTTCTTTCCTTTGCTTTTCCTTCTAGGAGTCTGTTGCGTTGGCGGTGGATTTTCCAAGTTGCCCTTCTTCTTTTTGTCGACGACGTCATCACCGCCTGGAGGTTTTCTGTAGCATGTGTCCGGGTTGCTGACGTCAGGAGAAACATCACCGGCATCTTCGCAGGCACAGTCTGGTTTAAATTGTTTGCTAGCTGATTTCACTGCGACGACCTGACATATAATCGGACCTGTATGTATCTTCGGCATATTAGCACTGACATGGCTTTCTTCTTCTTCGGTCATTTTCAACAGTCAATTTTGTAGGAAACAAAAAATATGTAACTTAATTTCATGTTCTTTGAAGTAAACTTCAAAGATGACAAAAATGCTTTTATGTTTGACAATTCTAAATCGTTTTATTAGCATACCACAGTAAAGCTAGGTTCATACACTTTCTAATTTCGAAATGCGAATTGCGAAATGCGAATTGCGAAACGCGAATTACGAAATGCGAAATACGAAATGAAAATTGCGAATTGCGAAATTAATTCCTATTGGTTCGTTTTAGTTAATTTTCTTTAAAAAAAATCACTATTGAGGAGATCCCGACTTGAATTTTGAAATTTCGTTCCCGGAAAATGTTGTGTTTTCTTTCGAAAAAAAATTATATCTCCGGAAATAACAAAGTAACGGCTACCAAATTTGGTACGCGTGTTTGTATTATAAAGATTAAACCATGCACGAAAACTTGAGTCTGTAAGTTTAAAGACAGAAAAGATATAGGCATTTAAAGAAAAATAAATTGGGGTTTTCCTCAAAGTCGCGATTTGAAACGTCAAAACTGGCAACATTTATGCAAATAACCTGAAACAAATACGGGTTATGTAAAGAAAATGTCTCAAGAAGAGTGTTCTGCAAACGCTTAACTTCCAGCTTCAAGCGTCAGTGTCCTTTATTTTACTAAAATATTTCCAGAAAATTCATTACAAATAGACCCTTTCTCTGTTGCTTTGGGAATATTTTCAAGTTTATAAGCCAATTTCCGTAGAAAAAATTCTTCATCGAAGAGACCGCGACGTTCGAGTTTTAAAAAGATTTCTTCAGGTGAGTGCAAACTGGGCCCCCTAGAATCTATATCCGGGTTTAGTTTCAGTTTTGTCCGTTTACATATATACAGGGTGGCGCATTTCTACGGTAAAGCTCTATATAATTGTCATTATACAAGATACGAGGAAAAATGGTGTACCTTAATTATAGGGTGTCTTAAGCTGCATCTTATAAAATTATTTTGACAATCACAGGTGGCCCATAAGCCGTTGGTGATACCTACCTTTTTTTTCGAACACCTTATTGCATTTTTGCATTTTTTATCGAAATATGATGCATGTTTGTAAAAAAAATCGAGACGCAGTAATTCCGTTTTGGTGGCGATTTTTCATTAAATGCTGCAAATTTAATAACAATTGGCTATCAACCTAAGGTTCGTTGATTAGGAAACCAGTTTTCTCGGAAACATTTGAAGTTTAGTTTCGGAAAATGTTTGCACATTTTCAAACAAGAAGTTATTTTGAAAAAATATGGTACATTGTTTCTACTATATAGGGTGGCGCATTTAAAAGGAAACAGACCGATTTGCGCCAAGATAATTTTTTATAAGAAACGCTGAAACACATCAATTTTAATACTGAGGGGACATCTTTTGACATAAAACTCAACTTTGTCACATCAACCCCTTAAGGGTGGTGATAACAACTCTTATATTTTAAATAGGGAACATGGGTCGAGTGTTACATCATTTGAGAGCTCTTTCTTTTCTGAATTCAGCACACTAATTTTTTTGGAACTTTTATCAACTCGTTTAAAAATTATCCACAGTTGAAGATGCAAAAACGCATTTCACTCATTCCGATAAGAAATGTGCTGATAGTCAATGTTTTGTTGGTTTGTAAACAAAAAATTGACTATCAGAACATTTCTTATCGGAATGAGAGAACTGCGGTTTATTATTTTAGTTTATCGGTCGGTTTGATACTTGATAGTACTACCGAAAATTAATTTCACAATGGTGTATTCTGTAGAAGAAAGAGTTGAAATAATTACTCTTTTTTTCAAAAACGATGACTGTGCCAACCGTACCGCAAATTTGTTTAATAAGCAACATCCGAACAGACATGTTAACAGAAAATACATTTTGGAGTTAGTTGCAAAGTTTCGACAAGGTGGTTCAGTAGCAACAAAAAACGGGATCCTGAACGTGAATTTCCGGTTAGAAATGAGACTACTGAGATTGAAGTTTTAGGACAAATTGCTGCAGACCCAACTTTGAGCACGAGATGTTTCAAACATCAAAAGAAGAACTATTCCGCGAATATTGAAGCATCATAAATTTCACCCGTATAAAATTCATCTTGTACAACAACTGAATGAAGATGATTTTGATCGGCGGCTGGAGTTTTGTGAAGGTATGACTGCACGAATAGCTGATAACGGGAACTTTCTGTTTAATATCTGTTTTCCAGACGAGTGTACGTTTTTATTAAACTCTACAGTCAATCGTCATAATTGTCGTTATTGGGCAGATAATAATCCAAGAAATTTTCACGAAGTCCACACTCAAACTCCACAGAAATTGAATGTCTGGACTGGCATTTTTGGAGACCGTTTAATCGGGCCTATTTTTCTTGATGGCAATTTGAGTGGCGAAACGTTTTTGGAGTTACTAGAAGATATCGTTTACCCTCTACTAAGTGACATTGTTGGAAATGATGATCGCTATCAAGAAAATCAATTAGTGTTTCAACAATATGGAGCTCCTCCGCATTTTTCACAACGTGTTAAGGAGTTTTTGAACAGAGAGTTTCCAGAGCAATGGATTGGGCGTAGAGGTGCTATTGAGTGGCCCCCTAGATCACCGGATTTAACACCTTTAGACTTCTTTCTACGGGGCCATTTAAAGAATAGAATTTACGCAACAGAACCGGAGTCTCTGGAAGAATTACGACGACGCCTTGTTGAAGAATGCCGTCTAATAACTCCACAAATGCTCCAGAATGTCAGAGCTTGTTTTGAACAAAATTTGTACTTTTGTATGGAAGCTGGTGGTCAACAATTTGAACACTTACTAAACTAAATAAACATTTTTGAACGTTTGGTTTTGTTTTTTAGTTTTTTTTTTAACGAAAAATTGACTAATTGGTGCATTTATTATCACAATGAATGAAATACGTTCTTGCAACTCCAACTGTGAATAATTTTTAAATGAGTTGATAAAACTTCCAAAAAAATTTGTGTGCTGAATTCAGAAAAGAAAGGGCTTTCAAATAATGTAACCCTCAACCCATGTTCCCTATTTAAAATATAAGGGTTGTTATCACCACCCTTAGGGGGTTGATGTGAAAAAGTTGAGTTTTATGTCAAAACATGTCCCCCTCAATATTAAAATTGACGTGTTTCAGCGTTTCTTAAAAAAATAATCTCTGGACGCAAATCGCTCAGTTTC
The DNA here is from genome assembly GCA_964006375.1 of Tillus elongatus. Lineage (NCBI taxonomy): Eukaryota > Metazoa > Arthropoda > Insecta > Coleoptera > Cleridae > Tillus > Tillus elongatus. Next base: position 107,287,651 of record OZ023270.1, on the reverse strand, counting down.
GTTTTCAATGCGCCACCCTATATATATATATATATATATATATATATATATATATATATATATATATATATATATATATATATATATATATATATATATATATATATATATATATATATATATATATATATATATATATATGAGACATGCTTGGTTCTCGGGTTAAACCGCGTCCAGAATTTATGGAAACTCGACGTTTCGGCTCCTGTTTTGGAGCCATTTTCAAGAGGTAAAGGAAATATGCAAGGACACTCTAAGGCCTCAATCTGCCTACTCCTTAGAGTGATGGACAAAGGTGGGTAAAGGAAATATGTAAGGACACTCTAAGGCCTCAATCTGCCTACTCCTTAGAGTGGTGGACAAAGGTGGGTAAAGGAAATATGTAAGGACACTCTAAGGCCTCAATCTGTCTACTCCTTAGAGTGATGGACAAAGGTGGGTAAAGGAAATATGTAAGGACACTCTAAGGCCTCAATCTGCCTACTCCTTAGAGTGGTGGACAAAGGTAGGTAAAGGAAATATGTAAGGACACTCTAAGGACTCAATCTGCCTACTCCTTAGAGCGGTGGATAAAGGTAGGTTGGGTTGTTGTAGCTCGATTACGGGGCCTCAATCTGCCTACTCCCCAAATCTCACCGGAGATCGTCTGTGAGGTCTCAGTGTGTTCAACCCTAGGCCTCAGAGAGATCTGAGGGTTGAACACACTGAGACCTCACAGACGATCTCCGGCGAGATTTGGGGAGTAGGCAGATTGAGGCCCCGTAATCGAGCTACAACAACCCAACCTACCTTTGTCCATCACTCTAAGGAGTAGGCAGATTGAGGCCTTAGAGTGTCCTTACATATTTTCTTTACCCACCTTTGTCCATCACTCTAAGGAGTAGGCAGATTGAGGCCTTAGAGTGTCCTTACATATTTCCTTTACCCACCTTTGTCCACCACTCTAAGGAGTAGGCAGATTGAGGCCTTAGAGTGTCCTTACATATTTCCTTTACCCACCTTTGTCCATCACTCTAAGGAGTAGGCAGATTGAGGCTTTAGAGTGTCCTTACATATTTCCTTTACCTCTTGAAAATGGCTCCAAAACAGGAGCCAAAACGTCGAGTTTCCATAAATTCTGGACGCGGTTTAACCCGAGAACCAAGCATGTCTCACATTAAAGACCGCGGAAATCTTTCTGAACATTTATATATATATATATATATATATATATATATATATATATATATATATATATATATATATATATATATATATATAAACATATAAAAATTGAAACTGACCCCAAACATGAGTTCTAGTTCGCGCTCATTTGCAAACATTTTTTAAAATTCAAAATTCAAAAGTCGGGATCTCCCCATTAGTGAATTTTTCTACAAAAATTCACTAAAAAATCAACTATAAATGCAAAAGGAGCAAAAAGGCAGCTTGTTGAAGCCAAATCAAAGAATGAAGATATTTTCAAAAATAACAAAAAGAAAATATAGATAAAAGATTCTTTGTAAGGGACGAAACGCCAATCAAGCAAAGCAGAAAGTGTAGGTACATGCATAAACATATAGCGACACCTATATGTTTGGGTAAACAGATCATTGACAGACAATTAATTATTGGCCGAGTTTACCAGACATCAACTGTTGAATAGTTATGTCAACGTATGCGTTAATTAGTTGCGCAAACTTATCGCTGGGACTCAACTGTTGCCGATTTGTCAAAGCGCCATGACAGATAAACGTTACAAAATAATGCTGGAAAACTAGAGTCCGTTCATCAGTTTCAAACACCTGAAATCTATCGGTAGTCAGCAGATAACCGCTTAAACTTAGCTGTTGGCCCTTGGTAAATTTAACCAATGATTCTGATTATCATTGATGCCATCTAAACGTTAACTACTAAACTAATTTTAAACGTTATATTTTACCGCCTTAACATACCTGATTTTGAAGTTCTTAACATCATCTGGACATCTATAAACAGCAGTGTATTTTGTTTCGTTTATTTTAATGTCACTCATATGTAATCAATTTTTAACACCACTATAATTCTATTTACAATACGTTTGTCGATGAATCACAACAATGAAACAGTCATTTGTTGCTTAGCAACGAAGGTCGCACCTGTCAGTTTCAGCCTTTTAGTGTGTAAGTTTGACGTCAGACGTCAGTAAAAAGATCATAACGAAAGTTACTAACTTTGGCATGGACGCAAAGAGAATAATAATAGATAATCGACTCTATGGCACCGAAAAACTCTGTGTTTCTGTGTGTCATGTGTTCAAACAAGTGATCTACTATCCAAATAATAGTTCATTATCTTAAACGTATTCGTTACGCAGTCTTCTAAGAATTGAGACTTTATTCGTAGGCATTATTTAAATTTATTATTTTTTGCCATTTGCCGTACCCAGGGACAATACTTTCTCTATCGCACAACATACATGTTTCCGTAGAGTTGGCGGTCTTGCTTTTGAGCCATGGCCCCTGGCAATTTTGACATATTTTACTTGACATCTTAAAATAATAATAGTGATAAGTGATAACAACAACAGAAATTAAATTAACAATTATTATTTTATATTATTATTTGTGATTTTCGATTAGTAATTATTCAGTATTTATATATAACTTCTGAGAAGTGTGATTCATAATAATTTCCCATCCATTAACCTAGTTCGCTAAATGATTTGTTCGGGAATCGTTAGAGTAAAGCTTTTGATTTTGTTAGGTTATCTCGATACATGAAGGTTAGCATTTTGTGAAACAAGTTTATAAGTGTTAAATTATTTTATCATTCCGAGCCTAGTTTCATGACTCATTACTGTGTTGTGTGCTTTAAGTGCCTGTAAAGAATTACAAGATAAGTTAAGAAATGGCTGCAGGTGATGCCAATTCAGAAACACCCCTGCAGAATAGGGAGTATATTTATTTCAGAAAGATTTTTGATAGGGTAAGTTTTTTTTCTTTACAATTACAGTTTTGATAAGGTAGTAGGTATTGTTTTGTTGACGTTTCATATTGTTGTATTCAATAATAAGGCGATCCTTAAGTAGACGGGTCCCGTCATTTCATGCTGCATTGGGTCCTCCCTGGCCTGACGTTTCTGACCAACAAGGCTGCCTGACCTGACCTTCCTGACCTGCCCTGTAGGTCAGGTCAGGTCAAAGTCCGGTCAGGGAGTCCTGTTGGTCAGAAACGTCAGGCCAGGGAGGACCCTAGAGCCATAAGCACCGTCCGGCAATGCTGCATGAAATGACGGGGCCCCCCTATAATAATATAGTTTTAAATAAATTGTACGATTTTTGTTAATTTATTTCCAGTTACTCAATACCCAAGCACACAGTTTTAATTTTATTTACAATTTTATTGTATAGATATATCACAGTATATATTAGTCGAGATCTAGGAAGTTACAAACAAATCAAGGAAAATATCTTGAATGCAATAATTTTGTAGTATCACTTGGATGATGAATTTTGACCGATTTTGACTTATTAAATTAAAAATAAAATAAAGATTGCATACTAAAATGAACTAATAAAGCAGTGAGACTTTGCAGAGATTGCTTCAAATTAGGGCATCTAGGATCTACAACCATAGTAGTAGTAGTAGCAGTGGTGGGGAGGCCAACGCCAAGCAAGTAGGCCATTATGGGCCCTTTTTGCCAACCCCAGCAACCCAGCAACCATGCTCTACTCCTCCTCGGTTCCGTTGCCAAACCGCCTCGACCTCGAGATGAAGGCCGTGACGGTCTTCAATTGGACGGTACTTACCTGATTCCTCTGCAGAGTCCTGGATCCGAACAATTCTGCTCGAAGACTCTCAAAAGCCTCGCATTCGCACAGGTAGTGGTAAGACATCTCTTCATACTCGCCGCATTCCTGGCAAATGGGATCCCTCTCTACGCCTATCAATGTGAGGTGTCTTCTAAGCGCGCAGGGGCCTGTTAGAACCCCAAGGATGCGGCGAAGCGTAGGTCGACTTCCTACCGAGTAGCCAGACAGTCTTATATCTGTCCGGCCCCTCCACGAAGTTCCTCGCCTGCCTGCAGTCACCAACCGACCCCCAGTGCCTCTTCATTGCTTCCTCGGTCCACCTGTCTAAGGCGACAGAGACCGTCTTCCTACTTATACCTATTGCCGGCTCCGGGCCATAGAACGGCCGCTGGGAACCGAGCCTTACGAGATTATTCGCCACCTCATTCCCCGCTACGCCACAGTGTCCCAGAACCCATACTAGTTGTACCTCCTTTGTCCTGGCTAGTCCTTTGAGTGCGTCAGCGTACTCCTGAACCAGTGTAGACCTGATTCTGGACGCACAGACTGCCTGGAGGACTGCCTGGCTATCCGAGCAGATGTACACACATTTCTCGGGACTCATCTTCACGTCCTGTCTAATGGCCACAGACAGGATAGCATACACCTCTGTTTCGAATGCCGTGGTATATGCGCCAAGAGCATAGCTCTCGCGCACCCCCAGGCCCTCGATGTATATTCCTGCCCCGGGGGATTGTTGGTTCTCCAGCCGCGATCCGTCGGTGAAACAGACCAGGCTTGTGGGCTGGAATTCAACCTCATTTTCCCTCCACTGATCCCTACTGGGAATCCTGAGGGTATATGGTCTAGTCAACCTAATATCATCCACAGCATCCCGCACCTTTATGGCGGAAATCGGAATTTCCTTTTCCACCTCCTTGGCGACTCTTGCATGCCCTATTTCTGCTCAATCTCCGCACCAGTTTACTGCGTCTCGCATTCTGGGATGTGACGCCATCGCCTCCCTCCTGGCACAGATGGGAAGCGGTGGCAGCATCAACAGGACCTCTAGCGCGGCTGAGGGTGTCGTTCTCATAGCGTCTGTGATACCCAGGATTGCCATCTACAACCATAAAATCGTTATTTGTTGTCCGATTTAAACCGATCTTGTTTTCAAATTTTACTGTTTCGTCACAATATCAAGAGACTAAGGATTAAAATAAAATTAAGGATTTCAAATTCTATTTTTCTGGTAAATTCGCGGTTTGCCTCCCGGGGGGTTTTTAAAGAATCTTTTTCAGAGCATGCTTCTAGAACCTCCCTTGGATGCACAAACTCCTAGCAACCCCCAAGAAAGTTACGGGACTGGGAGTTAATAGGGTTGCTGGGCGGGGAAGATAAAAAGGCAATGTGAGCAGAAAATGCCTAAAAAACAGCTAAGTCGGACCTCTAAAAGCTGCCTTTTTAGTGATTTTTCTTTAAAAAAATTCAAAATTCACTAATGGGGAGATCCCGACTTTTGAATTTTGAAAAAATTTCTTCAAATGAGCGCTAATTAGGCCCCCCAGAACACATATCCGGGGTCAGTTTAAATTTTTATATGTTTATATATATATATATATATATATATATATATATATATATATATATATATATATATATATATATATATATATATATCACACCGATAACTCAAAAAATAATGGGTCGATTTTGATTAACTTTAGTGAATAAATTCGTTTTGCAAATGGCTTGGATAAGTTCGTTAGCCAGGAAAATCTGCCCAGGTTTTCCCGGAAAATGTTGTGTTTTCTTTCGAAAAAAATTTATATCTCCGGAATTAACAAAGTAAGGGCAACCAAATTTGGTACGCGGGTTTATATCATTATAGATACCTACCAAAATTTAGCTATGTAGGTCAAAAGACAAAAAAGTTATAGGCATTTAAAGAAAAATAAATTGGGGTTTTCCTCAAAACGTCAAAGTTGCTATTTAAAACGTTAAAATCGGCAAAATTTAGGCAAATAACTTGAATCTAATACGGGCTATGGAAATCAAATGTCTCAAGAAGGATGTTTTACAAATCCTGGAGTCTTAGTTTCAACCGTCATTGTCCTTCATTTTACTAAAATGTTTCCAGAAAATTCATTTCAAATAGACCTTTTCTCTGATGCTTGGCAGTAGTCTTAGCTATAGAGTTTATCGTTTAATGGTAAAAAATCAATAAAGCTCAATATATCCGTTATTATACAAGATATGAAAAAAAATATATATATTAATTATAGGGTGTCTTGAGCTACATCTTAAAGAAATATTTCTACAATCACAGGGTGACCCATAAGTCGTTGGTGATACAAATTTTCTTTTTTTTTTAATCAAACACGCCTTATGTTATTGCATTTTTGCATTTTCCATCGACATATAATGCATGTTTGTAAGAAAAGACATTCTGGATGCAGCAAATGCGTTATGCTAGCGAATTTTGATCAAATGCTTCATATTTGAATAGCCCAGTTTGCTATTAACCTATAAGGTTGACCACGAAACGAGTTTTTCCAGGAACACTTTAAGTTTACTTTTGGAAATTTTTGTACATTTTCACACAATATAGTTATTTTTAGGAAACATGGCACATTATTTTTACTATATAGGTTATACTGGTAACCAAAATTGATGCCTGCTTTCTTAAAAAGAAAACACATATTTGCAACAAAAACATTTTTATGAAAATTCACTACCATAACGCACTTGCTGCGTCCAGAGTTTTATATCCTTTCAACTGAATAAAAATACAAGTTGGAATAAGTTACTTTAATATTGAGTTTATAAATAATCATTAGTTTGTTTGCAACATCAAGGATGTTAGCTTGTTTTATAATTTGAAGTAAATTCGGCTGATTACACGTAACTTTAAGTTAAATAAAAAAGTTAATTGTTAAATCTTGTAATTTTATAACACACTGGAAAAGCCTCACACATAACCCCATTTTTTTGCTTACCTATACTTTATTACAATACCTATAATAATTAAATGTATTTGTTACATTTGGTAGGTACATTTAAAAACTGTAGAAATTTTAAATTTGCGATATGAATATTCTATTTTACATCTATTATCTTGATCTAATCCTTCTTCTAAGGTTGTTTTCCCAGATTTTTTAAGTAGCTCGATTGTTCAGGAATACATTGTCCATTCGATGAATTCTTCACTGTGGAAGGTAGCCACTTCATTGTTGTCTCTTGCACTTTCAAATAAGTCTATCATAGTCTTCAGTCTTATAGCACACAAGACGAAATCTTCAAAACCGATGTTTCTCTGGTCATCACCGTATCTGTGCATCAACTTATTCATTATCCGGGTGTTCACTGTGTAACCTGCGTCTTCTAATGCTTGTCTGAAGTGGTAGCCGGTTATGTGACCCTTCTTGGTGGGATCCAGCTTATCGAAGACCTAGTAAACATTTTTGTTAAGTGACAGTAATTTTTTTTTTAATTTCAACAACACATCACTAGGGCTTACAGCCTAAATACTATCGTACCGTGGGTGTCGACAAGGAGGAAAGAGGCAGCTTGTTAATTCTGGACTTGAAGGTTTGGAGGTTCGGAGGAGAAGGAAAAACATGTGCCGGCAAGGAATTCCACAACTTGGAAGTCCTCGGGACAAAAGAGCGGGCATAACAAGATGATCTAAGTCTGGTGACCTGGACAGTAATAGGGTGCATTCTCTCTGTTCCCCTGGTAGATCTGTTGGGGGCAGCAGGTGGGGGAACTATGGAGGAAAGCTCCTCTGAGCAGTGCCCGTGCAGATATCTATAAAAGAGAGAGAGAGGTCACTAACGGCACGTCGGTGGGCAAGGGATGGCAGCCTTTGGGTGAGAGTAGAGTCACCGATGAGACGTATCGCTCTCTTCTGAATGGAGTCCAGGATAGTGAGTGTAGAAGCGGCAGCGACACCACAGATGTGGGAGCAGTATTCGAGGTTTGGCCTTAATTGTGAAGTATATAAGGTATATAGATTAACTAGTGAAGAGTATTTGCGAGCCCGGAAGAGGAAACCTAATTTCTTAGCAGTCGCTTCTGCAATTGATGTAACATGTGCCCGTTGAGATTTCCATCCACTGAAATGTCAAGTTAAAAGGACTCATTACTTTGAATAACTTGGTTGTTCATTGTGATGGGTCTAGGGCTGGTGTATCTCTTATAAGATAGAAAGCAAGACTGAGATTTGGTGGAGTTGAATTGTACAAGATTTCTACTTCCTCAGTCTAATATTTTTTGGAGATCCACAGAGACAGAACCCTCCACGAGTCTGCGATCCTCATCTAATTGGGCTAAAGAGACAGGCTTATAGTATTGTATATTTGAGTGGAGGGTGATGTCATCCGCGTAACTGTGAACTCGGTTGGATGTGCTAGAGAGGTCATTGATGTGGAGAAGAAACAAAGTAGGGGCTAAATCTGAACCTTGAGGAACTCCTGCATTAATTGGATACAGTTTAGAGGAATGGCCATCCACGACAACAAAAATGCTCCCGTTGGAGAGGAAATTTGCTGTCCAGGTATAGAGTTTTGGTGGTAGGGCAGACCTGGTCGAATGCTTTGGATATGTCTAGAGCGACAATTTGGGAATCACCGTGTAGTTCCATAAACTTGTTCCAAGAATGAGTGACAAAGGAAAGGAGGTCGGCATTTGATCTGCGCTGACGGAATCCATACTGCCTGTTGTGGATTAGACTGTGTTTTACAAGAAATTTTAGTAAGTCGGTGTTTATATACTTGTCCATAACTTTAGAGACGACTGAAAGGAGAGAAATAGGCCTGTAGTTGGTAGGAAGCGCTTTGGATCCTTTCTTGGGGACCGGTTGTACTCGAGCAGTTTTCCAGTTACTAGGGAATATGCCTCTATTGTAAGATGTCTGAAACAGACGAGTCAGGACAGGAGCAAGTTCTGATGCGCATTTTTTGAGAACAATTGCTGGGATCTCGTCAAGGCCAGAGGCTTTCCTGGTATTAAGAGAAGAGAGCATCTTTCGTACCTTTTTAGTTTTGAAAATGATATCCGTCATTTTATGCGCGACATTGGGAACTGTTGGTGGTTGAACATTTGGAGGTGGGTTGAGAATAGAATTGCCGGCGAACAACGAGGCAAAAAGTTCAGCCTTGCCCAGGGCGGTAGAAACAATTTCATCCCCTGAAACAAGAGGTGGGAACGTGCTCTTGCAGAAATTATTCCCAATAGATTTAGCAAGAGTCCAGAAGGGTTTGCTGCCGTTGGAGCTTGAGAGGACTTTGTTTTTGATGTGGTTATTAAACGAGTTTTTTCGCCTCAAAAAGAATGTGGACATAGCGGTTTGTTGCGTCGGTAAATGCTTGGCGGTTTTCTTGACTGGGATTGAGTAGAAGTGTTTTGTGAGCTTTGGCCTTTTCAAATCTGGCCTCGTCACATGATTTAGACAACCAGGGCTTTTGAGTGGCTGAAGAGGTTTTCTGTGTACGCGGAATACATAATTCCATGCCAGCTTGGATGATTTCGATGACGTTTTGTGAGATATCAGAGGGGCCAGGATGAGAGAAGCAGACAGACGCCCATGGAAATGAGGAAAAGTAATCCCGCATTTCCACCCAGTTCGCGGAGTTGTAGTGCCAAACGATACGTGGGTGTGATGACTGTGTGACCTCGGATTGCATTGCGCAGGAAGCAGTGACCATGCCGTGGTCTGAGCGACCAAGGGGGGCGGTGACTCATATCTTATATTATTTAGATTTTGTAGTAAGAAGGAGATCCAAGATCCAAGCCTTTGCATGAGTAGATTTGAAAGAGACCTAGCAAATGATAATGACTGTTTCCTAGAGTATGGTTTCGTTATGTGGAGGGTACTTTTGCAGTATTTAATACAAATGTATGCAAAGTAGATGATTTTATTGCCGAATTGAATAGTACATTTGACTCCATTATATTTACCCGTGAAATAGAAATTAATAACAAATGAAATAAATAATTACCAATAATACTAACCCTCTTCCATCTTCGAATCGCACACCATAATACACAGAGCTCTTGAAAAATTAGCTTTCCGGACCTGTCATAATCTACGCTGGCCATGACGCTTCTACATGTGTCCTTTGAAAAACCGCTTTCCTCTCCAAGTTCAATCGTTTTATCTAGAATTTCTTTAAGTTCAGGCCAACCCAGTTCTTCACCCTCACCTGCCAGATCAGTCGCCATTTCGTAGACCACAGTGTCTAGTAATTCTTTATCTTGTGCTTCACTTTCGCCGTACTCGAACACAACACGACCTATTCCTTTGTCGTGCTCTGCCATATTATTAGGGTGCTCAGAAAACACCCTAATTAGAAATTCCCCTGCTTCGTTCGAATCTCTAGTTGATGGAATGATGCAATACGTCCCAGGTGGTAGCTTGAACCGATGAGTGTTCTCACGACCACTATGAAAAGTCGAAATCCCGGCGAACTTGTTGTAACGGAAGAAATTGTAATTCAAAGGTTTCGGTATCACATCCAGTTCGGGCACTTTGTATATGGTAAACCCGATATTTAAATTCTTGGCGCGCTTGAGTCTTCGATATTTTTGAGTCAGAGCCACAACGAGCGTGCATTCTTTATCATCGTCGTTTTCATCTGCTTCCCTCAGGGTCACACGATATTGTGGGTTGTGCCAGAAAGTTCTCATGGACGTATGGATGGAACCACTTGCGCTGACGCCTTTCACCCATTCACCTTCAAAGACCGACATCTCCCACTTTTTGTTCCTTTCGCCGATGAGGTCATCTTGTGATAACGAATCCGGGTTCAAGTTGCATATTTCCACAAGATTGAAACGTTCGAAGAAATCACTGTAGCTCATCCAGAATTCGCCGTCATCGTCGAAGGTGAGTCCCATCTCAAGTTTGTCTTCTTCGGTTATGTTTTTCCATTCTTCGGAAACGTCACACCATGCACCTCTCCATTCTATTCGGCCCCACGGGTTTCTGAGTCTCAACATCTCTAACTTGCAATCTGAACCGCCTGTGAAGAAAATACAGCGTAATTGGGATCCCTTCAACAATAATAGTAATAACAAGCATCATCGTAATGTAACTGTTGAGAGAGTGGAATTACTTAGTCGAGAAAAGAGCAGAGGGATACTGGGCATAAGGACACGTGATAATCTTCGAAAGTATTTTTACGAGAAATACCATTTACACCTTTTTTTCTCCCTCGGGGCTCGTTCGCGTCTTTGCCTCCCCGATAGCACCGCAGCCTTTGACTTATTGTGCATGCCCTTAGTCTTTCTACTCCACCCATTCCAAAATCACTGTGCCGTGAACTAGTCTGCACAACGATTGGTAGGCTGAAGTTTTATATTGCTCTGTCTCCGGTCTAGATCAGTTGTCTTTTGCGGTCCAGCGCTTTACACTCCCACGAGATGTGAGTCTGCATGCCAGGTCCCCTTCGAACCGCCTCATTTTATGCAGGTGTTTCTTGACGGCCATGTGTTCCGTCAACAGTCCTGTTATGCTTCTGAGACGTCCTCTGCTAAGATTGAGCATTTCGTTAATTACTCACTTTCCATGTCTAAGCCCTGGACAGTCTGCACAGTATACCTTGTGTTCGTTTCTGATCCAGGACTTAATGGCTTTGTCACGACCAGAACCGGTTCTGGTCCCATAAATGGTTCTGCTGGCCCTCTCTTCGCGAGACTGTCAGCTTGTTCATTGCCTTTGACCCCCGAGTGACCCGGCACCCAGATTTTGATCCCAAAACATGTTTTATATATGTTCTGATACTTTTTACGTTAAGCGGAAAAAAGAATTTGAAATTTTTGTCGCCTATCCGATACTTCCACACGTTGTGACGATGTGGAAGTAATTTTTTAAAATTTGAACAACACACCACGAGGGCTTACAGCCTAAATACTATCGTACCGTGGGTGTTGACAAGGAGGAAATAGGCAACTTGTTAATTCTGGACTTGAAGGTTCGAAGGAGAAGGAAAAACATGTACCGGCAAGGAATTCCACAACTTGGAAGTCATCGGGACAAAAGAGCGGGCATAACAAGATGTTCTATGTCTGGTGGCCTGGACAGTAAGAGGGTGCATTCGCTCTGTTCCCCTGGTAGATCTGTTGGCGGCAGCAGGTGGGGGAACTATGGAAGAAAACTCCTCTGAGCAGTGCCCATGCAGATATCTATAAAAGAGAGAGAGAGAGAGAGGTCACCAACGGCACGTCGGTGGGCAAGGGATGGTAGCCTTTGGGTGAGGGTAGGGTCACCGATGAGACGTATAGCTCTCTTCTGAATGGAGTCCAGGATGGCGAGTGTAGAAGTGGCAGCTGCACCCCAGATGTGGGAGCAGTATTCGAGGTTTGGCCTTATTTGTGAAGTATATAAGGTATAGAGATTAGCTGGTGAAAAGTATTTGCGAGCCCGGAAGAGGAAACCTAATTTCTTAGCAGCCGTTTCTGCAATTAATGTGACATCTTGGTGCCAATTAAGATTTCGATCCACAGAAATGCAAACAAGAGAAAAGGATTCATTACTTGGAATAACTTGGTTTTTCATTGTTTGATGGGTCTAGGGCTGGTGTATCTCTTATGAGAAAGAAAGCAAGAGTGAGATTTGGTGGGGTTGAATTGTACAAGATTTCTACTTCCCCAGTCTAATATTTTTTGGAGATCCACGGAGACAGAACCCTCCATGAGTCTGCGATGCTCATCTAATTGGGCTAGAGAGACAGGCTTAGAATATTGTATATTTGAATGGAGGGTGCTGTCGTTCGCGTAACTGTCAACTGGGTTGGATGTGCTAGAGAGGCAGTCATTGATGTGGAGAAGAAACAAAGTAGGGGCTAAAGCTGAAACTTGAGGAACTCCTGCATTAATTGGATACAGTTTAGAGGAATGGCCATCCACAACAACAGAAATGCTCCTGTTGGAGAGGAAATTTGCTGTCCAGGTACAAAGTTTTGGTGGTAGGCCATAGGCCAGAAGTTTATTAAACAGCGCTTCGTGCCAGACCTGGTCGAATGCTTTGGATATGTCTAGAGCAACAATCTGAGATTCACCGTGTAGTTCCATATACTTGTTCCAAGAATGGGTGACAAAGGAAAGGAGGTCGGCAGTCGATCTGCGCTGACTGAATCCATACTGCCTGTCGTGTATTAGACTGTGTTTTTCAAGAAATTTCAGTAATTCGGTGTTTATATACTTTTCCATCACTTTAGAGTCGACTAAAAGGAGCGAAATAGGCCTGTAGTTGCTAGGAAGCGCTTTGGATCCTTTCTTGGTGATGGGTTGTACTCGAGCAGTTTTCCAGTTACTAGGGAATATGCCTCTATTGTAAGATATCTGAAACAGACGAGTCAGGACAGGAGCAAGTTCTGGTGCGCATTTTTTGAGAACAATTGCTGCGATCTCGTCGAGGCCAGAGGCTTTCCTGGTAATAAGAGAAGAGAGCATCTTTCGTACCTTTTTCGTTTTGAAAATGATATCCGTAATTTTATGTGCGACATTGGGGACTGTTGGTGGTTGAACATTTGGAGATGGGTTGAGAGTAGAGTTACCGGCGAACAACGAGGCAAAAAGTTCAGCCTTGCCCAGGGCGGTAGAAACAATTTCATCCCCTGAGACAAGAGGTGGGAACGTGCTTTTGCAGAAATTATTCCCAATAGATTTAGCCAGAGTCCAGAAGGGTTTGCCGCCGTTGGAGCTTAAGAGGACTTTGTTTTTGATGTGGTTATTAAACGAGTTTTTTGCCTCAGAAAGAATGCGGACATAGCGGTTTCTTGCGTCGTTAAATGCTTGACGATTTTCTTGTCTGGGATTGTGTAGAAGCGTTTTGTGAGCTTTGGCGTTTTCAAGTCTGGCCTTGTCACAGGATTTAGAGAACCAGGGCTTTTGAGTGGCTGCAGAGGTTTTCTGTGTACGTGGAATAAATATAATTCCATGCCAGCTTGGATAATTTCGCTGACGTTTTGTGAGATATCATAGTAAATACATGCTTTTTCTCTAATAATTCGATACTTTATTTACATATCGATTTTTATGTCGATATAAACCTGTGTATCGATACTGCCCAATACTAATTCAAACAAATCTCATTACCTACCTTTAGTTTCATGACTCTTTATGCGAACGGTTTTCACTTTGGTGATGCTGTACGCATGTCCGCGCATTAACCCTTCCTCAGTCACAGCTTCTTTTATAGTTGGATGTGGATACATTGAACAACCCAACAGGGAATTCCTTTCGTAGGCTTTTCGCATTATCTCGAACAAATTAACAGTGGTCTGATCAATCGAGTGCACTTCAACAATGCCACCGGTCAAGTCTGTCATAGCTTCAATGATCAGACCGCCTTCTAAAATCTCGTAACAGCTGTAAAGCTTGGCGTAGGCTTTCTCCAACAGCGCGCTCCAGAACTCGTCGGATTCGCTTGATTGGACGAAAAAGAGCCGACCGTTCATTGTAGGCAACATATCGTCAATAACCACGTCGATCCAACGCCCGAAATGCCAGAATCTGAAGTGGAAAATACCTGCGTAATCTATTTGGAAACTCTGATCTTCGGGTACCACCCACGTGAAGAGTTTTTTATGCATCGCAAGACTCGCTGCGGCGGCTAAGAACCAACAGTTACCGATTCGACCTTGTATGACGTCGAATCTCGAGAAACCCTCGACGAAGAACTGCGGGTATTCCACCAGCTCGTGTGGTCTCTTCCATACCACGTAGCTAGGTTTCTCATTGGGACATGAGAACAATGAGCTGTCGGCAGCGGGAAATTCTTTATCTTCAAATAGAGTCTTTTCGTCTAGATGATGCCTCAAGAGGGTGTGGTAGTTTTGTGGTGGGCCGTGGGTTTTTGTGCCGGAATGTCTCTCGCCGAAGCCGTAGATTTTTTCCGGTTTAAACGTGACACCGTAGATAGAAGAACGAGAAGCTAAGGGTGTGTCCTTTGTTGTTCCTTGGCATTTCATTCGCAAATCACTCGCTGATTGGTTGTCTAATAATATTCCGTTATCGGTTGGTTGTATGCTGTCCTTTTTGAAGCCGATGTATCGCTTTTTTTGCGTTTCATCCTCATAATCTGTACACCTGAAGGTGCGCAAGGTGTTTTCACAGGCACAGCTCTTTTGCAGTTCTTCATCAGCAGTAGTGTTATAAACTTCACACATGGTTTATCTTCTGTGTAATCGGGATTTTGGTTTTTTCGAGTCTCCAGTTTTAGTTGTAAACTACTATAAAAAATTAAATGTAAAATATTCCTTTTTGACAATATGTCACGACTTTTGATATTTAGGAATGTCGTTTTGTGTGATAATACCAATGATACAGTAATATAAACTACTAGATGCGCCCTGTCGCATGCGTCTTGCCGAATAAGATCGAACCTAGCATTAGAAAGAGTTGAACATAACCTGAAACGACTACGTGCAAGAAAGATAGGTATAATTAGGTCCCGTGACCTTTTAGCTAAATATTTTATTATTCTGATTAAATAAAATTTTATATAAAGGATTCCTAAATTTTAATTTGGCTGCTCAGTCGAGGGCATGACCCAACGCCGGCCTTAACCTGGCGTCTGACATGTGAAAATCTTTAACATCTTCCGACTTGTGGGGTATCACATACCCCACAATTATTATTTTTTAGTTCCTTTAACTGAATTTTTGATATATATTTTTTATGACACTAAATACAAATATCACATTTCTTCATTAGCAACATAAAAACTTCTTGAGAAGAAGAAAATAAGAAAAGCTCACATCATCCTGTTTTAGGCAGTAAAAATACGTTTATAAAAAACTTTTATTTACAATGGTTCTATACCATCAAATAAACAGAAACAATAGAATATAAGTAAATAATACATTGCAGTGTACTATATTAAAAAAAATATATCAAAATATGTAAAACCAAAAAAGTTATGCATTTGCAAAGTGACTACAATTTTCGCAGTACATAAGCGCGTGTTCTAAACATAACATTTTTTCGCAAGTCTCACATACATATTTAGTTTTGCGATCACGATTACGAGGACAAAAATCACATCTGCGCGGTTTGTTTCTTTGTAGGAGGTTCTTCGGGTTCTCTTATGATTTTGAGCAAAGCCGTCCTTATTTCGCGAGATATTCTAAAGTTGGTCATCCTTGCTTTTTGATAATCATTTATCAATTCAAACCCCAACATTGTGAGAAAATCTTTTCTTTTCAGAATTAATCCATTATTATTTTCACGATGAATTATCTGGGAATTGATACCGGCAATCTTCATTATAGAACAAAATAGTGTTAGAGGCCATCGTCGGCTATTGCGAGATACATTATAGTTTGCAGACAATTCATCTACTGTATCTACCCCTCCTTTCGTTAGATTGTAGAATGAAATTATTTCAGGTAGCTTATCTTCGGATTCATCTACGGAATCGTCATGATGAAGGGTTGACATCAGCAGAACCACCTTGCCCTTTCTTGGAACGTACGATACTATTGTAAAATTTTCTTGAAAACCAAAAACACTTGACTTTATTGGTCTATTTCGAACATTCAAAAATGTCGGAGGGATTTCCCTTTTATTTTTTCGAATTGTACCGACTCCAGTCAGATGATGATTTGTACGGAGCTTTTCAAATAGATCGTAACTTGTGTACCAATTGTCACACGTAATATTTCTGTGACTACCATCATATGGACTGACGAGCCGTTCCACTATTGCAGTTGAAGTATTACTAAGAGCAAAGGCCCCATCAGGTTGCTTGCCCACACAGACCTCCATGTTTACTAAATAATGCGTTCGGGCATCTACCAAAGCTTGAACCTTAATGCCGTACTTAGCCGGTTTATTCGGTATGTACTGGCGAAATGGACATCTGCCTCTAAAAGCTTCCAATTTCTCATCAATGGTTAAATATCTACCAGGCGAATAGGCATTTTTGCAATTATCAGTAAATTTTTCTGTTATGGCTCTAATAGGTGCCAGCTTATCTATTTCGCGTCTTTGCGAGCGATTTTCTTTATTATCAAATCGCAAACATGTAAGCAAAAATTCAAACCGTCTTTGGGCCATAGTTACTCGAAATATTTCAAAACCGGTTCTGTCAGTTTTCCATAAATCCTTCAGTAAACGGTGGTTGTTTCGAAAAACTCCTGCTAAATATAGCAGTCTGAATAAAGCTTTTAGTTCTATATTATTTGTAGGTTGATAATAAGAAGATTTCTCCCATTCACGTGTTTTTTCCTCAATTCGTTGATTTGTCCACCGCGTAATATCGTCTATCATTTCTTCATCGATGAAAATAAGAAAACATTCAAGAGGACTTTTTTTAATCTCTAGCGGATCTTTTGACACCAGGCAATTGAGTTATCAGGTTCTCGCCTCGGGTTCTCACATTCCTGTTATAATATGTTTTTCTCCATTTAGTTCCATTTTTCCCTAAATAGTATTTTTCCCGATCTTGCACTATTTCATATTCATTTTCGGTTACATCATTTTCGTGTGCGTTAGTTAGTGGTAACACCGGCAGCTTCCATAAGGTTACCTTGTCCATCTTCATTATTTACTTCCTGCTCAACATCTGGATAGTCACTGTTTATGCTTACATTGTCTATCTCACTCTCATCGTCTGATTCAATTACTTCTTCATCTTCGTTTTGCACCTCCTTCCACAGATCCTGGAGGCGACGCATTTCCTTTTCGTAGTCTCCCATAGTTAACCTAATAATTTCAAGGGCTGGTGAATAATATCGACATTTAATAAGGAAACATACCTCAAAATTTGAAGCAAAGACGCGTAAACTGCGATAGAAATTTATTTGAGAAATGTTCGAATTTTGTAACACAATCCGACACGTGGGGTTTGACAAACCCTAGGTAAACTAAACCGTTCATTAACACAAACTCTAGCAAACTGTTGTCAAAATGGCTCCGCACGCTAAGAGACTCGACAATTTCCGAAACCTAACGAGAGGGATATGCATGTGAGCGCGGTATTTTTGAAATCGTCGGACATTTTAGTTATCTCTGGGTTTGTCACACCCCACATGTCGGACGCCGGGTTAACCACGTAGGCGCCCCGGGCGAGTCAATCATTTGGCGCCCTTTATTACATGATAATGATATAATACTTATGTATCATTATATATTAAAATAATAAAAGAAGTTAATTGGGTACCACATTTGTTTTAAATCTAAGATAACTCTAAGCTTGTCTGGCGGTTGGTTGAACTCGAAACATGTTAAAACTTTACTTTTCTAGCTTTGTTGTCGGCAAATTCTCTAATAAGGCAAGCAAAATCTAGGTTTTCTGCAAGTTGATTTTCCATGGACAGTGAGGCCAAACTGGTCAATCTGGTTTGAGACATTGTAGACCGCAACTACTACGTTTTAATCAATTTCAGTTTCGAAAAACTGCGTCCACCATTTGCAACAGTCACTGGTATCGTTAACAGAATACGCAAGGATATCCAGTTGGGATATAATTCTTGAAGGTTATGCTTCTTGATAAAGTTTAACGCTTCAATAGGCGTTTCTTGATTGTCTTCAAGATAATGTTGCAGGCCTAAAATTTAATCGCACGACAAATTGCCATCGATATCTGATTTAAAGTTGACAGTTAACTGTTCCTGTAATTTAGCGCAATGTTTTAATAATCGTTCTTTATTTTGATTCCTTTTTATGTTAAACAAGAAACTCCACGTCGTAGAAAAATCTTGCATCTGCTCAAATCTTTCTTTTATAGATATAATCATGGTATCCAAAAGAGCATTAAAAAAATCACGGTCCCCTGGGCGACCGCCCGGGTCAGTCGTCTCTAAAGTAATGGAAAAGTGTATAAACACCGAATTACAAAAATTTCTTGAAAAACACAGTCTAATCCACGACAGGCAGTATGGATTCCGTCAGCGCAGATCAACTGCCGACCTCCTTTTCTTTTGTCACCCATTCTTGGAACAAGTCTATGGAACTACACGGTGAATCGCAGATTGTCGCTCTAGACATATCCAAAGCAAACTTCCGACCTATGGCCTACCACCAAAACTATGTACCTGGACAGCAAATTTCCTCTCCAACCGGAGGATTTCTGTGGATGGCCATTCCTCTAAACTGTATCCAAATAACGCAGGAGTTCCTCAAGGTTCAGCTTTAGCCCCTACTTTGTTTCTTCTCCACATCAATGACCTCCTCTCTAGCACACCCAACCCGGTTCACAGTTACGACAGCACCCTCCACTCAAATATACAATTTTCTAAGCCTGACTCTTTAGCCCAATTAGATGAGGATCGCAGACTCATGGAGGATTCTGTCTCCGTGGATCTCCAAAAAATATTAGACCGGGGAGTACTATCAAACGTGGCCTACCTGCCGAAATGCAGATATCTACTTTAAAAGGAAAAAAAGGTGTATGCATTTAAAGAAAAGAAAAAAAATTGGGTGCAACTGGTGATCAGAGGAAAGCACAAGAACAAAATATGTTGTGTGGTTAACAAAACTAATTAAATATTACATCAAACGGTTAAGTTTTTTGACGAAAAAAGGTCAAGAAGTGGCAGAAAAAATATTGTGAAATTTTTATTTTTCTTCTTAAAACGTCAAAGTCGCGATTTGAAACGTCAAAATTGGCAATTTTCAGACAAATAATCTGCAACAAATGCGGATTGTTTAGAAGAAATGTCGTAATAGGTGTGTTTTACAAACTTTGGGTTAGTTGAATAAAAAGGATTTTTCTTTCCAAACAAATGTTTATTCCTTGTCCCGACGCGTTTCCACCTATTAATTGGTCATCCTCAGGGGAATTTCTCCATTGTTGAATAGGACCAAAAAACTATACAGTTGTAGGATGGATCCACTGGCGTCAGAAGTGTTACTAACACGAACAGAAGCAAATTTTATTGAGAATAAGAACGAATTTTTGTTTTAACTTGCAAATTAAGCTTAAAAGACTTCAAAGCCGCGAAACGTCAAAATGGGCAATATTTAGGCATAGAACGTTGCCAGATTGTCAAATATTTCCGAGTATGTCTGTGTTTTGAGAGAAAACCTTGTTAGTAGTTCATTTTAGTAAATTTGTATTGATTTGACTGAATAAAGACTGTTGTTAGTTTTTATGTATTTACTGTATGATTAAAAAGAAAAGGATTCTTTGTTTTTTGTTTTAATTTTTCTCTTCCTGATAAGAATCGTGTAATTTTTTTGCAGTATGACATCGACCAGGATGGATTTTTACGCGTGGGAGAAGTGGCGGATCTGGTGGAAAGCCGTGAGTACAAACGCGACATTCCAGGGCATGTGGTGAGGAGAATACACGAGATGGCCGATAAGGACAAGGACGGCAAGATAGACTTCAATGAATTCATTGAGATGGTCCGAAATCCAGATCTGAGACACATCTTTGGACACTACATTAACACGTAAGTATTATAATATATTGTTACAAATCACTTCAATAGATGTAGGTGTTGCCACATCTCCAAACTTCCCCAACATCTGTGAATTCTTGCCCAGTTCCTCTGTCGTGTCTGCATGGTCCTCTTTCTCCTTCACTTCGCGCAGCCTGTTGCGGCGAGGTTGAGATGCATTCTTCGCTGCTTCAAATTCCAAGCCATAAATGACGAAGCCTGTAAGTGTTTTGAACCTTCCGAGCCTCAAAGCTTGTTGCATCTCGTTGTCAAGTACCCCATAGATGAAGGTCTGGACGGTGATCTGGTTGACAAATTCTTCTGGAGCTTGGGCATACGCCAGCCGCACAAGTTTCTCCACTTCGGCCCTAAATTCTTGCAGAGTCTCATTTGACTTCTGGACCCTTGTCTTTAGTTGTGTCTGGTAGACCTGGCTCATGTACTTGTTACCATATCTCAAATCTATGGCCTATATCACGGTTAAGTAGTTTTGCTGTTTCGACTCCGGGATGTTCTGGAGGATTTCTAGGGCTTTACCTCGAAGCGAGAGAATTAGAGCAGTTGCTGCCTGTTGTTCGCTCCACCCATTGCTGAGATTTGCCACCTCAAACTGCCTCCTGTACATGCGCCACGATGTTTCTCCATCAAAAGTCGGCGGCTTTAAGGTTCCATGAAGCTGCTGCACGGCTGGTAAATCTTCTTCCGGCCGATTTTGAACTGGGGACATTCCAGAAATTCCTCTTGGTTGAGTTCTATCAGTCTGGCCCATCACCTGTTATCAGTTCTTTATGTCTGGTTTCTGTGCCTTTCATGATCATCTTCATTTCTTCTTTCAACCCTTCCACTTCTTCCCATTGTTTGTCCAAATCTTCTGTTACATTTTCTACTTTCCTGTCCACCATTTCTATTTGTTCGTTGATCTGTTCAATTTCTTCTTTTACATCGACTCTCATATTGTGAAACATACTTCAGAGGTCTTCTTTATCTTATTGTCGTTGTTGTTCGTCTTCTTCGCGCTGCTTCTTGAGTTCTTCTTTATCTTCAAGACGCCTCTGTTCATCCTCTTGTCGTCTTCTATCGTTTTCTTCGCGTTGTCTTTTCAGTAAGTCCATCATCTCTTTGATTTCAGCCATCTTGTCATAGTCAGACGATCTGGTGTTTACCATTTACAGCTAGCTTAGTTTTTCACTTCTTCACTCACTTATCCCACTTCTGACACCAAATTGTTGCGTTTTCGCCGGGTTCTGGATAAGTGAGACTTTAAATTTTACCAAAACAACTTTATTTACTCTCTAAATATGGATACAATAAAAGTTCTAGGATGTCTCTCTCACAAAACACTTAGTCTATCTGGCTTTACAATCACTAATCTGGAGAAAAGTCACTACACTGGAACTACAGTCGCTACCCTCTAACACTTTACACTGATTACTGCTTCTTCGAGTCACTTCAACATTCTCTAACTGAACTGCACTGCCTGAGCTGTCTTGCTTTCGCCTTTATATACCCGTCGTAACTTCCACCTCATTTCCAGGACCTTCTTTTGCTAGAAACTTCTGTGAATACAGATCGGCCCCGTGTGTATACAGGGGGATGTATATACAGGATGATCCAAATGTGGTCATCACTCCTATGTTACACAAGAGGTGTTTCTCGTACTATAAGATCTCTCTGCGTCTACAGGATGTAAGCGTTCTCTGTGTATACAGGGTGTATATACAGAATGTTCGGAATGCGCATACCTCTGTTATCCGTTCCGACGGGGTAAAAGTTGGTAACTTCGTTATTTTTGGTCCTAGAGGGTTGAGACTTCACCTGTGTGGGATCACCCCAGGCACCCCGAGGGTGGTGGGGGAGGCGGTGTTGCCAGATTGTGCAAGAATTCCCATGTGTTGGGGAAGTTTGGAGGTATGGCAACACCACACCTACATCTGTTGAAGTGTTTTGTAACAATATTATATAATACCAAATCTTCCATAGTATTATAATCATCTAGAATGTAGTCTATCAAATTTTTATGATTTTTCTTCTAGAAACGTCAAACTTGCAATTTGAAACTCATTTTTAAACAAACATTCTAAAACGAAGTCGAATTTTGAGACAATAAACATTAAGTGAGTGGTAAGACACGAAGCAACGTGCCGCCACCTAGTTGCGGAACCAAGTAGTATGTTGTCACGGCAGCTCCAAATAACACAAAGTGTTAAAAAATAGAGACTGTATACAACTAACTAACAATTTAGTAAATTGTCAGCCCTGGCCCATTAGATACACCAGCCCTAGACTCATCACAATGAACAGCCAAGTTATTCAAAGCAATGAGTCCTTTTCTCTTGTTGGCATTTCTGTGGATCGAAATCTTAATTGGCACCAAGATGTCACATCAATTGCAGAAGCGGCAGCTAAGAAATTTGGTTTCCTCTTCTGGGCTCGCAAATACTTTTCACCAGCTAATCTCTATACCTTATATACTTCACAAATAAGGCCAAACGTCGAATACTGCTCCCACATCTGGGGTACCGCTTCCTCTTTTACACTCACTATCCAGGGCTCCATTCAGAAAAGAGCTATACGTCTCATCGGTGACCGTACCCTCACCCAAAGGCTGCCATCCGTTGCCCACCGACGTGCCGTTGGTGACCTCTCTCTCTTTTATAGAAATCTGCACGGGCACTGCTCAGAGGAGCTTTTATCCATAGTTCCTCCACCTGCTGCCCCCAACAGATCTACCAGGGGAACAGAGCGAATGCACCCGTTTACTGTCTAGGTCACCAGACATAGAACATCTTGTTATGCCCGCTCTTTTGTCCCGAGGACTTCCAAGTTGTGGAATTCCTTGCCGGCACATGTTTTTCCTTCACCCCTGAACCTCCAAACTTCCAAACCTTCAAGTCCAGAATTACCAAGTTGTCTCTTTCCTCCGTGTAAACACCCACGGTACGATACTATTTAGGCTGTAAGCCCTGGTGGTGTGATGTTGAAATTTAAAAAAAAAATTTTTTTTTGAAGGATTTGTATGAAAATTCACTACTATAACGCGCTGGCTGCGTCCAGATTTTTTAACTTGTAAAGTTAAATGATTGTTTTGTTTCTGTTTTTACTAGAACATAATCAGGGTGGAGATTTTTGGCGTTATCTTGCATAATACATAATTTGTTTGTGATTTATTTTCAGATATATCCGTATCGTGGTACCGAAGACGATAGATCCTTTCAGGACCCAGACTGACGGTTTATATGAAGAAGAGTACAGCTGTTATCCCCCGGCTGTGGGTATGATAATCATATCTCTGATAGAGATTATCTTCTACTGTATCGACGGTGCTATGGAGAAGACTGACAAACCAGCCTCAGGACCAATTGCGACGTTGTTCGTGTACGATCCAACAAGGAGACATGAGGCTTGGAGATATTTTACTTACATGTTTGTACATATCGGGTAAGTTGTATTATAACAGTTGCACACAAGAATCTTAAAATTCATAATCACTGCTATTTTTGATAATGCCAAAACAATAGCACCGGTTTACAACTTTAAAACGAGAATTATCCGTGAAGCAATCGAGATTGAAAACCGTCCCGATTGTTTAAATAAGAGAGATGATGGTCTTCGCCTTCCGACTACTTGGAAACCTATTATATCTTCTTTGCAAACACATAAAAAAAATCCACAGACAATTTTATTTCCCCATTATCTGTCCCAACAAATGCCGGTGACCCAATTAGTCCTCCTCATCCTCTAAGTACCGTGACCAAAGCCCCCCACTTAATTGACGGTGACCCCACTACTTTCACTGATAACGAAGCAGGTAGACAGAACGACATATATAAGACAAGATTTGCAACGAACTGCCAGATCTCTCTGAGGCCTAGGATTGAACACACTGAGACCTCACAGACGATCTCCGGCGAGATTTGGGGAGTAGGCAGATTGAGGCCCCGTAATCGAGCTACAACAACCCAACCCACCTTTGTCCACCACTCTAAGGAGTAGGCAGATTGAGGCCTTAGAGTGTCCTTACATATTTCCTTTACCCACCTTTGTCCACCACTCTAAGGAGTAGGCAGATTGAGGCCTTAGAGTGTCCTTACATATTTCCTTTACCCACCTTTGTCCATCACACTAAAGAGTAGGCAGATTGAGGCCTTAGAGTGTCCTTACATATTTCCTTTGCCCACCTTTGTCCACCACTCTAAGGAGTAGGCAGATTGAGGCCTTAGAGTGTCCTTACATATTTCCTTTACCCACCTTTGTCCATCACACTAAAGAGTAGGCAGATTGAGGCCTTAGAGTGTCCTTACATATTTCCTTTACCTCTTGAAAATGGCTCCAAAACAGGAGCCGAAACGTCGAGTTTCCATAAATTCTGGACGCTGTTTAACCCAAGAACCAAGCATGTCTCATATATATATATATATATATATATATATATATATATATATATATATATATATATATATATATATATATATATATATATATATATATATATATATATGTATATGAATATATGAACTGCTAACGCTAATAGCTATAGAGTAAAAGTAATTGAATAGAAATAGAAAATCTTGTGGATTTTGTAATCAACTTGTGTTTAACATGATGTGTTGTTTATTTTCAGTGTATTTCACCTGGTAGTGAACCTTTTGGTGCAGTTATTGTTGGGTGTTCCTTTAGAGATGGTCCATAAATGGTGGAGAGTCCTTTTAGTATATTTTGCTGGAGTTATAGCGGGATCTTTGGGAACCTCTCTTGCAGATCCCACAGTCAAATTAGCTGGAGCCAGTGGAGGTGTCTACTCACTGATTACCGCCCATATAGCGTCCATCATCTTGGTAAGTCTTGATAGAGCCCCAATTTGAATCAAATTAAGAGTATTTAAGGCTAGGTGTATTCTCACCATAAGTAGAACTGCAGGCTGGTTTCGCTCTAATTATTGCTCATCAGTACGTTATACTAATTACAGCGAAAACACACCTATAAAGTTATGCTGATATGGTAGCCAGCCTCCTAGGACATTGTGAGATGTACAACAGGGTTGTCATCTCAGTGGGGAACCAGGTAGTATGTTGGCACGACAGCTCCAAATAACCCAAAATGTTATAAACATTATTTCAACAAATTTGTAACATTTTGTGTTATTTTGAGCTGTCGTGACAACATACTACCTGGTTTTGCACCGAGATGGCAACCCTGTCTTACAGCTGACAATGTCCTAGGAGGCTAGCTACCAAAAAAGCCGGATTACTTTATACGTGTGTTCTTTCTTGCTGTAATTAGTATACCGTACTGACGAGCTCTAATAGAGCGAAACCGGTCTGCGGTTCTAATTGTGGTGAGAATGGATCTAGCCTTACATAGACATTTTATTGCTTATACTGAGAATAATTTTGAAAACAATCCGGGTTCTTTCTGGTCTTATATTAACAAGTTGAGGATGGTTCATGATCTTCCTGAGGCTATGTATTATGATGTGAGTGATTCTTTGCATGATTCGGTGGGTCTTTTTGCTAGTTTTTTCTCATCTGTGTATGAGGGTCAAGCTGGGAGTGTCGGTCCCGATCCTTTTTTACGTGAATCGGTAAATATGACTGTGCCTAGTGTTACTTCTGCTGATATCATTGATCGTATCTGTAGTTTGAAAGATAAAGTTACCTACGGTCCAGATGGAATCCCCTCCCATCTGTTAAAATCTTGTGCCTTCACCTTGGCAATTCCACTGAGGATTCTCTTTAACATGTCTTTGTTGTCTGGTGAGTTTCCACATATTTGGAAACATTCTTATTTGATGCCCGTTCATAATCAGGGACCAAAGCATTTGGTTACTAATTATAGAGCTGTTTGTATTCAGTCATAGATACCCAAACTTCTTGACTTTTTTGTCTCTAGACATATAACTTGGGAATGCAGACATGTTTTTGTCGAACAGCAGCATGGTTTTCTTAAAGGAAGATCTACAACAACCAACCTTCTTCGTTACCAGAATGTATTGGTTTCAGCTTTGGAGGATAGGTTACAGGTTGATTCAGTGTATACAGATTTCTCCAAAGCGTTTGATAAGGTTAATCACGCCTTATTATTGTGAAAACTTGCATTGTTGGGTTTTAATGCCAATTTGTTGTCTTGGGTGTGCAGCTTCCTTACGGGTAGATCCCAGAGTGTAAAGATCAGAAACTTCATTTCTGATAGTATTACTGTTTGTTCAGGAGTTCCTCAGGGTTCACATTGTGGACCAGTCCTCTTTAATCTTTTTATCAATGATGTTATACATTCACTTAAGCATAGTCAGATTTTGATGTTTGCTGATGATATCAAAATTTTCAAGATTGTTCGTTCCAGACAGGACGCTTTACTTTTACAGGAAGACTTAAATAGTTTTGCTCGGTGGTGTGGTGACAATCTTTTGACTCTGAATGTTGATAAGTGTTTCTGCATTACATTCACTAGAGCTCAGTTTCCCATTGACTTTGTGTACTTCATGGGCTCTAATGCTTTATAGAGGAAGGAAATGATTAAATACTTGGGCATTGTGTTGGATAGGGTATTATCTTTTAAGGATCACATAGAATACATAGTATCTAAAGCATATAAAATGTTAGGATTTATACATAGATCAACTCTGGATTTTTCATGCAATAGCTTGAGAAGGCTGTATTGTGGTCTGGTTCGCTCTTTGTTGGAATGCTCTTCTGTAGTCTGGAGACCGAATTACAATATTTATATCAATCAGATTGAGGCCATACAAAATAGATTCGTAAGAATTTGTGCTTACAGAATGGACTTGTAGAGAAATGATCTTAACTTTTCTTATTTGCGAAATCGGCTGCACCTTCAGTCACTCAATGGTAGAAGGATTGTCAGTGATGTTTGTTTTTTGCATAAATTATTAGTGAATAAAATTAATAGTCCTTTGCTTGAGTTAGTCTCTCTAAGGATTCCGGACCGCACGAGAGCAAGGGAGGTTTTTGTGGTTCCCTTCCATCGAACCAATTATGGCTTTTTCAGTCCGATGTCGAGAGTAGCGAGAACTGCAAATGATTATTCGGAGCTCTTGGATATGTTTGATGATTCTGACCGTTCAATTAGAGACATTTTGAGAGTGTTATTGATTGAATTATTATACATACGGTGTACGGGTTATGTTATGCTTTTTTTATGTTCTCATATTGAGATAGGTTATTTAAGACTAATGTAGTTTTAGATGTTCTTATTAGTATTGTAATTGGTTGATCCGTTGAATAAATAAATTAAAAAAATAAAAAATAAAATAAACTTACATTGTCCCTATATTAGGGTAGAAATGGGTCAGGGCTGACAATTTACAAAATTGTTATAGTTGGTTGTACACAGTCTCTATTTTTAAACATCTTTTGTTATTTGGAGCTGTCGTGACAAAATACTACCTGGTTCCGCACCCACATGGCAACCCTGTCTTACATCTCAAGAGTATTATTATTACTATTAATATTATTATTATTATTATACTCTTTCACTACACAACATTTTGTCTAAACTGACGTAACTAAGCTAAATTAATACAATATTTGTGGCAAAAAACCTGTGTAAGGGTGGTTGCTTTACAGACTAGGTGATTATTAAGAGGATAATTTGTTAATTACTCACTATTATAATTTGTCTTTTCTCATCTTCTAGAATTGGAACGAGATGTCTTTTCCGCTGGTGCAGCTCCTCATATTCGTGGCCGTTACTGTCAGCGATATCGGAACCTCCATTTACAACCGTTACGTCCTGGATGTAAACGAACATATAGGTTATGTTGCTCATTTTACCGGCGCGCTGGCTGGTTTGTTGGTTGGCTTCAACGTTCTGCGCAATCTGAACACCACCAGGACTGAACGCATCATTTGGTGGACGTCTATCATCATATACGCCATTCTTATGGGTTTCGCCATCATCTGGAACCTCGCATACACTGATTATTATCCGAAACCCGTCCGGGCATACAACAGATTAGGCCATGAAGTTTGAGGGAATGGTGTTACTATCACAAACTTTATGCTCAGCAAGCCATGACTCTTAATTTGAGGGTTTTCCGATGTTAAGTGACGTATAGTGTGACAGTTTCTTTAACCATCGTTAAGTGACAGTGCCTTTGAACAGTGTTGAAATTATTAAACTGACAGTTTCTTGCCGAAAATGTCTTAAGATTGTGTAGATGGTCAGGGAAAATGTTACAAAAATGTTTTGTTTAAGACGACGAATTTTTATAGTAGTCCATGACTGTCGTCTGTCAATTATGACACTTTGACCATTTATAGCGCAATACTGAGTATGACAATATGTTGACAATCGTTATTTGCAATTTTTTCTTTAAGTAATAAACTTTTAGGTCGTTCGTAGTCAGGAAAGTCGTTACAAAAATGTTTGGTTTGATGAAACAACTTCATAAATAGTAGGCTATGACTGTCATTTTGTCAAATATTAAGGATTTATGATGGTAAACATCATTATTGGTTTCTGACTATTGATAACTTTTGCTATTTTTTCTTACTTAATAAGTCTTTATATCTTGTAGAGGACCAATGTGCATAAAGTTTTGTTTGATGAAACAAAATGTTGAATCGTAGGTACTACCCGCCATCTGTCTAGGATAATGGATTTCTGATGTTGTAGATCAGCTATATAACAAATAATTGTTACCATTGTTAAAATTGTTTTTTTTTTACACCAACAATTAGTTTCTTGTCGGTTTTTTTTAAGTCTCTTAAGCGGTTAGCACATTTTTTATCATTCATCTGGAGGTTGTTGAGCAAAATTGTTGCAGAAAAAAGTTTTGCTTGAAGAAACACCTCATTGAATAGTAGGCTATGACTCCGTCTGTCAATAATCATAATTTTTTACGTTGAATATCATACAAGATATGATAATTTCCACGAGCATTGTTTAATTTTCCAGTTCTCTTTGAAGAAACAACTCTTGACTAGCATGCCATGGCCGTCATCTGTCAAAGATCATGAGCTTTTAATATTGAACGTCATGCAAGGTGCAACAACTTGTTGACTAGTAGGCCATGATTGTTTAAAATCACGAATTGTTAAACATCATGTAAGGTGTAAGAATTTTCTGAACTGTCGTTAAAATTTATAGGTTGCTTTCACACAAACAATTTACCACTATTAACCTCTTAGATCGTCCACAAAATTATTACAGAAAATACTTATTTTGACTAGCATGCAAAGAACAACAACTTTTTGAATAGTAGGCCATGGCTGATTGTCAAAAATCATTATTTGTTTGACGTTAAACATCATGTAAGGTATATCGATTTTCTCGACAGCTATTGACTGTTAAAATTTTCAGTTTTGTTTTTACGGAAGTTTCTTTGAGGAACAACTTTTGGCTAGCATGCCATGGCTGTCATCTGTCAAAGATCATGAGTTATTAATGTTGAACTTCATACAAGGTGTAATCACTTGCTGACTAGTGGGCTATGGATATTTGTCAAAAATCATAGATGAAAGATCATGTAAGGTCTATCGATTTTCTCGACAGCTATTGACTCTTAAAATTTTCAGTTTGTTTTTACGGAAGCTTTGTTTGAGGAACAACTTTTGGCTAGCATGTCATGGCTGTCGTCTGTCAAAGATCATGAGTTATTAATGTTAAACTTCATACAAGGTGTAATGACTTGTTGACTAGTGGGCTGTGGATATTTGTCAAAAATCATAGATTTTTGATGTTAAAAATTATGAAAGGTCTATCGATTTTCTTGACCGCTGCAGTTTGTTTTTACATAAACAATTTCTTAGCATTTGGCCAATGAAATCGCTACAGAAAAAGTTTAGTTTAGAGGTGAACACATTGTTGACGTGGCTGTTGTCTCTTAAACATCATGCAAGTTGTATCGGTTTTCTTGGGTGTTGTTAATTTTGCAGCTTTTCTTCCTGACATTATTTATTATCAGTAGTTTTAAAGTTTCATTAGTAATCAGTGAGGTTGCGATAAAAGTTACATAAGTGGAAAGCATGTTTTTTTACAAGGTAGATTTTTTTTATTGACAATGACATTTAAAATGATGATAAATATGGCTGGGTGAAGGTCGGACTCCTGTCAACCAGTCAACTGTATTTGCAGCCAGTGAATGACATAACCTCGCTTTTGACATGTCACAAATGTCAATAGAGGGAAGGTTGTGATATTTATATTCTCTTATTTTTCTCTTATCATTTTTCTTTAATTGTAAGTTCATTTTCTGCAGAGTATAACGCATAAATCATTAAAATAATTTCAATGAATTGAATATGTTGTCATTTTCATTTAAATAGATGGGTGATTCATAGTGCTATTGAAAATTAGTAAACTGAGACAAAGTCAAGTGGATTTAGATTAGAAAGGTGTGGTGGTTTGACTTTATCTTTTTATTTATGACATTAAAAATATTAAGCAATATGTCTAGGTCAAGGCCTGACTCTTGTCAACCAGTCACCCTTATTTGCAGCCAGTGAATGACATAACTCCACTTTGACTTGTCACAAATGTAACTGGGGAGAAGGTTGTGATATTTTATATTTTTCCGTTATTCTCTTATCTTTTTTTTTTGAAGTTTGCGGCAGAGTGTAACAGGTAAATTATTAAAAGAAAAGAATTATTTGAATGTGTTGTGTCTTTATTTAAATACTGGTAAATTACTAAACTGAAAAAAATTCAAGTGTATTTAGACCAGAGAAGTGTAGCGGCTTAACTTTATCTTTTCTTTTTCGATGAAAATTTTACTTTAAGTTAAGTAAATTAGTTAATAGTACATTTGATATGGATAAATTAGAAATTTTAAAAATAAATAAAGAAAAGATAGTGGTAAATGAAATAAACATGTTATATTTCATATGATACATATTTTTCTATCGTAGACAATCGTATGTTAGTTGTGCTAAGTATTATTTTATTATTTTGCTTATCACCCTCGTTGGTTTTGACATGGGCTAGAGATGACTTTGCCTAACGCCCAAATGTATTTTTTCTTATTGAGGAGTGATTTTGTCACAGACACGTCAATAACTCATTGGCTCATCAAGGAATCAAAGCCCGGACTTCTCGCTTTATAGACTTACAATATTGTGCAAATTAATGGAATTGGTAGGATTAGTAACAGCAGAATTTACTTTTTGAATTTAGTGGGCTGTATTAATAATAATAAAAATCGTTAACTATTACAATAGTACACACTTGTCGCTTCAATAGTCTAACACTCTGGTCGTTCTTGTCACTGTTTTCTGGGGTTTACCCGCACATGCATAAAAATAGTCAAAGCTCTAATTAATTTGAAACAGGAATCATGGGCAAATTTTATAATGGTGGTTGTAAGCTAGCCTCGAATGTTTCCTTTCATTAGCCACAGATTTTTGTTAGTAAAAAGTCCGAATTTTATAATAAAATTGTTTATTGCCTACAAAATAATAGTTTTATTAAATTATAAAATTAGCAATATATATCTTAAACATCAATACATCTGTGGTCAACGTAGCTTATATACTTTGTTACCTCCTTCAAAGAAAATACTTAGAAACCGTGGTATATGGTGATTGACCTCAGGTGGATATAGATCTGCTCAATAGTGATTTGCCTATAACACCCTACCCTAAAGTAGCTAACTATCAGATTATTATATTTATTAAGATTAGCAATACTTTTAGGAGATTGACAGATCTGGATGTAGTTGGATACTCACGTTCTTTCTTGGTTTGTTTTGCACTGCCTGGAGTCCTATATTTATGGGCGCCCCAGACTAGTGCCAGGTAATATAGAAATTTAGATATCTAGATAATCGTTAGTAAGAATAAATAGTTTTTGCAGACGCCAAAAGAAAGAAGATATTGGGAAGGAATGTCTCTTCAATCAAACAGATATGTTAATGTAACAAAGTATATAAATTTATTCATATAAATTAAATTTGGAATAGCAAACAAAATGAAATAAAAATGGTTGGTAAATCTCAAATAAACATTAATTGCACACAAATAAAAATCAGATAAACAGCAAGAACTTCAAGAAAAAGAAATTATCATTTCACTTACATATGACAAAACAATAAGATAAAGATGTTACTAAAATACTGATGTTAGCCACTTGAGCTTTATATGTAAGATGAAATACTATATTTTACAGTTAAAAAGCAAACACAAATTATTAGGTAAATCACTTGACGTTTGTCAATCAATTTGATTAATTTTTCAATTAGTTAACTGGCCACTTCTTTGAGTGAGGTTCCAAAAAAATAATATATTCCTACATGAAATGTCTACATTAATTATTGAAAATAAGAGATATTAAAAAGAATGTACAGGTTAGATATTTTACAGACCGAATTTGCTAATTATAATTTCAAAAACTATTTGTTTAAATTCACAGATAAAATTCAACAGATTAAACAGGAAATTTACAGTTATCCTTATAGAATCTCGCTGACAGTTTAAGTTCAAATTTGTTTACGTTATTTTGGAAAGTTCAAGTTACAAGGCTTCAGATATTAGATTGCTGCATGGAAAATTTTGCCGGTTCAGAGAAAAAGGAGTTACACAGACTCACCAAATGTTCCTGTATTTAGTTACCTGATGACCCTATGAAGATGCATACCAAGTGGGATCAACTATGAGCACCTGAGACAGGTTCACAGACTCCAATAAGAGAGGAAAAGCTGGGGAAAACGAGTAGTACTTTCCATTAGCGGTTATTGGGCCGGTGGATTTATTGCTCCAATACTCTAAGACCATTTGACACCTATGTCGATGTTCTGAATTCGCTTTGCACATCACAATTAAAACGTGAATTGGCCCGAGTGAAATTCACTGCCAATTGACTTAAAGTTCGGTAATAACCAGGAACTCTTTCTGATTAAGGCAAGAAATCAACAGGTCGGAAAAAAGAACCACACTTAACTCGCGTTTTTTTAATGCTAAATATGAAGTTTATTTAAACTCGAAACCCGCCTAAATGACTTTAAACAATCACTGACAATTATTATTAGATGGTATGGATAACAGAAAGGGTTTTGTCGCCCATTTTTAAGATAATATTTAACCACCGCAACTCAAAGGTGTTCACACGGAAACGTCCCAGCTGAGACTCCCTGCTAACGTGTTCAGTTCTGCAATTCCTAACTGCTGCATGCCAACTGTCTTACCGTGATTTTTGGTGGCTGTGCGCAAGCTCTTTCTAGCCTCCACTCTTCAAATGAGATAAAACGAGAGCTTCAATCAGTGGCGAAGTCTTGATGTCTTCTATACACACCTCCACAATAATGGACACGTCCGTTCGTTTGGTAACCGATTTTCTATATTTCATCATAATTACGTCAGCTTCTGTTGTTTACCTAGAATCTCAGGGCAATAGAGATATTCATTTTCCCCAAAATAATATGTAACGTTTTTCAATATTTAGATTTCGACGTATATTATAGGGAATTCAGTATGGTTCTTACGATACAGAATTTCTTAGCGAATTTTCATCAAAATTATTTTGAAACCTAAAACTTGAAATATTTATTAGTGATAGGGTTTTTGGTATTATTTAGATACTTGGGGGCTTTCTAAGTGTATTTTGAACCAGTAATGATTCCAGATAAAATGTGAATCGTTACAACTTCCATGAAAGTATAAGCCTTCAATTTATTTTTCAAGTAAGTCAAATTACCATTACAATAATTAATACAGGATTCCCACTCGTCTGGAAAACCAGGAAAAGGCAGGGAATTTGTAGATGAAAAATTTTTGTCAGGGAAATTGGAAAAACTGGGAAGAATTGGGAAAATTGACTGAGAGTCGGGGAATTTTTCTCCTTTTTAGGGAAATATTCTTTGTTTCCTTTTTATGATAAATAACTGAAACAATGTGTTTTCTTTTTGTGCAACTCTGAACCATTTATTTAATCATTTCTTTTTCCACAAAACCACAGTAATTTTTTTTTCATTTTGCATTCGTTAGTCGCTTTTTATTTGAAATGGGGAGCTGTGTTTTCCTCCATGAAGCGAACACCTACTGTGTTCTGTAGTAGGTAGTGTGTTACACATGTTACGGTTAAATTGTAGATCAAAGTCAGGGAAATCGATTTTCGCATGTCAGGGAAAAGTCAGGGAAATTGATATGCTGTTTTTGGTGGGAACCCTGTAATAAGAAATGTGTCCCCCTTTAGTGTCAATAACTGCTTTTACTCATTTTAATATTGACTTGAAAAGATTATGACAGTTTTCAGCGATCGACTCATTTCGACACCACCCCTGAATGAAACTTCTATTGTCTCTGTTTTTGAAGTTCAGTCGATTTTGCACGGTCTAGCCTTGGCAATAACCTATGTGTTCTCCATGGGGTTTAAATCAGGTGAATCTCAATGCCAGTAATATCAAACTGTTGTCTCCTTATCCTGATTTGACAGCTAACAAGTGACAAGATACAGTGTTGCAATATTTAAAGAACGAACCAAAAAACAACAAACTTAATTTGCACAATACTGTATGTATTTCTTATTGCGAGATATTAAAAATTATTAAGCTTCACCAGAGTCAATTGTCAAACTTTCACAATCAAAAATAATTGACATATATGGGTTATTTTAGTAATATCCATGGCCAGGTTTGATCACATTAATTTTTGATATCTCGATATATTTTAAATGGCACAAGTGTTCAAGTGTAAACATATTTTTTTAGATTTACAACGAAACACATTTATTAGATTGTAGAGCGTAAACAAGTGCATTTAAAAAAAACAATGAACAATGGGAGAAATGAAGAGATATAAAAACACACATCACCAATTAAAAATAATTATTTCATTATTACTATTATTACTTATAAAGACTTTGTATTTTTATGCGTGGGATATTTTAAGGTGGATATTTTTGATATATATATATATATATATATATATATATATATATATATATATATATATATATATATATATATATATATATATATATATAATAGATTTATTATCTCTGTATTATATGTTTGTATGTGTATTATTTTTGCCAAAAATTACTATTTGCATTTATATATTAAATCACTCCATTGATGTACTTTTGGTATTGTGTATGTATATATTTTGTTTAATTTGCCAAGAATGATCCCAGGCTAACCAATAATTATACAGTGTGTGCCCGAATGGAGTTAATAAGAGGCACAAATCATTATTATTGATTTTTCGAGAGGTCATTATTTTAAAAAAAAAGCTGCTTCTAAAATTGAGCCTTAGGTCATATGTTAGCGAATTTTCATTAAGAAAGATTCGCTAATAGAGAGGTAACAATGACCTAACACGTCAGCGTCATCAGAGAATGAAAAAATTCTAAACTGAGTTTACAATTTTTTCATCTTCTGATGACGCTGACGTGGTTAGTGAAACGATCGTAACATCTTTGAAATATGTGTTGTGGTGATTCGGGTGTTCTCCAAGTGTACTTATTGTATCTTAGTATTAAAATTTACAGCAAAAACCAGAAAAACCTGTCAATTATTTTATCTTGAAGCACAGTTTTATCCAGTATTATTTTTTCATGGGTTTTCATGGGATCATTTTTAGCTACCTTACATTTAGACTGATTTTTATGTTAGTGTTGAGTAATATTTGACAATTCTAATTTAAAATTTGTTAAGGGTTTAAGTAATAAGATTAGATTGTACTAATTCATTCAAACAAATGAATTAGTACAATCTAATATCTAATACCAGAACCGATGAATTCTTCTCATAGTGAAGTAACCTTTGCTCACGAACTTCTCGTACTCATCGAAATTGAGCGTATATGTTAGAAATTCTAGAACTTTTGATTGGTTGAAGATAATGTGGCAAAATCTTATATCAAATTGTAGAAAATTTAATTATATAAAATCTCGTTTCTAATAATTTTTCTAAGAAACGATTGCGGGAGGCACTAGAAGCAAATGTTTAATAAAAAGAGTGAGGTAAAAATGATTTTTTTTTAAGATTATAGATTTTTAGTAACGTATATCTCGAAAACCATTGAGAATTTCACAAATATGTTTATTTATTTATTCAAATTTGCACCTACAGAATTAAACAATTCCAAATGGTACTTAAAAATAAAAAATAACTTTAAAGTAACAAAATCACTGTCTTAAGACAGTTTTCATCCTAGATATAGTAATATAAAAGATATCACAATTAGAAAAATTATCATTATAATTATGCAACAATCTGTCCATGAAACTGTTACATCCATAGTTGGTCCTGTGTGTTCCCTCAACAAAAAAAAAGTTGCTGTTGGCGAGTTGAGAGTGGTGGAACATGGAAAAGGACCAACTCGAGCAGATCATTACAGTCAATGTGACCATTGATTAACTTATATATAAACATCAATGAAAGATACTCATGTCGCGCTTTGAGACTGTCCATACCACAAAGAAGCAATCTGACATCATGCCCAATATTTTGGCAAGGAAAGTGATGCTTATAAAGAAGGTACTTAACAAATTTGTTTTGTACCCTTTCAATATGATTAATGTGGCAAGCATAGGATGGAAACCATACAACACAACAATACTCAATATTACTTCGAACCAAGTATGTATACAAACTAGTGATTGCCCTTGTGTCAGTCATATGTTTAGTGTGTCTTTTAACAAACCACAAAAGTCTGCAACATTTCACAACCACAGCATCAATTTGCAGTTTAAATGACAATTACACCAAGATCTGCAACTGAAGTGACAATGTCCAACACCGTGTTATAAATGGTATAGCTATGAACAATCCGATTCTGACCCCTAAAATAGCTCACAACCTTACATTTACCCACATTAAGCGACAAGTTTGAACTGCACCAGCGAGTCAAGTTGTCGAGATCATGTTGCAAAGTGTTGACACCATGGACAATTTCCGAAAAAAACTTCAAGTCATCTGCATACAATAAACATTTTGATGACTCAAAACAACTCACAACATCATTAATAAAAAGATTGAAGAGAATGGGACCTATATGTGATCCCTGTGGTACCCCAGACAAAACGAGGTCCTCATCTGATAGAGCACCACCAATGCTAACAAATTGCTTTCTGTCAGACAGGTAAGATCGAATCCACGAAAGATAACAACCACAGATGCCCATTGCAAACAATTTTTGCAGAAGAAGGGTATGACACACACTATCAAAAGCCTTTGATACATCAGTGTATACAACATCAACTTGTTTACCAGCCTCCAATGCATCTGTCACGTAAGATTGAAAAATGGCGAGATTAGTGACCATTGACCTTCCACTACAGAAAACAATGCTGCTCTCCGACAATACTGTGTTTCAAAGTATTGGAAAACTCATCGGCAATGATAGATTCAAATAGTTTCGGTATTACAGGTTCAATTGAAACACATCTATAATTGAAAACTTGTGTCTTATTACCTGATTTGTAAATGGGGATCAGAGTAGACAAGTTCCAGAGTGAGGGGCAAAAACCGGCATTGAAAAACCTGAAAGATACTACACAAAGGTCCGCTCAAAGAGTGTCGACAATTTTTCATGAATGAAGAAGGAATACCATCCAAACCAGCTCGTTTTTTGCCGTCTAGTGAGTCAATTTTATCCTCGATTTCCTCAATTGTAAAGATATGCATAGAGAGGTTATATGCAGACCGTATATTAGATACATCACAAAAGTCAACATCAAGGGAACTATGGTCAGAATAACAGGATTGAAAATGTGCAGCAAAGGCGTCTGCTATATCAGACTCATTATTATATATTACATTATTAAAACTCATTCTATTCGGAATCTCAGAGTCCTTCCTCAAGGAATTAACGAAAGACCAGAACTGTCTGACATCAGACTGAATGATCTGCTCTGTACTAGTCACAAACTGTAAATAATTGTAGTCAATGTGATACTTAGTGTCACATCTAAGATTAGAATATTTCATATAATCAGATTCAAGACCAGTTCTTTTAAATTTACGGTAAGAAGAAGCAATTGTAGAGAAAATTTAATTAGCTTTCTTTCTTGTTTGATTTTTTTTTTAAGTTACCGTTTTCGAGATATAAGCAATGAACCAAAAAATGAGATTTTCGAACCCCCACCCACCTTAAGCTCACTCCCCATGGGCGGTAACTTTTAGTATTTTTACCTCCTAACTATTCCTAACAAAGTCCTGAACTCAAGAATTCTCACATATTCCATGCACTATACCCCCTCTTTTGAGCACTCGTTGACTGGACTATTAATATATAAATAAAGTTAAAAAATATGACCTTTTTCTGCTAATGTTTGCGGAATTGTGCATTGTACCTTATGGTAATGCTAAGTGCCTTTGTGAGCTAATTGTTTATACTTCATTGAATTAAATTTTACAACATGCTACAGTCCAAGACTTTTATCACATTATTTTGCATAATTGACGCTAGGTTTTCTCAAAAAATATGAGACATTTGGTTTCCAAATTTGACAAACGTTATTATTATCGAATTAGCCAATCATCTACACCCCATTCTTTCAAAACATTCCACAATTTCTGCATATTTACAGTATCGTATGCCTTCTGCAAATCCAGAAGCGTGCAATATAGTTTATTTTCAAACTTCAAGCATTTCTCAATCACCTTCTGAAGTGAGAACAGTTGTTCAGTATAGCCTCTTTCTTTTTTAAACCCCACACTTCTTTATTGCAATATGTGTATGTATACCAGTTTTAAATTAGAATTGTCAATATATTTTTTTGATATAGATATAATATATATATATATATATATATATATATATATATATATATATATATATATATATATATATATATATATATATATATATAATATTCCTTGTGTTCTATTCTATTATATTCTAGTATACACATTATTTTTTATAAATGTGTTTGCTATTGATATTATTGTACAAATTATAGGTGGTTGTTTGATATATGTTTTAGATATTTTAATAAAGAGTGAATATTTTCAAACATGCTGTATTTTAATTTTTAATAACCACGAAATGATAGTATCCTGTATCGTCAACATAAAGACACTGTGGTCTATGGGGGAGAAAGAGCTTGTTTTCTATCCCCAATGATTTGCAGGTGGATTGATCCCACCCTTGCTAATTAAACAAAGTCCTCTCAAGCTCCAACGGTAGCAAACCCTTCTGGACTCTGGCGAAATGTATTGGGAATAATTTCTGCAAGAGCACGTTCCCACATCTTGTATCGGGATGAAATTGTTTCTACCGCCCTGGGCAAGGCTGAAGTTTTTGCTTCGTTGTTCGCCGGCAATTCTACTCTCAACCCACCTCCAAATGTTCAACCACCAACAGTCACCAGTTCAGGGTTCTGGATCTTCAGTCTACTGATCACTGTCTCCTGTGGGACGGTGTCAGGGATCCGTACGAGGACCTTGCGTCTCTTTGGGAGTTCCTTGGGCTCGAAGGCTGTCAAGTCCGCCCCCTCCCAAATCTGACCGAGGCCCCCGATCGTTTTCCGCAGCCAGTCCCGCGACTGCTGGCCGGCACAGGTTATCCAGAGGATGCCCCCCGCCAGGCGCGCCCGGTGGAACTGAGGCGGGCTCTCCCCTTCTCCCTTCTTGAAGAGAGTGCACCACAGCCTGGATCAGGTCCGCCTTCCCCTGGTGTAGCGTGACCTCAGGATGGCGTCTGTCAATCACCGTCATCCCAAAGCGCTCCACAGCCTCCCTATAAGAGCCAGTCTGCGCCGGTGTTCCGGCCTTGGTCCTTTTGGGACGTCTGTCTGTAGTAGGCATGCTAGAGCTAGAGCGCGGCGTCTTTTGACTCATACTCTGCTCTTGCGCCTTTACAGGTGCCCTGGCTCCTTTGGGACATCTGTCTGTAGTGGGCGAGCTAGAGTTCGAGCGCGTCCTCTTCTGACTCGCACTTCCCTCTTGCGCCTTTACAAGTTTCTCGACCGTCCACGTCCCGGTCGCCATTTTCTGTGCCCTCCGGAACTCCTTTCTTTGTGCCCCGGGAAGACACTTGGACTGCCGAGGGAGTCCCTCTACTCTTACAGTAGGCACCGCAACCCTCTACTCTTACAGTAGGGTTTGAATAAACCGATTTTTATTGCATTTTTAATTTTTATTTGTACATTTTACATCCTGCCAAGTGTAAGTGCTAAAGCCCATGCCCTGTGTTTAATTTGTATCAGAGCTTGTGCCTCTGACTGAGCAGCCAATTTAAATCTTATCTATGATATAAATTTAATTCTTTCATTAATTTAAATTCAATAAACAGTTATAAAAATCATTATATGATGTTGATCTGACAAGTGTTCTAAGTTATGAAGTTTATGATCGTGATAACCATTTCCTTTTAAAAATTTTCGTACCGAAATATATTTTACATTCAACTCACGACAGGCTTGCCGAATCGAGTTCCTTGAATAGTCTTCAAAATACAAATACTGCAAAACAGTGGCAACAGTATTGTCGGAATTGACCCTTCTAGCAATTTTTCGTCCCTTTCAAGAAAAAAAATGCCTCGTAATATTTGCACCTAAATTGCGTTCTAATCTTCCAAATATTGTTAAGCTTTGAATAACACGTTCAGGGTATCTCTAGGCGTATAACTGAACCGCTGTTCTAGGGTTCTTTTGAGATTCACCATAGACTAATACAGTGGCGGCGTAGGGGGGGGGGGGGGGAGGTCCGCGCCGTGTGCCAAGCATCAAGGGGTGACAACGTGGTGGCAACACACTCACGTAGCTTAGTAGCCAGCCACTGGTGCAATTGTCCGACGGCGAGGGCGGAAGGGTAAGTGATTTCGGCCCCTCCCTCCGTACGCACGGTATCCGCTGCGCCGTGCCATGTGTCAATTAAAACAAACAATCACAGTCAGTAGAGATGGAAAATTCGGATCTTTTCGAAGAGTCGGATCACCGGCTCCGGATTTTTTTGAAGAGCCGGTTCCTTGAACCGGTTCTTGAATATCAATAAGACTCTGTCTCGCGTGACTGTGACTTATACATACTGCATTCAGTAAGATCGACCAAAACAAAAGAGGTGATCCAGAGCGAACACCTATTATACGGATTGAAATATATATCCAAGATTATATGAATGTGTTAAAAAAAGATTATGTCTTAACGGGTTTAATTCATGGTGGAAACTAAATCCTACAGTGTCTGAACACGAGAATTCTGTGAACCATCTCCTGTTTTAATAAATGAAAGATGTTGGAAAATGGATTGAGGCTGCAAAAAACTATCGACCATGAACATCAAATGGTTTAAGACCAAGAAAAAAAGAAGTGGTCGGACATTTTGAGTCGCCTCTTAGATGTTATTCTTTTCCTGGCACGTCAAAATTTTCCTCTTAGAGGCCATAGAGAGGGGGTTTTTTCAGACGATAGAGGGAATTTTTTAGAATTAGTTAATCTATTGTTGAAATATGACCTAGTGCTAAAAGAACATATGCTAAGAATTGA
Organism: Tillus elongatus; assembly: GCA_964006375.1. Lineage (NCBI taxonomy): Eukaryota > Metazoa > Arthropoda > Insecta > Coleoptera > Cleridae > Tillus > Tillus elongatus. The sequence goes on along the minus strand of OZ023270.1, from coordinate 107,246,123 downwards.
ACATGCTGTCGCCTGTACAAAAAGGAAACAGGTATATTCCTATTTATCCAAAGACATCCAAAATGAGTTCACCAGCCTTTTGGGGAAAGAGGTGAAAAATAACATTTTGGACGACATAAGAAAAGCAAAATATTTCGCAATTCTTTTCGATAGCACTCCAGGCATATCACATGTTGATCAGATGAGTTATGTAATCAGATATGTTCATATCGAAGGCGATCAAGTTGAAGTAAGGGAATCATTTCCAGGTTTCTTCCCAATAGCTGGAAAGACTGCAGTCGAACTTTCTGAAAATATATATACCTATGGCGGGCTCAAGGATATGATAACGCTGCAACCATGGCCAGGCTAAATCTATGTGGAGTTCACTCTTTCGGGAGTGTTAGTTCAAGTGTAAATTTTTTCGGAACAGTAGAAAGAGTTTACACGTTCTTTTGGTCATCCACACATCGATGGGAAATTCTAATAAAAAGTGTAGGCATATCGGTCAAAGGACTAGTAGAGACAAGATGGAGTGCTTATCACGGCGCTATTAAACCACTGAAGAATAATTTTGAGAAACTTGTATCAACACTCGAAGACATGTGTGATCCCAGCAGCAGCAGAGAAAACGCTGATACAAGAGAAGGCAGCATCCACACTCTTACCAGCTTTGTGTGACTTCAGTTTTTTATGCTACCTTTCTTTTTGACGTGAAGTCCTAGAAGAAAATCAGACACAAAAGTATATACAAACATCTGGGTTATCGCTGGAAAAGTGCGTCATAAAAATTGAAGCCCTAAAAATTTTTCTTCGGAACCAACCTATCCAAATAGTGGAAAGAGCTATTTCCTACGCAACTAAACAATGTGAGGACTTGGATATTTCGATTTAAAGAGGAAGGGGGAGAATTCGAAAACGTATGCCAGGAGAAATGGCCCAAGACGCTGGACTAACATTGCCAGAAGAGCTGCAGAGAGCTATGTTAGAATGTCTTGATAGATTTTACGGAGAACTAGACCATCGTTACAAGGCAATGGATGACATTCTCATAACATTTGGTGTTGTTCAGCCTAAAACTCTGCTTACCTCAACAGAAGAACAATCTTCGTGGTATAGTTCCAAATCTTACAAAAATCTACGATGAATTTTCTGCAGGGGGCATTATTTTGAAGATTTTACGACTGAGGCGCCACTTAGAAGCCGCCAGCATTTCTTTTCAAGAAGCGGTCCAATGGACTACCTTGGAGCTTCTGAAATTCATTGTATAATGGGACTATTCTGAGTCTGTTGCGAGTCTAGCGCTGTGTCTAAGATTTTTTAACAATTTGTGTTTCGGTGGCTTCTTGTGAGAGAAGTTTCTCAAAATTTAAATTGATAAATCTTACTTAAGATCTACAATGAGCCAGGAGCGACTTACCAATCTTTCCATATTGTCCATTGAAAAGGACGGGAAAGTAAGTTTTGATAATGTGATCGAATATTTTAGCAAAATAAAGTAACGTAAGCACGTTTAGTATTTGATTTGTGGTTTTATTTTGGGGGTGCTTAATAGAAAATCGCCCCGGGTGCCAACCTATGCTACGCCGCCACTGAACTAATACCATATCGACTTTTTCGTTGTGTGTAAACATTTTTCAAAGTGAAATGACAACAAAACAATATTTGTAAGCCATTAGTTTAATTATTGACAGATAAAATGTTGCTACGACACATAAAACTTTGCTATTTTTTTCCAAATGCGCCTTATTTAAATCGTGATGGTTGCGCGATTTTTTTGTTATACTTTTTTCTACAAATTTGATTATAACTTTTTAACAGAAAAAGATAGTAATTGTTTTCTTTACATAATTTGTTCATAAAAAAATAGTTCTTTTTAGATATGCCAAAATATAGGTATGTTTCTGGGGAAAAAATCCATGACGTCATTACTTCAGTTCCAAAATATCCAAAAATATTCAATTTTGGCTTAAAATGGACCTTAGTCAATCCCATTTAAGAACGTCTTTTCAGATTATTTCTATCGATTTTCCTTTTCTTACAATAAAGCCGAGACATCGAGTTTCGCTCACCCTGTACATATGTATCTCATTTATGTAAACAAACGACAAGTCTGTGCATGAAAACAGTCACCGACTTCTAATTATAGAGGGTAGGGAATCCCTGACTTCAAATTATAGAATGTCAGCGACAGTGGCGGCGTAAAGGGGGGGGTCCACCCCGGGGGCCAAGCACCAAAGGGTGACAACGTGGTGACAACTCAGTCGCGTAGCTTTGTAGCCAGCCACTGGTCCATCGGCCCGACGAGTACGGAGCGGGCGGAAGGGACAAGTAATTTCGGCCCCTCCCTCTACCAAATTGAAAACGATGAAGAAGAGTTACATGACACAACTCGTTTTGATGTAACTACTTGGCCAACACCAATGCCTGATGATTTGAGAGTTGAAATTGTTAAAACAGGAAGTGAACTCTATCAAAATAGAGATGGCCTATTTTTAGATACTGTATGGAGATAAAATAAGAGGAAATAGCCGACATATCAACTCAGAATGGTTTTATAAAGCATTACCAAATGGAGAAAAAATACTCAGAAAATGGATGGTATACTCTCCAACAAAAAACAGTTTATACTGTTTTTGACTGTTTACGCACCATGAAACAAAACATCAGAGTTTTGCCAACAGGTTTAATTCATGGTGGAAACTAAATCCTAAAGTGTCTGAACACTAGAATTCTGAGAACCATCTGTACTGTTTTGATAAATGAAAAATCTTGGAAACTGGATTGAGGCTACAAAAAACTACCGACCATAAACATAAAATGGTTTTAGACGAGACAAAAAGAACTGGTGTGACATTTTGAGTCGCCTTTTAGATCTTATTCTTTTCTTGGCACGCCAAAATCTTCCTCTTAGAGAGCATAGAGAGGGGGTTTCATCAGACAATAGAGGGATTTTTTAGAATTAGTTAATCTACTGTCGAAATATGACCCAGTGATAAAAGAGCATATGCTAAGAATTGAACATGCTATCGCCTGTAGAAAAAGGAAACGGGTAGATTCTTATTTATCCAAAGGCATTCAAAATGAGTTTATCAGTCTTTCTGAGAAAGAGGTGAAAAATAACATTGTGGGCGACCTAAGAAAAGTAAAATATTTCGGAATTATTTTCGATAGCACTCCAGACATATCACATGTTGATCGGATGAGTTATGTAATCAGATATGTTCATATTGAAGACGGTCAAGTTGAAGTAAAGGAATCATTTCTAGGTTTCTTCCCAATATAGCTGGAAAGACTGCAGTCGAACTTTGAGGACTTGGATATTTCAATTAAAAGAAGAGGAAGGAGGAGATTTCGAAAACTTAGGAGAAATGGCCCAAGACGCTGGAGTAACATTGCCAGAAGAGCTACAGAGAGCTATGTTAGAATGTCTTGATAGATTTTACGAAGAACTAGACCATCGTTACAAGGCAATGGATGACATTCTCATAACATTTGGTGTTGTTCAGCCTAAAACTCTGCTTACTTCAACCGAAGAACAACTTCATGGTATAGTTCCTAATCTGACAAAAATCTACGATGAATGTTTTGCAGAGGACATTATTTTGGAGATTTTACGACTGAGGCGTAACTTAGAAACCGCCAGCATTTCTTTCTAAGTAGCGGTCCAATGGACTACCTTGGAGCTTCTGAATTTAATTGTAAAATGGGACTATTCTGAGTCTGTTTCGAGTCTAGCGCTGGGTCTAAGATTTTTTTTAACTATTTGTGTTTCGGTGGCTTCTTGTGAAAGAAGTTTATCAAAATTAAAATTGATAAAATCTTCCTTAAGATCCACAATGAGCCAAGAGCGACTTACCAATCTTTCCATATTGTCCATTGAAAGGGGCCGGAAAGTACATTTAGATAATGTGATCAAATATTTTAGCAAAATAAAGTCACGTAAGTACGTTTAGTATTTGATTTGTGGTTTTATTTTGGGGGTGCACAATAGAAAACCGCCCTGGGTGCCAACCTATGCTACGCCGCCACTGGTCAGCGATCAAGATGGTATTGCTAAAACTTTAAATTACCGAGGGAACGAAAACACATTGATTTTTAGTGAATTTTTATTTTTAAAAAATTCACTAATAGAGAGGTATCGATGGTAAGACTTTTCAAAAATTCTTTCAAATGAGTGCGAACTAGGACCCCTAGAACCCATATCCGGGGTCAGTTTCAATTTTTATATGATTATATATATATATATATATATATATATATATATATATATATATATATATATATATATATATATATATATATATATATATATATATATATATATGTATGTATGTATCCGTCTGATAACTCAAAAAATAATTAACCGATTTCGATGAAACTTGGCAAGTGCCTTTCTTTTATTAATGGCTTGGATGAGTTCATTATCCAGAAAAATCGGATGGGGTTTTCCGGGAAAATTTTGAGTTTTCTTTAAAAAAAAAGTTTTTTCTCCGAAATTAACAAAGCTGTTTTAATGAAATTTACTGTATATGTTGCCTCAGGAGGAATCTTACTACCTACAAAAATTCAACTTTCTAAGTTTAGAGAAAATTGAGTTATTCAAATTTTAAATTTTCTTTCGAAAAAAATTTTTCTCCGAAAATTACAAAGTTATTTTAATGAAATTTTGTGGATATCTTGCCTTGGGAAAGACCTTACTACGTATTAAAATTGAACTCTCTAAGTTTATAGAAAATTGAATTATTTAAATTTGAAGCATTTAATAAAAATTCACTACCATAACGCACTTGTTTTCAATGTATTAAGAGGACCGGGAAAAAGACTTCAAACTAGCGAGAGATTCAAATTAACGAGTGTCAAATTATCGAGAGTCGACTGTACCTGCAAATGGCTTCGAACACACCAAGCATCATGAAAAAATCACCAATTTGGCAACACCACCTCTTGTCGCCTCGAACAACAGAACACTTGAAAACGATTTTAAAAGAATAGTTGTCAAGGATTTTAAGTTGTTAATTAACGGAAAATACTATTATTATATAATTAGAGGTAGATTATAGGCAAATATATCTAATTAATTCCTTCTTGATTATTAACTAATCTTGATCAAAAAAATGCTAAGCCACAAGCATTTAGTTGAGCGTTAAATTAGGATAGTAGCTAGGATTCCGTTCTAAAATAAAAATACAGTTCAAACAGAAATTGATTTCGTTATAATGAAGCATAGAGCCTCGATGGTCCAGTGGTAAGAACGTCTGCCTCTGAACCCAAGGGTACTGGGTTCAGAGTACCAGGGTCCACTTTCACTTTTTCAGATGCTCTCTTCTCTTATTACCAGGAAATCCTCTGGCCTTGACGAGATACCAGCAATTGTTCTCAAAAAATGCGCACCAGAACTTGCTCCTGTCCTGACTCGTCTGTTTCAGATATCTTACAATAAAGCCATATTCCCTAGTAACTGGAAAACTGCTCGAGTGCAACCCGTCCCCAAGAAAGGATCCAAAGCGCTTCCTAGCAACTACAGGCCTATTTCTCTCCGTTTAGTCGTCTCTAAAGTGATGGAAAAGTATATAAACACCGAATTACTAAAATTTCTTGAAAACACAGTCTAATTCACGACAGGCAGTATGGATTCCGTCAGCGCAGATCGACTGCCGACCTCCTTTTTTTTGTCACCCATTCTTGGAACAAATCTATGGAACTACACGGTGAATCTTAGATTGTTTCTCTAGACATATCCAGGTCTGGCACGCAGCGCTTCTTAATAAACTTCTGGCCTCTGGCCTACTACGAAAACTCTGTACCTGGACAGCAAATTTCCTCTCCAACAGGAGCATTTCTGTTGTTGTGGATGGCCATTCCTCTAAACTGTATCCAATTAATGCAGGAGTTCCTCAAGGTTCAGCTTTAGCCCCTACTTTGTTTCTTCTCTACATCAATGACCTCCTCTCTAGCACATCCAACCCAGTTCACAGTTACGCGGACGACAGCACCCTCCACTCAAATATACAATATTCTAAGCCTGTCTCCTTAGCCCAATTAGATGAGGATCGTACACTCATGGAGGGTTCTGTCTCCGTGGATCTCCAAAAAATATCAGACTGGGGAAGTAGAACTCTTGTACAATTCAACCCCACCAAATCTCAGTCTTGTTTTCTTTCTCATAAGAGATACACCAGCCCTAGACCCATCACAATAACCAACCAAGTTATTCAAAGTAATGAGTCATTTTCTATTGTTGGCATTTCTGTGGATCGAAATCTTAATTGGCACCAACATGGCACATCAATTGCAGAAGCGGCTGCTAAGAAATTAGGTTTCCTCTTCCGGGCACGCAAATACTTTTCACCAGCTAATCTCTATACCTTATATACTTCACAAATAAGACCAAACCTCGAATACTGCTCCCACATCTGGGGTGCCGCTGCCGCTTCTACAGTCGCTATCCTGGACTCCATTCAAAAGAGAGCTATACGTCTCATCGATGACCCTACCCTCACCCAAAGGCTGCCATTCCTTGCCCACCGACGTGCCGTTGGTGACCTCTCTCTCTTTTTATAGATATCTGCACGGGCACTGCTCAGACGAGCTTACCTCCATAGTTCCTCCACCTGCTGCCCCCAACAGATCTACCAGGGGAACAGAGCAAATGCGCCATTTTACTGTCCAGGTCACCAGACATAGAACATCTTGTTATGCCCGCTCTTTTGTCCCGAGGACTTCCAAGTTGTGGAATTCCTTGCCGGCACATGTTTTTCCTTCTCCTCCGAACCTCCAAACCTTCAAGTCCAGAATTAACAAGTTGCCTCTTTCCTCCTTATCAACACCCACGGTACGATAGTATTTATGCTGTAAGCCCTCGTGGTGTGTTGTTGAAATTAAAAAAAAACTACTGTAGTGTTAACATCAACCGAGGTTCTGGCATTGTATTTGATCAAGTTGAATGTCTGCTCGTTCCGCCCGCTGCCCCCACATATTCAACCCCTAATTAAGTTTCAGGACAGAATACCAGATGTTAAATGAACTTGAAAGTTTTCTAATAAACAAACCCTAAAATGTTATATTACTTTCACATCGCCACAACGTGTGGAAGTACCGCATCGGCATGAAGGGGAGTCCCGAGAAATGTGTGTACATCTTCTCGGATAGCCAGGCGGTCCTCCGGGCAGTCTGCGCGGCCAGAATCAGGTCAACACTGGTTCAGGAGTGCGCTGACGCCCTCAAAGGACTAGCCAGGACAAAGAAGGTACAACTAGTGTGGGTTCCGGGACACTGTGGCGCAGCGGGGAATGAGGTGGCGAATAATCTCGCAAGGCTCGGTTCCCGACGGCCGTTCTGTGGCTCGGAGCCGGCGATAGGTATAAGTAAGAAGAGGGTCTCTGTCGCCTTAGACAGGTGGACCGAGGAAGCAATGGAGAGGCACTGGGGGTCGGTTGGTGGCTGCAGGCAGGCGAGGGACTTCGTGGAGGGGCCGGACAGAGATAAAGCTGTCTGGCTACTCGGAAGGAGTCAACCTACGCTTTGCCGCATCCTTGGGGTGCTAACAGGCCATTGCCCCCTTAGAAGACACCTCATATTGATAGGCGTAGAGAGGGATCCCATTTGCCAGGAATGCGGCGAGGATGAAGAAACGTCCTACCACTACCTGTGTGAATGCGAGGCTTCTGGGAGTCCTCGAGCAGAATTGTTCGGATCGAGGACTCTGCAGAGGAATCAGGTAAGTACCGTCCAATAGAAGGCCGTGAATGGAAGACCGTCACGGCCTTCATCTCGAGGTCGAGGCGGTTTGGCGACGGAACCGGGGAAGAGTAGAGCATGGTTGCTGGGGTTGGCAAAAAGGGCCCATGGTGGCCTACTTGCTTGGCGTTGGCCTCCCCACCACTGGTACTACTACTACTACGCATCGGCGACAAAAATTTCAACAAAATTTTCCGCTTAAATGTTGTAAAAAGTATCAAAACACATAGAAAACATGATTTGGGAACGAAAACATGTTTTTCAACATCGGTCTGTATGTCTGTCTTTTTGCAGCCACGAAAACTTTAGAACGAATTGAGATATCGTCTTCAAATTTGGTATACAGTTAGCACTCGACAAACGAACCGTTCGCATTGTTTTTGGGTAACATAGCTTTAGCGGGTAGGGGGTGAATAGGGAGTGATTTGGTGAATCTTGACATTTTTTCGTTAAAACTCGAGTAATATAACGTTTTAGGGTTTTTTTATTAGATCACTTTAAATGTCATCACAAATCCGGTATTCCGTGCTGAAATTAAATTAGGGGTTGAATGTGTAGGGGTGGAATATTGTTGACAATAATTTCGAATTTTGTTTTGGCTCAAACGGTGCAAAAATTTGAAAACATATAGAAAACTTCATTCTGGAACGAACCTTTTTTTGTCTGTCGGTGTGTCAGTATGTCGGCATGTACGTCTGTCTGTTAATAGGTGCAATAACTTTCGAACGAATTAAGATATTATCTTCAAATTTGGTATCCAGTTAGCACCCGACAAAGGAACGCTTCGAATTGTTTTTGGGTAAGATCGCTTCAGGGGGTAGGCGATAAATAAGGGGTGTTTTGGTGAAAATTTACATTTTTTCAATAAAACTCGAGTAACATAACACGGGTAAATTCCTGGCTGGTGAGTGAGTGCCGAGACGAGACGAGCGACCTGGTTGGGCAGAATGAGGTGACCCTCATCTGGGTTCCAGGTCACTCGGGGGTCAAAGGCAATGAAGAAGGTGACAGTCTCCGGAAGAGAGGGTCAGCAGATCCATTTATGAGACGAGAACCGGATCTGGGCGTGACAAAGAGCACTGCCAGGGTAGCGATTACGTCCTGGGTCAGAAACCAACACAAGGTGTACTGGGCGGACTGTCCAGGGCTCAGACATGGGAAGTTAATAATTGACGGACCCAGTTCAAAGAGAGCTGTGGAGCTGCTAAATCTTAGCAGATGACAGCTCAGAAACACAACAGGTCTCTTGACGGGACACATGGCCGTCAAGAAACACCTGCATAAAATGGGGCGGTTCGAAGGGGACCTCGCATGCAGACTCTGCGGCGAGGGGGAGGAATCAGCCCAGCACATCTTGTGCGAGTGTAAAGCTCTGGACCGCAAAAGACAACTGATCTACGGCCAGTCTAGACCGGAGACAGAGCAATATAAAACTTCACCCTACCAATAGCTGTGCAGACTAGTTCAAGGCACAGGTGTTTTGGAATGGGTGGAGTAAGACTAAGGGTATGCACAATCAACCAAAGGTTGCAGTGCTATCAGGGCGGCAAGACCGCGGACGAGCCCTGAGGGGAAAAAAACATAACGTTTCAAAAGTTTATGGGTAGAGGAATAGAAATATTTTCTTTGTGGTCATTAATTCATTCCATGAGAATAGGTCAAGGCTGGCCGGATTATGACTTTGTACATGAGCAGTTTATTGTTCAAGAACAATTTGGAATTTCTGTTAAGAAATGGAATGAACTTCGAGATGGACCTCTAAGCTTTCCGTGAGGCATGTCGGACATGGGGGCGCTATGTTAAGCGTTTGTCGAGGAAATCCCCGAGGTATTTGGCGGAGTCGTGCCAGGGAATTAGACTTTTGTCTCCTCTTGGAAAATAGGGCTACTGAAAATGTATCGGGGTTTATGGCTAGACAAGATTTCTTATACCAGCCTTGCAGCTCGTCTACGGCGGTCTGTAGGCGTTCGGTTATTATCCTCGTCTGAGTGGAACCGAATTTCTTCTACGAACATTCGCGCCAAAAACAAGTAAGAACGGAACCCCCGCATCTACATTGCTTTGCCTTTACCCAAATCGCCTTGTTCTTAATTTGTGATTAATTATATGTCATTCTGGTTAGAAGTGACTAATTAAAAAAAAAATGACCCGCTCGGTGCTCAGAGTATTTGTTTTATTTACAAAATACACATCTGTATTTAAACAGTGATATGATTCCAACTTTATTGGTAGTGACTAAAATGAAAACTGGTCTCTATAATCTTATCTATCAGTACCTATAGCATCAGAACTGATATAGATTTTACTTAAAAGTATGATGGATCTTTCTTATCATTTAATATTTTACTTGTTCGTTGAAGACACGTGCTTTTCTTGTGTGGGTGAAGTGAAAAAAGTCAAAGAAAAATGAACCCGAACGACATAGAAATGCAACAGATGGAAGGACAACCTTTAAAACCAAGATTGCAATATTACAGAAGTATATTCGATAAGGTAAGCATGAAAATATTTATTTTTGTTATGCTACTACTATATTTTCATTCAACAAATTAGATATACAGTGAAGTTCGCTTAAAACGACGACCAAGGGACCGACAAATTTTCGTCGTTGTATACGGACGTTGCTATATAAGTCTTTTTTTAAATAAAACAAACAATTTTAACGAGTTATGAAAAATAAAATTTAAACGGAACTGGTCTGGTGGCCTAAGGTGACACAATCCAGTGCCAAACAAAAACTAGGCAAGATCCAAAGGATGGCTTGCCTGGGCATCACAGGGACCATGACTTCAATCCCAACACCCGCCATGGAGGTGTTGCTGGATCTGCCGCCCCTACATTTAGTTATTGTGGGGGTGGCCAGGCTAGGACTATACAGACTAGCCTGCAATGGTAGACTGAAGATGAACCACTCCAGGGGCCACTGTAAAATTCAGGAGATCGTGAAGGAATGAGGTCAGATTTCGCGAGCCCGCGAATATGCAGGGAAAACAATTTTACAGTGGAAATCCCCGACCGCGAGGCATGGCGGGAGGAGACGCCGGGCATACCACGGGACGCGCTCGTCTGGTTCACGGACGGATCCGGCGGGGAGCGTGGGACGGGGGCAGGTGTTTACTCGGAAGGACCGACGGTAAGTCATAGTATTTCCCTCGGAGCCCATGCAACGGTCTTTCAGGCCGAAATGTACATGTACATACACATTTTTCTTCTTAAAATTGACCCACAAATCACCCCCTTAAATATTGACATTCAATTAGAAAACACCGTGTATACATATAAAAATTCAAACAGGTCTTGGATATGTGTTCTAGGGAAAATTCACTAAAAATAGAAGGTTTTTATTAGATGTTAGACCTGTCACTTACAAGTTAGATCTCTTGTAACAATTCACGATCATTTCAGAAAGTTCTTCTCTCATTTTTTCACTAAAATTTATCAAACGTTTCGTAGGTTAGAAAAAATAAAAAAAGTTGTGTGGACCTTTTTACATGACCAAATAAAAATTGTATTAAGTTTACTTGTTTCTGTACAAAATGCCCCACAAATTTGTGAAAATATTTAGAGTTTTGCAGTTCGATGTGGACAACAATGGAAAGATAAGCCTGACTGAGTTAGGGGAAGTACTGAAACACGGCAACTACGATGAAAGTGAATTCCCACCAATGGTAGTGAAAAGAATACTTGACACTGTTGATAAAAATGAAGATGGCGTCATCGACTTCGAAGAATTCGTTGACATGATGACGAATCCCACACTGAAGAAATATTTTAGGAGTTATATTGACAGGTATTTATTTTTATTTCTTATTTATTTCTCCCTCTTTTATTATTATACAGAATAATTTACATGATAGCTTTCTCTTACAATGTTTGTTTATACACTTTTTGTTCTGTTATTTTTAATTATTTTACATAAATATTATATTATGTGAAAACTAGAACCTGTGATGAGCACTGATGAGTACCCTTTGAGAACCCACAACACATATCACACAGCATCATCAAAGGATGAAAAATTCCCGCCCCATTGGCGAGAATTTTTCATCCTCTGATGATGCTGACGTGGTCAGTGAAACGATCGTGAGGTATTTTTTAAAATATGTTTTGTGGTGATTTGGGTTCCCCCAGTGTACTAATAAATCTTATATAGGTCGGCGCAATGAAAACGAAACAGACCGATTTGCGTCCAGAGATTTTTTTTTATAAACGCTGAAACACATCAATTTTAATATTGAGGGAGGCATGTTTTGACATAAAACTCAACGTTGTCACATCAACCACTTAAGGGTGGTGATAACATACCTTATATTTTAAAAAGGGAACATGGGTCGAGTGTTACATCATTTGAAAGCTCTTTCTTTTCTGAATTCAGCACACTACTTTTTTTTGAAGTTTTATCAACTCGTTTAAAAATTATTCACAGTTGGAGTTGTGATAAGAAATGCACTAATTAGTCAATTTTTCGTTAAAAAAACTAAAAAACTAAACCAAACGTCCAAAAATGTTCATTCAGTTAAGTAAGTGTTCAAATCGTTAACCACCAGCTTCCATACAAAAGTACAAATTTTGTTCAAAACGAGCTCTGACATTCTGGAGCATTTGTGGAGTTATTAGACGGCATTCTTCAACAATGCGTCGTCGTAATTCTTCCAGAGACTCCGGTTCTGTTGCGAAAATTCTACTCTTTAAATAGCCCCATAGAAATAAGTCTAAAGGAGTTAAATCCGGTGATCTATGGGGGCACTCAATAGCACCTCTACGCCCAATCCATTGTACTCGAAACTCTCTGTTCAAAAACTCCCTAACACGTTGTGAAAAATGCGGAGGAGCTCCATCTTGTTGAAACACTAATTGATTTTCTTGATAGCGATCATCATTTTCAACAATGTCAATTAGTAGAGGGTAAACGATATATTCTAGTAACTTCAAATACGTTTCGCCACTTAAATTGCCATCAAGAAAATTGGTCCGATTAAACGATCTCCAAAAATGCCAGTCCAGACATTCAATTTTTGTGGAGTTTGAGTGTGGACATCGTGAAAATTTCTTGGATTATTATCTGCCCAATAACGACAATTATGACGATTGACTGTAGAGTTTAATAAAAACGTACACTCGTCTAAAAACAGATATTGAACAGAAAGTTCCCGTTATCAGCTATTCGTGCAGTCATAACTTCACAAAACTCCAGCCGCCGATCAAAATCATCTTCATTCAGTTGTTGTACAAGATGAATTTTATACGGGTGAAATGTATGATGCTTCAATATTCGCTGAATAGTTCTTCCTTTGATGTTTGAAACAGTGGCCAATTTTCTCGTGGTCAAAGTTGGGTCTGCAGCAATTTGTCCTAAAACTTCAATCTCAGTAGTCTCATTTCTAACCGGAAATTCACGTTGAGGATCCCGTTTTTTGTTGGCTCCTGAACCACTTTGTCGAAACTTTGCAACTAACTACAAAATGTATTTTCTGTTAACATGTCTGTTCGGATGTCGTTCATTAAAGAAATTTGCGGTACGGTTGGCACAGTCATCGTTTTTGAAAAAAAGAGTAATTATTTCAACTCTTTCTTCTACAGAATACACCATTGTGAAATTAATTTTCGGTGGTACTATCAAGTATCAAACCGACCGATAAACTCAAATAATAAACCGCATTTCTCTCATTCCGATAAGAAATGTTCTGATAGTCAATTTTTTGTTTACAAACCAACAAAACATTGACGATCAGCACATTTCTTATAGGAATGAGTGAAATGCGTTTTTGCATCTTCAACTGTGAATAATTTTTTAACGAGTTGATAAAACTTCAAAAAAATTAGTCTGCTGAATTCAGAAGAGAAAGAGCTTTCAAATGATGTAACACTCGACCCATGTTCCCTTTTTAAAATATAAAGGTTGTTATCACCATCCTTAAGGGGTTGATGTGACAAAGTTGAGTTTTATGTCAAAACATGTCCCCCTTAATATTAAAATTGACGTGTTTTAGCGTTTCTTAAAAAAAATCTCTGGACGCAAATCGGTCTGTTTCGTTTTTAATGCGCCACCCTGTATATGTTAATATGTTGGGCTTTTTTGTGCGGTAAAATTACATAATATTTTATATAGCCGCATGTAGCAGCTGACAGACGCTTGACTCCCAAAATTTGTAGGGGGAAGGGGGCGAAACAAAAATTTATATATTATGTATATACCTACAGTTTTTTCAGAGAGGCGACTTGGAGAACCTTGAAAAAACAAACATAAATACGATACTACGTAGGAACATAGCCACTTTGTATAATAACACAAGAAACATCATCGGAACAAGAAATAGGCAGATGAACGAATTCACGACAATAGACGGACTAATACAGGCTGGTGTGTTAAGTCCTACCCTGTTTAACGCGGTGGAGGACGATATAATAAAGAAGACAGAGAGCGAATCAAAGAAATTAAAACACAGAAGATGCTCTCTTCTCTTAATACCAGGAAAGCCTCTGGCCTTGACGAGATTTCAGCAATTGTTCTCAAAAAATGCGCACCAGAACTTGCTCCTGTCCTGACTCGTCTGTTTCAGACATCTTACAATAGATGAATATTATCTAGTAACTGGAAAACTCCTCAAGTACAGCCCGTCCCCAAGAAAGGATCCAAAGCGTTTCCTAGCAACTACAGGCCTATTTCTCTCCTTTCAGTCGTCTCTAAAGTGATGGAAAAGTATATAAACACCGAATTACTAAAATTCCTTGAAAAACACAGTCTAATCCACGACAGGCAGTATGGATTCCGTCAGCGCATATCAACTGCCGACCTCCTTTCATTTGTCACCCATTCTTGGAACAAGTCTATGGAACTACACGGTGAATCCCAGATTGTCGCTCTAGACATATCCAAAGCATTCGACCAGGTCTGGCACGCAGCGCTGCTTAATAAAGTACCGGCCTATGACGTACCACCAAAACTATGTACGTGGACAGCAAATTTCCTCTCCAACCGGAGCATTTATGTTGTCGTGGATGGTCATTCCTCTAAACTGTATCCAATTAATGCAGGGATTCGTCAAGGTTCAGCTTTAGCCCCTATTTTGTTTCTTCTCCACATCAATGACTCTAACACATCCAACCCAGTTCACAGTTACGCGGACGACATCACCCTCCACAATATACAATATTCTAAACCTGTCTCATTAGCCCAATTAGAAAAGGATTGCAGACTCATGGAGGGTTCTGTCTCTGTGGATCTCCAAAAAATATTAGATTGGGGAAGTAAAAATCTTGTACAATTCAACTCCACCAAATCTTAGTCTTGCTTTCTATCTCATAAGAGATACACCGGCCCTAGACCCATCACAACGAACAACCAAGTTATTCAAAGTAATGAGTCCTTTTCACTTGTTGGCATTTCGATCCACAGATCGAAATCTCAATTGGCACCAACATGTCACATCAATTGCAGACGCGGCTGCTAAGAAATTAGGTTTCCTCTTCCGGGCTCGCAAATACTTTTCACCAGCTAATCTCTATACCTTATATACTTCACAAATAAGGCCAAACCTCGAATACTGCTCCCACATCTGGGGTGCCGCTGCCGCTTCTACACTCGCTATCCTGAACTTCATTAAGAAGAGAGCAATACGTCTCATCGGTGACCCTACCCTCACCCAAACGCTGCGATCCCTTGCCCACCGACGTGCCGTTGGTAATCTCTCTCTCTCTCTCTTTTATAGATATCTGCACGGGCACTGCTCAGAGGAGCTTTCTTCCATAGTTCTTCCACCTGCTGCCCCCAACAGATCTACCAGGGGAACAGAGCGAATGCACCCTTTTACTGTCCAGGTCACCAGACATAGAACATCTTGTTATGTCCGCTCTTTTGTCTCGAGGACTTCCAAGTTGTGGAATTCCTTGCCGGCACATGTTTTTCCTTCTCCTCCGAACCTCCAAACCTTCAAGTCCAGGATTAACAAGTTGCCTCTTTCCTCCTTGTCAACACCCACGGTACGATAGTATTTAGGCTGTAAACCCTCGTGGTGTGTTGTTGTAATAAAAATTTTAAAATAGGCAACATCTCGTTTAGCCTATGATTATCATGATTCCTAATAAGTTCGTTGTTATTATGTTTCAGGTATATAGAAGCAGTGATACCGTTAAGTACCCGTAAGGCCCGTAACAAAACTTATGCCTCCGAATACAAATGGTGTCCTCCACCCATAGGGATGATAATTATTTCCATAATAGAGATCATATTTCATGCCATCGACGCCATTGAAGGTCACGACACCAAAAATGTATCTGGTCCCCTCGCACTAGTTTTCATCTTCAATCCGTTCAGAAGAAAAGAATGCTGGAGATATTTGACTTACATGTTTGTGCATGCTGGGTAAGTATACTTTTATATACCGGGTGTCTCATTATATTTCGAGCCTCTATAAACTGATATAACTTTTGAAATAATTGATCTAAAGTAATGCGTTTTTCGCCAGTCTTCTTGTTATTATATAAGTTTGTTTCTGGGTATCTGTCTTTTTATACTCACTTCCGCTTTAACCGGAAATGACAAAACGTATTTTCAAGGATAGGGCAACTTTGTATTCTTAAATGGAACAGCCTGTATATTTATTCACAGTTTGAAAGCCCAATCTTTCCCCTTTCCAAAAATGCCATACTTGTTACAGTTATTATACAGAGTCATGGTTTTACAAGCCTTTAAAATAAATATTGCGTTTTATCTGAAATCTACGAAAAAGGGAATGTTTCGCCAAATCGATTTTGAAATTTAAAGACAGCAACACTTGCAAACCTCAAATTAGTTTGATGACAACACAGATACGTGAATTTGTAAGAAGAATGTTTACTTTAAGTGAAAAAGCTAAGTGTGTAATGTTTTATGCCGAAACTAAATATTATAAATGGCCTTCATTAATTCCCGAACCCCACGTGACCGGATTCCGTCTCTCTCTTAGTGGAATATGACTCTATGAGTTGGCAGTCCAAAAAGTAACCAAAAAACCACTAGACTAGGACCCTAAAGTTACTAAATCAATTGACAGTTCAGGTCTCTCTCTTAGTGGAATATGACTCTATGAGTTGGCAGTCCAAAAAGTAACCAAAAAACCACTAGACTAGGACCCTAAAGTTACTAAATCAATTGACAGTTCAGTCCATTGGCGCTCATTTCCCTTTTGACGGTTATTTTGTATGTATATTGTGCATTTTCCAAGTTCGACCAGTGTTTACTTTCTTCAAATAATTTTCTATCTGTTGGACAATAAAAATAAACAGTTTTTATCAAAACTTAGCATTTTCATTGCGTTTTTACGTAAGTTAAAAGTGTAGGTATGTTAAGGTTATGTTGTTGACGATATTCAACATCGCATGGAACGAAGCCCTACCAAATCTGTTGTTTAGTGAATTTTCTTTTTAGAAAATTCACTAAAACCAGCTCAGACACAGTAAGTGTGCGTTTGGCAGCGAATTTTCATGAAACCTTTAATTACAATAACTCAATTCTAAAATAAATAACATCAACTCTTATGCAACCAATAGGACTAGTTTCGTAATTTGCATTTCGCAGTTCGCGAGAACTAACTAGCTTGCAAATGGAATTATCAAAATTTATGAAAATTCGCTGTCAAACACACTTGCTGCGCCCGGACTGATTTTGCAATTATACAGCTGTAAAAAAAAAAAGAAAACCTCATAATCGTTACGGATTGCTTGTAAGGAGAGTGCCTATAAGAACTATTTGGTTTTTAAACGAG
Source organism: Tillus elongatus (assembly GCA_964006375.1). Lineage (NCBI taxonomy): Eukaryota > Metazoa > Arthropoda > Insecta > Coleoptera > Cleridae > Tillus > Tillus elongatus. The sequence goes on along the minus strand of OZ023270.1, from coordinate 107,228,661 downwards.
TTTACCACGAAATTTGGATAATCAAGCCGAGACACTTTTCGGATCGCTTGTATCAGGAGCACATGAAAAGCCAGGAATTGTTTGAAACTGTTATATGCAACGGAGAATGCTGCAAAGCGCCATCTCTGATGTTGTGACTGTTCTAGGCTTCTGTTAAATAAAACACAAAAAGAAAACCCAAAAGTAAGAATACCCATATATCTTCTAAGGTTTTGCGATCGTACTACTGATATAGCATAACAGTTCTGCTTTATGCTGTGTTACTAGTTTTTAATTATTATTATGGATAAATAATTAAATCAGAAACGTTTTGCTCTTGAGAGAAGAAAACTTTTCTGACATCTAGTCATTTTATAACGTCGCTAGGTGCACTGATTAAATTAGTCAATGCAAATATTTATTTTAAATCAAGGAGGAGCCTTCTTAACCATTGAATAAAGAGTTTTCCCAGGCAGGATAAATTGTATCCTTGTTTAAACCAATTACAACGTTTTTTTACAATGGCTATTAAACAAATTAATGATTTAAAATAAGTGAACTTAGAACATCTAGCATCTAGTTTTAACAATGGTGCTGCATTTTAAATTTGCTATTATAATAATTCTAATGCTATACATTTACAGTTAGACTATATATTCAATATTAATACTACTGAGTAAAAAAGGATAATTTCAATGGTTGTATAGTTTTACTACTTGCGGATAGATGTCTATAGTTGAGATAAGAATTTTAACAATATAATTATTAAATGGTCGCACTTTCCATTGCTAGGTGCTAGGACTGTTGTTTATTTTCTAAAGAACACGATTTTTTTATTTAGTTATATTTTTCCATAATAATAAGTAAAAATCAATAACACACCATAATTGTTATGGTGCATCTGTAATACGATCGCAAAACGCTAGAAGAGAGAATAGGGTATTCGCTATTCCATGAGTTGGGTTTTGGTGTTTTATTAACAGACGCCTAGAACAGTCATAACACCAGAGATGGCGCTGGCGCTATTCTTATTGTATGAAACTTTAGTTTCAAACAATTCCTCTCTTTTCATGTGATCCTGATACAACAGATCCAAGAAGTGTCTGGTTGTTTAAATAAATCTGATCTTCTTCCTAAAACGAACTAGCAGTTTCTTTTTACACAGCTGTTATTATTAAAAATTTCGGGACGCAGCAAGTGCGGTTATAATAGTGAATTTTCATAAGAATTTTACACTAAAATTGGGTACGGAATATTACTAAAAGTAACACTTAAAACATTTAAACAGATGTTTAAGATCGGGTTTAGAGGTCCATACAAGCTCATTTGAAGACCTTTTCTATTATAAAAAATATTCAAACCTTCTTAGTGAATTTTCTTAATGAAAGACGCAGTACGTGCGTTTGGCAGCGAATTTTCATGAACCCTTTAAATCTTAATAACACAATTTGTTCATGCTCGTTGTTCTGTCACTTTTAAATTCAAATGTCGCGCGCTACACTGACATAGAGTAAGTGTTACTAATGGTTTCCGCCAGAAGACCAGAGAGGGGGAAGAAGAATGAGAGAAGGGAGAGAAGCTTGCATCCCTCTGCCACTTGTTTTTTGAGTTCTTGAAGAGGCAAGAGGTCTCGAGAAAGCGAATTGCTTTCAACCCCTTGAAGAGACACGAGGTCTCTAAATATCCATTTGTTTGTAAGTCCTTTGGGAGACACGAGGTCCCTAGAGGTGTTGTGTGTGAATACAGAAAAAAAACGAAGCTTATGTTCCTGCATTATTGGAGAATAAAGGTAGGTAACTTTGCTTATTGTCAGTGCCCTATTTGTTCTGTTTTTTTTTGTTATTCATGATAAAATAAATACACGTGGTATTTACATTTGGTCCTTCGAGCCGGATTTTTATAGTTGTTTTGTTTTGTTATTAGTTGATACAGTCCATTTTTTGAAGTAATTTTACTTGTTTCCTTTAGTCTAGTAAATTTGTAATTGTTTATTGCCGTGTTGAGTCATTTAATTTCAAGGTGACGTTATTGCTTGTATATAACTAGGTACATACTCGAATTGCATATTGTTGAAACCACGTTTGCATATTGTTTAAATCGCGTTTAGGAATTTTTTTGCGTTGAACAATGGAGTTGACTCAGCTAAAAAATAAGCGCGAAAGCGTTTATACACGAGTAGAAGCCATATTGCACGTGGCTCAACAGGTCAAAATAGACGCAGTAGTGGATTTAGATAGGTTGAATAGATTTGAGGTTCGTTTTGAGGCGTTGAATGAGTTGGTCAATCTATTTGATTCATTGCATTTGGACATCGTGTCGGTAGTTGATCGATCAGAGTTGGAGAGCGAGCATGAAATGCAGAACAAATTCGATGAACTGCAATACTCTATAAAAACTATCTATCGAGAACTGAGAGGTTATGCAAATAAAGCCGCTGAGAATCAAGCTCGATCCGTTTTTCACGGTAGTTCGAAATCGAGTCGAGCATCGAGTAAGTCGCGGTGTTCTGTCAAATCATCGAACGCTCGATCTCTCAGTGAAAAGGAAGTAACGAACGCAAACGCGATTATGTCAACTTCAAATTTAAACAGACATTTGAGGTTACCGAAAATCGAAATGCCAAAATTCGATGGAAATTGGAAAAACTGGCCAACCTTTTATGATCTGTTTAAAACAATGATTCATGAGAACGAATCATTGTCAGATATTGAAAAGTTCCAATATTTGAGTGCTTCGTTAGTGAAGGATGCAGCTGGCCTAATCAAGAATTTACCGCTAACGGGAAGCAATTATGGGATTGCATTCAAGTCTCTGGTCTCAAGGTATCACAATACCCGGGTTTTGTTGACCAATTATTGGCAGGGTATTGTACAGGCCCCCAAAGCAAATAGTGAATCTGCTTCTTCCCTACGAACGTTGTTGTCTGTATTCAGTGAAAATTTGGAAGCGTTGAAGCAGTTTGAACATGACATGTGGGATTTCACTAAATTCAACATGTTGCTGCAAAAGGTGGATATGAGTCTTAAGCAAAAATTTGAGCTTGAGTTTTGCGAATCGGACATTCCCAGTTTTAGTAGTTTATGTAGATTCTTGGAAAAGCAGTGTAAAGCAATGGAGACAACTGCCTTAACTTCCAATTATGTGACTAATAGAAGGCAGCATGTTTCAGCAACCACTGCTAGGCCCGCTTCGTCCTTTGTTACCAGCACAAAGCTTGTATGTGCTTATTGTAAGGAGGAGCACCCCATGCTCAAGTGTGATGGATTTCTATCTTTATCCTCTCATAAACGGTATACGTTCGCAAAAAAAAAAATCTTTGTTTTAACTGTTTATCAAACTCGCATGCCAGCAGGGAGTGCAAGTCATCAAGTTGTCGTGTATGTAATAAACACCATCATACATTATTGCACTTCCCAAAAGCACCGGCATCGGGAGATGAGAGTGACTCAAACAAGCCACCTGTGGAAGAGCCACAAGGTGCAGAGCAATTGCGTGTGTTGGCAAGTGTGGTAAAAAGGGAACAGTCCGTGTTACTGGCAACTATAATGCTATTAGTACGAGATAAAAATGGAAAGGTTAGGAGATGTCGAGCTCTCCTGGATTGTGCAAGTGAGGCTAATTTCATTTCGCAGCAGTGTGTTGAAAAATTGGGGCTCAACACCTCATCTCGTTCAGTGATGGTTCAAGGCTTGAACCAAATGAGCTCGCTTGCTAGCCAAGGCACTCTCAAATGTCGAGTAGAGTCCATTTATGAGCCAACAAAGTTAGAGTTGGACATGATTGTGATTCCGAACATTTGTTCCAAGATCCCTTCTGCTAAAATTGAGCAGTGCCACTGGCAACATATTCAGAACTTAGAGTTGGCAGATTCAGAGTTTGGTATACCAGGGGACATTGAAATTTTGTTGGGTACTGACGTTTATGCTCATGTGGTTAGACCTGGAATAAAGAGAGGGCCTCGAGGTGCACCAGTGGCCATCAATACTGTTTTTGGTTGGGTGCTTATGGGCAGTGTAGAACAGTCAAAGTCTCATTCTGTTGTGAATAGTTTATGCACGTTGGTCGACTTGGATCATACCTTGAAACAGTTTTGGAGCTTGGAACAGGTACCACAAGGTTTAGTTATGTCTCCGGAAGATAAAAAATGTGAGGAAATCTTCAAGAAGACTCAGCACCGAAATAGTGCTGGGAGATATATTTTAAATATGCCCTTTCGTGAGGGTACTCCGTGTTTGGGAGAATCTTTCAGTGTTGCATTGAGGCGGTTTTACTCCCTGGAAGCACGTCTTAGTAGGGATCCAGCGTTGCACAAGTCCTATTCGGAGTTTATCAGGGATTATTATGAGTCTGGCCATATGTCTCTGGTATCAGATGTAGCTGTGGAACCATCTGATGCATACTATATTCCCCATCATTGTGTGTTGCGTCCTCACAGCCTTTCGACCAAACTGCGGGTGGTATTTGATGCTAGTTCCAAAAGTACGAATGGTGTATCTCTGAACGATACGTTGTTAGTGGGAGCGAAGTTGCAGACAGATATTGCCACTGTGTTGTTGAAATTTCGCTCAAACAAAATTGCATTTACTGCTGACATTCGGCAAATGTATCGACAAATTTTGGTTGTAGATAATCATAGGGATTATCAAAGAATTCTCTGGAGGTTCTCAAAGGGGGAACCTGTACAGAAATATCGCCTTAATACTGTCACATATGGGGTCTCCTCAAGCCCACACATGGCAATCCGAACAATGATGCAGCTTTGTGATGATGAGGAATCATCTTTTCCATTGGCAGCAAAGCTAGTTCGGTCCGATCTCTATGTGGATGATGTAGTCAGTGGAGTCGACTCATTGTCAGAGGCTTTTGAGTTGCAACGGCAATTGATTGGGTTGTTTGCTAAGGGGGGTTTTGAATTGAAGAAGTGGGCCAGCAATAATTCGAAACTGTTGTCCACAGTATCAGCTGATAGTCAGCAACCTCGATCGTTAGATTTAAATGATCCATCAGTGTTGAAAATTTTAGGATTGCAGTGGTGTCCCATAGGTGATACATTCTCTTTTAATGTTGAACCTATTGATCGTCCGTGCACAAAACGAAATCTTCTTTCGGAATTGGCAAGAATTTATGACCCCCTGGGTTTTTTGTCTCCTGTTACCCTGTTGGCAAAATATCTTATGCAGTGCTTGTGGGAGCAAAAAGTGGGATGGGATGATAAGCCCTCAAAGGATATTGTTGGTCAGTGGTCTCAGTATAAATCACAACTCAGTGCGCTAGCAGGTTTATCAATTCCCAGAGGCGTAAAACACGATAATATCATCAGTACAGAACTCCATGGGTTCTGTGATGCATCGGAGCGAGGGTATGCTGCAGTTGTTTACTTAAGACAAGTATCAGAGGAGGGTCAAGTTTGGATCAATTTTCTGTGTGCCAAGTCCAAGGTATCACCTTTAAAAAGAATATCGATTCCACGTCTCGAATTGTGTGGGTGTTTATTGTTGGCAAAGCTTCTGGAATTTGTGTGTCGGGTGTATGAAGGTCGTTTTGAGTTTAACTCTATGTATGCTTGGTCAGACTCTATGGTGGCACTTGCCTGGATAAAATCATCTTCCAATAGGTGGAAGACCTTTATTGGGAATCGAGTAGCAAGCATACAAGAGAAGATTCCTCCAGAGTCATGGCATCACGTAAGTGGACAAGAAAACCCAGCTGATTGTGCATCGAGAGGCATGTTACCTTCTGGGTTTTGTGAGCATCCACTATGGTGGGCGGGACCCACCTGGCTAAAATTGGCAAGAGAAAATTGGCCCAAGTCGTTGCGTTTTGAGCCGCCAGAAGAGTGCCTGGCGGAGCAACGAACTCTCCCCGTACTAGTTACTTTGGCAAATGAGGAGTGGCTCAGTAAACTTTTGAATCGCTTTTCGCATCTACGGAAAATTCAGGGTGTTGTTGTATATTGTCAGCGGTTTGTGCGAAATTGTAGGGTGTCTCCATCTGACCGAACTACTGCATCTCTGACAGCCACCGAATTACAGGAGGCGCTTCATATGCTTATCAAATGTGCTCAAGGTGAAGTATTTCAAAGGGAAATAGCATCCTTGGTTAAAGGTGAGAGGTGTGCGAGGGCAATAAATAAGTTAGCCCCCTTTCTGGATACAGAGGGTATCCTCAGGGTGGGCGGTCGCCTTCGTCAAGCTGATGTTCCAGTTGAAGTGAAACACCCTATATTGTTGCCCCGCTCACATCGTCTCACCGAGTTAATCATTGCACACACACACCATGTCAATCTTCATCCTGGTCCTCGCACATTGCTTCATTTGCTTTCGCAACAGTTTTGGATTTTGTCCCCTCGGAGAGCTATTCATCATGTTTTGTCAAGGTGCTATCGTTGCTTTCGAGTGAATCCTACTCCCATGGCACCGATGATGTCTGATTTGCCAGTTGCCAGGGTTTCTCAGTTGAAGCCGTTTTCACACAGCGGAGTTGATTTTGCAGGTCCAGTTTTTGTGACACAGGGCAGATATCGAGGTGTCCGAAAGGTGAAAGCATATATTTGTTTGTTTGTGTGCATGGCAACGAAGGCCCTCCATTTGGAAGTAGTGTCTGATCTTTCAGCTGAAGCCTTCTTGGCAGCTCTTCGGAGGTTTGTGGCTCGCAGAGGAAGATGTGACAATTTGTATAGCGATAGAGGTACCAACTTCGTCGGCTCAAATAAGCAGCTCTTAAACTATGCAAAGGGGGCAGCAGATGCTTGTACCATTAAGTGGCATTTCAACCCCCCATCAGCTCCGCATTTTGGAGGTCTGTGGGAGGCAGGAGTGCGCTCAGTCAAGACTCATTTGCGAAGGGTGATCGGTTTGCAGATTCTGACCTTTGAGGAAATGTCCACGTTGCTTGCCCAAGTGGAATCAGTTTTGAATTCTCGACCATTGTGTAGTGCGAGTACTGATCCAAATGATCTGTTAGCCCTATCCCCAGGACATTTTCTTACAATGGAACCGTTAGATGCTCCTCCTGATGCTGATTTGACTTTGTTAAGTATGAATCGCTTGTCACGCTGGCAGCTGGTGCAAAGGATCCACCAGGACTTTTGGCGCCGCTGATAGAACGAATACCTGCATACACTGCAGCAGCGTGGTAAGTGGAATACTGTGCAAACGTCCCCCCCGATCGGAGCTTTAGTTGTGATTAAAGATGAGACTTCGTCACCTCTTGTTTGGAAGCTCGGACGCATTATGCAACTATACCCAGGCCGTGATAGTATAGCTCGGGTAGCTCAAGTTCGCACTAGTAGTGGCACTTTTGATAGGCCTCTGACGAAGTTATGTCTGTTGCCATCGCAGTAATACGTCTGCCTTGAAATTTTTTTGTACAGTTAATTATAAGTCCAATAGCTTCAGTTTTTTTGTTTTTTGTGCTTATTGTAAATTTTTGTTTTGTTTGTTTATTTGAGAAACAATATAATTGTGAAAATAAATCCTTATTTTGGTGGGCGGAATGTTCATGCTCGTTGTTCTGTCACTTTTAAATTCAAATGTCGCGCGCTACACTGACATAGAGTAAGTGTTACTAATGGTTTCCGCCAGAAGACCAGAGAGGGGGAAGAAGAATGAGAGAAGGGAGAGAAGCTTGCATCCCTCTGCCACTTGTTTTTTGAGTTCTTGAAGAGGCAAGAGGTCTCGAGAAAGCGAATTGCTTTCAACCCCTTGAAGAGACACGAGGTCTCTAAATATCCATTTGTTTGTAAGTCCTTTGGGAGACACGAGGTCCCTAGAGGTGTTGTGTGTGAATACAGAAAAAAAACGAAGCTTATGTTCCTGCATTATTGGAGAATAAAGGTAGGTAACTTTGCTTATTGTCAGTGCCCTATTTGTTCTGTTTTTTTTTGTTATTCATGATAAAATAAATACACGTGGTATTTACACAATTTTAAGATAAATAATGGCGGCTATCGTTTGGCGGCTATTTTTCACACCGGTTAACATAAACATAAAAATTCAATTTTGGCACAGCGTATAGAAAAAAGTCTGGACACAGCAAGTGCGTTATGGTAGTGAATTTTCATAGAAATGATCTGGTACCAAATATTTTATTATAACTTTTTTTCTTGTAACATAGAAATTTAAATTTTGGTGTATAGTTTACTTTTAATATCGTAAACCTACCTACCAAATTTGGTTATCATAGCTTTTGTACTTTTTGAGATAAAAAATTTTTCGAAAGAAAACTCAAAAATTTCCCGGAAAACCTCGCCTGATTTTCCTGTCTAACGAACTTATCCAAGTCACTTACAAAAGGAAGGTACGTGCCAAATTTAATCAAAATCGGCCTATTATTTTTTGAGTTATCGGTGTGATATATATATATATATATATATATATATATATAAACTGACCCCGGATATGGGTTCTAGGGGTCCTAGTTCGCGCTCATTAGCAAAAATTTTTTCAAAATTCAAAAGTCGGGATCTCCTCATTAGTGAATTTTCTCTACAAAAATTCATTAAAAAGCTAAATGTGTATGACTAATTCAAGGAATTTTGTTATTTTGTAAAACACTTATATTGTTTTTAAAATAAAATCTATGAGGATAACACAACTTTTTTGATGAAATTTGGTTGCTTTTTTATTTGTATACTAACCAGATGTTTATTGTTTATCGTAAAATTGAGTTATCAAAAATTTAACATTTTCATGAAAACTCACTGTCAAACCCACTTTACTGCCTGCGTCCGGAGTATTTTTTGTTTAATAATACAGGTATAATAAACATAAAACGCCAGATTCGTTACGGATTGCTTGGTATCGATGACAGTTTGGAACGAACTATGTTTTTTAAACGTAGGTTTTAAAATTCATAACAATTTAGACACTTTTCGGATTGCTGGTATCAGGAGCACATGAAGCGTCAGGAATGGTTTGGAACGAATGTTTTAAATGCAAGAACAGACAACATTCCTGACATCTAGTAGCAAAAAGTACAAGCCTCAACGATCAATTTTGTTAAATTTATTAACTAGTGCCAGCGACATCTATGCGCAAAAAGTAGAAACGTGCATTCGTTCAAATTTATTCTTTAGTCACTAGTACAAATGTCGACAACAGTATTATAACTGTAAAAGTAAATTATTAGAATCATTATGATAAAAACATTTAAAATACAGAACCATTGTTAAAACTAGCTTGCTGCACATTTTAAGTTCAGCTATTTTAAATACTTAATAAGAATTTAACAATATTATGAATATTTAGGTTTAATGCTTACGCTTTTCACTGCTAGATGTCACGACTGATTCCTCTCGCAATCAAGACATTCGTTATTAGTTTAAAACAATTCCTCGGCATTCATGTGCTCCTGATACCAGCGATCCGAAAATTGACTAGTGCTGCATGCAAAAGGTTTGTTGTTAAAGAAACTTAATTACGAAATGGGGCGTTTTGTCTCGACACACAATCGAAGCGAATCTGGCTTTTGTCTTTTCTGCAGCTGTATTATTAAAATAAGTCTGGACGCAGTAAGTGCTTTGTGGTAGTGAACTTTCATAGAAAATTAAAAAAACTTAATTACGAAATGGGGCCGTTTGTCTCGACACACAATCGAAGCGAATCTGGCTTTTCTCTTTTATACAGTTGTATTATTAAAATAAGTCTGGACGCAGTAAGTGCGTTGTGGTAGTGAACTTTCATAGAAAATTTTAAAAACTTAATTACGAAATGGGACGTTTTGTCTCGACACACAATCGAAGCGAATCTGGCTTTTGTCATTTCTACAGTTGTATTATTAAAATAAGTCTGGACGCAGTAAGTGCGTTGTGGTAGTGAACTTTCATAGAAAATTTTAAAAACTTAATTACGAAATGGGGCGTTTTGTCTCGACACATAATCGAAGCGAATCCGGCTTTTGTCTTTTCTACAGCTGTATTATTAAAATAAGTCTGGACGCAGTAAGTGCTTTGTGGTAGTGAACTTTCATAGAAAATTTCGTTTTGTCTCGACACACAATCGAAGCGAATCTGGCTTTTGTCTTTTCTACAGTTGTATTATTAAAATAAGTCTGGACGCAGTAAGTGCTTTGTGGTAGTGAACTTTCATAGAAAATTAAAAAAACTTAATTACGAAATGGGGCCGTTTGTCTCGACACACAATCGAAGCGAATCTGGCTTTTCTCTTTTATACAGTTGTATTATTAAAATAAGTCTGGACGCAGTAAGTGCGTTGTGGTAGTGAACTTTCATAGAAAATTTTAAAAACTTAATTACGAAATGGGGCGTTTTGTCTCGACACACAATCGAAGCGAATCCGGCTTTTGTCTTTTCTACAGCTGTGTATTATTAAAATAAGTCTGGACGCAGTAATTGAGTTGTGGTAGTGAACTTTCATAGAAAATTTTAAAAACTTAATTACGAAATGGGACGTTTTGTCTCGACACACAATCGAAGCGAATCTGGCTTTTCTCTTTTCTACAGTTGTATTATTAAAATAAGTCTGGACGCAGTAAGTGCGTTGTGGTAGTAAACTTTCATAGAAAATTTTAAAAACTTAATTACGAAATGGGGCGTTTTGTCTCGACACACAATCGAAGCGAATCTGGCTTTTGTCTTTTCTACAGTTGTATTATTGAAATAAGTCTGGACGCAGTAAGTGCGTTGTGGTAGTGAACTTTCATAGAAAATTTTAAAAACTTAATTACGAAATGGGGCGTTTTGTCTCGACACATAATCGAAGCGAATCTGGCTTTTGTCTTTTCTACAGCTGTATTATTGAAATAAGTCTGGACGCAGTAAGTGCGTTGTGGTAGTGAACTTTCATAGAAAATTTTAAAAACTTAATTACGAAATGGGGCGTTTTGTCTCGACACACAATCGAAGCGAATCCGGCTTTTGTCTTTTCTACAGCTGTGTATTATTAAAATAAGTCTGGACGCAGTAATTGAGTTGTGGTAGTGAACTTTCATAGAAAATTTTAAAAACTTAATTACGAAATGGGGCGTTTTGTCTCGACACACAATCGAAGCGAATCTGGCTTTTGTCTTTTCTACAGCTGTATTATTAAAATAAGTCTGGACGCAGTAAGTGCGTTGTGGTAGTGAATTTTCATAGAAAATATTCTAGGATTTGTTTTTACGAAAATTATGAACATGCAACAAGAAAAAGAATATTTGTATATTCAATAATTTTGTTTAACACACAAAAATGTTTTGGTCTTGTGCCCTCCTGTGCCACCAAAAAATTTTTTTCGTTAGGTGCTTATAACTTTTAGCGAATTTTCATTACGAAAAATTTGCTAATAAAGGTCACGATGAAAAAAGCTTTTGAAAAAATTTCTTCAGATGAGCGTGAATTTGGGTCCCTAGAACCCAAAACCGAGGCCCGTTAAAATTTATATATATATATATATATATATATATATATATATATATATATATATATATATATATATATATATATATATATATATATATATATATATATATATATATATATATATTCGAAAGAAACTTCGAAAGTTGAATTTTGGTACATAGTAAGGTCTCTCCTAAGGTAATACATACGTTAAATTTCATTAGAAGAGCTTTGTAATTTTCGGAGAAAAATTTTTTTTTGAAAGAAAACTCAAAATTTTCCCGGAAAACCCCATCTGATTTTCGAATTAACGAACTTATCCAAGCCATTAATAAAATAAAGGCATTTGTCGAGTTTCATCGAAATCGGTTAATTATTTTTTGAGTTATCATACGGATATATATATATATATATATATATATATATATATATATATATATATATATATATATATATATATATATATATATATATACATATAAAAATTCAAACTGACCCCGGATATGGGTTCTAGGGGTCCTAATTCGCGCTCATTTCAAAAATTTTTTGCAAATTCTCACCATCGATACCTCTCTATTAGTGAATTTTTTTAAATAAAAATTCACTAAAAATACTGAACTGATTTGAACGAAACTTGGCACTTATCATCATTGTATTAAGACCGCGGACGCGTTCGTATATCAGCTATAACGGACGTATTTTTCCCCCAAAAATATACAAAAATATTTTTGAAAACGCTATATTTTTGTAAGTATCAGAGTAACTGGAATAAGACTTTACACGTGGCTAGAAATAGTACAAATAATGTTGTGAATTTTAAGTAATTTGGTACACAATATTTAGGGTTTTGTTATGAGTGCGTTATGGTAGTGAATTTTCATTAAATGCTTCAAATGTGGATAACTCAATTTTCTATAAACTTAGAAAGTTCCCTTATAACTGGAAAACCGCTCGAGTACAACCCGTCCCTAAGAAAGGATCCAAAGCGCTTCCTAGCAACTACAGGCCTATTTCTCTCCTTTCAGTCGTCTCTAAAGTGATGGAAACGTTTATAAACACCTAACTACTAAAATTTCTTGAAAAACACAGTCTAATCCATGACAGGCAGTATGGATTCCGTCAGCGCAGATCAACTCCCGACCTCATTTCCTTTGTCACCAATTCTTTGAGCAAATCTATGGAACTACACGGTGAATCCCAAATTGTCGCTCTAGACATATCCAAAGCATTCGACCAGGTCTGGCACGCAGCGCTGCTTAATAAACTTAGGATATGGATGTTTAGTTTTATTATTCTCGTGCCATTCCAAAAACTATATATATTTTCTCTAAAAATTTCATACAGAACCAAGTTGTAATCTTAGAGGACATATATTTCGATAGATAACCCAGCACCTTTAGATCATCGAAGAAATGCTAAAGAACATGCTTTCGTTAACATTGTCCCAAAGACATCATGAACTATATTTTTTTGCCATAAAATACATATCTATTTAGTAAATATCTACAAATTTAGTGATGACTCTCGGCTGCGGGGGCATTCTTCTAAATTAAATATCAATGCCACAGTTTTAAACTAAAAGAGGCTTCAATCAATAAATAACTTGAATTTAGGAAGAGTAAGGGTGAGATGGAAGTCGCTAAGCAGCCACCTCCACGCGCTGAGTTTTGGGTTTTTTAACATTTATTATTGGCCTGTTACATATTGAGAAAGTATGGACGCAGCAAGTGCTTTATGATAGTGAATTTTCATAAGAATAATATATTAGTGATTAAAAGTTATAAAAAAAGTATTTTATTTAACTATGAATAGTAAAAAATAAGGTAAAGAAGGGTACCAAATTCTTGTGGTTCATGCATTGAGCGTGATTGTACGCATGCAGACGGGAAAGAAGAACCCCCAGGACGTAGAGAGTTTCTCCCCCCTCATCCAAAAACACGGGGAGTTTTCCTTCCCCTTGTGCATGCACACATGCCTTCAAGGCATAAAGCACAATAAAAATTTTTGTCAGCATCCGCCAAGAAAGTTACTTTACCTGCGGCAAATATGGGTACTGTGGAGGTAGACAGGGTTTAAAGTAGGTATTGCTGCAAAAGGTGAAAAACGCATCTTTTCAAAGTTCGATTAACGTTTCAAAAGTTTATGAGTACAGGAATACACATATTTGCTTTGTGGTTAAGTCACAGACCCTAAATTCATTCCATGAGCATGTCTTTCTCAAGAGAATAAATTATCACAGCTATGTGGAAGTTATGATTCGATTTGCAGCACTATTTTTTACTGTTCCTAGTTAAATAAAGTATTTTTTTATAACTTTTAATATAAGGCTAAATCACCAAGTATATTATATACTATTTTTATGAAAAGTCACTACCATAACGCTCTTGCTGCATCCCAAACTTTTGTTTATTTGCAGGGGCATGCATTTGGCTGTGAATCTACTAGTACAAATAATATTGGCCATTCCTTTGGAGATGGTCCACAAATGGTGGAGGATTTTGATAATATATTTCTGTGGAGTTCTCGCTGGATCATTGGGCCATTCTGTGTTCCATCCTTACGTTAAATTAGCTGGGGCAAGTGGCGGTGCTTACTCCATCATTACAGCACACATTGCCACGATAGTCATGGTAAGTTTACTCTAAGTCAGGAGTGGTCAAATTAGTCGATTCATTTTATTTGAACTTCGGATAGTTTGGTGTGGTAGAGACAGCCAGTTGTCAGCTGGCTGTCCAGTTGACTTCACAGGTAAAAAAATCTAATTTTGTTTATTAATTTAAATGTCAAATGACATTGTCTATAGGCGACGCGAGGGGCTTCGTGGAGGGGCCGGACAGAGATAAAGCTGTCTGGCTACTCAGAAGGAGTCGACCTGCGTTTCGTCGCATCATTGGGATGCTGACAGGCCACTACACTCTTAGAAGACACCTCACATTAATAGGTGTCGAGAGGGATCCCATTTGTCAGGAATGTGACGATAATGAAGAGACGTCTTAACTCCACCTGTGCGAATGCGAGGCTTTTGGAGTCTTCGAAGAGAATTGTTCGTGGATGGCCATTCCTCTAAACTATATCCAATTAATGCAGGAATTCCTTAAGGTTCAGCTTTAGCCCCTACTTTGTTTCTTCTCCACATCAATGACCTCCTCTCTAGCACATCCAACGACAGCACCCTCCACTCAAATATACAATATTCTAAGCCTGTCTCTTTGGCCCAATTAGATGAGGATCGCAGACTCATTGAATGTTCTGTCTCCGTGGATCTCCAAAAATATTAGACTGGGAAAGTAGAAATCTTGTACAATTCAAACCCACCAAATCTCAGTCTTGCTTTCTTTCTCATAAAAGATACACCAGCCCTAGACCGATCACAATGAACAACCAAGTTATTCAAAGTAATGAGTCCTTTTCACTTGTTGGCATTTCTGTGGATCGAAATCTCAATTGCCACCAACATGTCACATCAATTGCAGAAGCGGCTGCTAAGAAAAGTAAGGCCAAACTTCGAATACTGCTCCCACCTCTGGGGTCCTGCTGCCGCTTCTACACTCTCTATCCTGGACTCCATTTAGAAGAGAGCTATACGTCTCATTGGTGACCCTACCCTCCCCAAAGGCTGCCATCCCTTGCCCACCGACGTGCCGTTGGTGACCTCTCTCTCTCTCTTTTATAGATACCTGTACGGGCACTGCTCAGATGAGCTTTCTTCCATAGTTCCTCCACCTGCTACCCCCAACAGATCTACCAGGGGAACAGAGCGAATGCACCGTTTTACTGTCCAGGTCACCAGACATAGAACATCTTGTTATGCCCGCTCTTTTGTTCTGAGGACTTCCAAGTTGTGGAATTCCTTGCCGGCACGTGTTTTTCCTTCTCCTCCGACACGTCGAAACCTTCAAGTCCAGAATTAACAAGTTGCCTCTTTCCTTCTTCTTGACACCCACGGTAAAATAGTATTTAGGCTGTAAGCCCTCGTGGTGTATTGTTGAAATATATTTAAAAAAAACATGATAGTAGTTCGAAATTTTTTGATTTTAAAAGTCTTTTTCTGTCCACTGCATATGTTTTATGCATGAAATAAAATTCTATGTATGAAAAACTGTTAGGTACATGTTAAATTCATTTAATGGAAAATCATGCAAATCGTCTATTGGCGACCTACCTGCCTAATTGTATATACGTGGATGGTACCAGGACTCCTCATGGTACCTGGCGGCCATTAAGTGTCGAAGTTAATAGCAAATTGTTATTTCTCGATGTATGTCAGATCATTTATGTAAATTGTCACATTATGCAGTCAAACACAAGCAATGATTACTGTCGTTAGTTATACGTGGTGCTATACGTTTTGTTAATTATTTAAAAGTATAGTTTGAGGAGACTATGAGACTGCAATAGAAATATGCGATCAGTGAAAAAAACACACGTTAATGTTGAGGGTGCTATGTTTCTCGACACATAATGGCGGATGGGCGGGATTTATGTTATATTGCCATCACTGTCTTGTGAAGTCATTGTATATAATCGTTTTTTCGCTCCTTCTTTCAGAACTGGAGCGAAATGAGATATAAAGTGTTCCAGCTGGGATTCTTCGTCATCCTCGTCGGTGCAGATCTAGGTAATGCCATCTACGAGAACGTCTACTTAAACATGACAACCAACGTGGGTTATGTAGCCCACATAGGTGGCGCCACGGCCGGTCTTTTGGTCGGCATCAACGTCATGAGGAATCTGAGACTAACAAAGACGGAAAATATTATCTGGTGGGTTTCTATGGTGACCTTCGTCTCGCTCATTTCTTTGGGGGCTGTACTCAATATTTTCTGGGTGAATCACTTCCCTGATCAACAAGTCTGATGTGTACAAATTCAAAATCGTTGACGTTTCTTATGTATTTATAAGATATCAATTCATAAAGTAAGTTCAATAGTAATGACAATATTTGAAGCTAATACCTGCATCTTATTTTAATGGTATTACATGACGAGGATTTCAGAGTCATTTTGCAGTTTAGCAAAATATTAGTTTTAGATAAACTGACTGTTAATAGATAAAGTCAATCACCCTACATGCAGTTTAATTGTATTCTTACCGTGTGCTTCCTTAACCTTGCAGATTTATATACATCTATCACCATTATGGTGTAGAGGCGACTTCACCTTGTCGTCACAACCATGACTCTATCTCCAACATCACCATTTCACGTCATTTGAGCAATGTTATCAGAAAATTACAATGCTCAGCATAATGTCCACCATATGTTGCTATCCTCCTATCAATTTTTTTGCGAATGCACGTTTCTGCTCTCAACGCCCCTAGCCCACTTTTATATGTTTTTCTATCGGTGTACGGTGTTTTTGTCATTTTCTTCATGTCCTCATTTCAAAAGCTTCTATTCTCTCTATGTCTTAACCTAATTCAGCTTGCCGCCCCATACATTATAACACCCGTTATTTATGACTTGACGAACTTCTTACTCAAGTTCCAGTTAAAATTTATACGTGAAAAGAATATTTCGTCTATTGAATGCTTGTTTTGTCATATCGCATCCTCCTCCTTCTCATTTATTTGCTACATTTACCATCATCCTAATAATAATCATAATAACACTCCCAAGGTACGTGAATATTTTTTACGTGTTCAAGTTGCTCGCTGTTTGCCTATTTTGGTTTCTTGCATATTGTAATTCTTCGAAATATTCTCTTCATATATTCTTAATATGTTTTCTTTTTGCTACTGTGGTCATGCCTTTCTTTTACATATACAGGGTATTACAATTACTCTTGAGCTGGATTATATTTATACTGAACTATAAAATACCAAAGTTTTTATAAAAAGTAGATAATAAATAGAATACATAATTCAATAGGTGTTTTTTTAATAATAATTTGTAGATATATGCAAATAAGATGCAATAATATCATCATTATTTGATGTTTACAGACGAAATTTTTACATCTACACAATTTCCCATGTTCTGCGTTTTCCTAGTGCAAAAATGTTATTTGACTTTTTAAAATATATATATTTAGATACGTATTTAATTATTTTTTTTAGTTCCACACAATTACTCTCGTTTCTGTGTTCTTGATACAAAAGTTTAATTTTATTTTATACTGAAGACATATACTTAGTAAACTTTTTTAGGAAAAAAATAATACGTATACATACAACTCCTCGCGTTTCTGCTCTCCTGATACAAAATCTCAGTTTGGCTTAATTTTTGAACGATTTATACTTTTAACTTTGTAAACCAATTATTTAGTTTTCGCACAATTCCTCGCGTTTCTGCTCTCCTGATACAAAAGTGCAGTTTGGCTTAATTTTTGAACGATTTATATTTTTAACTTTGCAAACCAATTATTTAGTTTTCGCACAACTCCTCGCGTTTCTGCTCTCCTGATACAAAATCTCAGTTTGGCTTAATTTTTGAACGATTTATACTTTTAACTTTGCAAACCAATTATTTAGTTTTCACACAAAATTCCTCGCGTTTCTGCTCTCCTGATACAAAAGTGCAGTTTGGCTTAATTTTTGAACGATTTATATTTTTAACTTTGCAAACCAATTATTTAGTTTTCGCACAACTCCTCGCGTTTCTGCTCTCCTGATACAAAATCTCAGTTTGGCTTAATTTTTGAACGATTTATACTTTTAACTTTGTAAACGAATTATTTTGTTTTCACACACCTCCTCGCGTTTCTGCTCTCCTGATACAAAAGTGCAGTTTCGTTTAATTTTTGAACGATTTATACTTTTAACTTTGCAAACCAATTATTTAGTTTTCACACAACTCCTCACGTTCCTGCTCTCCTGATACAAAATCTCAGTTTCGCTTAATTTTTGAACGAGTTATATACTTCAAGTTTACAAACTAATTTTTTGTTTTCACACATTTCCTCGCGTTTCTGCTCTCCTGATACAAAAGTGCAGTTTGGCTTAATTTTTGAACGATTTACACTTTTAACTTTGCAAACAAATTATTTCGTTTTCACACACCTCCTCGCGTTTCTGCTCTCCTGATACAAAATCCCTGTTTCGCTTAATTTTTGAACGATTTATACTTTTTTAACTTTGCAAACCAATCATTTAGTTTTCGCACAACTCCTCGCGTTTCTGCTCTCCTGATACAAAATCTCAGTTTGGCTTAATTTTCTACGATTTATACTTTTAACTTTGTAAACGAATTATTTTGTTTTCACACAACTCCTCGCGTTTCTGCTCTCCTGATACAAAAGTGCAGTTTCGTTTAATTTTTGAACGATTTATACTTTTAACTTTGCAAACCAATTATTTAGTTTTCACACAATTCCTCGCGTTTCTGCTCTCCTGATACAAAAGTGCAGTTTGGCTTAATTTTTGAATGATTTATACTTTTAACTTTGCAAACCAATTATTTAGTTTTCGCACAACTCCTCGCGTTTCTGCTCTCCTGATACAAAAGTGCAGTTTCGTTTAATTTTTGAACGATTTATACTTTTAACTTTGCAAACCAATTATTTAGTTTTCACACAATTCCTCGCGTTTCTGCTCTCCTGATACAAAAGTGCAGTTTGGCTTAATTTTTGAACGATTTATACTTTTAACTTTGCAAACCAATTATTTAGTTTTCGCACAACTCCTCGCGTTTCTGCTCTCCTGATACAAAATCTCAGTTTGGCTTAATTTTTGAACGATTTATACTTTTAACTTTGTAAACTAATTATTTTGTTTTCACACAATTCCTCACGTTTCTGCTCTCCTGATACAAAAG
Source organism: Tillus elongatus (assembly GCA_964006375.1). NCBI lineage: Eukaryota > Metazoa > Arthropoda > Insecta > Coleoptera > Cleridae > Tillus > Tillus elongatus. Next base: position 107,209,591 of record OZ023270.1, on the reverse strand, counting down.
TGGAGTTTCCTTTAATTTTTGAACGATTTATACTTTTAACTTTGCAAACCAATTATTTAGTTTTCACACAATTCCTCGCGTTTCTGCTCTCCTGATACAAAAGTGCAGTTTGGCTTAATTTTTGAATGATTTATACTTTTAACTTTGCAAACCAATTATTTAGTTTTCGCACAACTCCTCGCGTTTCTGCTCTCCTGATACAAAAGTGCAGTTTCGTTTAATTTTTGAACGATTTATACTTTTAACTTTGCAAACCAATTATTTTGTTTTCACACAATTCCTCGCGTTTCTGCTCTCCTGATACAAAAGTGCAGTTTGGCTTAATTTTTGAACGATTTATACTTTTAACTTTGCAAACCAATTATTTAGTTTTCGCACAACTCCTCGCGTTTCTGCTCTCCTGATACAAAATCTCAGTTTGGCTTAATTTTTGAACGATTTATACTTTTAACTTTGTAAACTAATTATTTTGTTTTCACACAATTCCTCACGTTTCTGCTCTCCTGATACAAAAGTGGAGTTTTCTTTAATTTTTGAACGATTTATACTTTTAACTTTGCAAACCAATTATTTAGTTTTCACACAATTCCTCGCGTTTCTGCTCTCCTGATACAAAAGTGCAGTTTGGCTTAATTTTTGAACGATTTATACTTTTAACTTTGCAAACCAATTATTTAGTTTTCCCACAATTCCTCGCGTTTCTGCTCTCCTGATACAAAATCTCAGTTTGACTTAATTTTTGAACGATTTATACTTTTAACTTTGTAAACTAATTATTTTGTTTTCACACAATTCCTCACGTTTCTGCTCTCCTGATACAAAAGTGGAGTTTGGCTTAATTTTTGAACGATTTATACTTTTAACTTTGCAAACCAATTATTTAGTTTTCGCACAACTCCTCGCGTTTCTGCTCTCCTGATACAAAATCTCAGTTTGGCTTAATTTTTGAACGATTTATACTTTTAACTTTGTAAACTAATTATTTTGTTTTCACACAATTCCTCACGTTTCTGCTCTCCTGATACAAAAGTGGAGTTTCCTTTAATTTTTGAACGATTTATACTTTTAACTTTGCAAACCAATTATTTAGTTTTCACACAATTCCTCGCGTTTCTGCTCTCCTGATACAAAAGTGCAGTTTGGCTTAATTTTTGAATGATTTATACTTTTAACTTTGCAAACCAATTATTTAGTTTTCGCACAACTCCTCGCGTTTCTGCTCTCCTGATACAAAAGTGCAGTTTCGTTTAATTTTTGAACGATTTATACTTTTAACTTTGCAAACCAATTATTTTGTTTTCACACAATTCCTCGCGTTTCTGCTCTCCTGATACAAAAGTGCAGTTTGGCTTAATTTTTGAACGATTTATACTTTTAACTTTGCAAACCAATTATTTAGTTTTCGCACAACTCCTCGCGTTTCTGCTCTCCTGATACAAAATCTCAGTTTGGCTTAATTTTTGAACGATTTATACTTTTAACTTTGTAAACTAATTATTTTGTTTTCACACAATTCCTCACGTTTCTGCTCTCCTGATACAAAAGTGGAGTTTTCTTTAATTTTTGAACGATTTATACTTTTAACTTTGCAAACCAATTATTTAGTTTTCACACAATTCCTCGCGTTTCTGCTCTCCTGATACAAAAGTGCAGTTTGGCTTAATTTTTGAACGATTTATACTTTTAACTTTGCAAACCAATTATTTAGTTTTCCCACAATTCCTCGCGTTTCTGCTCTCCTGATACAAAATCTCAGTTTGACTTAATTTTTGAACGATTTATACTTTTAACTTTGTAAACTAATTATTTTGTTTTCACACAATTCCTCACGTTTCTGCTCTCCTGATACAAAAGTGGAGTTTGGCTTAATTTTTGAACGATGTATACTTTTAACTTTGTAAACTAATTATTTAGTTTTCACACAACTCCTCACGTTCCTGCTCTCCTGATACAAAATCTCAGTTTCGCTTAATTTTTGAACGAGTTATATACTTCAAGTTTACAAACTAATTTTTTGTTTTCACACATTTCCTCGCGTTTCTGCTCTCCTGATACAAAAGTGCAGTTTGGCTTAATTTTTGAACGATTTACACTTTTAACTTTGCAAACAAATTATTTCGTTTTCACACACCTCCTCGCGTTTCTGCTCTCCTGATACAAAATCCCTGTTTCGCTTAATTTTTGAACGATTTATACTTTTTTAACTTTGCAAACCAATCATTTAGTTTTCGCACAACTCCTCGCGTTTCTGCTCTCCTGATACAAAATCTCAGTTTGGCTTAATTTTCTACGATTTATACTTTTAACTTTGTAAACGAATTTTTTTGTTTTCACACAACTCCTCGCGTTTCTGCTCTCCTGATACAAAAGTGCAGTTTCGTTTAATTTTTGAACGATTTATACTTTTAACTTTGCAAACCAATTATTTAGTTTTCACACAATTCCTCGCGTTTCTGCTCTCCTGATACAAAAGTGCAGTTTGGCTTAATTTTTGAATGATTTATACTTTTAACTTTGCAAACCAATTATTTAGTTTTCGCACAACTCCTCGCGTTTCTGCTCTCCTGATACAAAAGTGCAGTTTCGTTTAATTTTTGAACGATTTATACTTTTAACTTTGCAAACCAATTATTTAGTTTTCACACAATTCCTCGCGTTTCTGCTCTCCTGATACAAAAGTGCAGTTTGACTTAATTTTTGAACGATTTATACTTTTAACTTTGTAAACTAATTATTTTGTTTTCACACAATTCCTCGCGTTTCTGCTCTCCTGATACAAAAGTGGAGTTTGGCTTAATTTTTGAACGATGTATACTTTTAACTTTGTAAACTAATTATTTAGTTTTCACACAACTCCTCACGTTCCTGCTCTCCTGATACAAAATCTCAGTTTCGCTTAATTTTTGAACGAGTTATATACTTCAAGTTTACAAACTAATTTTTTGTTTTCACACATTTCCTCGCGTTTCTGCTCTCCTGATACAAAAGTGCAGTTTGGCTTAATTTTTGAGCGATTTTCCAAATTTCTCTGTTAGAAGGATCAATTATGTCATTGTAAAAATGTATTATTCATTGGTGAAGAAATTGGAACTAATTGTAATATTAGTCAATAGCGTTTAAAACAACGAAAAGTTAACTCATCGACTAATTGAACATCAATTCAATAGATTACATTGTCAAATTAACCATTGAGAAATTGATCTAGTCAATGAACATTTAACCATTGAATAATTAAAAATTTTCATTGGTAAAGAATTTTTTATAAATTAAAATATTAGTCAATAGCGTTTAAAAGCAAGGAAAAGTTTATTCATAGGCTATAATTAGAATTACTCAATAGATTGCATCGGCAAATTAACCATTGAGATATTGAAATAGTCAATGAACATATTACCATTGAGAAATAAAAATTATTAATTGGTAAAGAATATAGGATGAAATGTAATATTAGTCAATAATCAAGGAAAAGTTTAATCATAGACTAATATAACAAATACTCAATAGATTACATTGATTAATAAATCATTTATATATTGATTTAGTCAATGAATATATTACCATTAACTAATAAAAATACATTTGGATCATTTATTTTACCAATGAAAACATTACCATTGAAGAAACTCAATAATTTTATCATTGACTAATAAAAAATCATTTTCATGGACCTAATTCTTCATATGAATCTTGATAAGTTTATTTCTAACAATGAATAACTAGTCAAATATAGTCAATGAGATTGTATTAAGATTAAATAATCTCAATACAATCTCATTGTCTATTTAGTATTGAAGGAACAAATATTTAAAACATGAAATAAAACACTAATTTTACTAAAAACTTTTAATACAAAAAACAGTATTCCTGAAATAATTTAAAAAGTACATTTATTACATACGTGGAGGTATTAGAAAAAAGTAGGTACCTATCAAAGGGTAAAACAAATTTATAGCCAAGTAGATAGAAAGGTTTCTAGTTCCTATGTACAATAGAAAAGTTCGGGACGCAACCAGTGCGTTATGGTAGTGAATTTTTATTAAATTCAATTAACTCAATTTTCTATAAACTTAGAAAGTTTAATTCTAGTATGTGGTAAGGTCTTTGCCTAGGCAACATGTCCACCAAATTTCATTAAAATGACTTTGTAATTTTCGGAGAAAAACATTTTTTTCAAAAGAAAACTTAAAATTTGAATAACTCAATTTTCTATAAACTTAGAAAGTTGAATTCTGGTATGTGGTAAGGTCTTTGCCAAGGCAACATGTCCACCAAATTTCATTAAAATGACTTTGTAATTTTCGGAGAAAAACATTTTTTTTCGAAAAAAAACTTAAATTTTGAATAACTCAATTTTCGATAAACTTAGAAAGTTGAGTTCTGGTATGTGGTAAGGTCTTTTCCAAGGCAACATGTCCACCAAATTTCATTAAAATGACTTTGTAATTTTCGGAGAAAAACATTTTTTTCGAAAGAAAATTTAAAATATGAATAACTCAATTTTATATACACTTAGAAAGTTGAGTTCTGGTATGTGGTAAGGTCTTTGCTAAGGCAACATGTCCACCAAATTTCATTAAAATGACTTTGTAATTTTCGGAGAAAAACATTTTTTTCGAAAGAAAATTAAAAATATGAATAACTCAATTTAATATAAACTTAGAAAGTTGAATTCTGGTGTGTGGTAAGGTCTTTGCCAAGGCAACATGTCCACCAAATTTCATTAAAATGACTTTGTAATTTTCGGAGAAAAACCTTTTTTTCGAAAGAAAATTTAAAATATGAATAACTCAATTTTCTAGAAACTTAGAAAGTTGAATTCTGGTATCTGGAAAGGTCTTTGCCATGGCAACATGTCCACCAAATTTCATTAAAATGACTTTGTAATTTTCGGAGAAAAACATTTTGTTCGAAAGAAAACTTAAAATTTGAATAACTCAATTTTCTATAAACTTAGAACGTTGAATTCTGGTATCTGGAAAGGTCCTTGCTAAGGCAACATGACCACCAAATTTCATTAAAATGACTTTGTAATTTTCGGAGAAAAACATTTTTTTCGAAAGAAAACTTAAAATTTGAATAACTAAATTTTATATAAACTTAGAAAGTTGCATTCTGGTATATGGTAAGGTCCTTGCCAAGGCAATATGTCCACCAAATTTCATTAAAATGACTTTGTAATTTTCGGAGAAAAACATTTTTTTCGAAAGAAAACTTAAAATTTGAATAACTCAATTTTCTATAAACTTAGAAAGTTGAATTCTGGTGTGTGGTAAGGTCTTTGCCAAGGCAACATGTCCACCAAATTTCATTAGTGTGTGTTTGTTTGTTTGTGTTGTATTACTAAACTGGGGAAATTGCCTGGACTTGACATTTTACCTGGACTGGATGTTTTACCTGGCCTGGACATTTCACCTTTTATGTTGTCTCAGTGACTTAAATTGTTTTATTTGGAACTTGTACACATTTTTGAAATACTTTTTTATATTATTGTATTTTGTTTCTAAATAAACATTATTATTATTATTATTATTATATAATTTGACATGTTCTATACTATGTATAAGTCTTCGTATCAATAAAGTTATTATTATTATTATTGCTGTGACCCAAACATAAGAACTACTAAAGATTTTCTAACACCTAAATAGTAGAGGTGTGCGAACCCATGTTTTATTCGAACCGAATTATGAACGAACCCAAGCAAATATGTTGCCTCGAACTTCGAACCTCTGAAATAGTATGTCTAAGGTTCACAGTCGAACTTCGAACTTCTTAGAAATTCAAAATTGAATATCGAACTACCCAAAATTCTTTAGTGTTCATATATCATTTCCTTAAATACAAAATTTTGGAATATTGTAACATACAATATTTGGTATGCAAAAGATTCCCACTCTTTTTACAAAACGGAAGGATTCAACAAATTTGCAGGTTGATTGGGTGAAAATGCCCGGTTCTGATCATTGTGGAGGGTCAACGTTAAATCAATAACACAAAATATTTGAAACTTTTTTAGATTTCTAGATCTATAGATAAGCTCAATTATAAATATGTTGTTGTTTGGTATTGGCTAGGCAGTTTTAGCAAACAGATTGAGAGAGTTCAAAGTGAGCATGATAGGTATAAAATAACCACTTACAAGTTTGAACTGTCTCCTGATTGTGAATATTTAACTGTTTTGGCTCACTGTGTAATAAAGCATGTTGAAACCAGTGTTTTCCAAAGGCAATCTGTAATTATCCTCAAATTCTGAACATTTGCGTTACCGGTCGCCTTTGAACACCGCCATCATAATGTTGTTACTGAAATAGGTGATGGGAGGCTAGGATATACAAGAAAAATAATTCTGTGACTGCTAAATGGATCAGTCGTGTCTTAATGTGTCTCATATACTACGCTATCGACTCAATGAGTTTAAAGCGCCGCTACCGAGTTAAAGGGGCCGCAACTTCGCTACTTTTGGCAACACTCAATGCCTGTAAAGTTAAATTTCGAAGTATTTTTGAGCAACGAAGTTCGAACTATTTTGGAGAATTACATATTTCGAACTTCGAACTATTTCAACATCGCTAGTGCGAACATATTTTCGGACAGAAGGTTCGGTTCGAGTTCGGGTTCGGTTCGTAATTTCGAAGCTTCGCACACCTCTACTAAATAGTCTAAATACAATAATCAATGTGATGTTTAACTTGTACATTTACATATTTTTTAAAAATCGAAAAGAATATGTATATTTTTACGTAAAAACGAGATTCAAGTTATAGAGAGATTTATGTCAAAACTAAAGTATATAATATATAAAACAAAAAACTAAACTCTGCTTCCTATGCTATTTACAAATGGAAATCTGCTATAAAAGAAACAAGATTACTTTGTACAATGAAACTAGTTTTTAGAATTTTCTTTTAATTAACTATATTTCATTTAATTTTCTTATTTATTTACTACCCAATAGGTATAAATCCAATTATAGTGCAAGTACGGAAACAATATAATACTTTAGTATAGTATACTATATGACTTTATTGAGACTAATGATACAATTAAAATATATATATCAAAGTATGCTAATTAATTACCTAGTTGTGTGATAGAATTTAAAAAACATTTTGCACAGGCAAAAGAGAACACAGCAATAAAATTGTAGAAATAGCATCTATCGAAACAAAGTGAGTCTAAAAATTAGTTTCACTTCAACAAACAAGTTATAAAAACTCATCAAATATGGGACACTTCGTAGAATTTCATACAGGGTCTTAGGCAAAGCCAGTGGCTGGTAATGGTGTTACATCTAGGTATAACAAATATTTACATATAAATCAACTATCTCTTTGCATTTATTAATTTATAATTATTTGTTAGGTCTTTTCGATTTATCCAATGTTTTGTAGTCCACATTATAGTATGGAGAACTTTTACAAAACATTTCATAGATTTCCAAAGGACTTTGAATAAATGTGTATTAATTTTTAGGGTTACCTTACTTTTAAAATGATATATTACTTGATTTTTAATAGAAAAGCATAAATTTCCCCCAATCAACCGCCCAGACTTCTTCCTTTTGTTTCGAAGCAATATTACTTACAACAATCCAGACTACCTGCTTGTGAACAGCCACATGTGTACCAAACTTCATGTCGATGGCTAAATCAGCAAAAAAAAATATATTTCACCTAAATATAACGTACAGACTAAAACAAACGAAGCAAATTAGTCTGGGAGGGTCGGGACTCCTCGATGACATTGAGGGTCATGGGATTCTGGGAATGGTCTCAGACTTGATGCCTACAAAGATCAGTAGAGATCTGTCTTTCAAGACCGTCCTCCCGGAAAGGGAGGACTGGGAGCGAAATCAAACGACCCTATTGAGAGCCGATCTCTGCTGGTACTCTGACGGCTCCAAAACCAATATGGGAGTAGGAGCCGGCGCATATGGGGGCAGCACCGATGCTAGACTATCAGCTAGTATCGGCAAGTATGCAACCATACACCAGGCAGGAAGTGTATGCCATCGAGATGTGTGCAAAGGAAAGTATAAAATACCAGTGCACACACAAATCGATAAAGATATATGCAGATAGCCAAGCTGCAATAAAGGCTCTTGGTTCCTACCGGTGTAATTCAAAAACGATATGAAGTTGTAAATCTGCCCTTAACGAACTGGGCAGCTGTAATGAGGTGTCGCTGGTCTGGATACCGGGTCACTCGGATCATGATGGCAATGTTGCGGCCGACACGCTTGCCGGGAGTGGTGCCCAGAGAGACTTTGTCGGACCAGAACCGGTGCTGGGGATAACATCATGCACAGCAAAACGCACCTTAAAGACCTGGACAGAAAGAATGACAATCCAGTATTGGCAAAATCTTCCAGGATAAGCTCACTCTAAGGCCTTCATAAATGGCCTGTCTGAGTCAAGGGCTAAAACACTTCTAGAGTTAAACAGACAACAACTGAGTACTCTAGTCGGCCTGTATACAGGACACTGCCGCTTGCGTCACCACATGCACCGTATTGGGGTCGGTCAGTAGACTGAGTGCCGGCTGTGTATGGAGAGTGACGAAACAGCAGAGCACGTACTGTGTTCCTGTCCGACAGCGGACAGGACTAGATACCTGCTCTTTGGCAAGACAAAGCTTGCTCCGGAAGATCTGGATCAACTTTCGCCCACAAAGATTATCAACATCTGCAGGAGACTGGCTTTGTTGGGCGAAATATAGACCTTATGGTCGCGGTGGAAGGACCGGTTTGGGCCACTCACAATCAAACCTAACCTAACCTAACCTACAACAACCTAGGGGGGGGGGTATAGAATTCAGCGGAAAGATGTTTGGTCTAGAACAAGGAATATTGAAGATAATGTGGAGACATGGGTGGTAGGCGTCAACAGGCAAAACAGGTTCATCAGCAATGGAAACAGTGCAACTCACGTTAGACAGTACTAAATCGTAGAGTCTTTCATTGCGATTGTAAACAAAGTAAAACTGCTCAGAGGCCACCATTGCCAAAAAGTTTATCAAACATTCACTAACTCTGCAGCCAAGTCCGGAGTGAACATGACTGACATATGATGGTATATTGAAATCACCAAGAATCAGTAACTTCCCCATGCAAATGTAACAAAAAAGTGACAACAGTTCAAATAATTCTTCGAAGATTTCAAGAGAAAAAGACGGGGGAATGTACAGCACTACAATAAAGATTGCCTGAAACGATAAAACAGTCCTTACAACAAGAATATCTACAGAACGTATAGACTTGATACGATTACAAACAGAAAAAATGTCAACAAGTTCTGGTGATCGAATTGGAAGCAAAACACCACCACCCCGCGAAAGATTAGAATATTGGAAATCTCGATCGGCCCAAAAAACAAGAAAATCTTCAGAGAATAATTCAGAATCTAAGACAGAATTTCTAAGCCAAGTCTCAGTCAAAGCAATTATATTATATTGCATTGTCAACATATATGAATACGTAAAAATTTTGGTTAGTTCAATGTTCCGTTTAAATTTTTAAGAAGTTCGAAGTTGGTCTGTGAACCTTAGACATACTATTTCCAAGGTACGAAGTTCGAGGCAACATATTTCCTTGGGTTCGTTCATAGTTTGAGCGTGAACATTATTAAGTATGTTAAGAATGTGTTGACAGTACCACTTACAAAGCTGATAAATCAGTGTTTCAGGAAGAATATCTTTCCTGACATCCTAAAAAATGCCTTGGTGGTACCACTCTCCAAAAAAGGTGATCCTGATGAAATAGATAACTACCGGATTATATCTTTACTACCAGTTGTGTCAAAAATAATAGAAAAATGCATGGCGAAACAAATGGTAAAATATTTTGAAGAAAACAACTTGTTCAGCGCATGCCAGGTTGGTTTCAGACCAAAAAAAAAGGCACTACACTGGGCATTCTGGACTTGGTCTCCCATATTTTAGATGCATACCATAATAACAGATATGATACTGTATTATTCTGTGACCTAAGTAAGGCCTTTGATTGTGTCGGCCACGGGACTCTCCTCGCAAAACTTGAGGCTTACAATTTTTGTGCTGGTAGTGTCGCTCTGGTGCGATCTTATCTGCAGCATAGGTGTCAGTCAGTGCGGTGTGCTGGAGTGGCATCGGGGAGGGGTGAGATTTCTGCAGGTGTACCGCAGGGGTCCGTCCTGGGACCCATTTTGTTCCTGATATATATAAACGATCTGCCAAAGTGTAGCAGTTCTAGCGAGTTCACGTTGTTCGCCGATGATACAACGATATCTTTCACCGCTGACAGCTTTGAGGGTTCCTTGGGGGGCTCGGTGGCGGCTCAGGGTGAGGCCGAGCAATGGTTTGCAGCAAATGAACTGCTGCTTAACAGAGAAAAGACGAATAGAATGGTGTTCTCTATGAGGCAACTTGACGAGACAGGGGCACTGTTGGAGAGCATAAAATTTCTGGGTGTTGTCATTGACTCAAGGCTTCTGTGGGATAAATATGTAGACTCAGTGGCTGGTAAACTCTCGAGGGGCCTGGTTCTTGCTTGGGGGCCTGGTTGGCAGTGTTTCGGTTCTTGTTCTGAGGACAGCGTATTTCGCCGCTGTTCACTCCCATCTTTCTTATGCTATCTTGGTTTGGGGTCATGCTGCTGGTGCTAAGCGTCTCTTTGGACTCCAGCGTAAGGCCATATGTGTGATGTGTGGTGCAGGTTACAGGGATGACTGTAGAGCGCTCTTTGGACACATGAATATACTTACATTACCGGCACTCTATATCTTTGAAAATTTGATGTACATCAAGGAGAATGTGGGTGAATACCAGAGTCACCGGGATATCCATACCTATGAAATGAGACAGGGGAAGAATATTGTGCCCATCTATTGGCGACTGAGAGGTGTCGGAGTGGGACTGGCTAATGGACAATTAAGTTATACAATAAAATACTTGCTTATATCAGAGACTTGCCGTTGCAGAAGTTTAGGAACAGAGTGAGGGAAATACTGTTGAGCAATTCCTTCTATTCGGTGGAAGAGTTCTTGAGGTTCGAGTTTTAGAATTTAGATGTGAAGTTTTCCAGGGTTGCTGGATGATTTTATGTTTAGCTTTTTAAGTGATTTTATGTGTGCAGCTTTTTGATTTTATCTGTATTGTTTGTGACCATATGTATATTGCTATGTGTAATCCTGGCACTAATAAATTATTATTATTATTATTATTATTATTATTATTATAGTTAAGTTCGGACACCTCTAGTTAACATCAACCCTAAATTAGCCAAATTATTTCCCATCATATAAATTTGTAAAGTGAGTGGTTTTACAAGTTCGAAATTAAATTAGTCATTTGTAATACCCACCTACTACCACAAAAAGTCTAGTGTAACTGATTTAGAATTTAATCAACATGAAAGCCGGTATTGCTATGAAGTAACAGCATGAATAACCTCTATATTTTAAAAAGAATATATAAATTTCGTGTCCGATTATCATTACTTGCTGTGCGGTGTCACAAATTTCACCAATCACTAAGAAGTGTCCCATATTGTTACTGAGTTTATTCAATTTTATATAGCAGTATACAAGAGAAGACTAAAAAATATGGAAGACATTTTACGTATCTTAAAAACTACATTTGACACCAGTGTTGCCAGGCCTATGAATTAATCAGTGGATTAAAGGGATTTTAAAAGGGATCTACATTATATATTAATAACAGTTGTTACCCGCACTTGGTGAAATCGTTCCATACTAAATACAGACTTCTTCTTTGACTCCACAAGTGAAGAGATTTCGTAATGCAGCAAGTGTGCTATAGTAGTGAATTTTCATAAGAATTGTACACCATTATTATTATTACTATTCATCAAGCTATGAAGCTAGAAAATTACAATTTGGTATATCAGTAGATAATGTATAAGTGTGTTTAAAAGAAACTTGTATTATAAATTTCATTAAAGGTACGAAAGCTTTCCAGAAGGAAACTTTATTCATATTTAGAAAAGTAAAATATCTGCCAAACTATAAACGTGGAAGGTATTTTTCCTTATTAATCGCCTGGATCATTTTATTCAAACTAATCGAACCGGTTTTTCCGACAACTATAACAGTTCTTTAAAAACCAAACCAATTATCTATTAATGAATTTTCTTAATAAAAATTCGATAATGTCAACAATAACAAAATGTCTGCTAAAAATTATAATTTCAAACACGAAGGTGACAAAGGGCGTTTTAAACAAAAATGAGATCTTGTTCCAAACGTACGAAATCTGTGCAGTATTATTTCCACCAAATATTAAAGTGAAACAAAATAAAATGTTACTTGCACCGAGCGGGAACCAAACCCGGGCTGTCTACGTATGAGGCGTGCATTCTACTGAACCAGAGATGCGCTAATAAACAGTTCGTTTACGTGATACTTTACGGCAACTTGCTACCCCGGGAAATTTTATATTATATTAAAAGTAGGGGAGAGAGGCAAGCTTTGAACAGGGACAGCTTTGAATTAGTATTCTGTGGTTGAATGAATTAATAAGCTTGACAACAGTGCGCCTGTCAACTGTTATCCGTCATTACCCAGATGACAGTCTACATACTAACCAAAAATTAGGACACTGTTTTCGTGCATCAGAAGTAAATTTTGTGTGTCTTACTTGTGATCAGATTATTAATATAACAGGCGAGCTTTGAATACGTTCAAAGCTGCCACATGTCATACATTTGATACTTGTATATCAGATGACCACATGAGTTTTACTAGTTTTTATTCTATATGTTATTGACTTATTGATTACGCTCTTTTTCAATCAATATTTTTCATTAAACGTACAATGGTGCGAAATTACCAGCAAAAATAAAAAGATAAGGTTGACGAAGAGAACGTAAGAGAAACAGTTTTGCAAGTGATAAATGGTCACATTAAAGGGTGGCGAGTCAATAGTGTAAAAAAATGCAAAGAAAACAAGACACTAAAACATGAGAACTTTTCAACAAAATACACAGTAACTCAAATCTTCACCAGTGGAGAAAGTATGTTAGAGAATTATTTATTGAAATCGTCTAAAATTAATTATGGCCTTACATACAAATAAGTTAGAATTCTGGCATTTGATACGCTGTGGCTTTAAATAAGTGCCTGAAGAAGTGGAGTGAAAATTTCCATACAGGCATAGAAAGGATGAAAGGATTCATGAAGACGCAAAATCCTTTGATTGTGAAATCCAGAAAATACTGGAGGTCCACCAGCTTTAATAAGCATAATGTTATGCAATTTCAGAAAAATTATGAAGAGGGTCTCAAAAGATCAAATTTTACGCCAGGTAGAATTATCAATCTTGACAAGACAAACATCATGACTGTTGTACAAGCCCCAAACTTAATAGCCCAGATGGGACAAAAGCAAGTTGGGCAATGCGGTTCTGCTGAAAGAGGCCAACTAATCACTACATGTGCAATAGTTAACGCAGCAGGCAATGCAATACCGCCCGTTTTTATTTTTCCAAGGGCAACATTTCAAAATCACATGCTTTTTCGTGCCCGAGTTGGTAGTATTGGCCTGGCAAATAACCCTACAAGTGGGTGGATGACTGGGACTATATTTTTAAAACTTCTGGAACATGTGAAAAACTGTACAAGATGCAACAGAAATGACAAAATCTTATTGTTACTTGACAACCATGAGAGCCATTGCACTTTGGACACCATCAACTTCTGCCGTGTAAATGGAATTATTCTCATTTCGTTTCCGCCACACACATAGGCTGCAACCCTAAGATGTGGCGATAATGGGTCCATTTAAACAGAAGGTGTCAGTTTCACAAAATGATTGGCTTCTCACCCATTCAGGCAGAACCATCACCATACATGATTTAGCAAGTATCGTAACTTCTACATACAATGCTTCGTTTACTCCAAAAAAACATAACTTTTGGGATTTATCCATTTTCCAAAAACGTATTTACTGACGATGATTTTGATTGCGCAGAAGTAACAAATCGTGCAATAGATGCAACAGCCATATCAAATCCAACAAATAATGTAATTCCGGAACGATCCTCTGCAGCGCCACAATTATTGTTTTCAGCAGCTTCCGTTTCAGCTGAACAACCAACTGAAAACAGACACAATGCTCATTTCAGCAATGAGCAGACTGAAGATATGGATGACGGTATTCCAGCAGATGCAGAGCGAGTAAATTTTTTCCAATCATGTATTAACACCAGAAACGTTGATGCCCTTTCTAAAAGCCTCACCAAAAAAAATGCACCCAGGGGTAAGAAGAAGGGAAGATCAAGGATATTAACAGAAAATGAGACTATAGAAAGTGCATACTTAGAGCGTTTGAATCGACTGGACAAATCATCACTGGCTCCACGTTCTAATAAGAGAAAAGAACTAGGAGCATCTACATCTGCTCAATTTAGGAAATTATACAACACAAAAGTTAAAGGTAAAACTACCAGACATGTCAAGCACCGATTCAGAAGACTGTGACATATCCAGGCATGATGACACCGACTTGAAAATCAGTGATGAAGAAGAACAAATAATGGATCTTGACCTACAAACTGAAAGCAATGTGACACAGAAAACTTAATTCCTGGCAACATTATATTAGCTCAGTGTGAATCAGAGAAAAATAAAACATCATTGGCCTTTTCAGGTAGAACTGAAGAGAAGAATGGTAACGCATTAAATATTAATTTCTTGAAAATAAAGGGGGAATCAAATAAGTTTTTCTTCCCTGAAAAAGATACGTGGTCTGTGAGCATAGCAGATGTCCTAGCAAAGTTACCCTAACCTAATGAAGCTGGAGGAACATCTAGGGCAGCTTCATTATTTTATTTTAGGTTCGATTTTTCTAAATTTAAACTAGGCTAGTCTATTTCTGGGTTTTGTTTCAATGTTTTGCACTTTTTTTTCTGGAGATTGTTAATATTCAGTTATTTTTTAGGAGATAAGTTTTAGGATATTGAGTTTATGTAGGCAAATAACCTTTTTTGTTCATAATATAAAGCTTTGATAAAATAAATAGCACTATCACACAATTAAATTTATTTGGTCTATTTTAAACTACCCTTTAAAAAGGTGCCCCAGGGCACTTCAAAACTGTCCCTTCAAGGGACACCTTTGAATAAGCAAAGAATTCTAACAAGATGTGTAATAAGAATATACCCAAGTATGAAAGAAGACCATTTGTCATTTAATAAACATATCAACTGTATAAAATGATAAACGTACAGTTATCCCTTACAAAGATGTCCCTCCTCTCCCCCAAATCTAACAGCTAATTACAGAATTAACTAAATTGTAACTTGAAACACATTTAACGAATGTTTTGATCTTAGATGATGTCTTATGTTTAAGTTTAAAGGTAACAGAACAAACTGTTTTAAAATCAGTTTTATAGAGACGTGGGTCGATTTTGTTCAGAATATTTATTTCATTCTTTCATACCTATCTTGTTGCGCCCTTCGGAGGGGGCGTAAAGCCGTCGGTCCCATGTCCATGCGATGTTGGGCACGTTGCACGTTAAAGATACTTACCCTTCTTACAGAAAGGCAGGGGTTCGGCGAAATTTCCAGGATAGTGAGGTGAAACTGCTCCCTGACGTCGGTGATTAGCCATAGTCGCGGAAATAGACAGACGTTAAAAACACAAACATACCTATCTTCCCATATTGTTATAATATGAAACTTGCCAAATCAAGGTGTGGCAAAAAGTCATCTTTTCTTTATAAAAACGATAGTTCCTTAAATATTTCTTTATTGCCTTCCTTAAACCTTGATCTTTCCACTGTATACTACACTTTCAGCCTGAAACTTTAATTGGGGCTGTTCATCAAGCTACAGATATAGTGTATTTTAAAAATTTATCGAATCCCCACTTAAGAAACAATCACTTGGCAAAATTTTAATTACACGTCATCTGTCGTTCTAACGTGAAATTCCTAACAAATGGTTATAACTAACTCCAAAATGTATGAGCCAAATTACTTAAAATTCACAACATCGGTTTATTTACACCATTTCTAGCCACATGTAAAGTCTCACTCTAGTTACTCTAATACTTTAAAAAATATAGCGTATCTAAAAAGGTTTGCCCAGCCCGTTAAAGCTGATTTACGAACTCGTCCGTTCTTAATGAAAATTCACTAAAACAAGCACTCCTGAAGTCAGAGAAGAAGCCTCTACAACTGTATTTACATCTAGATTATGTTTTTTGTTTTTATTATCTTGTCTGATGATGACTTTGTATCCTTCGGATGCAACGTAATAATCGGGAGTATAGTGTATAACAAATCCAAACAAATGTCAATGGTTATTTGATTTTTCGTACTGGCAACACTGGTTGGTATTGCAAGACAAATGTCAAAATCAGTTGTCAATTAAATTACATTCACTATTATTGAGTTAGGATTTCAAAAAGGATGAATGCAATTCTATTTGGTTATTCCTTTCCAAGATAATAAATACTCTTAGTTAGAACATTATTATTGTTAATGATAATACTAACTCAATCATAGTGTTACCATTATAAAAAACTTAAACCTATTAAATCTACATTAATAAAATCAAAGTTACTTCTTGCAGCAACCTCTATTGCAATTTTATCACACATAAAAATAGCTTTTGAATGTATTATTCTACGGAAGATCACAGTGTTTATAATGGATAATAATATTATTATTTACCTTTCCTTACTTTTAACCCACTTTACTACGAATTAACACGTCCTCTTCTCCAGAACTTGTTAAAAGATCTGCCTCGTCAAAATCTGCAAAATCACCTATGTCATCTTCATCATCGTCATCAAAATAAGGCCTCAATACTGGTGTGGCTGTTAAAAATATAAAATTGATATAAATAAGTTGCGCCACTTGACTATAAATATACTTCATATTGTTTATTATTATGGGACTTTTTATGTAAGCTTAAATTTTGATAAACCGACCAACTGTTTGAAAGTTTTTATTATGTGGAGGGGGCCTTTGATAGGACAAGGACGGATACGGTCTGTGCCGCCCTACAGGACAGGGGATCGCTTAGGTCCCTAATAAGTTGTGTGGCGAGCATGCTGGAGGACAGGAGCCTCGCTGACCTTGAGAGGCCAGGGGCTGGACGTTGGGGTGACGGGCGGCTGTCCTCAGGGCAGCTGCCTTTCGCCCCATCTATGGTGTCTGGTCATGGACGACCTCTTGGAGCGGCTCTCTGAGAATGGATTCAACGCCCAGGCGTACGCTGATGATGGGCTAGTCTAAGTTACTGGTAAATTCCTCGGCGTCGTCTGAGTGCATGCTACCTGTAGCATAATTGAAAGGTGGTGTGGTGAGCTGGGACTCTCCGTAAGCCCAGCGAAGACGGAGATGATCCTATTCACCGAGAAGAGGAATATGGAGGGGTTCAGGGCGCCCGTGATGTTTGGAAAACCTTTAGCTTTAGTGCGGGAGGTCAAATATCTGGGGGTGGTTCTGGACTCCAAACTAACATGGCGGTCGCAAATAGAAAGAGTAGTAAGGAAGGGAGTAGCGACCCTCTGAAAGCTGCGTCGAGTGATTGGGAGAACCTGGGGACTTAATTCACGGATCCTTCATTGTATTTACACTGCGATCGTCAGGCCGAGAATACTCTATGGGGCGTTGGTCTGGTGGTGTGGTGTGAAGCAAACTACTACCAGGAAGCTGGTCAAACTCCAAAGGCTGGCAATCCTGGGTATCACAGGCGCTATGATGACGACACCCTCAGCCACGCTAGAGGTCTTGCTGATGCTGCCACCGCTTCCCATCTGTATTAGAAGGGAGGCTATGGCGTCGCATCTTAGAATGCGAGACTCTGGAAACTGGTGCGGAGAGGTCTGGTTGCCCAGGAGGTGGAAAAGGAAATTCCGATTTCCACCGTCAAGGTATGCAGAGGACGATATTAGGTTGACTAGGCCATATACCCTCAGAATCCCCAGTAGGGATCAGTGGAGGGAAAATGAGGTTGCATTCCAGCCCGCAAGCCTGGTCTGTTTTAGCGACGGATCGCGGCTGTAGGATCCACAATCCTCCGGGGCAGGAATATACATCGACAGCCTGGGGGTGCGCGAGAGTTATGCTCTAGGCGCATATACCACGGCATTCGAAACAGAGCTGTACGCTATCCTCTCTGTAGCCAATCGACAGGATGTGAGGATGAGCCCTGAGGAATGTGTGTACATTTGCTCGGATAGCCAGGCGGTCCTCCGGGCAGTCTGCGCGGCCAGAATTAGGTCAACACTGGTTCAGGAGTGCGCTGACGCTCTTAAAGTACTAGCCAGGACAAAGGAGGTGCAACTGGTGTGGGTTATGGGACACTGTGGCGTGGCGGGGAATGAGGTGGCGAATGATTTCGCAAGACTTGGTTCCCGGCGGCCGTTCTGTGTCCCGGAGCCTGCAATAGGCATAAGTAGGAAGACAGTCTCTGTCGCCTTAGACAGGTGGACTGAGGAGGCCATGAAGAGGCACTGGAGCTCGGCCGGTGGCTGTAGGCAGGCGAGGAACTTCGTGGAGGGGCCAGACAGAGATAAGACTGTCTGGATACTCGGTATGAGTCTACCTGCGCTTCACCGCATCCTTGGGGTGCTGACAGGTCACTGCCCCCTTAGAAGACACCTCACATTGATAGGTATAGAGAGGGATCCCATTTGCCAGGAATGCGGCGAGAATGAAGAGATGTCTTACTACTACCTGTGTGAATGCGAGGCTTTTGGGAGTCTTTGAACAGAATTGTTCGGATCGAGGACTCTGCATAGGAACCATGTAAGTACCATCCAATGGAAGACCGTCATGGCCTTCATTTCGAGATCGAGTGGGTTTGGTGACGGAACCGAGGAAGTGTAGAAAATGGTTGCTGGGTTGCCGGGGTGGGCAAAAAGGGCCTATTGTGGCCTACTTGTCTGGCGTCAGCCTCCCCACCACTGCTACAATTGCTACTACTAGGTCCTCAGAAAAATAAATAAGAGAGGCGACTTCTCTAGAGTGTAGTAAATGCAAGGAACTTATTCATTTGTGAAATATAATATTGAAATGGGAATAACGCTTTTTTTTTTGCTTCTCTAAGTAAACAAGGTGAAGAATGCCATCGCTAAAGATTTGAAATAATACGCAGTTTGACCACCAACAGAGGCAGTTTCTCTTTCCTCGCTATCAAGAAAAAGCTGAAAATTATTTAAAAAAATAAATGAAAATAGGGTCTCAATTAAAAGTTTAATGATTGAGTATGGAGTTGGCGATCAAACTGTGGGTGACATTGTAAAAAACGAAAACAAAATCCTGGAGTTTCTGCTACCTCCGATAGTGTGTCTAGTATGCCTAAACAGAAAACTATGAAAACTGCGATGTATGACAAATTAAACAAGGCCATGGTTTTATGGTTTAACCAGTAAAGAGCTCAAGGGATTCCTGTATCTGGAGCGGTGTGCACGGTAAAGGCGCTGCAGTTTTTTCAAGAACTTAAATTAAGTGGTGACTTTAATGCTTCTTCTGGTTGGCTAACTAGATTTAAACAGCGACATGGCATATGGCAAATAAGTGTTCAGGGAGAAAACTGAGCAGTGATCAAAACGCAGCGGGTCGGTTCAAAGAAATTTATAGAAAAGTTTGGTTTCAGTCCAAAGCAAATTTATAATGCCGACGAAACTGGATTGTATTAGAAGATTTTACCCACTAAAACTTTAGCTTTTGAAATCGAAAAAATGCAGCAAGCTACAAAATCCCAAAGCAGCGTTTGGAGGTATTGCGTTGTGGTAATGCTGCAGGGACTCATTTTTTTTAGGTCTGGCGTTATTCGAACTGCAAAAAAACCCGTGCTTTCTCAAAAATCAATGTCGACAATTTACCAATGGATTATTTTAATAATAAATTTGCTTGAATGGATAGAGAGATTTTCACTGACTGGTTCAAAAATAAATTTATTCCACAAGTTAAATCATCTGCCTTTAAAAGCTGTTTTACTTTTGGACAACGCCCCTAGTCATCCCAGTGAAGCGATACTGAAATCGAACGATAGTCAGATCTTCGTAAAATATTTGCTGCCTAATGTGACTGCACTGTTGCAATCAATGGACCAAGGAGTGATACAAAACATGAAGACAATCTATAAAAGAAACCTTCTTTTGAAGCTTGTCAATGAAAGGGGTTCAGATTTACTTTCATTTTGGAAAGAACTTAATGTTCTGGATGGAACTTACAAAATTGCAACAGCGTGTAAATTGGTAAAGAGTCAGACACTCAAGTTATCTTGGCGAAAACTTTTAGAAAGTGAAGAGTTTGAAAAAAATCTACGGGAAGATCTCATTCTAAAAATGGTGAATAACCTAAGAAAAGATGACTTAAGTACGGACGAAAGGGTAGTACGGGAGTGGTTAAGTGCTGTTGAAGATTTAACAGGTCATGAAGTGTTGAGTGATGAGGAAATTATAGAAAGAGCAACACAGACTGAATTAACATTCAGTGAAAATAAATTTGATAAAACAGACGATGACACCTTGATTTCACCTCAAAAGATAAGACATAGTGAGACCTTAAACAACAGTGAACAGGTAATCAGTTATTTAGAACAACAGGAAGATGGGACGCTTTCCGAAAAGATGATGTTCCGCAATTTACGTGCTAGGTCCAAGCGCAGACCCTTGTCGAACACCCAAAGTGATTATGACAGATTCCGACAAAATTTGAGGCTGTAAACGACGCAAAACCACAATGATCGAAGTCAGTTGATAATTTAATATTGATAATATACATAATTATCAAAACACATCTTAAAATGAAAAAAAAAAGAAAACTTACTTGTGGGTCTAGTAAAAAGTTCAGTCTCTTTGGATTCATCAAAGCCCTTGAATTCTTCGTAGAAGGCCATATTTTGACTCAGCATACCGTACTCGTTCTCCTTTTTACAGAAATAGGTATAGCAGCACACCGCTATGCCGAGCAAGCAGATCAGCACGATAGCTGAAACGAAATAATAATGATAATAATAATAATAATAATAATAATAATAATAAAAATAATAATAATAGGTAGGTGGTAGTGGACTTTTTCTTTACGTGATAGTAAAGGATTTTTTCACCACCCCTCACATCAAGGGGTCGGAGAAGTCCCAACGGACGTTTCCGGTTCTGGTGTACAAGTCGGTTTTCCTTATAAACAAAAATGATGATGGCTCCTCATTGTACAAAAGATTCCGGAGATAAAATACCCCCCCATTCGGAACTCCGGGAGAGGGGTGTGCAAGGGGCGCCGGCATCAATATTTAACATATCATTTTCGAATATATGTGGCCTAAATTCTAACCTGAACGCCGTCCCCCATTTCCTCCTCACCGAAACCCAAATCAGTGCCAAAACAGCCACTAATCACCTTAATTTCTCGGGGTATAAGCTCATTACTTCCTTTAGACTGCGTGGAGGCATGTGCGCATACGTCCGTAGCAGTCTACCCTGCACCAGACTCCCCAATTTGGAAGCTGGAAGAAAAGACATACTTTGGATGACACACACTCTCTCTCTCTCAGGACTGCAACTAAATTCATCTGTTGCATTTACCGGTCACCTTCTGACAACAACTTTGTCCAGCTCTTCGACTACCTTTCTGAAAAAACCGACCATCTGATTTCTGAATATCCTTCTTCCGATGTCACTCTTCTTGGTGACTTCAATGTCCATAATAAGGAATGGCTAGGATCTTCAAAAACCGATCCACAAGTGAGAGCAGCGGAGGCCTTTGCAGTCATCAATTCTTTAGCCAATATGGTTTAGCAACCTACTTACTTTCCTCGCATCCCAACACACAGCTCAAATCCCTTGGATCTCCTTCTTACTACAAAACCTGAATGCTATAAGACATCAGTCACTGCCCCCTTGGTCGCTCAGACCACGCATGGTCACTGCTTCCTGCGCAATTCAACCCGAGGTCACACAGTCATCACACCCATGTATCGTTTGGCACTACGACTCCACCAACTGGGACGAAATGCGGGATTACTTTTCCTCATTTCCATGGGCGTCTGAACTTTTTGCCTCATTGTTCGCCGGCAATACTACTCTAAACCCACCTCCAAATGTTCAACCACCACCAACAGTCCCCAATGTAACGCATAAAATGACGGATATCATTTTCAGAACTAAAAAGGTACGAAAGATGCTCTCTTCTCTTAATACCAGGAAAGCCTCTCGCATTGACGAGATCCCAGCAACTGTTCTCAAAAAATGCACACGAAAACCTGCTCCTGTCCTGACTCATCTGTTTCAGACATCTTACAATAGAGGCATATTCCCTAGTAATTGCAAAACTGCTCGAGTACAACCCGTCCCACAGAAAGGATCCAAAGCGCTTCCTAGCAACTACAGGCCTATTCCTCTCCTTTCAGTCGTCTCTAAAGTGATGGAAAAGTATATAAACACCGAATTACTAAAATTTCTTGAAAAACACGGTCTAATCCACGACAGGCAGTATGGATTCCGTCAGCGCAGATCAACTGCCGACCTCCTTTCCTTTGTCACCCATTCTTAGAGCAAGTCTATGGAACTACACAGCGAATCCCAGATTGTCGCTCTAGACATATCCAAAGCATTCGACCAGGTCTGGCACGCCGCGCTGCTTAATAAACTTAGAATATGGATGTTTAGTTTTATTATTCTCGTGCCATTCCAAAAACTATATATCTATTTTCTCTAAAAATGGTGCAATTCAACTCCACCAAATCTCAGTCTTGCTTCCTATGTTATAAGAGATACACCAGCCCTAGACCCATCCCAATGAACAACCAAGTTATTCAAAGTAATGAGTCCTTTTCACTTGTTGGCATTTCTATGGATCTAAATCTCAATTGGCACCAACATGTCACATCAATTGCAGAAGCTGCTGCTAAGAAATAAGGTTCCCTCTTCCGTGCTCACAAATACTTTTCACCAGCTAATCTCTATACCTTATATACTTCAGAATAAGGCCAAACCTCGAATATTGCTCCCACATCTGGGGTGCCGCTGCCGCTTCTACACTCGCTATCCTGGACTCCATTCAGAAGAGCGCTATATGTCTCATCGGTGACCCTACCCTCACCCAAAGGCTACCATCCCTTGCCCACTTACGTGCCGTTGGTGACCCCTCTCTCTCTTTTATAGATATCTGCACGGGCACTGCTCAGAGGAGCTTTCTTCCATAGTTCCTCCACCTGCTGCCCCCAACAGATCTACCAGAGGAACAGAGCGAATGCACTCTTTAAAAGCATTTATAATCTTAAGGTCTGAAAGGCAGTTTCAGGAACAAATTTCTATACATATTATAGTGATCCCAGATCCTGAGATTAGAGTAGAGTTTGAGCTAGCCGTGTTTTCTACAAAAATAGATAAATTGTGGTAGGTAATTTGATCTGTGTGTATAGATATGTGAATTTTCATTTCAGAGATAATACTTTAGGGACCCGCCAAGGCTCACAAAACAAACTGACTTGGGCCACGGAAAGGAAGGATAGACAAAAGGCCACACAATATGAGTTGTTTACAACTGTAACTAAAAACCTATTAATATGTAAATTAACTACAACTTACATACTAAATCTAAAGAGAAAAAAACAATAACAACAATAATAACAAAAACAATCATAATAAAAGAAAGAAAGTAAATAATTTGCAAGAATTTTATAATGTGATTTGTGTTCCTTTTAGAATCTAATCAGCAATATGTACTAGATGTTTGTACATTTGAAACTCAGCAAGTACGTTATGTTGAAGGGACAAGACGACAAGACATATTTATTAACTGTAAGGATCTGAAAAACTTGGGTTTTCTTGTTTCTGTATAAAGTGGACAAGTCAGCAGTATGTCATTTAAGGCTGCTCCGGTTTCTTTATCACATTCACAATATGCATTGTTACGGACACCAGTTCGACCAAGATGTAATGGGAATTTACATTATTAGAACTGTTTTCAATACAAAAGAATGGGTGATGAGATAATAATAATAATAATAATATAATTAAAAAAAAACAACATAAAAACACAGGAATTACAATTCAAAAAAAACTATACAATCACGATATTGATTACCAACAGCTACAACTTGTCAGCCAAAAAATCCTCAATATTGTAATAGACCTTTGCCGCCAGAATATTATGCAGTGTTTTTCTCATCTTTGCAGGTGGAAGCTTCTTTATCTGCACTGTCAGTTTGTTGTACACCTTTAGGAACTGCACCACAGCACTATTATAAACAATACTTTTTGTAGTTTGTGGCGCAATTAACCGAACCTTTAAACGTGCTCTAGTGTTGTATTGATGCTGCTGTTCACAATCTGATAACAAACTCCGGTTTTCTCTAACAAAACACGCACACTCTAATATATACAAACTTGGCAAGGTAAGTATTCTGTTGTCGAGGAATGTTTTCCTACACGAACCTTTATATTTCAGATTGCATATGCTGCGGATACATGCCTTTTGAAGTCTCAAGATTCTACCGGCTTCTATGGAATTCCCCCAGAACATTAGTCCATATCGAAGAACCCTTGAGTTCACATATGCATAGTACGCCTCGAGGCCAGCACTAATACTACTAGAATGGGACAGAACACGCAGAGCATAACTAAAAGCTGGCAGTTTACCTGCCAGATAGCCAACATGAGCCCTCCAGTTCAACTGAGAATCAAGCTTCAAGCCCAAAAACTTAACATCATCCTGCGTGCTCAGCAATTCCGAGTTGAATTTCAGTGATAACTGATTACCCCTAAAATACTTAAATGAGATTAAATTTGTTTTGGTCACATTCAATTGTAAGTCCATTCCATTATACCACTGTTCCAGAATTCTCAGTGATTGTGATGCCTCACAAATTAGATCACTATCTGAAGGAGCTCGCAAAAACAAAGATGTATCGTCAGCAAACAGGGTTGTCGTATGGGGAAATACTTCAGACAGTTCGTTAATATAAAGTAAGAACAAGACTGGCCCAAGGATTGAGCCCTGAGGCACACCTCGTTCTATAATCTTCCACTCAGATGCCAGAAGTGCACCTGTCCTATAATCATTAAAAGCCACACATTGTTTCCTGCCTAATAGGTATGACTTCATTAAATTCAGCGAGGCTCCCCTGAAACCTAGCAATTCCAACTTAACTAACAATGTGTTGTGGGACATTGTGGGAAGCATTAGATAAATCCAGCATCATACACATTGTGCTTTCACGCTTATTTAGTCCCTCTGTAATTTCCTTGATAACTTGAAATATTGCCCTGTTAGTTGACCCTTTCTTAATATAGCCATTTTGATTCTCACTAAATATTTTGTGTTTCTCTAAAAAAGCCACTATTTGCTTGCATAGAATTTTTTCTATTATTTTTCCTATATTCGAAACTAGTGAGATAGGTCTATAATTGGTAAGTAGAGATATGTCCCCACTCTTATGCATCAAAATCATTGGTGTTCTTCAGGTCATCCGGAAACAATCCCTGAGCCAGGCCATAAGTTAATGATATGTGCTAATGGCTTGACTAAAACATCAGCACATTCTTTCAGCAGTCTTACCGGAATCTCGTCAAAACCTACTGAATTGGTGTTTCCAAGTTCAAAAATTGTATTGTACACTTCACTTTCATGGGTGGGGTAAAAAATATTGTGTCATTAACATATTTAATTTTATCTGTTACTGGAGCATTGTTGGTGTTGATGTTTTTACACACGTTGATTAGATATTTATTTATGTAACTTAACCGCTCGTGATCTGTATCCCCATCTGTAGTAAAAAAATTTTAAGTCAAATCTCTGGCCTCCTGAGCATCCAGTCAACTGCCTTACTACCTGCCACATAGCTTTAGTCTTGTTTGTCGCTGTCTTTATGAAGTTGGTATTGTATGCTTGCTTAGCTCGCCTGCAATCACTCTTCAAATCCTTAGCAAAGTTGTTGTCTACTTCCTTAGAAACAGTGTTGTTCAATACTCCCTCATATAGCTGTCTTTTGATGCCACATTTCGCTTCAATGCCATTATTTATCCATGAACCCCTGTTTTTGTCATTCACAACTATTATTTTCTTCTTGAATATCCCATCCATCACCGTTATAAAAGTCTTACTGAATGTACGGTAACTTTCAGTTACATCATTTTCCTCCAGCACTAGGTTCCAGTTGGTCTTCTCTAGTACATTCAAAAATACATACAAAGTAGAGATAACTCTAATAGGGCAATAACAACAAAAATAATATTAACAACAACAATAATAATATGAAAAATAATACCTGTTATTATAACAAACACAAGCCTGGGCATGCCCATCACCAAATGATCTTTCATTAATGTGAACATCACCACTTTCGGATACATCTGTGCAACATTGACAGTGACAAGTTTGATGTTTTCCGCATAACCTGTTCTGGTCGTGGTGATTGTATATAACCCAGGGGGCAGCACTATACTGTATGTACCCTTACCATCCGACTCAGTTGTTATGTTATTTTCCTTGACGTAGATATGAGCACCTGGTACCGGATGGTCGAGGTCATCTTTTACATAACCTGCAATAAAATTATATGTATACAGGGTGATTCATAAGTGGTGACCAAAAATGAAACCCCATGTTCTTTGAACAATTTTAGAGACGGTATGTCCTATAAAAATTTTTCCTATAATGCTTCATTAAAAAGATACAGGGTGTTGAAGTTGAATTTCAAAAAATAAAATTTCCCAATTTTTTCATTGATTGTTGTTGCCCTTACTTGGTGAAACTTGTCCATACTGCATACAGACTTGGAGAATACTTCTCTGGCTTCACTGTTGGTTTTTAGTGGTGAAGGACGTAGCCAGCGTGTGAGCTAACTGGAGCAAGTGGCCTTACAGAAAGGGCCACTTGCTTCAGTTAGCTCATGCGCTGGCTACGTCCTTCACCACTAAAAACCAACAGTGAAGCCAGAGAAGTATTCTCCAAGTCTGTATCCCAATTTTTTAAAAAGTAGCACATATATTTTGTTGAAACTTCGCATGTGTAGGCTGCTATGGAAGGCGCGTATTCTACCATAACAATTGAATCGGCTAATCCAGCAGTGGCGCGCGTACCCACATGTCATTGGTTATTCCTCAAGAAAAAAAACTGGTAAGTCAATGAGATTTTTTCTTATTTTTTATTTTTTGAATCTTACTTTCATTCGTGAACAAAATGACTCTCTTGATAATTTTCTGTACGACGCTTATTTTACGAGTAAGCAATGAATCACAGGTAAGTGTTTTAGAGCACAGTTCATGATTTTTAACCAGTCGTTGTTTGGTATAAAATCGCAATGATACACTTTTATCAGGTTTATAGTAATTTATTTATTACAATAAATGTTCAAAAATGCCTCCATTGGCCTGAATACACGCACGACATCTTTTTAATATGGAAAATTTAATGTCTTGAGGATTCATTGGTGCTTGAATATGACGAAAAGCATTATTTATCAGTTGTTGTAACTGCTCTGGTGTATTTATTTGTTCACTGTAGACCAGTCGCTTAAAGTCACCCCAAATATAGATGTCAAGTGGGTTTAAGTCCGGTGATCTTGCAGGCCAATGTATTGGTCCAGTTCTGCCAATCCATCTTTCATTATAATGTTCATGTAGCCATGTAACAACGTTTTGACTATGATGCGCTGGTGCACCGTCATGCTGGTACCACATTATACCTCTTGTTGCTAGTGGAATGTCATCTAGAATGTTTTCTACGCGGTTTTCTAGGAGCTCTGAGTACGAAGATCCATTTAAACGTTGTGGCAGAACTTCCACGAACAGTGAGCCGTTAAAAATACCACACCATAAATTAATGGAAAATATATGTTGAAATGTTCGAGTCCTTGTTGCATGTGGATTTTCTAATGACCAGACATGCTCATTATGAGAATTATAAATACCATTTCTTGTAAATGTTGATTCGTCAGACCAGAAGATTAGATTAGGGAATAGGATATTTTGATTGTTCATTTCCAACATCCATTCACAAAAGACTCGTCGATGCACATTATCTCCAGGTAGAAGGCAATGAACATTCTGTCGATGATATGGGTGTAGGGCTTCTCGATGTAAAGTTCTCCAAACAAAGCTTTGATAATATTGTAACTGCGTGGCAATCCTCCAAGTACTTGTAGAAGGTTGATCCATCACTGCATCCACCACTCTCTCTTCGTCTTCAAGTTGATGTTGTCTTCTACCATTAGCTCTAGCGTCAGGACGTTGTCCAATACCGCACTGCTGAAGTCTTGAAAACGATCGAGAAAAAACCCTTGGTGTAGGTTAACAGCGAGTGGGAAACCTACGTTGATATTCCCGACAAGCAACTAGAGCATTTCCATCAGCATATCCGTAGATAAAAATTATATCTGCATACTCTTCTGAGGTGTACTCCATTATAAGAAGTAAAAGAGTAGAAAATTTTGCAATTTTATAAAGTTTACCACTTACACCTATTCAAAATAATAACTAGTTAACCTAAACGTCATGTGACACTTAATGACAACTTTGGCAAACCAGACTACTACTTACTAAAATACAACAAAGATAATCGTCATACAAAAAATTATCAAGACATTAAATTTTCCATATCAAAAAGATGTCGTGTGTGTATTCAGGCCAATGGAGGCATAAAAGTGTATCATTGCGATTTTCTACCAAACAACGACTGGTTAAAAATCATGAACTGTGCTCTAAAACACTTACCTGATTCATTGCTTACTCGTAAAATAAGGGTCGTACAGAAAATTATCAAGAGAGTCATTTTGTTCACAAATGAAAGTAAGATTCAACAAATAAAAAATAAGAAAAAATATCATTGGCTTACCCGTTTTTTTCTTGAGGGATAACCAATGACATGTGGGTACGCGCGCCACTGCTGGATTAGCCGATTCAATTGTTATGGTAGAATACGCGCCTTACATAACAGCCTACACATGCAAAGTTTCAGCAAAATATATGTGCTACTTTTTAAAAAATTGGGAAATTTTATTTTTTGAAATTCAACTTCAACACCCTGTATCTTTTTAATGAAGCATTATAGGAAAAATTTTTATTGGACATACCCTCTCTAAAATTGTTCAAAGAACATGGGGTTTCATTTTTGGTCACCACTTATGAATCATCCTGTATAGTTATAGACAGCCTTTATTAGTTTTTTTACACTCCAATAGCTCACATATGTCTATAGTATAGCCATGAATTTATGGGTACAAATCAAATAAGGATTAATAATATATACAAAACAAATAAACAGATATTTTTACCTCTGATTCCGGTAGTTGGCTGCCCGTTTAACAACAGAGGCTTGTGTATGTCGGGATTATTCATAACAGTTTTGGCGTCGCCTTCATGTTCCACGATTTTACCTATCGTTTCTTCAACCAGTTCCAAATGTGGCTCGAGAACTACTTTCAGACTCGCCACCTCGTTTTCTTTGACCAATACATCCAGCAATGAGTTCTTGTAATTATGACAAGCTATTTCCATCACATATTTACCAGACGGTAACATTATTCGGAAAGAGGCATTAGTTTTGGTCACTTCGTACTTTCTGTTTATACCTTTTATCTGAATGGTGGCATTGAACATGGGTACGGAATTGGTATTGTAAACGATACCTTCCACACCTAGAAAATAATAAAATTTTGTTACAATGCTTGTCAGGAAAGAACCAAAATTCATCTAGAAATAAATCTTAACGCACCACCTTCAAAGTGAGAGAAATCACAAGAAAAAATAATGAGGCAAAGGACGGAGACTAAGTTAGGCATATGAGTTTGTTACCTCTTTTAGAGAGTGGTTAACATTATAAACATTTCCCGCGAGTTTTTAAATCACGCAGTGCGCCACCGTTGACAGCTCAGATGTCAAGCTGTCTTGGATATTGGTTGTGCACAAGCCCGACGACCGCGATGAGGAAGGAAGGCGTATGAAGACCGTCAATCATTCTATTCGTTTAAAAACACCGATTCGAGTGCTTCGCTCAGCATGCCGCTCCGTCTTGTATATTTATTATTCTTAGTTATAAGTAATGTAATTAGTGTAAATAGTTAATACATATTCTACAGAAATTCACATTGCTTTAATTCGATATTCGATACAGTCCACTAAATCGATCGAGAACCAGCCAAAAAAATCAATTCGACGGCACCAACGCCGTAATCTTCAGAGAGTTTTTTTAGAGAGTTTTTGTGTGAAATATTTTTATAGAAATTTGCAACTTTTTGCGAAAAAATCGCTTATTTATTTAAATATACATTGACAGGTATATACAGCCAATTAGTGATGTAAACAAAATTCAATGAATGAAAGCCTAAAAACTAAAATAACAAGAAGCAAAAGAAGACCTTTGAAGACCCTGAAGGGTGTTGGGTCTTCCTTTCCTTACTGGTACAGTCATGAAGTGAAAGAGTGTATCTTTTTAAATTTTTTTATTTCAACAACACCCCACGAGGGCTTACAGCCTAAATACTATCGTACAGTGGGTGTCAAGAAGGAGAAAAGAGGCAACTTGTTAATTCTGGACTTGAAGGTTTGGAGGTGTCGGGGGAGAAGGAAAAACATGTGCCGGCAAGGTATTCCACAACTTGGAAGTCCTCGGGACAAAAGAGCGGGCATAACAAGATGTTCTATGTCTGGTGACCTGGACAGTAAAAGGGTGCATTCACTCTGTTCCCCTGGTAGATCTGTTGGGGGCAGCAGGTGGAGTAACTATGGAAGAAAGCTCCTCTGAGCAGTGCCCATGCAGATATCTATAAAAGAGAGAGATGTCACCAATGGCACATCGGTGGGCAAGGGATGGCAGCCTTTGGGTGAGGGTAGGGTCACAGATGAGACGTATAGCTCTCTTCTGAATGGAGTCCAGTATTGTGAGTGTAGAAGTGGCAGCAGCACCCCAGATGTGGGAGCAGTATTTGAGGTTTGGTCTTATTTGTGAAGTATATAGAGTATAGAGATTAGCTGGTGAAAAGTATTTGCTAGCCCGGAAGAGGGAACCTAATTTCTTAGCAGCCGCTTCTGCAATTGATGTGACATGTTGGTGCCTATTGAGATTTCGATCCACAGAGATGCCAACAAGTGAAAAGGACTCATTATTGTATATTCCGAAAGAAGGCTGCCCACAAAATGTTTAAAACGACAGGGTGTTGGAATGATTACGTGCGTTTTTCTGAACTGCATGCCCAATGTGGACAGTTGACAGAAGATTCTCGATTTTTACATCTATCTAAAATTAAGGAAAATCTTGCTCTGATCCTCGATCGTTTTGGCAAAATGCCAGACAAAGAGATGGTCAGAACTATTATCCAGCGGATCCGGCGGGGAGCGTGGGACGGGGGCAGGTGTTTATTCAGAAGGACCGAGGGTAAGTCACTGTATTTCCCTCGGAGTCCATGCAATGGTGTTTCAGGCCGAAATGTACGCCATCCTGCACTGTGTGCGGGAGAACAAGAGGAGGGGCTACACCAACAAACAGATCCTCATAGCCACAGATAGCCAGGCAGCACTTAAGGCACTAAGTAGCGCACGGGTAAATACCTGGCTGGTGAGTGAGTGCTGAGACGAGACGAGCGACCTGGCTGGGCAGATGAGGCGACCCTCATCTGGGTGCCGGGACACTCGGGGGTCAAAGGCAATGAAGAAGCTGACAGTCTCGCGAAGAGAGGGTCAGCAGAACCATTTATGGGCCCAGAACCAGCTCTGGGCGTGACAAAGAGCACTGCCAGGGGAGCCATTAAGTCCTGAGTCAGAAACCAACACAAGGTGTACTGGGCGGACTGTCCAGGGCTCAGACATGGGAAGTCAATAATTGACGGACCCAGTTCAAAGAGAGCCGTGGAGCTGCCAAATCTTAGCAGAGGACAGCTCAGAAACACAACAGGTCTCTTGACGGGACACATGGCCGTCAAGAAACACCAGCACAAAATGGGGCGGTTCGAAGGGGACCTCGCTTGCAGACTCTGCGGCGAGGGGGTGGAATCAGCCCAGCACATCTTGTGCGAGTGTAAAGTTCTGGACCGCAAAAGACAACTGATCTACGGTCAGGCTAGACCGGAGACAGAGCAATATAAAACTTCACCCCTACCAATCGCTGTGCAGACTAGTTCAAGGCACAGTGATTTTGGAATGGGTGGAGTAAGACAAAGGGTATGAAGAATCAAGCAAAGGTTGCAGTGCTATCGGGGCTGCAAGGCCGCGGACGAGCCCTGAGGGGAAAAAAACGACGTTAGCTACATCAGAGAATGAATATTCATCCTCTGGCTAAGCTAACATTGTTAGTTGTACTTATAAGAACTATTGTGGTTTTGTAGAAAAAGAAATCATTAAATGAATGGTCCAGAATTGCACAAAAAGCAAACACATTATTTCAGTTATTTATCATAAAAAACAAATAATTTTTCCCTAACAGGGACAAAAATTCCCCGAGTTTTCCCGGTTTTGCAGACGAGTGGGAAACCTGTGAACAAGATGATTAAAGTAGCATCATCAGAAAATAATCTGCTGTTTCGGATTACAATACCCAGTCATTTCATCGACGATGACAAAATATTATTTACATACTGACTAGAGGTGTGCGAACCCATGTTTTGTTCGAACCGAACTATGAACGAACCCAAGCAAATATGTTGCCTCGAAGTTCGAACCTCTGAAATACTATGTCTAAGGTTCACAGTCGAACTTCGAACTTCTTAGAAATTTAAAATCGAACATCGAACTACCCAAAATTCTTCAGTGTTCATATATCATTTCCTTAAACACAAAATTTAGGAATATTGTACCATACATAACAAAAACGAAGAGTTCGGCAAATTTTCAGGTTGATTGGGTGAAAATGCCTTCTGGTGCTGATCGTTTTGGCTCATGGTGAAATAAATCATGTTGAAACCAGTGTTTTCCAAAGTCAATCTGCAATTATCCTCATAAATTCTGAAAATTTATGTTACCGATCGCTTTCGAACACCGCCATCATAATGTTGTTACTAAGAAAGGTGTTGGGAGGCTAGGATATATAAGAAAAATAATTCTGTTATTGCTAAATGGCTCCGTCGTGTCTCAATGTGCCCACCAACTGTCAAAAATATGCATGAGTGAAATCTCCTAAAATTACGCTATCCACTCAATGAGACCGATAACGAGTTTAAAGCGCCGCTACCGAGTTAACGGGGCCGCACCTTCGCTATCTTTGGCAGCATTCAATGCCTGTAAAGTTAAATTTCGAAGTATTTTTGAGCAACGAACTTCGAACTATTTTGGAGAATTACATATTTAGAACTTCGAACAACTTCAACATCGCTAGTGCGAATATATTTTCGAACCGAAGGTTCGGTTCGAGTTCGGGTTCGGTTCGAAATTTCGAAGCTTCGCACACCTCTAATACTGACTGTACCTAAGCTGAGAATCAAAGGTTACCCCCAAGTCTAGAATAGTTGCGACACGACAAACAGTGGTATTATTTACATGATAGTTAAGCTCAAGTGGTCTGACTTTATTTATAAAAGACATGACTTTACATTTGGAAATATTAAGACACCAGGCGTTAATAAGATTAATGTTGTTCTGGAATAAGTTGACAGCTGTTAGAATTTACAGGAAGATATATTTTTAAATCGTCGGGATAGAATAGTTTTGAAACAGAGATTATGTGGTCAAGATCACTGATGAACAGATTGAAAAGGACGGGGCCAAGGATTGAGCCTTGAGGCACCCCCAGATAACATATCAATTATGATAACGACTTTGAGACTTTTGAAAAATATATACATACCAGTTCTTGCAAGGTTCAGTACAGCCATGATGGGATCCAGGACGTCGCGCCATATGTAAGGTATGTTACCAACAGCAGGATATTCACAGCAAGTGACTTGGGCGGTCAAAAGAGCCGTTTCGTATTCCTCATAGATGTAGTCCGTCAACTTCTGTGTCGTACCTTTCCCTGTATCGGGACAAGACAGCGACATCTTCTGGTTATTGGTGAACACGTTGGCGTATCTACCATAAATGTCCAATTGATCGTGCACATTCGGATACCTATAACCAGACAGAAAATGCTTTTTTTTTCAATATTCTCCATTTACGAGCTCAAACTGGTAACAAGTTCTACAATTAATAACATATAATTACAAATGATTTTGAGGTTAACTTAAATTACATCAATGGCGAGTAGGTACTTATAAACTATATACTCTATAACTGGAAACTGTTTTGTCTATTTAATAAATGTCTTTTTAGGTTCATTGTGAATCTTTGCATCTGATGTACGATTCTGAGTTCTTCCGGAATAGTCTTATTAATCGCCAGTATGATTTCGTTTTAGTCAATCCAATCAAACCGGGTTTTTCCATATCAACAATAACAAAATTATTGTACACTAAAATTATACGGCATATTAGTAAAGTTAATACTTCTAACTCCTTTTTAAAAAAATACCCAAAACTCAATTTTCTATGAAGCTAAAGGAGAAAACTTTGTGTTAGTATGTGCCAAATTATAAATGTAGCAGTTATTTTTCCTTATTAATCACCAATATGATTTCGTTTTAGTCAACCCTATCAAACCGGTATTTTCATTATCAACAATAACAAAATTATAATTTCAGGTTCGAAAGTGACAAACTTATTTAGACGTTTGAAACAAAAATGATATCTTGTTCAAAATATATGAAATCTGTGCACTATTGATTCTCCAAATGTCAAAATAAAACATAAAAACAATTTATTTGAGCTGGATTCGATCAAGTAACCTTCTGCTTAGGAGGCAAATGCAGAGTCCCTTCCGCAATCTAGGCATACGTCAAGTAGCGTTTTATTTGCGTGATACTTTAAATCGTGCTTCGTGCCGGGGATATTATATTCAAAGTATACAGAATTAATTAATTACAGAATTAGTAGAATTACCATTGAAACACATCCCACGGCTGTTTCGATCTTATATGACATCTTATGTTTAAGTTTAAAGATAAAAAAAAACTATTTTAGAATCATTTTTATAGAGACTTGGCTTGATTTTGTTTACATTTATGCTATATTATGCGAAAGCATAATATATTGATGCTGTCCTAAAACTGTATTTAAGGCCGTTAATAAAGCTACAAATATAGTGTATTTTAATAATTGATTAAATCCTCCAGTTAAATAACAATCACGTGGCGAAGTCATTTCAAAGCATGTCTTTGGGATTTAATTTTTAATTTGGAAAACACTCTAAATATTGTGTACCAAATTACTTAAAATTCACAACATAGATTTATTTGCACTATTTCTAGCCACATGTAACGTTTCATCCCAGTTACTCTGATACAAAAATATAGCGTATATATATATATATATATATATATATATATATATATATATATATATATATATATATATATATATATATATATATATATTTATTCAATATGCAAATACACAGTTTATAAACTATTTACGTATTGCATAACAAGATAAACTATAACTATGGTGTACACCTATAATTCTACAATCTCACTTATTACCCACATCGAATCAATAACAATACAAAACAACATTTCGGCAAGCTTAGATTCCATTTCAGGCTTCACAGGCAGTCCATCAATTGTATAAAACTAATATCAAATTCAAATTTATTCTGTCTATTCCAAATTCATATCTCATTCAGTACAAGTAATTTGGAGACCCAACAAAGTCAACAGGACAACGTGGTCAGGCATGTATATGTTCAGTCAATGCGTTCTTAAATGCTCTTAAATTCATGTTGAAGATGTCAACATGCTTACACAGTCTGTTATAACTTGTGCACATTCTATAAATCAGAGAACTGAACAGACTATTCGTTCTGCACCCCGGTATATAAAACAGTTGCTTCAGTCTACTATCTCTCTGAGGAACCCTAAACTGAATGCTGCCCAAAAATTCAGAAAAATTTACCAAGTTCCTCACAATTTTAAACAAAAACACCAGGTCAGCAACTATGCGCCTGCTCTGAAGACTGGTTATGTCAAACACAGCAAGCAAACTCACATAGGGT
Source organism: Tillus elongatus (assembly GCA_964006375.1). Lineage (NCBI taxonomy): Eukaryota > Metazoa > Arthropoda > Insecta > Coleoptera > Cleridae > Tillus > Tillus elongatus. Next base: position 107,173,620 of record OZ023270.1, on the reverse strand, counting down.
GTAAAATTGGGATAAGATCCGAAAAACTTAAAATGCAGAAAACGAACAAACCTCCGCTGAACTTTCTGCACCACATCAGAATGAACCATGTAAAAAGGATTCCACACCACCGATAGATACTAGATTTTTGGACGTATATATGCATTAAAAAGAATTTTAAGTGTTTCAACTCTACTGAATCCTCTCGAGTTTCGCACAATAAAGCCCAACGTTTTCAACCCCGAGGCAGCAATTTTTTCCACGTGCTTCGCAAATGATAATTTAGTGTCAAACTCAATTCCTAAGGCACCAAACTGGGTCCTACGCAAAAGTTGGTGACCTCCAACAGTATATTGGTACTCAACAGGGGCAAGACGTCTCGTGAAAGTAGAAACAAAACATTTCCCAATATTCAGGAACATTATATTCTCAAAACACCATTCTGACAGTGCATCAATGCTCCTCTGTAGTTCCTCACAATTACTAATGCTAGAAATAACACGAAAGATCTTTAAATCATCAGCAAACAACAAACAACAGGAGTCAGCTATACTTTTCAGCAGATCATTGACAAACAATAAAAACAATAAAGGTCCCAAATTTGACCCCTGGGACACCCCAGAGGGTGACGAAAACAATGAGGACTCGCTTCCACCATAAACCACATATTGTACCCTTCCAGTCAAATAAGATGTAAATAACTCTATCAGGTCTAGAGAAAAACCACACATATAAAACTTCTTCAAAAGAACTTTGTGGTCCACCTTATCCAATGCCTTCTGAAAATCTGCATATATGGTGTCCAAGCAGGCCACTAGCATTGATTGCCTCGCTTGCCACCTGAGTAAAAAGAGCAAGGTTGGTAGCAGTAAACCTGCGCGGCAGAAATCCATGTTGTTCATCTACAATCAGATGCTGTACATGTGAGAATACTTTAGAATACAAAATACTCTCAAAAATTTTGGAAAAATTGCACAGTATCGAAATAGGTCTATAGTTTTCAACGAGTTTCCCTAAGCCAGACTTAAAAACTAAAATGACCTTGCTGACTTTCCATATTAGGGGATACTGGCATTTCACCAGTATTAGATTAAACACATAGCATAATGGTGTGATCAAAAATTCCATACAGCCCCTAATCACATACGAAGGAACATCATCAACACCCATTGCACCACCAATCTTTCATTTCTTGATGGCTTCTTCAATGTCTCTGGGCGTAATTTTCTGAATACGAAGCGGGTCGACATCTCCACCAACCGTTGCATTCCGTAACTCGTCAAGAAACGTGGATGTCCCCCAATCATGTTCCGGTTCTGCATACACTGAGGAGAAATACACAGCAAACCCATCAGCTATGCTTTTACTATCACGTAAAACTTCATCACCTACTTTCATTTCAGACAACTTGTCATATGTATTCCTGCAGCGCTTTACATGTTCCCAGAAAACATATGAAAATTTTAATGGACTTTGGTTTTGGGTTCTAGGGGCCCAAATTCACGCTCATCTGAAGACATTTTTTTTAAAAGCTTTGCATCGTGACCTCTCTATTAGTGATTTTTTCTTAATGAAAATTCGCTACAACCGTCAATACTTACTTGACTTTGCTACCACCGCCTTCAATGTTTAATATTATGTCGAATTTTTCATCCAACATCATGTGCTTGAAGGCGTTCGCAGATGATTTCAATTCATTATTGGTGTTAACTCTTCTGTTGCCATTTTCCAAGACCTGATCGCCAACTTGCTTGAAGTCAGCTGTTATTTTGTTGCAAGCATTGCTGTCTGGTTGTGTATTACCTGAAAAAGACAACAACGGTTAACATTTGGAATGAATAACACACTTAATGCCCATAGTAAGGAATGGCTAGTTTTAAAAAACCGATCCACATAGGAGAGCATCGGAGGCTTTTGCAGTCAGCAATTCTTTAGCCAATATGGTTCAGCAACCAGTTACTTTCCTCACATCCCAACACACAGCTCAAATCCCTTGGATCTCCTTCTTACTACAAAACCTGAATGCTATAAAATGTCAGTCGCTCAGACCACGGCATGGTCACACAGTCATCACACCCACGTTTCGTTTGGCACTACAACTCTGCAAACTGGGACGAAATACGGGATTACTTTTCCTCATTTCCATGGGCGTCTGTCTGCTTCTCTCATCCTGTACCCTCTGATATCTCACAAAACGTCACCGAAATTATCCAAGCTAGCATGGAATTATTTATTCCACGTACACAGAAAACCTCTGCAGCCACTCAGAAGCCCTGTTTCTCTAAATCCTGTGACAAGGCCAGACTTGAAAAGGTCAAAGCTCACAAAACGCTTCTACACAATCCCAATCAGGAGAACCATCAAGCATTTAATGACGCAAGAAACCGCTATGTCCGCATTCTTTCTGAGGTAAAAAACTCGTTTAATAACCACTTAAAAAACAAAGTCCTCTCAAGTTCTAACGGCAGCAAACCCTTCTGGACTCTTGCTAAATCTATTGGGAATAATTTCTGCAAGAGCACGTTCCCACCTCTTGTTTCAGGGGATGAAATTGTCTCTACCGCCCTGGTCAAGGCTGAACTTTTTGCCTCGTTGTTCGCCGGCAATTCTACTTTCAACCCACCTCCAAATGTTCAACCACCAATGTTGTGCATAAAATGACAAATATCATTTTCAAAACTAAAAAGGTACGAAAGATGCTCTCTTCGTTTAATACCAGGAAAGCCTTTGGCCTTGACGAGATCTCAGCAATTGTTCCCAAAAAATGTGCACCAGAACTTGCTCCTGTCCTGACTCGTCTGTTTCAGACATTGTACAATAGAGGCATATTCCCTAGTAACTGGAAAACTGCTAGAGTACAACCCGTCCCCAAGAAAGGATCGAAAGCGCTTCCTAGCAACTATAGGCCTATTTCTCTCCTTTCAGTCGTCTCTGAAGTGATGGAAAAGTATGTATACACCGAATTACTAAAATTTTTTGAAAAACACAGACTAATCCATGACAGGCAGTATGGATTCCGTCAGCTCATATCAACTGCCGACCTCCTTTCCTTTGTCACCCATTCTTGGAGCAAGTCTATGGAACTACACAGTCAATTCCAGATTGTCGCTCTACACATATCCAAAGCATTCGACCTGGTCTGGCACGTAGCACTGCTGCTTAATAAACTTCCGGCTTATGGCCTACCACCAAAACTCTGTACCTGGACAGCAAATTTCCTCTCCAACTGGAGCATTTCTGTTGTCGTGGATGGCCATTCCTCTAAACTGTATCCAATTAATGCAGGAGTTCCTCAAGGTTCAGCTTTAGCCCCTACTTTGTTTCTTCTCCACATCAATGACCTCCTCTCTAGCACATCCAACCCAGTTCACAGTTACGCGGACGACAGCACCCTCCACTCAAATATACAATATTCTAAGCCTGTCTCTTTAGCCCAAATAGATGAGGATCACAGACTCATGGAGGGTTCTGTCTGTGGATCTCCAAAAAATATTAGACTAGGGAAGTAGAAATCTTGTACAATCTAACCCCACCAAATCTCAGTCTTGCTTTCTATCTCATAAGGGATACACCAGCCCTAGACCCATCACAATGAACAACCAAGTTATTCAAAGTAACGAGTCCTTTTCACTTGTCGGCATTTCTGTGGATCGAAATCTCAATTGCCACCAACATCAATTGCAGAAGCGGCTGCTAAGAAATTAGGTTTTCTCTTACGGGCTCGCAAATACCTTTCACTAGCTAATCTCTATACCTTATATACTTCACAAATAAGGCCAAACCTCGAATACTGCACTTACATCTGGGGTGCTGCTGCCGCTTCTACACTCGCTATCCTGGACTCCATTCAGCTATACGTCTCATCGGTGACCCTACCCTCACCCAAAAGCTGTCACCCCTTGCCCACCGACGTGCCGTTGGTGACCTCTCTCTCTCTCTTTTATAGATATCTGCACGGGCACTGCTCAGAGGAGCTTTCTTCCATAGTTACTCCACCTGCTGCCCTCAACAGATCTACCAGGAAAACAGAGCGAATGCGCCCTTTTACTGTCCAGGTCACCAGATATAGAACATCTTGTTATGCCCGCTCTTTTGTCCCGAGGACTTCCAAGTTGTGGAATTCTTTGCAGGCACATGTTTTTCCTTCTCCTCCAAACCTACAGGTCCAGAATTAACAAGTTGCCTCTTTCCTCCTTGTTGACACACACGGTACGATAGTATTTAGGCTGTAAGCCCTCGTGGTGTGTTGTTGAAATATATATATATATATATATATATATATATATATATATATATATATATATATATATATATATATATATATATAGGTGATAGGCCATATCTACCAGCAGTTGGTTTATTTAGAACAGATCTTCTCCTACACTAATTAAACCTTTATGGCATCACACCATTCGAAATGTATTAATAAACATGTAGAAATTTTCAAGATAACCACAAATACTCACCAAGAACTTCTTTATCGTAAGGTCCCCATATCTGTTCGAAGGCCTTATCAATGACTGGTATGATGTGAATGACGGTGTTGTTCAGTATACTCGAGATTTTCGGGTTGCCCACCTTGAAACCCGCCAAGAGATGTCTGGCCATGTAGACAGCTATTTCCCTACCAATCGGTTGTGTAGCATAAAGATTTCCTATTACTGCTACATGGAATTTGTTTTCTTCTGGTTTGTCTAGCTAAAAAATACACAAAAAATAAATAAAAATGATAAACATGAGTATATAAATAGAAATAAAAATGTTCGAGACGCAGCAAGTAAACAATGGTAAGCATAGATGCATCCTCACCACAATTAGAACTGAGACCGGTTTCGCTCTAATTATAGCTCGTCAGTACGCTATACTAACTGCAGCGAAAATACACCTATATAGTAAGCTGTTGTGACAACATACTACTTAGTTCCGCAATAAGGTGGCAGCACGTTACTTCATGTCTCACCACTTACTTAGTGTTGGAAGGCTGGCTACTATAGCCGTATTACTTTATAGGTGTATTTTCCCTGCAATTAGTATGCTGTACTGACGAGCTCTAATTAGAGCGAAACCGGTCTACGGTTCTAATTGTTGTGAGAATGCATCTAGCCTTACATACTTCTTCCCTATATTAGGGTAGAAATGGGCCAGGGCTGACAATTTACTAAATTGTTAGTTGGTTGTATACAGTCTCTATTTTTTAACACTTTGTGTTATTTGGAGCTGGCGTGACAACATACCGCTTGGTTCCGCAACGAGGTGGCGGCACGTGCTTCGTGTCTTATATCTCACTTAGTGCATTATGGTAGTCAATTTTCATAAGAGCAATAAGTTATGGTAATTTAGCCTTATATTCAAAGTTATAAAACATAACTTTATTTATTTAGGAACAGTAAAAATAAGGTAAAGAAAGGCAAGCAAAAACATGATCACTATCATAAACATTTATACAGTAATTTGGATACAAACTTCAAACAAAAGAATTGATAAACACGAAATATACTCAACCAAAAATACACTAGAAATATGAACATAAAAAAATCCTGTGGTTCATGCATTGAGGGTGAGTGTATACATGCAGAAGGGGAAGAATAACTCACAGGTCAAAGAGGCTTTCTGACCCTCACCCAAAAATACCGGAGGTTCTCCTTCCCCTTGTGCATGCATACAACTACCTGCAAAGCATAAAGCACAAGAAAATTTTCTTGGGAGCAACCCCCAACAAAGTTACTGGACCTGGGCGAATATGGATGTGGTGCAGGGTAGACAGGGTTTAAAGAAGGTATTGCTGCAAGATGTGAAAAACGCATCTTTTCAAAGTTCGAATAAATATTTTTTTCAACATTTTCAGCTCATATTTCCTCCCCGCCCAGTACCCCTATTCATTTTTGCCCCCTTAGCTTTCTTGGGGGTTGTTTGCAACAAATTGCCTTGTGGCTTGTGCATCCTAGGAGGGTTCTAAGTATGTTTCTGGAAAAAATTATTTTCAAAACCCTCCATGCAGTAAACTATAAATTTACCGAAATTACATTCCACAACGTCGCCTATAATGTCTTTTTTCAGATAATATCGAATACAGCACTAAAGTAAATAAATTCACTTGATGTTTCACTTCTTTTTTATTTTCATATATATATATATATATATATATATATATATATATATATATATATATATATATATATATATATATATATATATATATATATATAAGCACAAGATCAATAAGTATAATAAAGGGGGCCCCTTAATTAACATTGGGGCTACACAAACTTAAAAGTAGAGAAGACATTTAGATCGTGTAAACAGCCATAAGTTTGATTAAAAAATCACTTCTAACTGTATGCACACAAAAATTACTAAAACACATTTATAAAATATAATAAAAAACAACAGTTTTACCATATGATTTTAAATAAACCAATAGGAATACGTTTCGCGGTGATTTCGCAATTCGCGAGTTTATGAACCTAGCTTTTGTCCAAGGCTACACTGAAATCCGGTCAACTGCAAGCAAGCAGCTTGTAGATTAAGCTCGACAAAACAATAGCACTGGTTTACAACTTCAAAACGAGAATTATTCGCGAAGCAATCGAGATCGAAAAACGTCCCGATTGTTTAAATCAGAGAGATGATTTTCTTTGTCCGATTACTTGGAAACCGATTATATCTACATTACAAACACACAAAAGACAATACATTCAATAGCAATTCTCTTAATCCTTTAAGTACTATGACGAAAGCCCCTGACTCAACAAATACCTGCAATCCTCTTAATCCTTTAAGTACCGTGACAAAAGCCCCTGACTTAATTGACGGTGACCCGACTACTTTAACTGATAACGAAGCACGTAGTCGAAACGATACATACAATACAAGACTTGCAACGAACTGCCAGATCTCTCTTAGGCCTAGAGTTGAACACAGTGAGACCTTAGAGACGATCTCCGATGAGATTTGGGGAGTAGGCAGATTGAGGCCCCATAATCAAGCTACAACAGTTAATAAATGATATCTATCTATCTATCTATCTATCCTCTATTAAATAATCCTAAAAGATTTATAAACTAGTACTGTTTGTATTTTTTTATTTCAATAAATGATATTTAACTGGAATCTGCTTGTGCTCACATTAATTTGCACAATAATCTAGGTAGTAGGTAGGTATAAAAATATCAACACCTAATTTACCTAAATATAAATTTTATCATTATTAATTAAACATATAATATGTTATGTATTTTTCGAAAGGTCTTCTCACAAACATTTGAAAGTGTAAAAATTCAATATGACTAGTTGACTACTGCCCTACAAAATCTAGTAGGCCTAGAGAAATTCTGATGACACTATCTGGTGCAGGTGGTAGTGTTAGTGTAGTGTTTTAGACAGGTGTCTTGTCAATAAAGTGAGAGAAAAAATCGAAATTGTGTTTATCAATTTGACAGGTTTTACCACCAAGTACCAGTTGACATTTTTTTGGATATATTTATTAAACCAAAAAGCTCCCATGGAGCCACAACGGTATTACAATATATACAAGGTGAAAAAGATAAATGTCAATCTAAAGTGATTCCTATTAGTAACTCCTAAAGGTATCTTATTCTACAGTATACATGGGTATCACAGTCTTTTATTCATATAGTAGTTTTTCACTGCATCACAGAAGGTCTTTATATGCTTTATGGTTTTTGTTTTGGCTGTTTATTCTACAGTATACATGGGTATCTTAAGTTCAGATTAGTAGTGATTACAAGGCAAATAACAATCTTTTTTTTTATACAACAACACAGCAAGAGTGCTTACAGCCTAAATACTATCGTACCGTGGGTGTCGACAAGGAGGAAAGAGACAACTTGTTAATTCTGGACTTGAAGGTTTGGAGGTTCGGGGGAGAAGGAAAAACATGTGCCGGCAAGGAATTCCACAACTTGGAAGTCCTCGGGACAAAAGAGCGGGCATAACATGATGTTCTATGTCTGGTAACCTGGACAGTAAAAAAGTGCATTCGCTGTATTCCCCTGGTAGATCTGTTGGGGACAACAGGTGGAGGAACTATGGAAGAAAGCTCCTCTGAGCAGTGCCCGTGCAGATATCTATAAAAGAGAGAGAGGTCAGGTCAGGTCAGGTCAGTGGACAAGGGATGGCAGCCTTTGGGTGAGGGTAGGGTCACCAATGAGACATATAGCTCTCTTCTGAATGGAGTCCAGGATAGCGAGTGTAGAAGCGGCAGCAGCACCCCAGATGTGGGAGCAGTATTCGAGGTTTGGCCTCATTTGCGAAGTATATAAGGTATAGAGATTTTTTTTTTTTTTTTTGTTCCCTCAGGGCTCGTCCGCGGCCTTGCCGCCCCGATAGCACCGCAACCCTTGGTTGATTGTGCATACCCCTAGTCTTACTCCACCCATTCCAAAATCACTGTGCCTTGAACTAGTCTGCACAGCGATTGGTAGGGTGAAGTTTTATATTGCTCTGTCTCCGGTCTAGAGTGACCGTAGATCAGTTGTCTTTTCCGGTCCAGAGCTATACACTCGCACAAGATGTGCTGGGCTGATTCCTCCCCCTCGCCGCAGAGTCTGCATGCGAGGTCCCCTTCGAACCGCCCCATTTTATGTAGGTGTTTCTTGACGGCCATGTGTCCCGTCAAGAGACCTGTTGTGTTTCTGAGCTGTCCTCTGCTAAGGTTTAGCAGCTCCACAGCTCTCTTTGAACTGGGTCCGTCAATTATTGACTTCCCATGTCTGAGCCCTGGACAGTCCGCCCAGTACACCTTGTGTTGGTTTCTGACCCAGGACTTAATGGCTCCCCTGGCAGTGCTCTTTGACACGCCCAGAGCCGGTTCTGGTCCCATAAATGGTTCTGCTGACCCCCTCTTTGCGAGACTGTCAGCTTCTTCATTGCCTTTGACCCCCGAGTGACCCGGCACCCAGATGAGGGTCACCTCATTCTGCCCAGCCAGGTCGCTCGTCTCGTCTCGGCACTCACTCACCAGCCAGGAATTTACCCGTGGGCTACTTAGTGCCTTAAGGGCTGCCTGGCTGTCTGTGGCTATGAGGATCCGCTTGTTGGTGTAGCCCCTCCTCTTGTTCTCCCGCACACAGTGCAGGATGGCGTACATCTCGGCCTGAAACACCGTTGCATGGGCTCCGAGGGAAATACTGTGACTTACCCTCGGTCCTTCCGAGTAAACACCTGCCCCCGTCCCACGCTCCCCGCCAGATCCGTCCGTGAACCAGACGAGCGCGTCCCGTGGTATGCCCGGTGTCTCCTCCCGCCATGCCCCGCGATCAGGGATTTCCACTGTGAAGTTGTTTTCCCTGCACATTCGCGGGCTCGCGAAGTCTGACCTCATTTCAAGCATGGGTTCCTTCACGATCTCCTGAATTTTGCAGTGGCCCCTGAAGCCTGGGTTGATCTTCAGTCTACCATTGCAGGCTAGTCTGTATAGTCCTAGCCTGGCCTCTCCCATAATAACGAAGTGTAGGGGGGGTAGATCCAGCAACACCTCCATGGCGGCTGTTGGGGTTGAAGACATGGCCCCTGTGATGCCTAGGCAAGCCATCCTTTGGATCTTGCCTAGTTTTTGTTTGGCACTGGATTGTGTCACCTTAGGCCACCAGACCAGTGCCGCATATGTTAACGATGGTCTGACCACCCTTGTGTACAGCCAGTGGGCCATACTAGGTCTTAGTCCCCACGTTTTTCCATATAGCCGCCTAGTGACGGCTAAGGTCATGACTGCCTTACGCAGTATTTTTCCAATGTGACCATTCCAGGTTAGCTTAGAGTCCAATACGACCCCAAGATATTTTACCTCCCTGGCCATTGGAACGCTCCTACCGTATAGAGTGAGAGTTCTGTGGCTTTCACACTTCCTCCTCCTCGTAAACGGCACGACGGTTGCTTTCTCGGGGCTCACCCCGAGCCCTTGATCAACCGTCCACCCTTCCACCACTTTCAGTGCAGTCTGCATACGCTCCCACACTGCCTGTGTGACCTTTCCTCGGACTATGATGACAATGTCGTCCGCATAGCCCTGTACCTCATACCCCCCTCCCGAGAGCCTCCCCAGCAGGCCGTCCACGACTAGACACCAGAGCAAGGGAGACAGAACGCTCCCCTGCGGACACCCCGCCGCGACCCCCGCCAGCAGAGTCCCTCCCGCGAGTGAGGTGAACACCGCCCTGTCCCTGAGCATGGAACCGATCCACCTGCAGCAGGTCTCCTCTATTCCACGCTCCCGGGCAGCTGCCAGAACCGATCCGAACGAGGTGTTGCTAAAGGCCCCCTCTATGTCTAGGAAGGCCCCCAGCGCCACCTCCTTGTTCTCCAGCGTATTCTCCAGTTTCAGCACCAGTTGGTGCAGTGCTGTTTCTGTTGAGAATCCTGCTCTGTATGCATATTGTCCGCAGTGTAGAGGATATGCTTCCAGTACACCGCCCCTAATGTGCCGGTCGAGCAGTTTTTCCACTGTTTTCAGCAAGAAGGACATGAGACTTATTGGCCTCAGGGACTTTGCCTGGTCTGTTGGACGCCCAGGTTTAGGAATAAATACAACCCTGGCCAGTCTCCATGCCCTCGGAATGTACCCCAGAGCCAGGCTGGCCCTCATAATGAGGGTAAGCACCGGCGCCAGTATATCTATCCCCTGTTGGAGCATGATGGGCATTATTCCATCAAATCCCGGCGATTTGTATGGCTTAAAGCTGTTAATGGCCCATCTGATTTTGCTCCAGGTAACCACCTCTTTAGCGACTGTCCAGTCTACTCTAGATGCCCGCCTATAAGGCGCCTCTATTTCTGAGTGTTCCCAGTCCGGAGGTGATTGGTTTATTATGTTACAGCCGGGGAAGTGCGTCTGGAGTAAAATTTCCATAGTTTCCTCCCCCGAGCTTGTAAAGCCTCCCGTGGGTGTTCTAAGGGAGCCTATGTTAGTCTGAGGGCCCTTAGACAGGATCTTGTGTAGTCGAGCACTCTCGGACGTGTTTTCCACTTCTTCGCAGTGCCTCCTCCACGACTCCTTCTTGGCGTCCCTCAGTCTTTTGTTATAGGTCGATAGGGCCTGTCTATATTCATCCCATGCTCCCGACCTTTTGGCCGCGTTAAACAGCTTACGAACCTGCGTCCTCCTTTGCCTGAGGTCCTCGTTCCACCATGGGACGTTCCTGGTGGACACCCTCATTTTCAGGGGGCAGTTGGCGTTATAGGCCGAGGTAATTGCGTCTCGCAATTGGACTGCTGCAATCTCGAGGTCTATTGAATCCCTTATGGCCCTCTCAACCCCCCGCAGTTCCACAGCTAGGTCTGCCCTGTAGGCTTCCCAGTCCGCCTTGCGGGGGTCCCGGTACCATACCGTTTCTCTTTCGACTTTGGCGATTTCAAACCGGATGTATCTGTGGTCTGAGCTACTCACTTCCCCAGACACAACCCAGCTTTTAACAAAGTCACCCAGAAACTGGGTGGAAACTGTTAGGTCTAAAACTTCCTCACGCCGTGTTGTGACGAATGTCGGTTTATTACCTCTATTCAATATGTCTAAATTAAATTTCATAAAGAATTGTAAAAGTGCCTCACCCCTAGAGTTTGTGTCCGAGCTACCCCACAACTCATGGTGCGCATTCGCATCCATGCCGATGATGGTCTGCCATCCACCTGCTCTGCTACCCACCATCAGCTGCTCCAATTCGTTGGGTGGAGGAGGGTCCGTGCTGTCCCCTGGCAGATAGGCTGACGCGACAGTAATGTCCCTCAGCCCATCCGCTCCTCCACATCGGATTTTGATCGTTGCCAGGTCCCTGGAACAGAAATTCATTAGAGGGAGAAACTCTATCCCTTCCCTGACAAAAATGCAGGCCCTCGGATTCTCGCTGGACCTGCTGTAGATGAGCTTTCCATTAGCTCCGCCGAGTCCCTTGATCTCTCCTTTGTAGGAGTACGGTTCCTGGATGAGGGCCACATCCGTGTTCCTCAGAGCCATTAGTAGTCCGGCCGTGGCTGCCCTACTGTGTTGGAGGTTGACCTGAAGGAACCTAAGTCCCATTAACCCTTAATTGCTTCCCCAGTGGGCGGAAGCTAACCCTTCCCATGCCCCAGAATGCCTTGAAGGAGGTTCCTTCAAGGGCTCTGTAAGATGTCGGGTCGATCGAGAAGGCGAGCGTCTGTCCTTTCTCCTCTGCCTTCCTGCTTAGAACCGACCAGTGTTGCATCCCCAGTTCAGGGTTCTGGATCTTAAGTCTGCTGATCACCGTCTCCTGCGGGACGGTGTCAGGGATCCGTACGAGGACCTTGCGTCTCTTTGGGAGTTCCTTGGGCTCGACGGCTGTCAAGTCCGCCCCCTCCCAAATCTGACCGAGGCCCCCGATCGTTTTCCGCAGCCAGTCCCGCGACTGCGGGCCGGCACAGGTTATCCAGAGGATGCCCCCCGTCAGGCGCGTCCGGTGGAACTGAGGCGGGCTCTCCCCTTCCTGAAGAGAGTCCACTGCAGCTACCACCGCAGCCTGGATCAGGTCCGCCTTCCCCTGGTCTAGCGTGACCTCAGGATGGCGTCTGTCAATCACCGCCATCCCGAGGCCCTCCGCAGCCTCCCTGTAAGAGCCAGTCTGCGCCGGTGTTCCGGCCTTAGTTCCTTTGGGAGGTCTGTCTGTAGTAGGCGTGCTAGAGCCAGAGCGCGGCGTCTTCCGACTCGCACTCTCCTCTTGCGCCTTTACAGGCACCCTGGCCCTTTTGGAACGTCTGTCTGTAGTGGGCGTGCTAGAGTTCGAGCGCGTCCTCTTCTGACCCGCACTCCCCTCTTGCGCCTTTACAGGTTTCTCGACCGTCCAGGTCCCGGCCGCCATTTTTTGCGCCCTCCGGAGCTTCTTTCTTTGCGCCCCGGAAAGACGCTTGGACTGCCGGGGCAGTCCCTCTACTCTAACAGTAGAGTCCTCACTGGTGGAGGGGCCCCCGGAGTCCGCGGAGCTCGCCGCCCTCCGGTGGGACCCAGCCTCCAGCTTGGGTGTCGGGGACAGGTCTCTGGCCGAAGCTACCCCCTGATCCCCCGTATCTACGCCGGTCGTGGGACCTCCAGAGTCCGCTGCCGCACCCTGGCTCGTCTCCGTTTCCGGGATAGACTCAAGGCTCAAGTCTGTAGCCGGAGCCACTCCTCGAGCCTCATTGGTTTTGGTTTTATATGTATTTATAATCTTCATGTTGTTCCCACGAGAATGGGGGAAATACTGTCCACACCATCAGAACCCCCTGTGTGGTGCAAGGCGGGTTACTCTGGAGGGTTGCCTGGTACTCCAGAGGTTCCGTTCACGACACCATCGCCCTGGTGCCATCCATCCATAGGCACGGGTCACGTGACACCGTAGATTGGGGGAGTTTAGTTCGACCTCCTTGTCTAGATCCGTCATGTTTAGTTATTAGCAGGGTCACCTCGTGCAGGATGCGGATTTTTACCGCGCATGACGGTCTTGGGGAAAGCTTCATCGGGAGTTTATGTTGTTATTTCCACTTCCTCAGCTTGCCCCCTGGAGTCCTTTGGCCCGCGACTCCTTAACCCCAGGTATAGAGATTAGCTGGTGAAAAGTATTTGCGAGACTGGAAGAGGAAACCTAATTTCTTAGCAGCCGCTTCTGCAATTGATGAGACATGTTGGTGCCAATTGAGATTTCGATCCACAGAAATGCCAACAAGTGAAAAGGACTCATTACTTTGAATAACTTGGTTATTCATTGGGATGGGTCTAGGGTTGGTGTATCTTTTATGAGAAGGAAAGCAAGACTGAGGTTTGGTGGGATTGAATTGTACAAGATTTCTACTTCCCCAGTCTAATATTTTTTGGAGATCCACGGAGACAGAACCCTCCATGAGTCTGCGATCTTCATCTAATTGTGCCAAAGAGACAGGCTTAGAATATTGTATATTTGAGTGGAGGGTGCTGTCGTCCGCGTAACTGTGAACTGGGTTGGATGTGCTAGAGAGGAGGTCATTGATGTGGAGAAGAAACAAAGTAGGGGCTAAAGCTGAACCTTGAGGAACTCCTGCATTAATTGGATATAGTTTAGAGGAATGGCCATCCACGACAACAGAAATGCTCCGGTTGGAGAGGAAGTTTGCTGTCCAGGTACAGAGTTTTGGTGGTAGGCCATAGGCGAGAAATTTATTAAGCAGTGCTGCGTGCCAAACCTGGTCGAATGCTTTGGATATGTCTAGAGCGACAATCTGGGATTCACTGTGTAGTTCCATAGACTTGTTCCAAGAATGGGTGATAAAGGAAAGGAGGTCAGCAGTTGATCTGCGCTGACGGAATCCATACTGCCTGTCCTGGATTAGACTGTGTTTTTCAAGAAATTTTAGTAATTCGTTGTTTATATACTTTTCCATCACAATACATCACAGAAACAGCATCACAGTCTTTTATTCATATAGTAGTTTTTCACTGCATCACAGAAGGTCTTTATATGCTTTATGGTTTTTGTTTTGAATGGAAGTTCATTAACCCAGATTGCTGCTTGATGAGTTATCTTTCTTCTACCCATGTTTGTGGCTGCTAGCAAAAGATGTATATGCTGATTCGTCCTGGTTTTATAATCATGTATGTTACAATTATATTGGAGGTTCGAGACAGTATTATTGATTATATTATTTTTTATTTTATATATTATTTTAACACTATCTTGTTGTATAATTTCGTTGACAGTTAGAATTTTGAGGTCCTTATATAATGTTACTGTACTCTGCCTGAAGTTTTCTTGAAAGAGTCTGCAGATTTAGTGTGAGTGTACATATGAGTAGTAGATTTTGTACTTTGTTTCCAGACTTAGATATTTTGCATTTGGATAAATATGATATGTAAATGTGTTAAGTTTCCTGATAATATTGTCAATATGGTTCGAGTAGTTCAGTTTATAGTCTATTGTAATACCCAGATACTTAATACTGTTAATTTCAGTTAGATTCTTCCCAGATAGTTTTAGTTGGTATATGTTGCTATCTGAGTTATTAAAGAATACAAACTTACATTTTTCTACATCGAGTCTTATTTTATTGGTGTTAGTCCACTTCTCAATTACTTGGAGATCCATCTGAGCTTTATTAATTACTTCTGTTTTGCTATCACCGACATAGAGAATCGTCGTGTCATCTGCATATAACACCAGTGAACCACTTATTTCACATTTACTGAGGTCGTTTATAAATATTACGAACAACAGAGGGCCAATTATGGAACCTTGTGGAACACCTGTCACCACTTCGGTTTTTTCACTCTTAATCACTTAATCAAGCATTTGGCAGTAAGAAGTTGAAATGTAGAAAATACAATACATATTGAGATTAATATTTATGGCTGTTTCAAATTTTAAAACCTACCGGGATCTTAAATATTTTAAAACAGATTATAGTTTTCTTACCTTGTCTGTTATTTTAAGGGATCTAATCGACATGGAAATGTAGTTGTCTCCACTTTCAAATGAGGCACTGTTCGGAAACTTGTTCTCCAACGATCCCATTATTGAATATATTTCGTCGTTTGAATGATACTTGGGCTTGAACTGATTTTCTGCAATATCAAAGTCGTACGCGTTTGCCCAATGTAGCGGATCGTTCTTCATTAAAGTAACATTGTATTCAAAATGACGAGTGTCTTCCGAAATCTCCTGAAATCCACAAAACAAACAAGATAACATAGAGTGAAGACTGCAACACAAACATTTCAGTAATATTTGAATGAAATGCATATATTAATTAATGTGTTTTTTTTTTGTGGAAAACTCTAGTATGAAACTCTTAAAAAACAGTGGAACTCACAATCTGCATTGTATAGTCTTCGTAACCTCTAGCGGTGTAGGTGATATTGTATTTTCCAGGTAACAATATCCTCCAATAATCACCATCTTTGCCAGTCTTGACAGTATGTGGATTCCCACCAACCAATATGGAAGCGCCTGGTATTCTATGTCCTATTGTACTCGATACAAAACCATGTATACCTGTATGAACCTGTAAGAATGCACTTTAATTATGAACAGAAGGTTAAAAAGTATTAAGAGATACAGGGAGAATAGAATATGAAAAATATAGATTTTTTAATTTCAACAACACACCACGAAGGCTTACACCCTAAATACTATCGTACTGTGGGTGTCGACAAAGAGGAAAGAAGCAACTTGTTAATTCTGGATTTGAAGGTTTGGAGGGGGAGAAGGAAAAACATGTGCCGGCAAGGAATTCCACAACTTGGAAGTCCTTGGGACAAAAGAACGGGCATAACAAGATGCTCTGTGTCTGGTGACCTGGACAGTAGAAGGGTGCATTCGCTCTGTTCCCCTGGTAGATCTGTTGGGGACAGCAGGTGGAGGAACTATGGAAGAAAGCTCCTCTGAGCAGTGCCCGTGCAGATATCTATAAAAGAGGGAGAGGTCACCAACGGCACGTCAGTGAGCAAGGGATGGCAGCCTTTGGGTGAGGGTAGGGTCACCGATGAGACGTATAGCTCTCTTCTGAATGGAGTCCAGGATAGCGAGTGTAGAAGCGGCAGCTGCACCCCAGATGTGGGAGCAGTATTTGAGGTTTGGTCTTATTTGTGAAGTATATAAGGTATAGAGATTAGCTGGTGAAAAGTATTTGCGAGCCCGGAAGAGGAAACCTAATTTCTTAGCAGCCGCTTCTGCAATTGATGTGACATGTTGGTCCCAATTGAGATTTCGATCCACAGAAATGCCAACAAGTGAAAAGGACTCATTACTTTGAATAATTTGTTCGTTTATTGTGATGGGTCTAGGGCTGGTGTATCTCTTATGAGAAAGAAAGCAAGACTGTGATTTGGTGGGGTTGAACTGTACAAGATTTCTACTTCCCCAGTCTAATATTTTTTGGAGATCCACGGAGATAGAACCCTCCATGAGTCTGCGATCCTCATCTAATTGGGCTAAAAAGACAGGCTTAGAGTATTGTATATTTGAGTGGAGGGTGCTGTGGTCCGCGTAACTGTGAACTGGGTTGGATGTGCCAGAGAGGAGGTCATTGATGTGGAGAAGAAACAAAGTAGTGGCTAAAGCTGAACCTTGAGGAATTCCTGCATTAATTGGATACAGTTTAGAGGAATGGCCATCCACAACAGATATGCTCCGGTTGGAGAGGAAATTTGCTGTTCACGTACAGAGTTTTGGTGGTAGGCCATAGACCGGTAGTTTATTAAGCAGCGCTGCGTGCCAGACCTGGTCGAATGCTTTGGATATGTCTAAAGCGACAATCTGGGATTCACCGTGTAGTTCCATAGACTTGTTCCAAGAATGGGTGACAAAGGAAAGAAGGTCAGCAGTTGATCTGCGCTGACGGAATCCATACTGCCTGTCGTGGATTAGACTCTGTTTTTCAAGAAATTTTAGTAATTCGGTGTTTATATACTTTTCCATCACTTTAGAGACGACTGAAAGGAGAGAAATAGGCATGTAGTTGCTAGGAAGCGCTTTGGATCCTTTCTTGGGGACGGGTTGTACTCGAGCAGTTTTCCAGTTACTAGGGAATATGTCTCTATTGTAAGATATCTGAAACAGACGAGTCAGGACAGGAGCAAGTTCTGGTGCGCATTTTTTGAGAACAATTGCTGGGATCTCATCAAGGCCAGAGGCTTTCCTGGTATTAAGAGAAGAAAGCATCTTTCGTACCTTTTTAGTTTTGAAAATGATATCCGCCATTTTATGCCCAACATTGGGGACTGTTGGTGGTTGAACAGTTGGAGGTGGGTTTAGGGTAGAATTGCCGGCGAATGACGAGGCAAAAAGTTCAGCCTTGCCCAGGGCGGTAGAAACAATTTCATCCCCTGAGACAAAAGGTGGGAACATGCTCTTGCAGAAATTATTCCCAATAGATTTGGCAAGAGTCCAGAAGGGTTTGCTGCCGCTGGAGCTTGAGAGAACTTTGTTTTTGATGTGGTTATTAAACGAGTTTTTTGCCTCAGAAAGAATGCAGACATAGCGGTTTCTTGTGTTGTTAAATGCTTGACGATTTTCTTGACAGGTTGTGTAGAAGCTTTTTGTGAGCTTTGACCTTTTCAAATCTGGCCTTGTCACAGGATTTAGAGAACCAGGGCTTCTGAGTGGCTGCAGAGGTTTTCTGTGTACGTGGAATAAATAATTCCATGCTAGCTTGGATAATTTCAGTGACGTTTTGTGAGATATCAGAGGGTACAGGATGAGAAAAGCAAACAGACGCCCATGGAAATGAGGAAAAGTAATCTCGCATTTCGTCCCAGTTCGTGGAATTGTAGTGTCAGACGATACGTGTGTGTGATGACTGTGTGACCTCGGGTTGCATTGCACAGGAAGCAGTGACCATGGTGTGGTCTGAGCGACCCAGGGGGGCGGTGACTGATATCTTATAGCAGTCAGGATTTGTAGTAAGAAGGAGATCCAAGGGATTTGAGATGTGTGTTGGGATGCGAGGAAAGTAAGTAGGTTGCTGAACCATATTGGCTAAAGAATTGCTGACTGCAAAAGCCTCCGCTGCTCTTCCTTTTGGATCGGTTTTTGAAGATCCTAGCCATTCCTTATTATGGACATTGAAGTCACCAAGAGTAGTGACCTCGGAGGAAGGATATTCAGAAATCAGATGGTCGGTTTTTTCAGAAAGGTAGTCAAAAAGCTTGACAAAGTTGTTGTCAGAAGGTGACCGGTAAATGCAACAGATGAATTTAGTTGCAGCCCTGAGAGAGTTTTATCCATAGTATGTCTTTTCTTCCAGCTTCTAAATTGGGGAGTCTGGTGCAGGGTAGATTGTTACGGACGTACGCGCACACTCAGATGAAGATAAAGTGGAATTACATAAGGAGATCTTACAGCAAGGGGGCTGACTTTGTTGGGCGAAATATAGACCATTAGACGTGAGTTACAATAGACCTTATGGTCACGGTGGAGGGACCGGTATAGCCCACTAACAATCAAACCTAACCTAACGTACAGAAAACATTTTTTCTTCAAGTTTTCATTTCACTATTGATCCAATTATTAATTTTTGAATTCAATGCTTTTACTTTTGTGGCTAATTCTTCTTGTATCTTCAATTAATTGTGAAAAATTACATATGTTTCTTTTCAACAATGCTTCTTTTACTCCATCCCTAACCTATTTTTTCCAATGAATTGAGTCATGTGAATACAACAGCACTATGTCACCTACGAAAGTTATGTATGTAGCCTTTAATTTTGCTAATGATAGATTCTGTACGTACATCGAATACAAAATTGGTCCAAGTATAGATCTCTGTAGGACACCTGTTTTTAAAATTTTTGAAGAGCTTCTTTAACTAATCACAACAGTTGTTTGCCTTCTGCCAAATAGATAACTAGGTATAAGTTTATGCGCAATGCCACGTATTCCCATATTATACAGTTTGTTTAATAGAATGCTATAATCAACTGTGCCAAATGCTTTTTAGCGAATTTTTCGTAAAACGACACCGATAACTCAAAAATAATGGGCCGATTTCGATGAAATTTGCTATGTACCTTACTTTTGTAAGTGGCTTGGATAAGTTCGTGAGCCAGAAAAATCTGACTCGTTTTTCCGGAAACATTTTGGGTTTTCTTTCGGAACTTTTTGTATCTCCGAAAATAACAGAGCTATGACAACCAAATTTGAGATGTACAATTCCACTATCAAACTTACGCTACACACCAAAATTCAGATCTCTAAGTTAAAATAAAAAAAAGGTATCGGCATTTAAAGAAACAATTTTTGGGTGCCACTGGTGGTCAGAGGAAAGCACACACCACGAGGGCTTACAGCCTAAATACTATCGTACCATGGGTGTCGACAAGGAGGAATGGGCAACTTGTTAATTCTGGACTTGAAGGTTTGGAGATTCGAAGGAGAAGGAAAAACGTGCTGGCAAGGAATTCCACAACTTGGAAGTCCTCGGGACAAAAGAGCGGGCATAATAAAATATTCTATGTCTGGTGACCTGGACAGCAAAAGGGTGCATTCGCTCTGTTTCCCTGGTAGATCTGTTGGGGGCAGCAGGTGGAGGAACTATGGAAGAAAGCTCCTCTGAGCAGTGCCCGTGCAGATATCTCTAAAAGAGAGACAGAGGTCGCCAAAGGCAGCGCACGTCGATGGGCAAGGGATGGCAGCCTTTGGGTGAGGGTAGGGTCACCGATGAGACGTATAACTCTCTTCTGAATGGAGTCCATGATAGCGAGTGTAGAAGCGACAGCGGCACCCCAGATGTGGGAGCAGTATTCGAGGTTTTGTCTTATTTATGAAGTATATAAGGTATAGAGATTATCTAGTGAAAAGTATTTGTGAGCCCGGAACCTAATTTCTTAGCAGCCGCTTCTGCAACTGATATGACATGTTGGTGCCAATTGAGATTTCGAGCCACAGAAATGCCAACAAGTGAAAAGGACTTATTACTTTGAATAACTTGGTTGTTCATTGTGATGGGTCTAGGGCTGGTGTATCTCTTATGAGAAAGAAAGCAAGACTAAGATTTGGTGGGGTTGAATTGTACAAGATTTCTACTTCCGCAGTCTATAATTTTTTGGAAATCCAGAGACAGAACCCTCCATGAGTCTGCGATCCTCATCTAATTGGGATAATGAGACAGGTTTAAAATATTTTATATTTGAGTGGAGAGTGCTGTCGTCCACGTAACTGTGAACTGGGTTGGATGTGCTAGAGAGGAGGTCATTGATAATAATTAAATAGTCCTACCTGTTCCATGTAAGTAATTAGAGCCTCCCTGTTGTCCAACCAGTACCGAGGTAAGTCAGCGGCCACGGGATACTTGTAACAGCCGATTTCGATGGTAATTTCCATACAACCAGCAAACAGATAGTTCCAGTCTTGCATGCCGCCTGTTACTACATACCACTTGGCACCGTTTGTGATGCCGTCCTTGAAACGTTCACTGGGAAACATCGGGCAAGGTTTCCCAACATGCATGGTTCTATGGGCCTGAAATTTCAAATTTCTATGTTTAGATCGTATAAATAACATACAAACACATTAGAAATGAAACGTCATATATGTTTTGGTTTTCCCCACCAACAAGCAGTCGCTTAAGATTTCACTTGAATGTTAGTATACTCAAATTTCGCAGGTGCAATAGTATCCTATTATAATATTTGAATGTCAAAAAAGTGTAAGAACTTCTATATAATGCTGTACGATATATAGGAGGAGCTATGTAGTGCTTATGTCTTACATAAGGGGGTGTGGTCTCTTAGCCTGGTCGTGCGCTGGCCGTTCTCTTGGTTGATCGACGTGTGACTTAGCTACTGGACTCCTAGAGGCTGGCTCCACGTGCCACCCCTGGCGTGACTGTCGGCATTGGGAATAACGCCACGGGCTGATGGTCTACTAAAGTGTCGCTCCTTCTCGTTGCAGGTGGTAGTGGAATTTTCCTTTGCGTGATAGTAAAGGTTTTCCACAACCGAGGAGGTACCACCCCATGCATCAAGGGGCCGGTGAAGTCCCAACGGACGTTTCCGGTTCTGGTGTATGAGTAGGTTTCCCTTATCAGCAAAAATTATGATGATGGCTCCTGCTTGTACAAAACATTCCGGAGGTAAAATACCCCCACCATTCGGATCTCCGGGAGAGGGGTGTACAGGGAGCACCAGCATCAAGATTCAACATATCCTTCTTGAATATATGTGGCCTAAATTCTAACCTGAACTCCATCCACCATATCCTCCAGGCTAATAGGCCCCAACTCCTCTTCCTCACCGAAACCCAAATCAGTGCCAAAACAGCCACTAATCACCTTAATTTCCCTGGGTAGCTCCTTACTTCATTTAGATTGCATGGAGGCGTGTGTGCATATGTCCGTAGCAATCTACCCTGCACCAGACTCCCCAATTTAGAAGCTGAAAGAAAAGACATACTGTCGATAAAACTTTCTCTCAGGGCTGCAACTAAATTCATCTGTTGCATTTACCGATTCCTTTCTGACAACAACTTTGTCCAGCTCTTTGACTACTTTTCTGAAAAAACCGACCATCTTATTTCTGAATATCCTCCCTCCGAGGTCACTATTCTTGGTGACTTCAATGTCCATAATAAGGAATGGCTAGGATCTTCAAAAACCGATCCATAAGGGAGAGCAGCGGAGGCCTTTGCTGTCAGCAAATCTTTAGCCAATATGGTTCAGCAACCTACTTACTTTCCTCGCATCTCAACACACAGCCCAAATCCCTTGGATCTCCTTCTTACTACAAATCCTGAATGCTATAAAATATCAGCCCCCCCCCCCCCCCTCTAGGTCGCTCAAACCATGGCATGGTCACCGCTTCCTGGGCAATGCAACCCGAGGTCACACAGTCATCACACCCACATATCGTTTGGCACTACAACTCCGCGACGAAATGCGAGATTACTTTTCCTCATTTCCATGGGCGTCTGTCTGCTTCTCTCATCCCGACCCCCTGATATCTCACAATACGTCACCGAAATTATCCAAGCTGGTATGGAACTTTTTATTCCACGTACACAGAAAACCTCTTCACCCACTCAAAAGCCCTGGTTTCCTAAAGCTTGTGACAAGGCCAGACTTGAAAAGGCCAAAGCTCACAAAATGCTTTTACACAATCCCAGTCAAGAAAACCGTCAAGCATTTAACGATGCAAGAAACTGCTATGTCCGCATTCTTTCTGAGGCAAAAAACTCGTTTAATAACCACATCAAAAACAAAGCTCCAACGGCAGCAAACCCTTCTAGACCCTTGCTAAATCTATTGGGAATAATTTCTGCAAGAGCACATTCCCACCTCTTTTCTCAGGGGATGAAATTGTTTCTACTGCTCTGGGCAAGGCTGAACTTTTTGCCTCGTTGTTCGCCGGCAATGCTACTCTCAACCCACCTCCAAATGTTCAACCACCAACAGTCCCCAATGTCGCGCATAAAATGGCGGATATCATTTTCAAAACTAAAAAGATACGAAAGATGCTCTCTTCTCTTAATACCAGAAAAGCCTCTGGCCTTGACGAGATCCCAGCAATTGTTCTCAAAAGATGCGCACCAGAACTTGCTCCTGTCAATAGAGGCATATTCCCTAGTAACTGGAAAATTGCTCGAGTACAACCCGTCGCCAAGAAAGGATCCAAAGCGCTTCCTAGCAACTACAGGCCTATTTCTCTCCTTTCAGTCATCTCTAAAGTGATGGAAAAGTATATCAACACCGAACTACTAAAATTTCTTGAAACACAGTCTAATCCACGACAGGCAGTATGGATTCTGTCAGCGCAGATCAACTGCCGACCTCCTTTTCTTTGTCACCCATTCTTGGAACAAGTCTATGGAACTACATGGTGAATCCCAGATTGTCGCTCTAGACATATCCAAAGCATTCAACCAGGTCTGGCATGCAGCGCTGCTTAATAAACTTCCGGCCTCTGGCCTACCACCAAAACTCTGTACCTGGACAGCAAACATCCTCTCCAACCAGAACATTTCTGTTGTTGTGAATGGCCATTCCTCTAAATTATATCCAATTAATGCAGGAGTTCCTCAAGGTTCAGCTTTAGCCCCTACTTTGTTTCTTCTCCACATCACTGACCTCCTCTCTAGCACATCCAACCCAGTTCACAGTTACGCGGACGACAGCACCCTCCACTCAAATATACAATATTCTAAGCGTGTCTCTTTGGCCCAATTAGATGAGGATCGCAGACACATGGAGGGTTCTGTCTCCATGGATCTAGAAATCTTGTATGATTCAACCCCACCAAGTCTCAGTCTTGGTTTATTTCTCATAAAATATACACCAGCCCTAGAACCATCACAATGAACAACCAAGTTATTCAAAGTAATGAGTCCTTTTCACTTGTTGGCATTTCTGTGGATCGCAATCTCAATTGGTACCAACATGTCACATCAATTGCGAAAGCGGCTGCTAAGAAATTAGGTTTCCTCTTCCGGGCTCGCAAATACTTTTCACCAGCTAATCTCTATACCTTATATACTTCACAAATAAGGCCAAACCTCAAATACTGCTCCCACATCTGGGGTGCCGCTGCCGCTTCTATACTCGTTATCCTGGACTCCATTCAGAAAAGAGCTATATGTCTCATTGGTGACCCTACCCTCACCCAAAGGCTGCCATCCCTTGCTCACTGACGTGCCGTTGGTGACCTCTCCCTCTTTTATAGATATCTGCACGGGCACTGCTCAGAGGAGCTTTCTTCCATAGTTCCTTCACCTGCTGTCCCCAACAGATCTACCAGGGGAACAGAGCGAATGCACCCTTTTACTGTCCAGGTCACCAGACATAGAACATCTTGTTATGCCCGCTCTTTCCAAGTTGTGGAATTCCTTGCCGGCACATGTTTTTCCTTCTCCTCCGAACCTCCGAACCTTCAGGTCCAGAATTAACAAGTTGCTTGTTTCCTCCTTGTCGACATCCACGGAGCGATAGTATTTAAGCTGTAAGCCCTCGTGGTGTGTTGTTGAAATTAAAAAAAAACATTAATGTTGTGGACATCACTACGATACGTAATTTTGTTGTACAAATACTAAGGAGTCTTATATTAATAATAATACTGTGAAATACACTACAACTATGCAACTTAAAACGATCTTTAATTTTCAGCCCAGAACCTCGGTGGTTCAGGCGTAAGAACGTGTGCCTCTGAACCGAAGGGTACTGGGTTCGATCCCAGGGTACTCCTTTCACTTTTTCAGAACAAACTGTAACATTAACATCGACCGAGGTTCTGGCATTGTATTTGAGCAAGTTGAATGTCTGCACGTTCCGCCCTTCGGAGGGGGCGTAAAGTCGTCGGTCCCGTGTCCAAGCGATGTTGGGCAAGTTAAAGATCCCTACCCTCCTTACAGAAAGACAGGGGTTCGGCAAAATTTCCAGGATAGTGAGGTGAAAGTGCTCCCTGGCGTCGGGGATTGGCCATAGTCGCGGAAATAGGCCGACGTTAAAGAAACAAAACACACACACACAATTTTCAGCCAATTTAATTCCTTAAACTTGGCCGATATATGATCATATTTTCCTAATCCATATATAAGTCTTATGCAGGAATTTTGAACATGTATTACATCAGCATATTTCCAAATTGCTGGATAAACTCCGTTTTCCAGACAGAAATTAAACAAATGGGAGTATATTTCACCTGTGCATACGTGCGAGCCAAATGTTTGAATACAGCATCATCTGGGGTCAAGTTTTCAACACCGTTCTGCAAGCTTGGATTGTCGTCGTACGGATAATTAGCCACCAGGGCTCCATTGTGTAAGTTCGCCGAAAGAACAAACGGTTCCGATAAAACCCACTCCATCACAGCTTTAGTTTCAGGTTGGATGATCTTGTTATACTGTAATAACAATATTATAAATCGATCAGTAAAATTAATAATGACAGTGATTGTGTGATTGAAATTAAGAGTGAAAAACAATAAAGAATTAACAATGAGTGAATTAATAATGAAGAATTTTTTATTTACACAGAAGTAATACAATATTATATAATACACCCTGATCTTATGACAGAAATATTACAATAAAACCCTGTAATGAAGGAAAATGTTTCCACCTTTTTTCCTAAAATATACTCTGAAATATTTGACGATATGGCAACCCCGCACTACTTCCCTTTACAACATTATCATAAAAATACTATACAGGTGTCCCAAAATTGACGCCAGTGCTTTAGAGACTTCATTCGGGGGACTAGAGCAAATCCAAAATTAACAGTGGAAAAAAGTTGCAGATTGTCTTTTGTGGACGCAGCAAGTGTGTTATAGTAGTGATTTGTACACATTATTATACGGCAAACTACTAAAATTTAAACTAACACAGACCTTGTAGATCGATTTTAGAGGTCCTAGTACCAGCACATTTGAAGAATTCTTTCGAAAGTGTTACCATCGATATCTCTCTATTATCGAAAACATCTTGAGTAACTCCTTTTGATCCCCTGTGGGTCCGGGGACTAACTAAAAGAATAGGCCCAAGGTAACTCCTGCCTGTCGTAAAAGGCGACTAATTGGAATCAAACACTGGCGGGGGTCTTGTCCATGTGCGCCTGGAGGGAGGCGGATATCTCTGGGGAGTGATGTACACCTGGATTTTGAGGCCTCCACTCTGGGTTTAGAAATGGATCGTTGCCCGCACTTTGTTGTTACTCGGGAGTAGGGTTCCGGATGGGTGCCGCCTTGGGTTGAGTGCTGGCGGGTGTCGTATGTCTAGACGACCCGGGGGGGGTTGACAACTCTGATGAGTGGTAAACACCCGGAGTTTGGGGCCGCCACTGTGTGCTTCGGAACAGACGGACCGCCTCGCTTGTGCGATGCTCGGGAGCGGGGCTCGATGGGATGTCACCTTGAGTCTAGCACTGGTAGGTGTCGGGTCTAGACGAACCCGGAGGACAGCTTGGATCTTTAGGGGTGGAATACAACTAAGGGTTGAGGCCTCTTCTGTGAGCTTCGAAACGGACAAACGCCCCCACTTGGATGCTGCTCGGATGTAGGACTTCATGATACTGCACCGAGTCAAACACTGACGGATGTCTGGTCCAGACGAACTCGGAGAGAGGTTATCTCTCTTTGAGCTTTGAGACGGGCAAGCGACTTTGCTCAGATGGCAGTACATCTGTCAAACAAAGTTTCACCTCGCAGGTGTAGTCTCCTGTCGGAAGCTCGATTTGTTGGGTGAAATTTAAGCTAACGCTGGCAGGTGTTGGACCTGGACGAATCCGGAGGTGGCTGGAGTCTCTAGGGGTGGATTACACCTGGAGACTTGGGCCTACTCTGTGAGCATCGATACAGGCTAACGACCCTGCCTGGATGCTGCTCGAGGGCGGGACTTCAAGATACCGCCTCGAGTCAATGAAACACTGGCGGGGGTCTGATGCAGGTGAGGCAGACATCTCTGGGGAGTGATATGCACCCGGAGTTTGGCGCCTCCACTGTGGCCTCAGAGACTGACAATTGGCCTCGCTTGGTTGTTACTTGGGAGCAGGGTTCCAGATGATACCGGCCTGGATTGAGGGCTGGCGTGTGTCCAGACGTCCCGGGGGGTTCTGATCTCTGATGAGTGGTAAACACCCGGAGTTTGGAGCCCATACTGTGTGCTACAAAACGGACGGACGGCCTCGCTGGGGTGATGCTCGGGAGCGGGACTCGAAGGGATATTGCCTTGAGTCTTAACACTGTTAGGTGTCAGGTTTGGAAGAGCCTGAGGGGAGCTGAGATCTCTAGGGGTGGATTACAACTGGAGATTAGATGCTGCTCGAGAGCAGGACTTCATGATACCGCCTCGAGGCAAACACTGACGGATGTCGGGTCCAGACGAACTCGGAGAGAGGTTATCTCTTTTTGAGCTTCGAAACGGGCAAGCGACTTTACTCAGATCGCAGTACACCTGCCAAACAAACTCTCACCCTCAAGAAAAGATCGACTCCCTCAGGGAGCTGGAATTGATGGGTGAAATCTAAATAATTAGATGTGAGCCACAATAGACCTAAGGTCGCGGTGGAGGGACTGAAATAGCCCACTCACAATAAAATCTAATCTAATCTAATCTAATATCGTAGGTTGTTGGTTAGCGAGTTTGTTGTTCAACTGGAAGCAAGCACACTCGGTTTTGCCTGGGTTAGGTGTTCGCCTCCATCTTTGGTAGTATCGTCCAAGGACCTTGAGGTCGTTGGTTACAATTCTGTTCTGTACTTTCTATTGTCTTCCGTCTGACTGCTATTGCCAGGTCGTCCGCGTATGGAAACTTTTTTGATATTGTTTCTGGCATATCAGATATGTACAGATTAAACAGCACGGGAGCCAGTACATATCCCTGGGGTAAGCCATTTTGCAGTCTTCTCACCTTGTTGGATAGGTCGCCCATTTCTACCCGAAATGATCTGTCACACAGCATGTTGTTCAGGAGCCGACCCAGCCTTTTATCGAGGATCACTCGGAGGACACCTCACTAAACTAAATTAAGTTTCCTTCTGAAAATCTTTTATAACTTTAAAGATTTTTTTGATAATAGAGATATCGATGGTAACACTTTCGAAAGAATTCTTCAAATGTGCACGCACTAGGACCTCTAAAATAGAGCTTCAAGGTATGTGTAAGTTTAAAGTATTAATTTCAGTCATAAGCCAAAGGCTGCGGTGGTATCGGGGCGGCAAGACGCGGACGAGCCCCAAGGGGGGAAAAATATGCCGTATAATAATAATGTCCAATTCTTAAGAACATTATTCTACTATAATGCGCTTGCTGCATCCAAAAATGTTGTTATTTATTTATTTGGTTCAATATTATCTGCTTATTTTTTTTACATGTAATCTCTCACAGGCTCTGTAATTTTGGCCAATGTGGTATATAAACCAAAACTGAGAAAAATTGAATTAATTTCATTTAAAAGCACTGTAATGAAAATTCGCTACAGCGAAGCACTTGCCACGTCAGGTCAGGTCATATTTTCATTTTACGATGTAAACATAAATGATAAAATACCTCATTTATTCCATACTGGTCTGGAAAATTCCTGTTCAAATCAAAACTATTGGCATTATTTCTGCCAAACTGACTACTCGCATCGCCTAAAAAACAAAAACAAAACAAAAAACAAAATAAAAAGCCAGCAAGCAAAACAAAGCAACACTATAATTAAATCAACGTGTTATGCATAAAATAACAGGCAAAATACACAAAAACTGATTCAGCCAAAAATGTAAAGCAAATCATATAAACTGATTTTAAAAATCATTTGAAGATTAATTAAATCAAGACTATAATCGATTAAAGAAAGATTAAAATAAATCAAAGAGTGCTGGTTTTGTGGTATGAATTACCTTCTCTGGAGGCTTCATAGCCATCCGGATTCATGCTTGGTAAGATGTGGATTCTGGTAGTGTTGACTAAGTTTGTTATCCTTGGGTCTGTGCCATAACGTTCACACATATATTTTATAAGATATAACAACAGTTCCCGACCTACTACTTCGTTGCCGTGCATATTTGCAATGTATTTGAACTCTGGTTTACCTGTAAAAATAAAGTATAAGAAACGTTTAACATGCTGTCATCAAGTTGATAATTATATAAAGATTATTCAACTTAATTAGCAACGAGAAACTGCGATTACCCCGTTTACAGTAAGTTAAATCATCATAAACATTTATTGAGTTCTATTTCATATTTATTCCAGTGCGACCGGTGGAAAGCTGTAACGATTACATTTTTATTTATTTATTTTTAATTTCAACAACACACCACAAGGGCTTACAGCCTAAATACTATCGTACCATGGGTGTCGACAAGGAGGAAAGAGGCAACTTGTTAATTCTGAACTTGAAGGTTTGGAGGTTCGGAGGAGAAGGAAAAACATGAGCCGGCAAGGAATTCCACAACTTGGAAGTCCTCGGGACAAAAGAGCGGGCATAACAAGATGTTCTATGTCTGGTGACCTGGACAGTAAAAGGGTGCATTCGCTCTGTTCCCCTAGTAGATCTGTTGGGGGCAGCAGGTGGAGGAACTATGGAAGAAAGCTCCTCTGAGCAGTGCCTGTGCAGATATCTATAAAAGAGACAGAGAGGTCACCAACGGCACATCGGTGAGCAAGGGATGGCAGCCTTTGGGTGAGGGTAGCTCTCTTCTGAATTGAGTCCAGGATAGCGAGTGTAGAAGCGGCAGCAGCACCCCAGATGTGGGATCAGTATTCGAGGTTTGGTCTTATTTGTGAAGTATATAAGGTATAGAGATTAGCTGGTGAAAAGTATTTGCGAGCCCTTGATGTGACATGTTGGTGCCAATTGAGATTTCGATCCACAGAAATGCCAACAAGTGAAAAGGACTCATTACTTTGAACAACTTGGTTCTTCATTGTGACGGGTCTAGGGCGGGTGTATCTCTTATGAGAAAGAAAGCAAGACTGACATTTGGTGGGGTTGAATTCTACAAGATTTCTACTTCCCCAGTCTAATATTTTTTGAAGATCCACGGAGACAGAACCCTCTAGGAGTCTGCGATCCTCATCTAATTGGGCTAAAGAGACAGGCTTAGAATATTGTATATTTGAGTGAAGGGTGCTGTCGTCCGTGTAACTGTGAACTGGGTTAGATGTGCTAGAGAGGAGGTCATTGATGTGGAGAAGAAACAAAGTAGGGGCTAAAGCTGAACCTTGAGGAACTCCTGCATTAATCGGATACAGTTTAGAGGAATGGCCATCCACGACAACAGACATGCTCTGGTTGGAGAGGAAATTTGCTGTCCTGGTACAGAGTTTTGGTGGTAGGCCATGGGTCGGAAGTTTATTAAGCAGCGCTGCGTGCCGGACCTGGTCGAATGCTTTGGATATGTCTAGAGCGACAATCTGGGATTCACCGTGTAGTCCCATAGACTTGTTCCAAGAATGGGTGACAAAGGAAAGGAGGTCGGCGGTTGATATGCGCTGACGGAATCCATACTGCCTGTCGTGGGTTAGACTGTGTTTTACAAGAAATTTTTGTAATTCGGTGTTTATATACTTTTCAATCACTTTAGAGACGACTGAAAGGAGAGAAATAGGCCTGTAGTTGCTAGAAAGCGCTTTGGATTCTTTCTTGGGGATGGGTTGTACTCGAGCAGTTTCCCAGTTACTAGGGAATATGCCTCTATTGTAAGATGTCTGAAACAGAAGAGTCAGGGCAGGAGCAAGTTCTGGTGCGCATTTTTTGGGAACAATTGCTAGGATCTCGTCACGGCCAGAAGCTTTCCTGGTCTTAAGAGAAGAGAGCATCTTTCGTACCTTTTTAGTTTTGAAAATGATATCCGTCATTTTATGTGCAACATTGGGGATTGTTGGTGGTTGAACATTTGGAGGTGGATTGGAAGTAGAATTGCCAGCGAACAACGAGGCAAAAAGTTCAGCCTTGCCCAGGGCGATAGAAACAATTTCATCCCCTGAAACAAGAGAGACAAAGAAATTATTCCCAATAGATTTAGCAAGAGTCCAGAAGGGTTTGCTACCTTTGGAGCTTGAGAGGACTTTGTTTTTGATGTGGTTATTAAGCTTTCAAAAAAGGGAGTTGAGTTTTTGATGTCAACCAGAAAGCACGTCCACGAGTTACACTTGCTCGGACTATTAGCTAATAATCCATGTTCGCATGAATTAAGATAGATTATCCACACCTGCAGTTTTAGTGGGCTTCAATACCGAAAGCAAGGCTGAAGAAGTTGCCGGCGAATATACAAACAAAAGCAACGTTCCAACAACTATCTACATGAGAACGCCAAAAATCGTAAGTGCTTTTATATTTATATGCGGCTAGAATATCCTGTGAATTTCTATTACAGCGCCTATGGAACGACAGTTGATAATACAATTTTTTAATTGCGTTTAAATACAGTCCCTCTTAACTATAAACTAGTAATGCCCTAAGACAAGCCGACACTTAGGATGTCAATGGAAGATAAAGCCAGAGAGCAAACCCCTTGGAAGATACTTAACTAAGTGACATCAACTATTGAAAGTACTTCAATTAATCGCCAACAGAGGTCTCCGTACTGCAGGGGTATTAGTTTCCACTGTAAGTTTATTACGACATACAGTACAAACTTTAAAAAAATGCAATTCATTACCAGGCATCCGGTACTTTTTAAGCGAGTATTGTTATTCAGTTGTTCTGTTAGGTTTGATTGTGAGTGGGCCATACTGGTCCCTCCACCGCGTTCATAAGGTCTATTGTGGCTCACGCCTAATTGTCTATATTTCGCCCAACAAAGCCAGCCTCCTGCAGAGGTCCATAATCTTTGTGGGCGAAAGTTGATAATACAGATCTTCTTGAGCAAGCTTTGTCTTGCCAAAGAGCAGGTATCTAGTCCTGTCCACTGCCGGACAGGAACATAGTACGTGCTCTGCTGTTTCGTCACTCTCCATACACAGCCGGCACTCGGTCTCCTGACCGACCCCAATACGATGCATGTGGTGACGCAAGCGGCAGTGTCCTGTATACAGGCCGACTAGAATTCTCTGTTGTTGTCTGTTTAGCTCTAGAAGTTTTTGAGCCCTTGACTCAGACAGGCCATTTATGAAGGCCTTAGACTAACCTAATCCTGGCAGATTTTGCTATTGCTGGATTGTCATTCTTTCTGTCCAGGTTTTTAAGGTGCGTTTTGCTGTGCATGATGTTATCCCCAGCACCGGTTCTGGTCAGACAAAGTCTCTCTGGGCATCACTCCTGGCAAGTGCGTCAGCCGCAACATTGCCATCATGGTCCGAGTGACCCGGTATCCAGACCAGCGACCCCTCATTACAGCAGCCCAGTTCGTTAAGGGCAGATTTATAACTCCATACCGTTTTTGAATTACACCGGTATGAACCAAGAGCCTTTATTGCAGCTTGGCTATCTGCATATATCTTTATCGTATTGTGTGGGCACTGGTTTCCTATACTTTCCCTTGCACACAACTCGATGGCATACACTTCTGCCTGGTGTATGGTTGCGTACTTGCCGAGGCTAGCTGATAGTTTAGCATCGGTGCTGCCCCCATATGCGCCGGCTAGTACTCCCATATTGGTTTTGGAGCCGTCAGAGTACCAGCAGAGATCGGCTCTCAATAGGGTCGTTTGATTTTGCTCCCAGTCCTCCCTTTCCGCGAGGACAGTCTTGAAAGACAGATCCCTACTGATCTTTGTAGGCATCAAGTCTGAGACCATTCTCAGAATCCCGTGACCTTCAATGTCACCTAGGAGTCCGGACCCTCCCAGACTGATTTCCTTCGGCATACGGTCAGCCGTTTGTTTTAGTCTGTACGTTGTCCACCTCGCCACCCTCTCCAACCATATGTGAAGAGGTGGAATATTAAGGAGGACCTCCAGAGCGGCTGATGGTGCGGTGCTTATCGCTCCCGTTATCATCAGACAAGCTTGTCTCTGTAGATGAGCCAGTTTGGCCCTCGCGATACCACGAAGTGCCTTAGGCCACCAAACTATGGCTCCATATGTTATCACTGGTCTGATAACCACTACATAGAGCCAGTACATCTGTTGGGGGTTTGTTCCCCAGTTGTTTCCACAGATTCTACGCCATGTCCACAGGAACAGTTTAGCCCTGCGGATTACATTCTCTAACTGTACGTCCCAGTTGAACTTTTTATCTAGGGTAACCCCCAGATATTTTGCTTGTTCCGAAAATGGAATCGTTTCCCCCATAAGAATAGGTGGTTTTAATTTGTCCAACCTTCTTCTTCTGGTAAATGGAACAATGATCGTGTTGCGGGGTTTCACAGACATCTGTTCCCTCCGGCACCAATCATTCACTACATTTAGTGTCTCCTGAAGAGTACTTGCTAGTTCCTCATATTTGTCCCTAACCATTATGACTAGATCATCAGCATACGCCTGGACCCCAACCTCCCACAGTTCGTGGATAGCCAGCAAATCGTCCACAAAGAGAAACCACAGCAGGGGGGATAGAACTCCCCCTTAGGGCACCCCCTCGCAGCCCTGAAGCCGACCACCTCCCCCTGCGTCGAGGTAATAACGGTCCGATTGTGGAGCATGCTTCCGATGCAGCCACAAATGGTAGGTTCCACCCCTCTAGCGATAGTGGCTTCGTAGAGGGAGATAGGTAATGCATTGTTGAATGCTCCTTCAATGTCGAGAAATACAGCCACCGCCACGTCCCTGTTATCCAGGGAGTGTGTGATCTTCTCGACGAGGTTATTGAGTGCTAACTCAGTAGATTTGCCAGTTTGGTAGGCATACTGGTGGGTATTAAGGGGGTTGTTGACTAAGATGCTCCCCCTAATGTGTCCGTCCAGTATTTTTTCCAATCCCTTCAAGAGGAATGATGTAATACTGAGGGGTCTCAGTGATCTGGGTAGGAGGTCATTACTTCCCAATTTGGGAATGTAAACCCCTAATCACCGTCCAGCTGGATGGTATATAGTTCCAAGCCAGACTGGCTCTATACAGCCTGATTAGGAAAGGTAGGAGAATCTCCAGTCCATTTTGTAGTAGGACTGGTACCACCCCATCCTCCCCTGGCGCCTTGAATGGCTGGAAATGTTTCACAGCACACTCCACCGCCGAGGCTGTAACTATTCTCCGAGCAACCCGCCAGTCCTCCCTCCGAGGGTGTTTAAAACGACCCTCGGCTGGCCGGACATCTTCGTTGCTCAGGATCTGACAACCTAGGAAGTGTGTGTGCGCTAAGAGCGCTAACGTTTCTTTCCGTGATTCAGTAAAGGAGCCATCTGGTCGTTTTATCGACCCCAGTTCCTGGACACGGTCGCGTGAGAGAATTCTGTGGATTCTGGCGCTGCTGGGCAAATTAGAGATGTCCCCGCAGAACCTCCTCCATGACTCCCTCTTAGCGTTTCTTATCTCTTTGTTGTAATGTTTTAGAGCGGATTTATATTGTTCCCAGTTGCCTGAGCACGATTAAAGAGACGTCTCACTTCTCTTCGTAGTTTTTCGAGGTTATTGTTCCACCAATTAGACCCTCGACCTTCTATTCAGTTGTTACACTCTAATAAAATAAAATAAGTAGTACTTACCAGGTACATGTTTCGTTGGTGTATTCCCTAGTACCATCACATATAAATCTCTACCTTCGACAGATTTCCCAATGGAATGAAGGTAAGTTATGTCAGGATAGACGGTGTTGTAATACTGCATAAATTTCACCAGTTCTTCATAATGATGGTGATGGAACATATTTTTCTCTGGTACCATGAAACCATAATCATCGTAAATCGCCGATGTGACATTTTCTACAATTTTACTTTCACCTGGAAGAAGGGAAAAAACGTTAAACCAATAATATTTTACTTAATTAAGGATTGAATTATTTAAGAGTAAAAGTATGAAATCAAACAATCCTGAGATTGTTATCTTCTTACATTTAGATTATGAAAGTTGTTTTTTAAGTAGCTGAGATGCTTCAAATTTTAAATCGAATTATTTTCTGGGATAATTTATGTGTGACATTTGTATGCAGTGTTTTTCCCAGATGAAGTTTACTATAGGGAAAACCGTTTGATGTTTAATTTTAGTTTATTTAATAGGCTTTAGCCAAACTACAACAACAATCAAATATATGAGATAACAAAAATACAAATACATACATACATATTTATTACCTTCAAAACTTACAAGGCATGTCTACATCTAAAATATAAGTATAAACAACACATAAAGACTACGACGATCCAATAAAACCTACAAGTAATAAACCATTACAACACAACTGTAAGACACTGTGACAAACATGACTAAAAGTGACAGGATAAATATTCATCCACAGAATAAAAAGCGTTTTTTAGTAAAAAGTTCTTTATAGTTTTTTTTTTAAAGATCTTACTCTCTAGTTCTTGGAAAGCCAACGGCAGTTTGATATACAATTTAACACCAGTGAACGCACAGGAAGGCTGGAACCCTGCCAAGCGATGCCTTGGTGTGATGAATTTGTCCCTATTTCTTGTGTTGTGGCAGTGAAGGTCTGAGTGCCTAACAAATTCACTTTGGTGACTGTGGAGATAACACAGACAGCAAAGAATGTACACGCACGGAATGGTAAGGATTCTGTACTTCACAAACAAATCCCGGCAACTTGTCGTTTGAGGCACACCAGCCAACACCCTCATCACTTTTTTCTGCTTGTGGAAGACTCTTGATGCACCACCCACAGCACCCCAAAGGATGATGCCATACGTCGCCACACTATGAAAATGTGCATGGTATGTTACCAGTGCTGCACTCTCTCTGACAACCATTTTTATTCTTCTTAGGGAAAATATGGCAGTTGACAGCTCAAGGCAAAGCGCATCAATGTGCGGAATCCACGAAAGCGTGTCATCAACTACAAAACCCAGTAGTAAAATAGCAGCATGTTCAGGGGACTTTTTGCTGGTAAGGATGAGTTTTTGGGTTTTGCAAGAATTAACAACCAAACTGTTTGCCTCAAACCAAGCTTCAGCAACATCCAGGCCGGCCAATGCTTTATTGTTCAACACGTCCCTTTTTTGCAGCTCTTTCTATGAGGGTAGTGTCATCTGCAAAAGCTATTATGTTCTTGCGATGCAATTGGTTCATTAGGTCGTTAATATATATAGAGAATAACAGAGGGCCCAATATAGACCCCTGAGGAACACCTTGTTTCATTAGTCTTAGAGACGATTTTTCTCCATTTAGGTCCACTAATTGATATCTGTTCTCAAGGTACGACCTAAGCAACTTCCACACAATGCCTCTTATACCGTAATGATGCAGCTTCATCAAAAGCAGCTCGTGATCCACACAATCGAACACCTTACTCAGGTCTATACTGGAAAGCATTGTTTCCTCCATATCCTAAAATGACGCCAAAATTATCTCGACCATTGCCGTAACTGTTGACTTTCCTGCACGAAAGCCATGCTAATTTCCACTCAGAATCGACCTTGATTCTATAAAATTGACCAGCCTCAAAAAAATTTCCAATTACCGTAAAACACTGATATAGGTCTATAATTTCCACAAAAGTTGACATCACCCTTTTTGTACAAAGCAATCACCCAAGCCAACTTAAGCTGATCAGGAAATATTCCCTCCCTGAAACAAATATATATTAAGAAGCAAAGTGGGACAGCGATGTACAGTATAAATTTCTTTAGCAGGTTGCCCGAAATCCATATATGTCTTTTGAATTTTTATCTTTCATATTTGTCACTGTCTGTATATTTTCTTCAGGGGTTGTTTCAAACAAGAACATGGGAGCTTGGCGAGCTCGCCACCTTCTCTTTTAGCATTCGTTCACTTTGATCAACTTTTGAGTTTCCAGCGAGACTCCCACCCACGCTCACAAAAAACTATTTAGTTCATCCGACATCAAATTGCAATCAATATTCCTGTCGACCTGCTTTTTTATTTTTGAATTTATGATGTCCCGAATGGCTTTGCTCTTATTTGTTGCCTTCAGTAAAGTATCTTGATTGATCTTTCTTATTTCTTTTTCCAGGCTTTCGTTATACAGTTTTCTCAAATTCTTATATGCAGCAAAATACACATGCCCACGCTTGACAATTGCGATAGTGTGTACAGTAATTATAACCTAGAATAATCTGGTACATTGGCTGATAAAGATGTCTCAATAAGGGATCAACACAGCCATAATTTATGAAAATCTTCTTACCGATTTTATTGCAAGCTGAACACATAAAAAATTTCGGGGCGCAGCAAGTGTGCTATAGCCCAGAAGAGGAAACCTAATTTCTTAGCAGCCGCTTCTGCAATTGATGTGACATGTTGGTGCCAATTAAGATTTCGATCCACACAAATGCCAACAAGAGAAAAGGACTCATTACTTTGAATAACTTGGTTGTTCATTGTGATGGATCTAGGGCTGGTGTATCTCTTGTTAGAAAGAAAGCAAGACTGTGATTTGGTGGGGTTGAATTGTACAAGATTTCTATTTCCCGTCTAATATTTTTTTGAGATCCACGGAGACAGAACTCACCATTAGTCTGCAATTATCATCTAATTGGGCTAAAGAGACAGCCTTAGAGTATTGTATATTTGAGTGGAGGGTGCTGTCGTCCGCGTAACTGTGGACTGGGTTGGATGTGCTAGAGAGTAGAGAGGAGGTCATTGATATGGAGAAGAAACAAAGTAGGGGCTAAAGCTGAACCTTGAGGAACTTCTGCATTAATTGGATACAGTTTAGAGGAATGGCCATCCACGACAACAGAAATGCGCCAGTTGGAGGAAATTTGCTGTCCAGGTACAGAGTTTTGGTGGTAGGCCATAGGCCGGATGCTTTGGATATGTCTAGAGCGACAATCTGGGATTCACCGTGTAGTTCCATAGACTTGTTCCAAGAATGGGTGACAAAGGAGAGGAGGTCGGCAGTTGATCTGCGCCGACGAAATCCATACTGCCTGTTGTGGATTAGACTGTGTTTTTCAAGAAATTTTAGTAATTCGGTGTTTATATACTTTTCTAGCACTTTAGAGACGACTGAAAAGAGAGAAATAGGTCTGTAGTTGCTAGGAAACGCTTTGGATCCTTTCTTGGGGACGGGTTGTACTCGAGTAGTTTTCCAGTTACTAGGGAATATGCCTCTATTGTAAGATGTTTGAAACAGACGAGTCAGGACAGGAGTAAGTTCTGGTGCACATTTTTTGAGAAAAGTTGCTGGGATCTCGTCAAGGCCAGAGGCTTTCCTGGTATTAAGAGAAGAGAGCAGCTTTCGTACCTTTTTAGTTTTGAAAATGATATCCGTCATTTTATGTGCGACATTGGGGACTGTTGGTGGTTGAACATTTGGAGGTGGGTTGAGAGTAGAATTGCCGGCGAATGAGGCAAAAAGTTCAGCCTTGCCCAAGGCGGTAGAAACAATTTCATCGCCTGAAACAAGAGGTGGGACGTGCTCTTGCAGAAATCATTCCCAATAGATTTAGAAAGAGTTCAGAAGGGTTTGCTGCTGTTGGAGCTTGAGAGGACTCTGTTTTTGATGTGGTTATTAAACGAGTTTTTTGCCTGAGAAAGAATGCGGACATAGCAGTTTCTTGCGTCGTTAAATGCTTGACGGTTTTCTTGACTGGGATTGTGTAGAAACGTTTTGTTAGTTTTGACCTTTTCAAGTTTGGCCTTGTCACAAGATTTAGAGAACCGGGGCTTTTGAGGGGATGAAGAGGTTTTCTGTGTATGTGAAATAAATAATTCCATGCCAGCTTGGATAATTTCGGTGACATTTTGTGAGATATCAGAGGGATCAGGATGAGAGAAGCAGACAGACGCCTCTGGAAATGGGGAAAATTGTTCCCGCATTTCATCCCAGTTCGCGGATTTGTAGTGCCAAACGATACGTGGGTGTGATGACTGTGTGACCTCGGGTTGCATTGCGCAGGAAGCAGTGACCAGGCCGTGGTTTGAGCGACCAAAGGGGACAGTGACTATATCTTGCAGAATTCAGGTTTTGTAGTAAGGAGATCCAAGGGATCTGAGCTGAGTGTTGGGACGCGAGGAAAGTAAGTAGGTTGCTGAACCATATTGGTTAAAGAATTGCTGACTCCGCTGCTCTCCCTTGTGGATCGGTTTTTGAAGATCTTAGCTATTCCTTATTATGGACATTGAAGTCACCAAGAATAGTGACCTCAGAGGAATGATATTCAGAAATCAGATGGTCGGTTTTTTCAGAAAGGTAAGTCGAAGAGCTGGACAAAGTTGTTGTCAGAAGGTGACCGGTAAATGCAACAGATGAATGTAGGTGCAGCTCAGAGAGAGAGTTTTATCCATAGTATGTCTTTTCTTCCAGCTTCTAAATTGGGGTGTCTGGTGCAGGGTAGATTGCTACGGATGTATGTGCACACGTCTCCATGCAATCTAAAGGAAGTAAGGAGCTCATGCCCCGGGAAATTAAGGTGATTAGTGGCTGTTTTAGCACTGATTTGGGTTTCGGTGAGGAAGAGGAGTTGGGGCCTATTAGCCTGGAGGAAATGGTGGACAGAGTTCAGGTTAGAATTAAGGCCACATATATTCGAGAAGGATATGTTAAATATTGATGCTGGCGCCCCCTGCACACCCCTCTCCCGGAGATCCGAATGGAGTGGTATTTTATCTCCGGAATGTTTTCTACAAGGAGGAGCCATCATCATTATTGTTTATAAGGGAAACCGACTCATACACCAGAACTGGACACGTTTGTTGGGACTTCACCGGCCCCTTGATGCAAGGGGTGGTACCTCCTCGGGCGTGAACAAATCCTTTACTATCACGTAAAGGAAAAGTCCACTACCACCTTCTTGACTACGATTGGTCGCCTCGTACGACAGGCAGGAGTTACCATGGGCCTATTCTTTTAATTAGTTCCTGGACCCACAGGGGATGGCCACTAAAGAAATAGTGATCAACATGGCTTTACAAAATGGTATAGGATATAATTGCTTTGAAAAAACTGGAGTAAAGAAATGGATGCGAAGATAAGTACTATGGCAGTTGTCATCTGTTTTTCCGATATATCATACTAGTTTAATTAATTTTGAGTTACTTTTCATGTTAGTAGGATTAAAATGTGAGGGTCGGGAACTACACAGATAATAAACAAAATACACATGCTTTGAAATTTTTATTTTTTTTCTATTCTTACTTTCCCAATCTTATACATAAATTTATAATATTCTTAACCCATTAATTAATTAACGTCTTTTTCTTAATCACAACATACAATCCGATTCGATGTACATTAGGAAATTTAATTATTTAAAAAATGTAGTAAAATATCAATAGTAAAAAAAGAAACAATCGAACCATGCACAATAAAAATTAAACAAACAATATATTAAAGTACAAAACTGGTAAATACATGTATATTTTATTTATTAACTGGATATGTTCTCATTTTTTTAAATATACTTATTACTGGGTTAATGTATTATTTTCATAGTAAAATATACTTAAACTACTATCAAGACATATAAAACACCATAAAAGGAATAAAAGAGATTTAAAAATTATATAAAATTAGTAAGAGAATAAATAAAAAAACTCGTTCAAAAAATTTGAGCAAGATTATTAAACTGAGATCTAATCTTAAAAAGTCTAATTAAAATATTCAAGACCTGCCACAAAATCAGTCAAATCGCACACAATCACATGTCTACTTTAAGAGTCTTTGCAAAAACTGGGGCTATGATCCATAATATGTCATCCATGACTTTCACAAACGTCTTCTAAACCTACTGGAACATTTTAAGATTCTCCTGAAAAATACTTAAACTGAATACAAGAAACTTACGTCGTTAGAAAAATTACAGTAGTTCATTTGGTTCATGCTTTACGTAACAATTCAATCAGACAACCCACGACATGTATCTTAAAGAAATTGTGGGGCGAAATGGATCACTTGAAAAGATGGGATATTGTTGATCAATTTTGATTTAACAATCTTAAACAAGCAACTTGTGAAATATCTTTTAACAAAACTATGGGATAGTGTGGGTCAAATAGAAAACTAATATTTTATTTGATCGATTGTATTACTTGATTTTTTTCAGCAACTTCCGAATTCCCTATTGAGAAAATAATGGTGTGAAATGAATCATTTGGGAAATCGATAAGTTGTAGTCCAATTTAGTTCATGCTTTATGTAACAATTCAATCGAACAACTTATTGAATAGAATTATGGGGCATAATGGATCACTTAAAAAGTTGGGATATTGTCGATCGATTTTGATTTAACAATCTTAAACAAGCAACTTGTGAAATATATTTTAACAAAACTGTGGGACAGTGTGGGTCAAATAGAAAACTAATATTTTATTTGATCGATTGTATTACTTGATTTTTTCAGCAACTTCCGAATTCCCTATTGAGAAAATAATGGTGTGAAATGAATCATTTGGAAAATCGATAAGTTGTAGTCCAATTTAGTTAATGCTTTGTGTAACAATTCAATTGAACAACTTATTGAATATAATTGTGGGGCGTAATGGATCACTTGAAAAGTTGGGATATTGTTAATCAATTTTGATTTAACAATCTCAAACAAGCAAGTTGTGAAATATCTTTTAACAAAACTATGGGACATTGTGGGTCAAATAGAAAACTAATATTTTATTTGATCGATTGTACTACTTGATTTTTTCAGCAACTTCCGAATTCCCTATTGAGAAAATAATGGTGTGAAATGAATCATTTGGAAAATTGATAAATTGTAGTCCAATTTAGATCATGAAATCCCACTTGAAAAGTTGGGATATTGTTGATCAATTTTGATTTCACAATATCGAACAAATGACTTATGAAACATATTTCAACAAAACTGTGGGGCAGTGTGGATCAAATAGAATCTGATATTTTGTTTGATCCATTGTATTCCCTGATTTTCAGCAACTTTTGAATTCCCCATTGAGAAAATATTGTGGTGAAATGAATCATATGTAAAATTGATAACTTGTCGTCTAATTTAGTTAATGCTTTGTGCAACAATTCACCCAAATAAGTTACAAAATGCGTGTCATTGAAATTATGGGGCCAATTGAAGCACCTGAAACATTGGGATATTGTCAAATTTGATTTCTGAATTTCAAACAAGTAAGTTTCGAAATATCTTTTAACAAAAGAAGACTTGTGTTTTGTTCGATCCATTGTATTCCCAGATTTTTCCGGAAACGTATAAATTCCCGGAACTTTGATTCTACATTTCCAAACAAGCAACTTATAAAATCTATTTTGTCAAAACTGTGGGACACTCTGGGTCAAATAGAAAAAAATATTTTCGATTTGTATCCAGCAACTTTTAACACCTCTTAAAATCTTGAGATGGGATTGATCAGACAGAAAATAGATGTGTTGTTTGATAAATTTTGAAAGTAATCTCTTTTTAACAAAATTGTGGGTCACTACGGATCACTTACATATCTGCGGAACTTTTCAAGAGAGCCGATTTTCCGAATGGCTGTAAGAAATTGTAAATATTGATTCACAAAAAATTATGGGGCTAAATGAGTCAGCTGCTTAACTAGGATACTTTTGAATCAAGTTATAATTTGCAAATTTTCATTAAGTATTTTCTTGAACCGTCTAACAAAATTGTCAGAGCCAATAGATTGAAATTATTTTATTTTAATCTATAAAAAATCATTCATAATTGCCAAATCTCTCAAAAAAGTGCGGGACAGAATAAACTAATTGGAAAAAACAAGATTGCACGACTGTGTGGGTCAGCTACAAATTTACAACATTGTTTCAACGAACTTGTATTTTAATTTTTGTTAAAAAACCTTACATCAAATTATTCTCAAGAAATGGCTGGACAAAATAAGTCAGCCGAGAAGCTGAGATACTTTCTGATCAATTTGTGTAAAACAACCGCTAAAATCACTTAATAAAATTGTGGGGCAGAAGGAATTGCTTAGAGTCATCTTTTTACATAATTTCAATAATAAAGTCTGAAATATTTTTTGACAGGATAGATTCGTGAGAGGATATGTGTACAATTTTTTGCTCATGGATTTTCGTAATCAGCAACAATCTGCTTGAACAGATCTGTGGGGTGCAATGGGTCAATTGAAATATAATATGCAATCTCTCAACTTTATTCCACCACTTTTAAAGGCTTCTCACCTCAAAAACGTCTTTAAAATGCGTGGGTTAGCTGACCCAACTTCATCCCGTCAGCTATAAAAAGTCTCATCGAAATAGTGTGGTCGTTCTCAAAAATTTAGAGAACTTCAACTTCCTTTATTTTACTGTAATCTTCATATGATTTACAATAAATATCCGAGTTGTGCAAAGAAACAACTAGAAAAACTGTTACGGTAGACTTTTTTTCAGCCGCCGTACAATTTTTATTTGCTCTTAGAAATGTCTAATAAATTTTCAATGGTCATTTTTTTTAATGTTAAATAGCAAACAATCGATATAAAAAAATATGAAAACTCGCTATTATTTTTCTATCGTGG
Source organism: Tillus elongatus (assembly GCA_964006375.1). Taxonomy (NCBI): domain Eukaryota; kingdom Metazoa; phylum Arthropoda; class Insecta; order Coleoptera; family Cleridae; genus Tillus; species Tillus elongatus. The sequence continues at coordinate 107,130,287 of OZ023270.1, read as the reverse complement.
TACACCTCTGACCCATCTGGAAAATTCTTTTAGAGGGAATATGGTCTATCAAAAATCGAAAAATTTAACTGCTGAAATATTAAATAAAAAGGGTGACTGTTCGATGTATAAATTTTTTCATTATTGGAAATATAAATATTGAACGACGTAAATAAAATCCTCTTGACCTGAATAGGATAAGATGTAGAATCAATTTAAAATATCAGACGCAGTATTCTGTAACGACTTTGTTTTTTTTATGTACACAGAGAAGAAAAATCAATACTTGAGCTGTTAAAGGTGGCCTGTGTTGTTCTCTGTTTTTGTCTTAGATGAGTCGCTGTAAGTCTAGAGATTCAGTAATTTTCCCTTAGATGGGCATTTCAGTTTGAAATATTACAAGTTTTCGATGACATCAGCATAAGAGCTGCATGTCTTAACTCTCAGCCAATCACGGATGGGTATTTTCCCCGCCAGGGATGCCAGTGCACGGAATCGAATCCGTGCAAAACTAGGAACATCGCTAATCACACCTTAAAAGAAATTTGAAAAGGCTACTTGGTCCCAGATATTTCTTCAGCTAATAAAAAAGCATTTAAACCATTTTATTTTTTAAGAAAAACACTCTTCATTCATAAATTACGTATGCACAAAATGATGAAAACAACGGCACGATTAAAATTAAGGATTAAATAAGTAAAATTTTAAGCGGTACTAATCATATTACTACTTTTATTACTCAGCCTTTAAAAATTCTGAAGCAAAGACCCTTAAGTTTGATACTTGAGTGTGAATACTTAAAAATTGTAAAAAAAAGACAATTAAAAATACAAACACATAAATAACCAATACCATCAAATATGAAACATTTCTTATAGCATGCTATCAAACAGATATTATTAAATAAGTAAAAAACATTGAAAAGTACAATTTGAGTAAAAAGATTTATTACAGATTTTTCAAAATTATGTACTTTCAAAAATAGAGTCAATCATGAATGAATTTCTGAGCTATAACAAGATCCAGTAGGCATTGCTCAGTACAGAGAAGTTACGAAATAATGACAGTTGTATTGCCAACACTGTAAAATTATAATGCTAGAAAATTAAATTTACGATTGCTTTCAAGTATTTTATACTTCGGGATCAGAAAAATACATAAATCTTAACGTATTCTGTAATCAATGATAAAGAATACAACTTTCTATATAATTCAAGATAGATATCTAAGAATTAACATCAACAATATTACTTCCAATTTAACCAAACTTCAACATTGCCAAGTTTGTAAAGCTCAAGTCACTAAATTCGTTTTGAATGAAACTTCCTATCTGGCACCAATGAACAGAAGATCTACTTAGATTATGTTTAAAAAGTTGTAATTTCAGATATGGCAACATTGTATAACAATATCATTCATAATCCTCATCAATTTTAAATGACATTTGCAGCAATACCAACATTAGCCAAGACTCACACAGCCTACTGGTTTAGAAACTGCTTTCTGTCACTAACATAACCTCAAATGACATCCAGAAGCAGTGATGCCAACATATATTTCATCAAACACTTGGCAAAATAAATTTTTAAGAAAACACCTGAACAAACCAAACTTTAAATCAACAAATTTTCATTAATGATCTATTTGATAGCATTTATGTTTAGTAGCATGTTAAGAAAAAAGGAATGGTGAGACTCATTTTTAATGGTGCAAATCACTGTCCCCAAAACCACTGCGGATCGTAATCAGTGTTGCCAATACTATCAGTGTTGTCAGTTCTACTTGAAGCATTACCTTGTTCTACTGTCGACCGGATCAGCGTGAAGTTCTGTATGACTGTGCCTTCATTTGTGACGTTCACTCTCACAATGGGCGACGGTTCGAATCTAGAACAATATTAACATCATAAATAATTTCAAAAATTAGCATTTAATTAAATAACTTAGGTTACGTTAGGTTTGATTGTGAGTGGGCCATACCGGTCCCTCCACCGCGACCATAAGGTCTATTGTGGCTCACGCCTAATAGTCTATATTTTGCCCAACAAAGCCAGCCTCCTACAGAGGTCGATAATCTTTGTAAGCGAAAGTTGATCCAGATCCTCCGGAGCAAGCTTTATCTTGCCAAAGAGCAGGTATCTAGTCATGTCCGCTGCCGGACAGGAACACAGTACGTGCTCTGCTGTCTCGTCACTCTCCATACACAGCCGGCACTCGGTCTTGTGACCGACTCCAATATGGTGCATGTGGTGACGCAAGCGGCAGTGTCCTGTATACAGGCCGACTAGAGTACTCAGTTGTTGTCTGTTTAACTCTAGAAGTTTTTTAGCCCTTGACTCAGGCAGGCCATTTATGAAGGCCTTAGAGTGAGCTAATCCTGGAAGATTTTGCCAATACTGGATTGTCATTCTTTCTGTCCAGGTCTTTAAGGTGCGTTTTGCTGTGCATGATGTTATCCCCAGCACCGGTTCTGGTCCGACAAAGTCTCTCTGGGCACCACTCCTGGCAAGCGCGTCGGCAGCAATATTGCCATCATGGTCCGAGTGACCCGGTATCCAGACCAGCGACATCTCATTACAGCTGCCCAGTTCGTTAAGGGCAGATTTACAACTCCATACCGTTTTTGAATTACACCTGTAGGAACCAAGAGCCTTTATTGCGGCTTGGCTATCTGCATATATCTTTATCGATTTGTGTGTGCACTGGTTTTTTATACTTTCCCTTGCACACATCTCGATGGCATACACTTCTGCCTGGTGTATGGTTGCGTACTTGCCGAGGCTAGTTGATAGTCTAGCATCGGTGCTGCCCCCATATGCGCCGGCTCCTACTCCCATATTGGTTTTGGAGCCGTCAGAGTACCAGCAGAGATCGGCTCTCAATAGGATCGTTTGATTTTGCTCCCAGTCCTCCCTTTCCGGGAGGACAGTCTTGAAAGACAGATCTCTACTGATCTTTGTAGGCATCAAGTCTGAGACCATTCCCAGAATCCCGTGACCCTCAATGTCATCGAGGAGTCCGGACCCTCCCAGACTGATTTCCTTCGGCATACTGTCGGCCGTTTGTTTTAGTCTGTACATTGTCCACCTCGCCACCCTCTCCAACCATATGTGAAGAGGTGGAATATTAAGGAGGACCTCCAGAGGGGCTGATGGTGCGGTGTTTATCGCTCCCGTTATCATCAGACAAGCTTCTCTGTAGATGAGCCATTTGGCCTCGCGATACCACGAAGTGCCTTAGGCCACCAAGCTATGGCTCCATATGTTATCATTGGTCTGACAACCACTACATAGAGCCAGTACATCTGTTGGTGGTTTGTTCCCCAGTTGTTTCCACAGATTCTCCGGCATGTCCACAGGGACAGTTTAGCCATGCGGATTACATTCTTTAACTGTATGTCCCAGTTGAGCTTCTTATCTAGGGTAACCCCCAGATTTTTTGCTTGTTCCGAAAATGGAATCGTTTCCCCCACAAGAATAGGTGGTTTTAATTTGTCCAACCTTCTTCGTCTGGTAAATGGAACAATGATCGTTTTGCGGGGGTTCACAGACATCTGTTCCCTCCGGCACCAATCATTCACTACATTTAGTGTCTCCTGAAGAGTACTTGCTAGTTCCTCCTCATATTTGCCGCTAAACATTATGACTAGATCATCAGCATACGCCTGGACCTCAACCTCCCACAGTCCGAGGATAGCCAGCAAATCGTCCACAAAGAGAGACCACAGCAGGGGGGATAGAACTCCCCCCTGAGGGCACCCCTTGCAACCCTGAAGCTGACCACCTCCCCCTGCAGCGAGGTAATAACAGTCCGATTGTGGAGCATGCTTCCGATCCAGCCACAAATGGTAGGTTCCACTCTTCTAGCGACAGTGGCTTCGTAGAGGGAGATAGGTAATGCATTGTTGAATGCTCCTTCAATGTCGAGAAATGCAGCCACCGCCACCTCCCTGTTATCTAGGGAGTGTGTGATCTTCTCGACGAGGTTATTGAGTGCTAACTCAGTAGATTTGCCAGTTTGGTAGGCATACTGGTGGGTATTAAGGGGGTTGTTGACTAAGATGCTCCCCCTAATGTGTCTGTCCAGTATTTTTTCCAATCCCTTCAAGAGGAATGATGTAACACTGAGAGGTCTCAGTGATGTGTGTAGGAGGTCATTACGTCCCAATTTGGGAATGTAAACCCCCCTAATCACCGTCCAGCTGGATGGTATATAGTTCCAAGCCAGACTGGCTCTATACAGCCTGATTAGGAAAGGTAGGAGAATCTCCAGTCCATTTTGTAGAACGACCGGTACCACCGGTGCCTTGAATGGCTGGATATGTTTCACAGCACACTCCACCGCCTAGGCCGTAACTATTCCCCGAGCAACCCGCCAGTCCTCCCTCCGAGGGCATTTATATCGACCGTCGGCTGGCCAGACATCTTCGTTGCTTAGGATCAGACAATCTGGGAAGTCTGTGTGTACTAAGAGCTCTAACGTTTGTTTCCGTGATTCAGTAAAGGAGCCATCTGGTCGTTTTATCGATCCCAGTTCCTGGACACGGTCGCGTGAGAGAATTCTGTGGATTCTGGCGCTGCTGGGCAAATTAGAGATGTCCCCGCAGAACCTCCTCCAGGATTCCCTCTTAGCGTTTCTTATCTCTTTGTTGTAATGTGTTAGAGCGGATTTATATTGTTCCCACTTAGTATAACAAGCTTGAGGATGGTGTGTGTGTGTGTAGTCGTATTTTATGGCTGCGGTCGTCAGACCGTTCGCACATTTTATTGAGGATAGTGTAATACGAAAATGAACTCACCCATATGCAACGGCATAAATCTCATATTCTCCTGGCAGAAGCAGTCTCCAGTATTCTCCTCTGTTACTGGTGGTGACATTGTGTCCTACGTCGACCACCACGACATCGGCATCTAAGATGGGTTCTCCATCCGGATCTGTCACCAAACCTTTCACACCCCAATGAACGGCTTCCATGAATTGTAACAGGGATTCTTTGTTGTTGTGCCATTCTTCCGGGAGCGTACTCGCAGTTGGGAACTTGCAACAGCTCAGCTCGAATGTTACCTCAAAACAGTTGGAATGAACGTAGTTGAAATCTTGCATGCCACCTACAAGAGAAAAAGCATGTTGGTTATCTGAGGGTTAGATGCTGGCACACTTTACAGTAAATACTGTTACCCGGGGATTCCCAAATTGTGCCTTCACAGGAGCACCGCGATATATTGCATAAACTTCATTTATTTTATTTATTTATTGAATACATGCCTAACAGAATAATCCTATTAATAGGGCAACAAGCAAAATAAACAATGTGTAACAATATGAACAAAAAATACTTCTAAAAACAAAACTAAAATACTGTGCCAAACATCACAAGGCAGAAATTCCACAAAACAGTACATATAATGGTCCTTATAACCGACAAATAGAAGTCGCTCAAGTTTGCAATGTCATTAAAGTCAGAGCTTATTGTATACACAGGTGATTTTTTATACAAGATAGTCCTTGGCATTGGAGGCTTAAACACTCTCGCCACTCTAGATGCAGCTCGTGGAACTGAGAAATGTAATTGCATCAATAAGTCTGGACAATCAATTTTACCATGAAACAAGTTATGCAGGAACATTACAGATGCAACTTTTCTTCGCAAATACAAACTGGGTATGCCAGCTTGCATCAGCAATTGGCCATGATCACATCCTCTCTGTGGGTACCTACCAGATGCCCTATATACAAGGTGTCTTAAAAACTTACGCTGAACATCTTCTAGAGCACCAATCTGAACACTATAAAAGGGATCAAAAACCAAGCTACAATATTCAAGTCTCGATCGAATATAGGCAAAATAGAGAATTTTCAAGCTATCCAAATTGGAAAATGATCTGTCAGTCCTTATAATGAAACCCATCAACTTCAAACAGGTTGCCGTAATTGTATGAATATGTCCAGTGAAACTTAAATGTTGATCATATACAATGCCAAGATCCTTGTGTTTCAGTCCTAGCAAATGGTACACTATCCACTTTTTAGGGAAAAGCTATACGGCTGGTTTTTCTAGTGTATGTCATCACCTTGAACTTCGAGACATTTAATTCAAGTCTGTTTTCAACACACCACAGCTGCAAGTTGTCAAGGTCCACCTGGAGTCATGAACAGTCACCAATCTCGTGAACACTGCAGTATAATTTGAGATCATCAGCAAATAATAGATGATTACCAGAAATTACAGAGCTTATGTCGTTGATAAATAACAAAAAGAGGAGTGGGCCAAGATTGGAACCCTGTGGAACGCGGAAACCAGCAGTGAAGGGTTCAGACTTAAATCCATTATAAAAAACATATTGCACACGGTTAGTCAAGTATGATCCAAAGAATGCTATCAGTCGTCCATCAAGGCCCGCCAAATTCAGCTTGTACAGAAGTGTTGAGCGGTCAACACGATCGAACGAAGTCAGTATAAATGACATCCACCTGACCCCGTCCATCCAAAGCTTCACTTACATACTGTGTGAACAGGGATAAATTCGTCAGTGTTGAGCGCCCCTCCATAAACTCATATTGGCATTGTGACAAGTGACACTTCACGGCAGGATAAATACGACCATACGCAACTGCCTCGAAATCTTAGCAAAATTACATAGGATAGCTATAGGCCTGTAGTTGCTGACCCTTGAACAACAGATCTGAGGGAATCATTGTGTGCGCAGCGACAAGTTAAATAGGGTTCTAAGAGGTTTGAGAAGAGCATGCGCATCGTCCTTAATGGAAAAGGCTGGCACCAAATCTGGTCCAGCAATAAATTTGTTCTTGAGCTTCTTGATAGCTTTAAGAATTTCCTTATCACCAATCACTGCCACACTGAATGCCATATGCGGTGGTCCGGAGGTATCCACCGGTTCAGTGATGTATTGAGGACGGTACACACTTTAAAATAATTTCCAAAACAGTTAACAACTGTTTGAGGCTTATTATAAACCATGCCATTTTCGTCAGGCACAGTACTTGCTCGCCTCTTTTCCTGTATGCGAGACCAAAATCTAGAGGGATCAATCTTAAGAGACTCTACAGTTCCAAGGACATATTCAACATATGCCTCTCATAGCTTGTTTTTAACTATAGTTTTAAGAAGACTATACTCTGCATGATCATTGTCACGTTTATGCCTCCTATATCTTGCATAGCACCTCTCCTTATTCTTTATATCATTTATTACTTCATTAGTAAACCAGGGAGGAAATTTTCTAGATGACCTCTTGCACTGAGGAACATGTTGTTCAGATACTGTAAAACCTGCCATAAAAGTAACTACAAGCCTCATCAACGGTAGTAAAGGACTCCAGTTGAGACCAATCTTCATCAAGTATTGCAGCATACAGTGCAAGGCCTTTCGAAAGTTGTAAGAGACCTGATTGTTACATGGAAAGTATTTAGGACCATTGTAATTCTTTCTGAATCCAAGAAATATGCCTAAAGCAGGGTGATATGCATCCTTATGCACTAGTGGATCCACATCATGGAGAACCGAGCAATTACAACTGGCAAACACAAGGTCAGGCAGCATATTGCCTCTATTGGAAATATTATTAAACTGTGACAGATTTAAAAAATTTGAAAAAACATGGATAGCTTTCGTTTTAGGATCAGTAATTTGTCCATAAATAAACTTCTCTTAATACCAGGAAAACCTCTGGCCTTGACGAGATCCCAGCAATGGTTCTCAAAAAATGTGCACCAGAACTTGCTCCTGTCCTGACTCGTTTGTTTCAGACATCTTACAATAGAGACATATTCCCTAGTAACTGAAAAACTGCTAGAGTACAACCCATCCCCAAGAAAGGATCCAAAGCGCTTCCTAGCAACTACAGGCCTATTTTTCTCTAAAGTGATGGAAAAGTATATAAACACTGAATTACTAAAATTTCTTGAAAAACACAGCCTAATCCACGACAGGCAGTATGGATTCCGTCAGCGCAGATCAACTGCCGACCTCCTTTCCTTTGTCACCCATTCTTGGAACAAGTCGATGGAACTACACGGTGAATCCCAGATTGTCGCTCTAGACATCCAAAGCATTCGACCAGGTCTGGCACGCAGCGCTGCTTAATAAACTTCCGGCCTATGGCCTACCACCAAAACTCTGTACCTCGACAGCAAATTTCCTCTCCAACCGGAGCATTTCTGTTGTCGTAGATGGCCATTCCTCTTAACTGTATCCAATTAATGCAGGAGTTCCTAAAGGTTCAGCTTTAGCCCCTACTTTGTTTCTTCTCCACATCAATGACCTCCTCTCTAGAACATCCAACCCAGTTCACAGTTACGTGGACGACAGCACCCTCCACTCATTTATACAATATTCTAAGCCTGTCTCTTTAGCCCAATTAGATGAGGATTGCAGACTCATGGAGGGTTCTGTCTCCGTGGATCTCCAAAAAATATTAGACTGGGGAAGTAGAAATCTTGTACAATTCAACCCCACCAAATCTCAGTCTTGCTTCCTATCTTATAAGAGATACCCCAGATCTAGACCCATTACAATGAACAACAAAGTTATTCAAAGTAATGAGTCCTTTTCACTTGTTCGCATTTCTGTGGATCGAAATCTCAATTGGCACCAACATGTCACATCAATTGCAGAAGCGGCTGCTAAGAAATTAGGTTTCCTCTTCCGGACTCGCAAATACTTTTCACCAGCTAATCTCTATACCTTATATACTTCACAAATAAGGCCAAACCTCGAATACTGCTCCCACATCTGGGGTGCTGCTGCCGCTTCTACACTCGCTATCCTGGACTCCATTCAGAAGAGAGCGTTTAAAAGCTTATTAGGAAGAGGGCGTTCCCAGACTTTGCATGAGTTTATAAAGATTTTCTTATCTGACAAATTAAATCTGAACTACCAAGTGTCAATTATTCCTACGAAATCAGTATCAAGCGGTATCAGAGAATGTGTGTATCTCTATAGGCAGGGATCCGAAAGAGGTGCAAAGCAGGAACTCTTACTGACTAACAAAGCAGTGTGAATATTGACTACGGCCCTAGTAATTCACGTTCGATAATGAAGTCAAGTTATGTTGGCAACGTTCCTTGACTGAATAAATATTGCAAGATGTATTTATGAACCATATAGTATGGGAAAGGTCGTAAAACGTGTAACATGTTACAATTTGGGTTCTCCAAGTGTACTTAACTTAACAAACACGGCAATTGTAGTTGTGAAAGAAGATATAAGCATGGGCTTACCTCTAACTTCGTACCAGAATGCTCCGTTTGTAATACCCTGATCGAAATGGTCATTCTTGCAGGCTTCTCCCGACTTCATCAACGGGTGAGACTGAGCATACAAAAGAGCCAACTGTTTGAAGACAGCATTGTCCGGTGATTTACTTTCTTTGCAGCATGTTCTCATTGACCTACAGGGAAATAAAATGAAAAATTACTCCGCAAGCTTAAAAAGTCTGGACGCAGCAAGTCAGTCCTTTTGTGGTAGTGAATTTTCATAAAAAATCTTTTTAATGGCAAATATGTCTTTTTTTAAAATAAAAGGCATAGAATTTGGTATAACCTACATATATTAGAAACAGTGTACCTTATTTGACCAAAATAACTTTATTGTTTGAAAAACTAAAATAATTTTCCAAAAATAATCTTAAAATGTTCCCAAAAAAACTGGTCTGATTTTCCTGGACAACGAACCTCTTTAAGCTGTTTACACACCTGCCAAGATATAATTATTCACAAACAGCTTTTTGACAAACATTTTCTTTTAAATGTTTTAATGAAAATTTACTGCAATTTCTTTAATTAAAATGGCCATTTGCTTTACAAAAATTGATTAAAGTAATGTTACAAGAAAATTATGTTTTTTTGCAAAAATTTTGTAAATAATTATTTTTTACAAAAATATGAATTTTTTGTTGTACAATAACATACATTTATTACTACCAACACTTCACAAAAAATCTTCCAAAAATGATTTGTTCAAAAATACAAAATTTATTTTACATAATATTTTTTACACGAAATTTGCTAGAAAATTCATAATATTCAAATTACATTGTGTTACACTGAATATAGACAGGCCCTAACGACCTATAACAAAAGACTGAGGGACGCCAAGAAGGAGTCGTGGAGGAGGCACTGTGAGGAAATGGAGAACACGTCCGAGAGTACTCGACTACACAAGATCCTGTCCAAGGGCACTCAGATCAACATAGGCTCCTTTAGAACATCCACAGGAGGCTTTTACAAGCTCGGGGGGGGGGGGGGGGTTGAACTATGAAAATTTTACTCCAGACGCACTTCCCCGGCTGTAGCGTAATAAATAAACCAATCACCTCTGGACTGGGAACACTCAGAAATAGAGGCGCCTTATAGGCGGGCATCTAGAGTAGACTGGACAGTGGCTAAAGATGTGGTTACTTGGAGCAAAATCAGATGGGCCATTAACAGCTTTAAGCCGGGATTTGATGGAATAATGCCCATCATGCTCCAACAGGGGATAGATATACTGGCGCCGGTGCTTACCCTCATTATAAGGGCCAGCCTGGCTCTGGGGCACATCCCGAGGGCATGGAGACTGGTCAGGGTTGTGGGTTGTATTCATTCCTAAACCTGGGTGTCTAACAGACCAGGCAAAGTCCCTGAGGCCAATAAATCTCATGTCCTTCTTGCTAAAAACAATGGAAAAACTGCTCAACCGGCACATTAGGGGCGGTGTACTGCAAGCATATCCCCTACACTGCGGACAATATGCATACAGAGCACGAATCTCAACAAAAACAACACTGCACCTACTGGTGCTGAAACTGGAGAATACGCTGGAGAACAAGGAGGTGGCGCTGGGGGCCTTCCTAGACATAGAGCGGGCCTTTAGCAACGCCTCGTTCGGATCGGTTCTGGCAGCTGCCCGGGAGCGTGGAATAGAGGAGACCTGCTGCAGGTGGATCGGTTCCATGCTCAGGCACAGGGCGGTGTTCACCTCACTCGCGGGAGGGTCTCTGCTGGCGGGAGTAACGGCGGGGTGTCCGCAGGGGAGCGTTCTGTCTCCCTTGCCCTGGTGCCTAGTCGTGGGCGGCCTGCTAGGGAGGCTCTCGGGAGGGGGGTATGAGGTACAGGGCTATGCGGATGACATTGTCATCATAATCCGAGGAGAGGTTACACAGTGTGGGAGCACATTCAGACAGCACTGAAAGTGGTGGAAAGGTGGACGGTTGGTCAAGGGCTCTGAGTGAGCCCCGAGAAAGAAACCATCATAATGTTTACAAGGAGGAAAAAGTGGGAGAGCCACAGAACTCTCACTCTATATGGTAGGAACATTCCAATGGCCAAGGATGTAAAATATCTTGGGGTCGTATTGGACTCTAAGCTAACCTGAAAAGGTCACGATGAAAAAATACTGTGCAAGGCAGTCATGACCTTAGCCGTCACTAGGCGGCGTGGGGACTAAGACCTAGTATGACCCACTGGCTGTACACAAGGGTGGTCAGACCATCGTTAACAAACGCGGCACTGGTCTGGTGGCCTAAGATAACACAATCCAGTGCCAAACAAAAAATAGGCAAGATCCAAAGAATGGCTTGCCTAGGCATCAAAGGGGCCATGTCTTCAACCCCAACAGCGCCCTGGAGGTGTTGCTGGATCTGCCCCCCTACACTTAGTTATTATTGGGAAGGCCAGGCTAGGACTATACAGACTAGCCTGCAATGGTAGACTGAAGATCAACCCAGGCTTCAGGGGCCACTGCAAAATTCAGGAGATCTTGAAGGAGGCCATGCTTGAAATGAGGTCAGACTTCGTGAGCCCGCGAATCTCCAGGGAAAACAACTTTACAGTGGAAATCCTTGACCGTGAGGCATGCCGGGCATACCACGGGGCACGCTCGTCTGGTTCACGGACGGATCCGGCGGGGAGCGTGGGGCGGGGGCAGGTGTTAGTCGGAAGGACCGAGGAGGGTAAGTCATAGTATTTCCCTCGGAGCCCATGCAACGGTCTTTCAGGCCGAAATGTATGCGTTCCTGCACTGTGTGCGGGAGTACAAGAGGGGCTACACCAAGAAGCGGATCCTCATAGCCACAAACAGCCCTTAAGGCACTAAGTAGCCCACGGGTAAATTCCTGGCTGGTGAGTGAGTGCCGAGACGAGACGAGCGACCTGGCTGGGCAGAATGAGGTGACCCTCATCTGGGTGCCGGGTCACTCGGGAGTCAACGTCTTCGCGAGACTGTCAGCAGAACCATTTATGGGACCAGAACCGGCTCTAGGCGTGACAAAGAGCACTGCCAGGGGAGCCATTAAGTCCTAGGTCACAAACCAACACAAGGTGTACTGGGCAGACTGTCCAGGGCTCAGACATGGGAAGCCAATAATTGACGAACGCAGTTTGCGCTCGTGTGAACACATTTTTTCCAAATGCAAAAGTCGCATCATTATATTAGTAAATTTTTTGAAGAAAAATCACTAAAAACCCAATATGTAAATGACTATGGAAACAAACAAAAGAATCACATAGATAAAATATAATGTTTAGCAAAAATTCCCTAAAATGCTAGCGTAATGTTCAATCATTTCATTAATATTGTTGTTACTTTTATAGGATCTGAAAAACTTAGGTTTAATATTCAGTATGAACGCATCCATATACATATGTTCGACCATAGAGTAATATGTGGTTTACATTGACATATTATAACTGTCTGCGTGCTGAATTTGGTTGCCATAGCTTTGTTATTTCAGGAGATCTAAAAATTTTCCTAAAGAAAAGACAGAATTTTCCGGAAAAAACTTTCGATTTTCCTGGCTAACGAACTTATCCAAGCGACTTGTGGAAGGAGGGTAGTCACCAAATGTTATCGAAATAGGCCTATTATTTTTTGAGTTATCGGTGTGACACATAAATATATATTTTAAGAATTGATATAAGAATCGTGAGATAAGGGCTTAAAGAAAGTTGGCAAACAATGTTCAAGACTTGGATATACACAAAATTATGCACAGAAGACGAAAATACAGAAACACAAAGTCAAATTAGGCGGTCCAATTACACATTACACGAGCGAACGTGAAAGAAGAATGCCCTCCTCACGAACGACCACAGGCGGCCTGAGAGTACAGCATTGCCAGACTCATTGTTTTTTTTTAATCTCTTACAATATATATATATATATATATATATATATATATATATATATATATATATATATATATATATATATATAAACATATAAAGTCTGAAACTGCGCTCGTATATGCGTTCAAGGGCCTGTAGTTTGTGCTCTTTTGAAGAATTTTTTTTCAAAATTCAAAAGTCACGATCTCATTAGTGAATGTTTTAAAGAATATTTACACACAAAAAACACATCTAAATGCAACTTTCTATCTCTATTAATAAAGAGTATTATTATTATTGAACTTCTCCACATATTGTTCTTGGCAATATTCAAAACAGTATCTCTGATCACTATATATATTATTTTCTATAAACTATATGTTAGTAGACATTTCCAGGATATCCAGGTATACTTACAAAGAATCATCATAAGGGTAGCTGGCAACTACAGCACCACCATGAAGATTACCAGACAGAACGAAAGGTCTTGATATGATCCATGTCATTAAAGCTACCGTTTCGGGCTGCCTTCCCGACAAAAGGGTCTCTGAAAAAAAAAACATTAGCATTTACTTCTTTATAGATAAAACAAATTATATTGAATTTCGGATTAGTTCGTAGACCGGACACTCAAACATGATACGCCCCAAGGATTCTGGTTTATTCATATTACAGACTGTACAAAAACTATCAAAATTAATTACGTGATTATTACCGTTAGCTGTTAACTTGAAAAATCTACCCTAAGAGATTTGTAACTGAGCCAGGATACAGATCGAGCTAGACGGCAATCCTAACATGAGGTGAGGCTGAAAAAATTGCGCCCCGAATGTCAGTGGAGTGTATAGAATTGTATCAGAAGACCCCACAGCTATTAGATGGTCGTTTTCTAGTAGCTTATCCTGTAACTTTTGCAAAATTACGCCACGAATGTCAGTCGAGTGTACATAGTTGTATAAGAAGACCCCACGGCTATTAGACAGTCGTTTTCTAGTAGCTTATCTGTAACTTTTGCAAAATTACGCCACGAATGTCAGTCTAGGGTACAGAATTGTATAAGAAGACCCCACGGCTATTAGACAGTCGTTTTCTAGTAGCTTATCCTGTAATTTTGCAGAATTACGCCACGAATATCAGTCGAGTGTACAGAATTGTATAAGAAGACCCCACGGCTATTAGACAGTCCTTTTCTAGTAGCATATCTGTAACTTTTGCAGAATTACGCCACGAATGTCAGTTGAGTGTACAAAATTGTATAAGAAGACCCCACGGATATTAGACAGTCGTTATCTAGTAGCTTATCCTGTAACTTTTGCAGAATTACGCCACGAATGTCAGTCGAGTGTACAGAATTGTATAAGAAGACCCCACGGCTATTAGACAGTCGTTTTCTAGTAGCTATTTAACTTTTGCAAAATTACGCCACGAATGTCAGTCGAGTGTACAGAATTGTATAAGACCCCATGGCTATTAGAGTCGTTTTCTAGTAGCTTATCTGTAACCTTTGCAGAATTACGCCACAAATGTCAGTCGAGTGTACAGAATTGTATAAGAAGACCCCACGGCTATTAGACAGTCGTTTTCTAGTAGCTTATCCTGTAACTTTTGCAGAATTACGCCACGAATGTCAGTCGAGTGTACAGAATTGTATAAGACCCCATGGCTATTAGAGTCGTTTTCTAGTAGCTTATCTGTAACCTTTGCAGAATTACGCCACGAATGTCAGTCGAGTGTACAGAATTGTATAAGAAGACCCCACGGCTGTTAGACAGTCGTTTTCTAGTAGCTTATCCTGTAACTTTTGCAGAATTCCGCCACGAATATCAGTCGAGTGTACAGAATTGTATAAGAAGACCCCACGGCTATTAGACAGTCGTTTTCTAGTAGCTATCTGTAACTTTTGCAAAATTACGCCACGAATGTCAGTCGAGTGTACACAATTGTATAAGACCCCATGGCTATTAGAGTCGTTTTCTAGTAGCTTATCTGTAACCTTTGCAGAATTACGCCACAAATGTCAGTCGAGTGTACAGAATTGTATAAGAAGACCCCACGGCTATTAGACAGTCGTTTTCTAGTAGCTTATCCTGTAACTTTTGCAGAATTATGCCACGAATGTCAGTCGAGTGTACAGAATTGTATAAGACCCCATGGCTATTAGACAGTCGTTTTCTAGTAGCTTATCTGTAACTTTTGCTGAATTACGCCACGAATGTCAGTCGAGTGTACATAATTGTATAAGAAGACCCCACGGCTATTAGACAGTCGTTTTCTAGTAGCTTATCCTGTAACTTTTGCAGACCTATGCCATGAATGTCAGTCAAGTGTACAGAATTGTATAAGAAGACCCCACAGCTATTAGAGAGTCGTTTTCTAGTAGCTTACCTGAAACTTTTGCAAAATTATGCCATGAATGTCAGTCGAGTGTACAGAATTGTATAAGAAGACCCAACGGCTATTAGGCAGACGTTTTCTAGTAGCTTATCTGTAACTTTTCCAGAATTACGCCACAAATGTCAGTTGAGTGTACCAAATTATATAAGAAGACCCCACGGATATTAGACAGTCGTTATCTAGTAGCTTATCCTGTAACTTTTGCAGAATTACGCCACGAATGTCACTCGAGTGTACAGAATTGTATAAGACCCCATGGCTATTACAGTCGTTTTCTAGTAGCTTATCTGTAACTTTTGCTGAATTACCCCACGAATGTCAGTCTAGTGTACATAATTGTATAAGAAGACCCCACGGCTATTAGACAGTCGTTTTCTAGTAGCTTATCCTGTAACTTTTGCAAAATTACGCCACGAATGTCAGTCTAGGGTACAGAATTGTATAAGAAGACCCCACGGCTATTAGACAGTCGTTTTCTAGTAGCTTATCCTGTAATTTTGCAGAATTACGCCACGAATGTCAGTCGAGTGTACAGAATTGTATAAGAAGACCCCACGGCTATTAGACAGTCCTTTTCTAGTAGCTTATCTGTAACTTTTGCAGAATTACGCCACGAATGTCAGTTGAGTGTACAAAATTGTATAAGAAGACCTTACGGATATTAGACAGTCGTTATCTAGTAGCTTATCCTGTAACTTTTGCAGAATTACGCCACGAATGTCAGTCGAGTGTACAGAATTGTATAAGAAGACCCCACGGCTATTAGACAGTCCTTTACTAGTAGCTTATCTGTAACTTTTGCTGAATTGCGCCCCGAATGTCAGTCTAGTGTACATAATTGTATAAGAAGACCCCACGGCTATTAGACAGTCGTTTTCTATTTATTTATTTATTTATTTATTTATTTATTTATTGAATACATGCCCAACAGGATAATCCCATTAATAGGGCACCATACAAAAAGAACAATATGTAATAATATGAACAAAAAATACTTCCAAAAAAAAAAACTAAAAACTAAACTAAACTAAATTAAACTAAACTACAAAACTAAAATACTGTGCAAAACATCACAAGGCAGAAATTCTACAAAACAGTACATATAATGGTTCTAATAACCGACAAAGTAAGATATAGCCACCCTACGAATAACCGCAGCATTATCCGAATAGAAGTCGCACAAGTTTGCAATGTTATTAAAGTCAGAGCTCATTGTATAAACAGGTGATTTCATATACAAGATAGTCCTTGGTATTGGAGGCTTAAACACTCTCACCACTCTAGATGCAGCCCGTGGAACTGAGAAATTTAATTGCATCAATAAGTCTGGGCAATCAACTTTACCATGAAACAAGTTATGCAGGAACATTACAGATGCAACTTTTCTACGCGAATACAAACTGGGTATGCCAGCTTGCATCAGCAATTGGCCATGATCACATCCTCTCTGTGGGTAGGTACCAGATGCCCTATATACAAGGTGTTTTAAAAACTTACGCTGAACATCTTCCAGAGCACCAATCTGAACACTATAAAAGGGATCAAAAACCAAGCTACAATATTCAAGTCTTGATCGAATGTAGGCAAAATAGAGAATTTTCAAGCTATCCAAATTGGAAAATGATCTGCTATTCCTCACAATGAAACCCATCAACTTCAAACAGGATGCTGTAATTGTTTGAATATGTCCAGTGAAACTTAAATGTTGATCATATACAATGCCTAGATCCCTGTGCGTTAGTCCTAGCCAGTGGTATACAACCCACTTTGTAGGGAAAAGCTATACGGCTGGTTTTTCTAGTGTATGTCATCACTTTGCACTTCGAGACATTTAATTCAAGTCTGTTCTCAACACACCACAGCTGCAAGTTGTCAAGGTCTACCTGGAGTCTTGAAGAGTCACCAATATCGTGAACACTGGAGTATAACTTGAGATCAGCAAATAATAGATGATTACCAGAAATTACAGAGCTTATGTCGTTGATAAATAACAAAAAGAGGAGTGGGCCAAGATTGGAACCCTGTGGAACGCCGGAGCTAGCAGTGAAGGGTTCAGACTTAAATCCATTATAAAAAACATATTGCACACGGTTAGTCAAGTAGGATCCAAAGAATGCTATCAGCCGTCCATCAAGCCCCGCCAAATGCAGCTTGTACAGAAGTGTTGAGTGGTCAACTCGATCGAACGCTTTGGAAAAGTCTGTATAAATAACATCCACTTGACCCCGTCCATCCAAAGCTTCACTTACATACTGTGTGAACAGGGATAAATTCGTCAGTGTTGAGCGCCCCTCCATAAACCCATGCTGGTATTGTGACAAGCGACACTTCACGGCAGGATAAATACGAGCATACACAACTGCCTCAAAAATTTTAGCAAAATTACATAGGATAGCTATAGGCCTGTAGTTGCTGACCCTCGAACGGTCCCCAGACTTAAAAACAGGACAGATCCGAGCAACCTTCCAAACCACAGGGAAGCAATGTGTGCGCAGCGACAAGTTAAACAGGGTTCTAAGGGGTCTGAGAAGAGCATGCGCACAGTCCTTAACCAACAAGGATGGCACCAAATCTGGTCCAGCAGTAAACTTGTTCTTGAGCTTCTTGATGGCTTTAAGAATTTTCTTATCACCAATCACTGTCACACTGACTGCCATATGCGATGGTCCAGAGGTATCTACCGGTTCAGTGATGTATTGAGGACGGTACACACTTTTAAAATAGTTTCCAAAACAGTTAACAATTGTTTGGGGTTCATTATAAACCATGCCATTTTCGTCAGACACAGTACTTGGAATGTTACTTGCTCGCCTCCTTTCCTGCATGTGAGACCAAAATCTAGAGGGATCAATCTTAAGAGACTCTTCAGTTCCACAAACATACTCAGCATATGCCTCTCGTAGCTTGTTTTTAACTATAGATCTAAGAAGACTATACTCTGCATGATCACTATCACGTTTATGCCTCCTATATCTTGCATAGCACCTCTCCTTATTTTTTATATCATTTATTATTTCATTGGTAAACCAGGGAGGAAATTTTCTAGATGACCTCTTGCACTGAGGAACATGTTGTTCAAAGATACTGTAAAGTCTGCCATAAAAGTAACTACTAGTAGCTTATCCTGTAACTTTTGCAAAATTACGCCACGAATGTCAGTCTAGGGTACAGAATTGTATAAGAAGACCCCACGGCTATTAGACAGTCGTTTTCTAGTAGCTTATCCTGTA
The DNA here is from genome assembly GCA_964006375.1 of Tillus elongatus. NCBI lineage: Eukaryota > Metazoa > Arthropoda > Insecta > Coleoptera > Cleridae > Tillus > Tillus elongatus. Next base: position 107,111,581 of record OZ023270.1, on the reverse strand, counting down.
ATTTTGCAGAATTACGCCACGAATGTCAGTCGAGTGTACAGAATTGTATAAGAAGACCCCACGGCTATTAGACAGTCCTTTACTAGTAGCTTATCTGTAACTTTTGCAGAATTACGCCACGAATGTCAGTTGAGTGTACAAAATTGTATAAGAAGACCCCACGGATATTAGACAGTCGTTATCTAGTAGCTTATCCTGTAACTTTTGCAGAATTACGCCACGAATGTCAGTCGAGTGTACAGAATTGTATAAGAAGACCCCACGGCTATTAGACAGTCGTTTTCTAGTAGCTATCTGTAACTTTTGCAAAATTACGCCACGAATGTCAGTCGAGTGTACAGAATTGTATAAGACCCCATGGCTATTAGAGTCGTTTTCTAGTAGCTTATCTGTAACCTTTGCAGAATTACGCCACGAATGTCAGTCGAGTGTACAGAATTGTATAAGAAGACCCCACGGCTATTAGACAGTCGTTTTCTAGTAGCTTATCCTGTAACTTTTGCAGAATTATGCCACGAATGTCAGTCGAGTGTGCAGAATTGTATAAGACCCCACGGCTATTAGACAGTCGTTTTCTAGTAGCTTATCTGTAACTTTTTCTGAATTACGCCACGAATGTCAGTCGAGTGTACATAATTGTATAAGAAGACCCCACGGCTATTAGACAGTCGTTTTCTAGTAGCTTATCCTGTAACTTTTGCAGACCTACGCCATGAATGTCAGTCAAGTGTATAGAATTGTATAAGAAGACCCCACAGCTATTAGAGAGTCGTTTTCTAGTAGCTTACCTGTAACTTTTGCAAAATTATGCCATGAATGTCAGTCGAGTGTACAGAATTGTATAAGAAGACCCCACGGCTATTAGGCAGACGTTTTCTAGTAGCTTATCTGTAACTTTTGCAAAATTACGCCACGAATGTCAGTCAAGTGTACAGAATTGTATAAGAAGACCCCACGGCTATTAGAGAGTCGTTTTCTAGTAGCTTACCTGTAACTTTTGCAAAATTATGCCATGAATGTCAGTCGAGTGTACAGAATTGTATAAGAAGACCCCACGGCTATTAGGCAGACGTTTTCTAGTAGCTTATCTGTAACTTTTGCAAAATTACGCCACGAATGTCAGTCAAGTGTACAGAATTGTATAAGAAGACCCCACGGCTATTAGGCAGTCATTTTCTAGTAGCTTATCCTGCAACTTTTGCAAAATTACAGTCCCATTAGAATCTAACCATGAGAGAGATACATTTTCCCACGTAAAGGCTATGTCCAGATGTCTGAGGACACCAGTTATATTTAGCCGGAGCATCTCTAAGAGTCAACATGCGGTTGAAACAAATTTTAGGTAAACCACTATCATCCATTTTTTCAACTAGTAATACAAACCAAAAGTTCTCTGAATGCGTCATTTCCATGAGGCTCCGCTATCTATTGGTAAAAACACTGTATCACCATTTGCCAAAAACGTAAAAAGTTGCAAAATAATTGAAATAACTCAAAAACGATGGGTGTTATATTAAAAAAAAGAATATGTGCATCAGAAAAAGGGTCTATATGAAATTGATTTTCCGAAAATATTTAGTAAAATGAAGGACAATGATGGTTGAAGCTGAAACTTAAGGCTTTGTAAAACACACTTATTACATTTCTTCTTCATAATCCATATTGTTTCTGATTTGTTGTCTGAAAATGGCAAATTTTGACGTTTCAAATGGCAGCTTTGGCGTTTTAAGAAAAAATATAAAATTTTCAAAAATTTTTTATGCCTTGAGCAAAACGAGATAAATGTAAAGTTATTATATGCTTATGTGAAAAAAAGATAACTCTCAGTATAGTTTATTTGCACAACATTCACTGCATATATTTTAACAGACAATGCCTGTAAAGAAATTAAAAAAAAAAACATCTCAATGATCTTTAAAATATAAAATTCCGTTATTTTAAAACAAGCAAATAACTGGTTAACACAAACAAAATCCAGTAACCTACATTGTAAAAAATTTGGTATTCAGGAAATCGCAAATATTCTTCAATGTTTGCTTTATGATAAAATGTTTTTGTCCAGCTGATAACACCCAAACATTAGTTAGGATGATAAAAACCCAAGGTCGCTGTTCAATTATTATGTTCTTATGGTTCTTTTAACCTTGCTATAGTGATAACAACTTAGCACAACAAAAACAAATTAACGCTCTAGTAAAATAAACCAATAAAATGATTTGTTCATTCAATTTGTAAGAGTAAAAATTATAACTCACGTTGCCTCCTTATGTCAAACTGATCAGGAAAATCTCTGTTTAAATCGATCTTGTTCTCATTTTCTCTTCCGATATATCCATGTTTTGATTCACATAAGCCCTCCTGAAACAAATACTAACCAGTAATAAATAAAGAAACAAAAGTTTCATTTGTTTTTTCTGTGTAGCAAAATTGTCACTTGCTGAAATTAAATAACTAAAATCTATTATCTCTACATAAACATTCTTGTCAGAGTAGGACATTTTTGTCAGTCAGCAACCACTTTGCATAAACTTAAGTAATCCATTAGAAAGGGAAAGAGTTTTGTGCAGAGAGCAATTGATGATTTGGAACACTTCTTTATACAAAATTTTCAGAATGTACTACTGTTTTCAAAAATATAGATAGTTAAGGTCCTTTCATAAATGCTCATAGTTAAAATTATTACCTTTTGTGGCTTCAATGTTTAATTTAAAAAAAACTGACTACTTAAGTCAGGTGACTTCACCTACCTGCGAATTCTCATAGCCATCTGGATTCATGGAAGGCATCAAGTATATATCCGTGGTGTTCACCAGTTTGGTAACCCTATCATCGATTCCGTAGTTCTTAATCAAATACAAAGCTAAATATATGGTCAACTGCCTTCCAACGGTCTCATCTCCGTGCATGTTGGCTACGTACTTAAACATAGGCGTCAATAAACTCCTATTTTGTACATTAGCGTTGATTTCCAATGCCCATATCTCTCGATTTTTCACTGACCTTCCCACACTGTGCAACTTTGCGATTTCGGGATGTTCTGTCTCCAATTTTCTAAACAAATTTGTGAGTTCATCGTAGTTATGGTAGACGGGTTGTTTCAGGAAATCCTCATATTTTGTTTTTTCCACATCGCCTTCAGCCTCTCGTATAGAAAGAGATTCACACAAGTTTAATATCACAACCGTTATCAATACCTTGAGAAACATATTGCCTGATGGGTGTTAGTTTTCTATTATCGCTGACGTGTATTACATACCGTTTCACCCACACAACAGAGGAAAATCAAAGTCAAACAGCAGTTGACTAATCACAAATAAAACCAATTAATTAAGAGATAAACCATATGACATTGGCTTTGCAATTCGGCGGAATCGATATAAAAATGCAAACGTCAAACTTGACGTCACACGTCATCTTGGAAGTAGGACAACGTTGTCAGATCCAACCATAGACTTTACTAAAACTACAACTAATAATTTTCTAACTGAAGATGGAAAACTGCGATGAGCACTGATAAGTACACTTGGGTAATCTTTGAATATAGGGTGTCACACGGCGCATTATAAACGGCGCAGGTCAGAAAATGAAGAGAACCGCAAATACCACAAACAGTATTGTCGGATTGTAGTTTTTTTTTATTGAATCAGATCTAATATTATATTTCAACAACACACCACGATGGGTTACAGCCTAAATTATATCGTACCGTGGGTGTCGACAAGGAGGAAAGAGGCAACTTGTTAATTCTGGACTTGAAGGTTCGGAGGAGAAGGAAAAACATGTGTCGGCAAGGAATTCCACAACATGGAAGTCCTCGGGACAAAATAGCGGGCATAACAACATGTTCTATGTCTGGTGACCTGGACAGTAAAAATGTATATTCGCTCCGTTCCTCTGGTAGATCTGTTGGGGGCAGCAGGTGGAGGAACTATGGAAGAAAGCTCCTCTGAGCAGTGCCCGTGCAGATATCTATAAAAGAGAGAGAGAGAGGTCACCAATGGCACGTCGGTGGGCAAGGGATGGCAGCCTTTGGGTGAGGGTAGAGTCACCGATGAGACGTATGAATGGAGTCCAGGATAGCGAGTGTAGAAGCGGCAGCAGCACCACAGGTGTGGGAGCAGTATTCGAGGTTTGGTCTTATTTGTGAAGTATATAAAGTATAGAGATTAGCTGGTGAAAAGTATTTGCGAGCCCGGAAGAGAAAACCTAATTTCTTAGCAGCCGCTTCTGCAATTGATGTGGGATGTTGGTGCCAATTGAGATTTCGATCCACAGAGATGCCAACAAGTGAAAGGGACCCATTACTTTGAATAACTTGGTTGTTTATTGTGATGAGTCTAGGGCTGGTGTATATCTTATGAGAAAGAAAGCAAGACTGATTTGGTGGGGTTGAATTGTACAAGATTTCTAGTACCCAAGTCTAATATTTTTTGGAGATTCACGGAGATAGAACCCTCCATGAGTCTGCGATCCTCATCTAGTTGGGTTAAAGAGACAGGCTTAGAATATTGTATATTGGAGTGGAGGGTGCTGTCGTCCGCGAACTGTGAACTGGGTTGGATGTGCTAGAGAGGAGGTCATTGATGTGGAGAAGCAACAAAGTAGGGGCTAAAGCTGAACCTTGAGGAACTCCTGCATTTATTGGATACAGTTTAGAGGGATGGCCATCCTCGACAACAGAAATACTCCGGTTGAAGAGGAAATTTGCTGTCCACGTACAGAGTTTTGGTGGTAGGCCATAGGCCGGGAGTTTATTAAGCAGCGCTGCGTGCCAGACCTGGTCGAATGCTTTGGATATGTCTAGAGCGACAATCTGGGATTCACCGTGTAGTTCCATAGACTTGTTCCAAGAATGGGTGACAAAGGAAAGGAGGTCGGCAGTTGATCTGTGCTGACGGAATCCATACTGCCTGTCGTGGATTAGACTGTGTTTTTCAAGAAATTTTAGTAATTCGGTGTTTATATACTTTTCCATCACTTTAGAGATGACTGAAAGGAGATAAATAGGCCTGTAGTTGCTAGGAAGCGCTTTGGATCCTTTCTTGGGGACGGGTTGTACTCGATCAGTTTTCCAGTTACTAGGGAATATGCCTCTATTGTAAGATGTCTGAAACAGACGAGTCAGGGCAGGAGCCATTTCTGGTGCGCATTTTTTGAGAACAATTGCTGGGATCTCGTCAAGGCCAAAGGCTTTCCTGGTATTAAGAGAAGAGAGCATCTTTCGTACCTTTTTAGTTTTGAAAATGATATCCATCATTGTATGCGCGACATTCGGGACTGTTGGTGGTTGAACATTTGGAGGTGGGTTGAGAGTAGAATTGCCAGCGAACAACATGGCAAAAAGTTCAGCCTTGTCCAGGGCGGTAGATATAATTTCATCCCCTGAGACAAGTGGGAACGTGCTCTTGCAGAAATTATTCCCGATAGATTTAGCAAGAGTCCAGAAGGGTTTGCTGCCGCTGGAGCTTAAGAGGACTTTGTTTTTGATGTGGTTATTAAACGAGTTTTTTGCCTCAGAAAGAATGCGGACATAGCGATTTCTTGCGTCGTTAAATGCTTGACAGTTTTCTTGACTGGGAATATGTAAAAGCTTTTTGTGAGCATTGACCTTTTCAAGTCTGGCCTTGTCACAGGATTTAGAGAACCAGGGCTTTTGAGTGGCTGCAGAGGTTTTCTGTGTACGTGGAATAAATAAGTCCATGCCAGCTTGGATAATTTCGGTGACGTTTTGTGAGATATCAGATGGGTCAGGATGATAGAAGCAGACAGACGCCCATGGAAATGAGAAAAAGGAATCTCGCATTTCGCCCCAGTTCGCGGAGTTGTAGTGCCAAACGATACGTGAGTGTGATGACTGTGTGACCTCGGGTTGCATTGCGCAGGAAGCAGTGACCATGCCGTGGTCTGAGCGACCCAGGGGGGCGGTGACTGATATCTTATAGCAGTCAGGATTTGTAGTAAGAAGAAGATCCAAGGGATTTGAGCTGTGTGTTGGGATGCGAGGAAAGTAAGTAGGTTGCTGAACTATATTGGCTAAAGAATTGCTGACTGCAAAGGCCTCCGCTGCTCTTCCTTGTGGATCGGTTTTTGAAGATCCTAACCATTCCTTATTATAGACATTGAAGTCCCCAAGAATAGTGACCTCGGAGGAAGGATATTCAGAAATCAGATGGTCGGTTTTTTCAGAAAGGTAATCAAAGAGCTGGACAAAGTTGTTGTCAGAAGGGGACCTATAAATGCAACAGATGAATTTAGTTGCAGCCCTGAGAGAGAGTTTTATCCATAGTATGTCTTTTCTTCCAGTTTCTAAATTGGGGAGTCTGGTGCAGGGTAGATTGCTACGGACGTACGCGCACACGCCTCCATGCAATCTAAAAGAAGTAAGAAGCTCATAACCCGGGAAATTAAGGTGATTAGTGGCGGTTTTGGTACTGATTTGAGTTTCTGTGAGGAAGAGGAGTTGGGGCCTATTAGCCTGGAGGAAATGGTGGACGGAGTTCAGGTTAGAATTTAGGCCACATATATTCGAGAAGGATATTGTAAATCTCGATGCTGGCGCCCCCTGTACACCCCTCTTCCGGAGATCCGAATGGAGGGGTATTTTGCCTCCGGAATCTTTTGTACAAGGAGGAGCCATCATCATTTTTGTTTATAAGGGAGACCGACTCATACACCAGAACCGGAAACGTCCGTTGGGACTTCACCGGCCCCTGATGTAAGGGGTGGTACCTCCTCGGGCGTGAAAAAAATCCTTGACTATCACGTAAAGGAAAATTCCACTACCACCTACATTTCATCATCATTCGAAAAGTGTTGTGGTCGGTTTGGATTTCTCCAAGTGCACTTACCTAGTAATAATTTAATAATATGTTTTTTCTTCAAACTAACTCTTTACTTTCTTTTTGTGTATATGTGAAACAGAGACAGCATGATTGATTGTTTTTAATTGCTCATTATTATTTAGTCATATCAAACTTTCAAGTGTTTAATTATAAAATTGTTAATACTAAAATTATTCTTTCGGTATTGCTATTTGTCACATTACCTAATCCAAATGCCAATAGAATTATTAGATACTAAATCGCATTTTCGTTTTGAATTTTACTGTACCTATTTTATCTCAAAAAATGTTTTAATAAGTACTTAATAATATTACTAAAATATAAAAATTGTCGGCACAAATTAGGAAGACATATTTAAATCACTGTATATATACATAAATTTTGTTCGACATGGCAGCAGAGCTAAACATAGTGCATTCTTTTTGGTGATTAAATAATAATTATTATAGGTTTTACCCATTAAGAAGAAGAATAAGCAAAGTAGGTATCGAAAAAAAAAGGTAAATGTTTTTTTTTGTTTTTAACGAATTTTCATTAAAAAAAATTCGCTAATAGAATGGTCACAGGGATCAGATCTTGACAAAATTTCTTCAGATGAGCGCGAAATTGCGTCCCCAAAACCAAGGTCCGTTAAAATTTTTATATGTATATATATATATATATATATATATATATATATATATATATATATATATATATATATATATATATATATAATAAAAATTCACTAATAACATAAAACCTGGACGCAGCAAGTGCGTTATGGTAGTGAATTTTCATATAAATGATCTGGCACAAAGTATTTTATTATAACTTTTTTTTCTTGTTACATAGAAATCGACATTTTGGTGTATAGTTTACTTTTTATATCATAAACCTACCTACCAAATTTGGTTGTCATAGCTTTTTTATTTTTTGAGACAACAAATTTTTTTGAATGAAAACTTACAATTTTCCTGGAAAACCTCGTCCGATTTTCTTGACTAACAAACTTATCCAAGCCACTTACAAAAGGAAGGTACATGCCATATATATATATATATATATATATATATATATATATATATATATATATATATATATATACATATACATATATATATATATATATATATATATATATATATATATATATATATATATATATATATATATATATAATATATATATATATATATATATACAGTGTGGAACAGCCAAATGGAATAAATTCGATAACGGATAAATGAGGGCGTGTTGGGAAAAACGCTTGGACACGTCGATTTGTATTTTTAACTGCGCATCTTTTTCAAGAAAAAAAAATTATATAGGGTGCGTCATGTGACAGTGGCCAATACCAACTTTCTTATTTTAAATACAAGCCCCTGTATATTATTAATTTTTTGGATTCTTCAGAAAATTCTAGACATAATTCATGTACAATGTCCTATACCTATCTTCAACTGTTTCGGAAATATTAAGTATTTTCAGATTTATTACAAAAATTAACATTAAAAATAGAAAATTATTTTATTTCACAAATTCTAATAAGAAATACTGATTATTTCTTAATAATTTAAAAAAACAAAAAAAAATTAATGTCAATGTAGTAAATGTTCAAAATGCTCGCCACGAACATCTTGGCAACATGCTAATCTGGTATAGAAATGTCTTCTAACATTACTCAACATCTCAGGCGTGACTGATCTAATCGCAAGCGTGATTCGTCTTTTTAAGTCATCTAAGTTGAGGGGCTTAGTTTTGTATACAATACTTTTGACATATCCCCACAAAAAGTAGTCTAATAGCGACAGATCAGGAGATCGTGCTGGCCATTCTATCGATCCGCGCCTCCCTATCCACCGATTTGGAAAAATTTGGTTCAGGTACTGCCGGACATTGATTTGGTAATGGGGCGGTGCTCCATCTTGCTGAAACCATATTTTATTGGCAGGTACTTGTGGGTTTGCTGGATCTGGATATAAGTTTGTCAAAGTTGGCACGACATTATTTTGGAGCAGTTCTAAATATTTATCCCCATTCAAGTTGCCATCAATGAAAAAGGGACCTACGATATGATTTCCAACAATTCCTGCCCAAACATTAACTTTTTCAGGATATTGCGTATGTTCCTCTCTCATCCAATGAGGATTCTCATTAGACCAATAGCGGCAATTTTGACGATTAACATGACCGTGAAGTGTAAATGTGCTCTCATCAGAAAACAAAACATCTTCTAATTGGATCACATTGTTATCTAACATTGCCATCATTTGTTCACAAAAATACGTTCTCCTATCGAAATCGTCCTCCATGAGCTCCTGAGTTGGTATCATTTTATAGGGATGCATTTTACTTTCCTTTAATGTTCGAAAAATTGCTGTGTGGCTAACGTTGAATAGTTGGGCTGCTTGTCGACCAGAAGTATGTGGGTTTTCTTGAAACTCAAGCGTAATATCCAATTTCGTATCATCACTTACTGCATTGGCAGCTACTTTTTTTATCTGTCTCACATGACCAAGCTCGCGAAACTGCTTTTCTATTTTGCTAATTGTTCCTTGGGATACAGGCGGCAAATTTGGAAATTTTTCGTGAAATAAGCGAGACACTTCCATCTGTGTCCGTGTGTTATCTCCATAACCAATCATTTGTAGAATGGTTATTTTGTGCATTTCTGTTAAATGAACCATTTTTCTGATATTATTACGTACAGTTAACGAAATTCAAACGACAATAGCACTGACACTAATCACTACTGTCATGCAGGCAGACAACAAGTTGCTAAGGCTACGAGTTTTATACGAACAGAAAGAAAACTGTTTTTGTTTCATTTCATATCAGTAAAAAGAAACGCAGGAATGGTTTTTGTTTACTTTCTCATTATCAAGAGCTGAATGGGAAATAAGTATTGAATGCAATGTAGCGAATTTGTGAAATAAAATAATTTTCTATTTTTAATGTTAATTTTTGTAATAAATCTGAAAATACTTAATATTTCCGAAACAGTTGAAGATAGGTATAGGACATTGTACATGAATTATGTCTAGAATTTTCTGAAGAATCCAAAAAATTAATAATATACAGGGGCTTGTATTTAAAATAAGAAAGTTGGTATTGGCCACTGTCACATGACGCACCCTATATAATTTTTTTTTCTTGAAAAAGATGCGCAGTTAAAAATACAAATCGACGTGTCCAAGCGTTTTTCCCAACACGCCCTCATTTATCCGTTATCGAATTTATTCCATTTGGCTGTTCCACACTATATAAATAAACATATAAAAATTGAAACTGACCCCAGATATGGATTCTAGGGGTTCGCGCTCATTTGTAAAATTTTTTTCAAAATTGAAAAGTCGGGATCTCCCCATTAGTGAATTTTTTCTACGAAAATTCACTAATAATAAGCTTCGCGGATAACTACAAATTTGTTTTAGAAAACCTTTTTTGTTGTTAATTGTTTTCAAAAACTGGACGGGTTGAGTAAAACAAAACCATCCAAGCAATTAATAAGGAAAAATACCTGCCATGTTTATAATTTGACATGTACATTCATTCCCTTTGTAAATAATTAATTTTTATCTGAACAACTTTTACGACTTTAATGAAATTTGTAACACAATTTTTATAAAGACACTTGCAGTACTTACATATATTACATCTAGGACCAAATTTTCATTTTTTAGCTTCATATAAAATATAAATTTTGTCAAATAATCGCTAAGTGGGACACTAAAACCGATCTCCAAGGTCCATTTAAATTTAAAGAATTAGTTTTAATAATATAATTAGTATTCAATTCTTATAAAAATTCACTACTATAACGCACTTGCTGCGTACCGAAAATGTTTGAAATATAAATACCCCATCTTATTTACATACTTTGGATTCTGTAATACATTCTGAGTTCAGAACGTGTTGTCAATACATACCTGTCATAGTTTTAACACATGTCACAATTTTTCGCGGAAAATCTTTCTCCTCATTAGCCCTGAACCACACACAGATTGATGAACTAGACAGTTTTCGGATCAGGAGTACAGAAGTGAAAAAGCAGTGTTGGAAGTTAACGTTATCGATACAAACATAGCTAGCGACATCTATCCACAGTTAGCAAAGATGTAAATCCATCGACTAACAATTGTAATTTTTTGCTGATGCCATTACAATTGAATATAGTATTATACCAGTGAAAGTAAAGCTTTAAGGTCATTACGATAAGAAAAAGTTCAGGTACAGGACAATTACCAAAACTAGATGCTAGAAGTTTTAAGTTAATAATTATAAAGGTAATTTTAAATGATTAATTTGTTTCATATCCATTGAATACAAACGTTCAATTATTCGTTCGAGCCAAAGAGGTTGTAAGGGATATACAACCTCTTTGGTTCGAGCCAAGAGAAAGTTTGTGATCGACTGACCTACATTTTCAATGGAGTTAAAAACAGCAATTGTCCAATTTTTTATTAAAATAATTGTTTGCAATCGCATCAGCAGATAGTGTAGTAGTTTATGATACCGTAAGATGGGGCTACTTGAGACAGTAGGGTAACTTGAGACATTCTGCCTACTCTGACAGTAGGTCTGTTTATTACAGGTAGTAGTTGAATATGAATTTCCATCGAATGTCATTTCGTCGGTAAGACTATTAGGTTATGTTTCTGTTTGAATTATGGCAAATTTTTATTTATTTTCACTAAAAAAGTGAGCAAGAATAATAAGACAATTTTATAAGAATTCATATGTCCGTAGAGTCTCAGCTGTAAGTATATAAATACTGAAGATTTAAAAAAACTGAAAATCCCGATTCTAAGTTCAAATGCGGAGTAGAGATTAGCATATCAAAAAAAAAAAAATGTTGAATATTATTGCTGCACTATCACATTTTATAAAAAGGTGACATTTTTAGGTTAACTTGAGACATGGTGCGTGCATATAAAAAAAAGGTAGGAGCAAAGAAAAGATACGCCAACTACAATGAAGAAACTCTAGATAACGCCCTTTTAGATGTGGCGAATGGCACCCTTAGTTTAAGGGAGGCCGAAGACCGCTATGGGGTATCGAGGTCGACGTTAAGTCGCAAAATGCGTGGGAGGCACCCATTAAGTTTTGGCAGACAACCTTGTCTGTCAAAGGAAGAGGAAGAAGCCGTTGTTCGAGCCATTTTTACAGCGGCACAGTGGGATTTTCCCTTGTCAGAATTAGATATTCGACTTTTTGTGCAAGAATACCTAAATCGGAAAGGTGTAACTGAAAAACGTTTCAAGCGTAATTTGCCTGGTTATGACTGGATTAAGTCCTTTCTTAACCCTTTAGCTGCTTTGTTCGCATATATACGTTTTAATTTTCCGTCAAAATGGTGCTTATACCGTACATATACGTTTTAGTTTTTTACAAATTATGTGCTTTGATCGCATTTATACGTACGATGATTGTATATGCCATTTCAATAGTTCTACTATGTAGCCTTCATATGGACGTACGACACAAGCCATCCTTTTCCTGCTAACGTGTCTGTACACCCAATACGGGTGGCTGATCAACAACAAGAAAACTACGCAACTTATAATTTTTTTCTCAGAATTTCTTTGTATTTTTACGGGACTTTATCCTAGTATGTAACTCGTTTAGTCTGTAGTCGTAATTGCGGTCGATCACAGTGTGGCAGAACGTCAATGAGTCACAATGGCTAGTAATTATGTAGGTTTGTCTGAGGAAGAAGCAAAACAGCTATGCGAATTGATTACGACAGTAGAATCTGACGAATCAGATAATGAAATTTATTCTTTAGATGTAAGTGATAATAGTGATGACGAAGATTTTGATAATATAGGCATAGATAATCAAATTTCTCATGACGTTGAGACAACTTCTACAGAAACTGAACCTTCAGGTTCTTCTAACAAGGCTGTTAGTCATGTAAACATACAAACAAATAAAAGAAAAACTAAATCTGTCGGAGACAAGACTGCTAAAAAGCAAAAAAATAGTAATAGCTCCCATATGTGGCATGATGGAACTTTTATACCTATTGTACATGACTTTGATAATACAGGCAGCGGCTTTCACCCAAGTGATGTTGAAATTCAGAACTTTTCAGATATCCTAGATTACTTTGAATACTTTTTTCCTTTTGAGTTAGTGACAATGATTGCAGATGAAACTAATAGGTAAGAAAAACTTTATTATAAACATGTTTACGTTTACCGTTATTACACATTTTCCTTCCTTTTAGGTATTTTGAATATGTGAGCATAAATACAGATAAGAAGAAATTTTCTCGCCTTCAAAAATGGCAGCCCACTAGCCCTAAAGAAATGTACCTTTTTATTGCAACCACACTATTAATTTCACGAAACAAGAAACTCAAGCTGAATGATTGTTGGTCGAGAGATCCTTTACTGCACACACCTATATTTGGAAAAACTATGAGCCGAGATAGATATTTACTCTTACTAAGATTACTACACTTTTGTGACAACACTAAACAAGTTCCGGGAGATCGTTTATATAAACGACAGTATACTCAATTTTTTGAAAAGTAAGTTTCAGAGAAGTTTTATGCCTTTTCGTAACTTGTGCATCGATGAGTCATTAGTTTTATATAAGGGTAGACTATCCTTCAAACAATACATAAAGACAAAACGACATCGTTTTGGCATAAAGTTTTTTGTGTTAGCTGATGTGGAAACTGATTACATTCTAAATTTTATAATATATACTGGCTCTAGCACGAAAATAACTGAACATGCTGACCTAGGTATTTCAGGTTCTATTGTTGCCACCTTGATAGAGCCCTACCTCAATAAAGGTCATCACTTATATACAGATAACTGGTACACCAGTCCTAAATTGTATTACCAGAACTAAAACAGAAGGGTGCAACAGCTAGTCAGCATACAGAAATGATGATGGTAACTAAATGGCTAGATAGAAGGCTTGTACACATGCTGACCACTATACATGAAAATAAAATGCTGTCTACAGAAAAAAAAAGAGATAGACCAACTGGCGAATATTTGAAGAAACCTAAATGCATTATCGATTACAATGAAAACATGGGATCGATAGATAAAATAGACATGCTTTTGAGTTCGGTCGAATGTCTAAGAAAGCCCACAAAGTGGTATAAAAAATATATTTCATCTGTTAGATCTTACTATTATCAATGCTCATGCTTTATATAAAGTGAAAACTGGAACATTTATTAGCCTTGCAGATTTTCAGTTGGAGTTGATAAGACAGCTAATAGAAAAATATGCAGGAGAAGAAAAGACTGCTGCAAAACTACGTCCCGGTAGACCTTCTACTCGTTTAGGAGCCCACCATTTTGCAAAATTTGTACCACCTGTTCCTAGGGGTAAAAAATCAGCCCAAAGAATATGCTTGATCAACTTGATCCAAGAAAGAGAAGAGATTTCAGGTATCAGTGTAGTGAGTGTGAGGTTGGACTTTGCATTGTACCATGCTTTGAAAAATATCATACTTTGAAGAAATTCTAACTACATTACACTTTATATTTTTTCTTCTTAGCCGAATAATGCCTAATTTTTGTATTTGTTTTTACAGTTTTCAAATAAATAACTTCTCAAAGTATACAAAATATTTTTTTGTAAATATAAATAATGCTATTGACCCATGTGTATGTAAGACTTTAACACCTTTTGTGCTTCTACCGTATGTATACGTACGGATTATTAGCAGTTTTAGTGCCCGCACCGTATATATACGTACGAGAAATGTCTTACGTGCGGCTACAGTATATAAACGTTTTAGGCAATTCCTAATTCAGCACACCAGTTGGCCACATGCTTTCTTAATTCAGCAGCGAAAGGGTTAAAAGACACAGGGATTTATCAGTCAGATTGTGTCAGAATGTAAAGAGAGTACGTAGCAACATCACTGCAGCTAGTATAACTGAATATTTTGACAAGCTGGAAGTAGAATTGAGAGACATGAAGCCAGAAAATTTCTTAAATTATGATGAGACCAATTTAACGGATGATCCCGGCCAAACAAGAGTAGTGGTTCGTCGAGGAGCCAAGCATCCTAGTAGAGCCATAGACTTCTCAAAAAGTTCTACATCGATCATGTTTTGTGTGAGCGCAGCAGGTGTGGCATTGCCCCCTTACGTGGTTTATAAGTCCAAGAACTTATATACTGAGTGGGTAGAGGGTGGGCCAAAAGGAGCCCATTATAATCGCTCAACCTCTGGCTGGTTTGATGCTGAAATTTATCAAGATTGGTTTTTGAAGATTGCTGTGCCGTATTTTAAAAAATGTGAGGGTAAGAAGTGTATTATCGGAGACAATTTAGCGTCTCACATTTCGCTGAGAGTTATAGAGGAATGTGAAAAAAATAATATCATGTTCATTCTCCTTCCTCCCAACACAACCCACCTTACTCAACCGCTAGACGTTTCTTTTTTCCGGCCACTAAAAATAAAGTGGAGGCAAACTTTATTAGAGTGGAAAATTAAAAATCGTGGCTGTGTTCCTAAAAGTGTATTTCCAAGCCTTTTGAAAAAAACACTTGAGAATATGGAAGAAAATATGGAAAAGAATATAAGGTCGGGGTTTAGGGCTACGGGTATATATCCATTGAATAGTGAAGAAGTTCTGAAAAATCTAAAATATTATAAAAAAGTTACTCCAGAAATAAATAATGAAGCCATGGAAAATGCATTTGCAAAAATAGTAAAACGCTGTTCTACCAATCAAAAATCTGATAATGGTCCCGATCAACCAGCAAAGAAAAGGAAAAAGCTAAATATTATGCCAGGACAATCTGTGTCGCTTACCGCTTTAATTTCTGAAGACAGCAGCAGTGCTGACCCTGGTCAAAACACACGAGACAATTTAATGGAGGCTGAAGATAAAGATATTTCTATTGCTAATTCTGAAAGTGAAGACGAGGCAGCAACTAGTGTTGAATTGCCGGTTGACATTTTAGAAAACGGCATGTTCATTAAAGCCAGATTTATTTACAGCAAAGGTACAAAAAAGGAAGTAGAGAAATTTTTTGTTTGCAAAATATTATGTATGAAAAAAAGTGAAATACAAGTGGACTGTCTACGAAACTACAAAGAAAAGAAAGACATCTTTATATTTCCCCAAGTTCGTGATATTACTGAAATAAACATAAATCAAGTGGTATGCAGATTAAAGGACCCTGATATAAACCGAGGACGTCATATTTTCGAAAATGATATTGTACTGTAGCTTTTTTATGGTTTTTGCAACTTGTGCAATGTTATGCAATGTTACATGTTTATTTTGTTACCATAGAATCACTAAGAATAAAGTTTTTATTTTCACATCATTAAATAAGTCTATATTTTTTATTTAAATATCGTTTTCTTGAATTTACATTTTTTTTAATATAAAATAAGTGTCTCAAGTAACCCCTACAATGGATAACTTGAGCCAGTATATGTTTTTTCATGATAAAAAACCTCTGTCTCAAGTTGCCCCACAATAAGGGTAACTTGAGACACCATAAAATGGAAAAAAAAATCGAAATTGATGTATGTATGAAAAGTTGGAGTAGTTTTCTGTTTCTGTATACTTTTTAGATTATTGTAACAGAAAATAAAATCGATCCGATTGCAATTAACTTGGTTATTAGGAAATTGTCACAAAATCGTCTCAAGTAGCCCCATCTTACGGTAACCTTCCATTTAATGCTGATTGTATAAGTAAAATATTGTGCAATCAATAAGAATCAACAGCTGTGACATCCAGCGGTCAAAGATGATACTTGTAGTGTGTGTTCGGCGAATTGCTGTCCCTGTCTCCATTGTCTGAGGATAAAGTGTTACGACTAATGTCCAGTAGATGGTGCAGGTAGTACTTTATTATATTAAACAGAAACATTATTTATCTTAAAGATGTCTAAAATCTAAAATGACTTTACTCCGTATGATACAACGAATGGGAGATAAAAAAGAACATGAAAGTATGATAAAAAGCTTTTATTTAAAATGATATTTCACACAGTTTAATATTAATAGGAAGTACATTGATGTAGTTCCTAGCAGAAAAAAGTAAGTTTCGTTGGTTGCAATGCCGATTTACAATTTTCTTGTGAATTTTGAAAGATATTCTTTTATTATCGAGGATAATGAATTTTATATTTTACCAACAACATTCAATAAAATGTAAAGTCCATTTTGCAAAATCGGTAATGCAGAAGACAGTGAAAATATTTCTAATAATTACAATAAACAAAAAGCACTTAACTAAAAAGTATTAAAGGTAATAAATACATATAGTACATTGACCTAGTAGGTACAAAACACATTTCGTCATTAATTTAAATAAAACTGGTGTTAGTGGAACAATTTTTCTAAAATGTTAAAAATATACTTATTTCGAAAAAAAAAACATAAGCAGCGATATTATGATTTGTTCTCAAATTTTGACTACAAAATTTCTTGAATTTTGATTTTGTTCCTTCTTTAAACTTCTTGAATCATTTGAGTGAACTTCAACAACTGGAAAGGTTTTATGAAAATTGGCAGCCATAACACACTTGCTGCGTAAGGACAATTTTTTCAATAATAATAAAAGAAAATTCTAGATTCGTTATTGTATGGAATCTGTTTCTAAAATTTTTATATCCATTTTGGATGAACTAAAGAGTTTTCGGATCGTCACTACCAGGAGCGCAGAAATGCATAAGCAGTGTTGAAATTAGTGTTTTTGGTATAAATTTATCTCTGACTGGCGACATCTATTAACAGATGGTGAAGATGTAAATCCATTGAATCATAATTATAACTATGATTTTTATATTGTTATTCAATGAATTTACATCTTCAGCATATGTGGATAGATGTCGCTAGTCTTAGATAAATTTATATCAAGAACACTAATTTCAAACACTGCTTTTGCATTTCTGCGCTCCTGGTAGTAACGATCCGAAAACTCTTTAGTTCATCCAAAATGGATATATAACAATTTTAGAAGCAGCTTCCATATAAGTAAGTACGTGTGTACTCGATACAATAACGAATCTAGAATTTTCTTTTATTATTATTATTATTGAAAAAATGGTCCTTACGCAGCATGTGTGTTATGGATGCGAATTTTCATAAAACATTTCAATATTTGAAGTTCACTCAAATGATTTTTAAGTTTAAAGAAGGAACTCAAGATTCAAGAAATTTTATGTCAAAATTTGAGAAGAAATCAGAATATCCCTGTTTGTGTTTTTTTTTCTTCCAAATAAGAGTATATTTTTAACAACATTTTAGAAAAATGTTCCACTAACACCAGTTTTATTTAAATGAGTGTTTGTACCTACTAGGTTCGGTACCTACCTATATATTTTATTACCTTTACCTTTAATACTTTTTACTTAAGTGCTTTTTGTTTATTGTAATTATTAGAAATATTTTCACTGTCTTCTGCATTACCGATTTTGCAGAATGTACTTTAAATTTTATTGAATGTTGTTGGTAAAATATAAAATTCATTATCCCTGATAATAAAAGAATATCTTTCAAAATTCACAAGAAATTTATAAATCGGCATTGCAATCAACGAAACTTACTTTTTTCTGCTACTAAATCAATGTACTTCCTATAAATATTAAACTGTGTGAAATATCATTTTAAATAAAATCATTTTCACCATACTTTCATGTTCTTTTTTATCTCCCATTCGATGTATCATACGGAGTAAAATGATTTAAGTTTAGACATTTTTAAAATAAATAATGTTTCTGTTTAATATATTAAAAGAAACTCTGGACGCAGCAAGTGCGTTATGATAGTGAATTTTCATAAAAATGTATTTAATAACAAATATGTGTGTTTTTAAGAAAGCAGGCATCAAATTTGGTTACCAGTATAACCTATATAGTAAAAACAATGTGCCATGTTTCATCAAAATAACTTTATTGTTTGAAAATGTAAAAAAATTTCCGAAAGTAAACTTAAAGTGTTCCCGAAAAAACTCGATTTTTGGTCAACCTTATAGGTTAATAGCAAATTGAGCTATTCAAATATTAAGCATTTGATCAAAATTCGCTACCATAACGCACTTACTGCGTCCAGGTTTTTTTTCTTACAAACATGCATTATATTTCGATGGAAAATGCAAAAATGCAATAGCATAAGGCATGTTTGATTAAAAAAAAGGAAATTTGTATCACCAACGACTTATGGGCCATCCTGTGATTGTAGAAATATTATTTTAAGATGTAGCTCAAGACACCCTATAATTAATATATACAAAAATTTTTCATATCTTATATAATAACGGATATATTGATCTTTATTGATTTTTTACGAAAATTCGACAAAAATTATATATCATTAAACGATAAACTCCATAGCTAATAAGGCTACTGCCAAGCATCAGAGACAGGGTCTATTTGAAATGAATTTTCTGGAAACATTTTAGTAAAATGAAGGACAATGACGGTTGAAACTAAGACTTCAGAGTTTGTAAAACATTCTTCTCGAGACATTTTATTTCTATAGCCCGTATTAGATTCAAGTTATTTGCCTAAATGTTGCCAATTTTGACATTTTAAATCGCCACTTTGACGTTTTGAGGAAAACCCCAATTTATTTTTCTTTAAATGCCTATAACTTTTTTGTCTTTTGACCTACATAGCTAAATTTTTGTAGATACCTTACCTATAAGGATGTAGACCTATGTACCAAATTTGGTTGTCCTTACTTTGTTAATTCCGGAGATATAAATTTTTTTCGAAAGAAAACACAAAATTTTCCGGGAAAACCTGGGCAGATTTTTCTGGCTAACGAACTTATCCAAGCCATTTGCAAAAGGAATTTTTTCACCAAATTTAATCAAAATCGGCCCATTATTTTTTGAGTTATCGGTGTGATACATATATATATATATATATATATATATATATATATATATATATATATATATATATATATATATATATATATATATATATATATATATATATATATATATATATATATATATATATATATATATATATATATATATATATATATATATATATATATATATATATATAAACATATAATAAAAGTCTGGACGCAGCAAGTGCGTTATGGTAGTGAATTTTCATAGAAATGATCTGGCACAAAATATTTTATTATAACTTTTTTTTCCTGTAACATAGAAATCTTAATTTTGGTGTATAGTTTACTTTTTATATCGTAAACCTACCTACCAAATTTGGTTATCATAGATTTTTTATTTTTTAAGATAAAAAATTTTTTCAAATGAAAACTCAAAATTTTTCCGGAAAACCTCGTCTGATTTTTTTGATTAACGAACTTGTCAAATCCATTTACAAAAGGAAGGTACATGCCAAATTTTATCAAAATCGGCCTATTATTCTTTGAGATAAAATTTTTTTTCGAATTAAAACTCAAAATTTTCCTGGAAAACCTCGTCAGATTTTCCTGACTAACAAACCTGTCAAAGCCATTAACAAAGGGAAGGTACATGCCAAATTTTATTAAAATCGGCTTATTACTTTTTGAGATAAGAATTTTTTTTGAATGACAACTCAAAATTTTCCCGGAAAACCTCGTCCGATTTTCCTGACTAACGAACTTATCCAAGCCATTTACAAAAGAAACGTACATGCCAAATTTTATCAAAATCGGCCCATTATTTTTTGAGTTATCGGTGTGATATATATATATATATATATATATATATATATATATATATATATATATATATATATATATATATATATATATATATATATATATATATATATATATATATATATATATATATATATGTATATATATATATATAAACATATAAAAATTGAAACTGACCCCGGATATGGGTTCTAGGGGTCCTAGATCGCGCTCATTTGAAGAAATTTTTTCCTAATTCAAAAGTCGAGATCTCCTCATTAGTGAATTTTTTCTAAGAAAATTCACTAAAAATTGAAACTGACCCCGGATATGTTTTCTGGGGGGCCTAATTAGCGCTCATTTGAAGACATTTTTACAAAATTCAAAAGTCGGGATCTCCTCATTAGTGAATTTTTTTTAAGAAAATTCACTAAAAGTACCACCTGCACCATCTACTGGACACTAGCCGTAACACATCTCAGTCAATTCCCAATTACACAGCACACACTACAAGCAAATACTATATAATGACAAGCGGTCCACAAACGAGTGCTAGTATCTTCTTTCGACCGCTAGATGTCAGAGCTGTTGATTCTTGTTAGATGTTCTTATTCATTGCGTGGCATTGATTGCACAATAATTTACTTATACAATCGGCATTATATGAAAGGTTATCATTAACTACGACACTATTTGCTGATGCGATTGCAAACAATTATTTTCATAAAAAATTGGATAATTGCTGTTTTCTTATCTCCATTGCAAATGTAGGTCTCAGCCAATCACAAACTTTATCTTGGTACGAGCGTATCAATGGACCGTGTGTAGTTTGTATTCAATGGACATTAAACATATTAATGATTTAAAATTACCTTTATAATTATTAACTGAACTTAAAACTTCTAGCATCTAGTCTTAGCAATTGTCCTGTACCTAAACTTTTTCTTATCGTAATGACCTTAAAGCTTTACTTTCACTGGTATAATACTATATTCAATTCTAATTGTATCAGAAAATATTACAATTGTTAGTCAATGGATTTACATTTTTTGTAACTGTTGATAGATGTCGCTGGTTATATTTATATCAAAAACGTTAACTTCAAACACTGCTTCTTCGTTTCTGTACTCCTGATCGGAGGGATCCGAAAACTGTCTAGTTCATCAATCTGTGTGTAATTTGGTAGGTAACTAACTATATGATTGATGCAAAATATTTTGGACAAGCCTAAGACTTTAAAAAACATTTGTTTATTAGTGAATTTTATTTTAAAAAAAAATCACTATTAGAGACGTATCGATGGTGAGACTTTGCAAAAATTTTTCCAAATGAGCGCGAACTAGGACCCCTAGAACCCATATCCGGGGCCAGTTTCAATTGTTATATGTTTATATATATATATATATATATATATATATATATATATATATATATATATATATATATATATATATATATATATATATATATATATATATATAATCGATAACTCAAAAAATAACTAACCGATTTCGATGAAACTTGGCAGGTGCCTTTCTTTTATTGAAGGCTTGGATGAGTTCGTTAGCCAAGAAAATCGAACAAGGTTTTCCGGGAAAATTTTGAGTTTTCTTTAAAAAAAAAAATTTTTCTCCGAAAATTACAAATCTATTTTAATGAAATTTGGTGTATATATTGCCTTCGGAAAGCCCTTATTAAACACCGAAACTCAACGTTCTAAGTTTATAGAAAATTGAGTTATTCAAATTTGAAGCATTTAATAAAAATTCACTACCATAACGCACTTGCTGCGTCCCGAAATTTTTTTCCAATGGTTCGGGAGTAATTAATTATTTTCAGGAGAATGATTTTTTGGGAAAAATGTTACATGTGTCAAAACTATGACAGGTATGTGTTGACAATACGTTCTGAACTTAGAATTTAACACAGAATCCAAGTATGTAATCAAGATTGGGTATTTATGTTTAAAAAAATTCGGTACGCAGCGTTATAGTAGTAAATTTTCAGAAGAATTGAACAGTGTAAGATATTAAAACTAATTATTTAAATTTAAATGGACCTTGGAGATGGGTTTTAGAGTATCAGCGATTATTTGAAAAAAAATATATTTTATATGGATCTAGAAAGTTAAAATTTGGTCTTGGTTTTTGAGTCGTAGTTAGCGGTTATTTGAAAAAAATTGTTTTATATGGAGCTAAAAAATAAAAATTTGTTATATATAATATGTAAGTACTGCAATTGTGTTTAAAAAAGTGTGTTAGAAATTTCAGTTACATAAGTTTTTCAGAAAAAAATAATTATTTACAAAGGCAATGTACCTGTCAAATTATAAATATCGCAGGTATTTTTCCTTATTAATTGCTTGGATGGTTTTGTTTTAGTCAAAGTCAACCCATCCAGTTTTTACAAACAATAAACAACAAAAAAGGTTTTCTAAAACAAATTTGTAGTTATCCGCGAAGATAATTATGTTATTTTTCTTTAATTTAGTACCCACGCTGCGTTTACATAGGTGTTACTCAGTAGCGGCTCGTGCCTTAATGCATTGGGGGTGCGCAAGAAAAAAAAAGGGCTCGCCTATTTTTCCCCGAAAATGTATTATAAAAAACCTACTTACTAAACTTAATAATTAACTATTTACCAAGTTTCTCTCTAGTTAGTTATGGTAGTTAAAAAGTCCTTTCCTTTGATAATTACTAACACAAATCACAATTCTGTCAACACTCAGCATTCACTTTAGTTTATAAGTTATAACATAACAGACCTATACTTAGTCCTTATACGAAAAATCCCTATGTCTATTTTTGATAGCCACAAACTGTTCTAAAACTCTTTCATCAAAGTTCGGTATTTCAAATACAAAGTCCCTGTTTATTGCCAACATTGCTAGCGCATTAAGTCGATCATTCGACATGCTATTCACGAGTAGTTCTATTCCTTCTACTAACACTATATTTAATTATATCATTTCTGAACTTAATGGCCGCCCTTCATCATGTTTGTTAAAATCGCCGATCTTTCGCATTGGTTTTTGTCGTTAAAGTCAATTTTTCTGGCATTATGCAGAGGTATTATTACACGCCCCCTGGCACAATGGATGAAGTTGTGACCTGTGAAAACCTTCATGTATAGTTTCGAGTTCAATTTTTTGAGAATTGTTCAAATTTTCCCCTGAGGATGACCTCTTTGAGTGTCGAAACGCGTCGGGAGTAAGAGAAATCTTAAGTAAATTTTGGTGTCTGGAGGAGAAGCCGCTACATTCAACGTTTAATTATATTTAATTATTGTTGTTTTAATTACGTAATATTTTGCTGTATACAAATCAATAACATTGCTTTAAGAAAGTAAGTACGGTCCTGGCGATAAAATGAGCGATTACGCCTGTGATTCGAGAACAGCATAACTGTATGCCGAGTCCCACCCTGGTCCGTTAAGCTGGAGCGATGTGGGCAAGGTCAAATATTCTATTCTCACAACATCAAAGGGCCGCCCTACAAGATTCAGTGCTGGGTCTTATTATGTTGTGCTGCAAGTGTGAAATTTTAAATCGCACAATGGGATTGCTTATTCGGTCGTTTTTGAAGAAGATAGTCAATCATTTCGCATTGAAATTTCCCATTTAGTTAGAGCGCCGAAGAATACACACCAACGCAGGACTCAGTGTATATGGATGTAACCATCAACACACTATACTTATTCTGATTCTGTATTAATGGCTGCCGACTCTGCGATCCTCGATATACTAATTTTATTTGCATTTGTAGAATGCAGGAGGTAAACAAAAATAATAAAAATTTATGAAAATATAGCATAGCAATATTATTTTTTCCCCGGCAGGCGGCAGTGCGTGCGCACTTATTGCGGAGCCGCCCCTGCTATACTTCTTCTGTTTCTGTATTAATGGTTGCCGACTCTGCGATCCTCGATATACTAATTTTGTTTGTATATGTAAAATGCAGGAGGTAAAAAAATAAAAATTTATTAAAATATAGCATAGCAAAAATATTATGTTTTACCCGGCAGGGGACAGTGCGCGCGCACGGGCTCACTTATTGAGGAGCCGCCACTGGTGTTACTATGGTTCAAGATTGAAGATTTTGGCTTTATGGGAAATTTATTGAGCTATCAGATTTGAAATATTTTTACGAAAATTTTCTACCATAACATAAAAAACTTTTTTTGTTTATTGTTTGCAAAAGCTAATTGGGTTGACTAAAACAAAACCATCCAAGCAATTAATTTATTAAATCCGGTGACAAGGCCAGACTTGAAAAGGTCAAAGCTCACAAAAAGCTTCTACACAATCCCAGTCAAGAAAACCGTCAAGCATTTAACGACGCAAGAAACCGCTATAACTGAATTCTTTCTGAGGCAAAAAAACTCGTTTAATAACCACATCAAAAACAAAGTCCTCTTAAGCTCCAGCGGCAGCAAACCCTTCTGAACTCTAGCTAAATCTATTGCGAATAATTTCTGCAAGAGCAGGTTCTCATCTCTTGTCTCAGGGGATGAAATTGTTTCTACCGCCCTGGGCAAGGCTGAACTTTTTGCCTCGTTGTTCGCCGGCAATTATATTCTCAACCCACCTCCAAATGTTCAACCACCAACAGCCCCCAATGTCGCGCATAAAATGACGGATATCATTTTCAAAACTGAAAAGGTACGAAAGATGCACCAGAACTTGCTCCTGTCCTGACTCGTCTGTTTCAGACATCTTACAATAGAGGCATATTCCCTAGTAACTGGAAAACTGCTCGAGTACAACCCGTCCCCAAGAAAGGATCGAAAGCGCTTCCTAGCAACTACAGGCCTATTTCTCTCCTTTCAGTCATCTCTAAAGTGATGGAAAAGTATATAAACACCGAATTACTAAAATTTCTTGAAGAACACAGTCTAATCCGCCACAGGCAGTATGGATTCCGACAGCGCAGATCAACTGCCGACCTCTTTTCCTTTGTCACCCATTCTTGGAACAAGTCTATGAAACTACACGGCGAATCCCAGATTGTCGCTCTAGACATATCCAAAGCATTCGACCAGGTCTGGCACGCAGCGCTGCTTAATAAACTACCGGCCTGTGGCCTACCACCAAAACTCTGTACGTGGACAGCAAATTTCCTCTCCAACCGGAGCATTTCTATTGTCGTGGATGGCCATTCCTCTAAACTGTATCCAATTAATGCAAGAGTTCCTCAAGGTTCAGCTTTAGCCCCTACTTTGTTTCTTCTCCACATCAATGACCTCCTGTCTAGCACATACAACCCAGTTCAGTTATGCGGACGACAGCACTCTCCACTCAAACATACAATATTCTAAGCCTGTCTCTTTAGCCCAATTTGATGAGGATCGCAGACTCATGGAGGGTTCTATCTCCGTGGATCTCCAAAAAATATTAGACTTGGGAAGTAGAAATCTTGTAGAATTCAACCACGCCAAATCACAGTCTTGCTTTCTTTCTCATAAGAGATACACCAGCCCTAGACCCATCACAATAAACAACCAAGTTATTCAAAGTAATGAGTCCTTTTCACTTGTTGGCATTTCTGTGGATCAAAATCTTAATTGGCACCAACATGTCACATCAACTGCAGAAGCGGCTGCTAAGAAATTAGGTTTCCTCTTCGGGGCTCACAAATACTTTTCACCAGCTAATCTCTATACCTTATATACTTCACAAATAAGACCAAACCTCGAATACTGCTCCCACATCTGGGGTGCTGCTGCCGCTTCTAAACTCGCTATCCTGGACTCCATTCAGAAGAGAGCTATACGTCTCATCGGTGACCCTACCCTCACCCAAAGGCTGCCATCCCTTGCCCACCGACGAGCCGTTGGTGACCTCTCTCTGTTTAATAGATATCTGCACGGGCACTGCTCAGAGGAGCTTTCTTCCATAGTTACTCCACCTGCTGCCCCCAACAGATCTACCAGGGGAACAGAACGAATGCACCCTTTTACTGTCCAGGTCACCAGACATAGAACATCTTGTTATGCCCGCTCATTTGCCCCGAGGACTTCCAAGTTGTGGAATTCCTTGCCGGCACATGTTTTTCCTTCTCCCCCGAACCTCCAAAGTCCAGAATTAACAAGTTGCCTCTTTCCTCATTGTCGACACCCACGGTACGATAGTATTTAGGCTGTAAGCCTTCGTGGTGTGTTGTTGAAATTAAAAAAAAAATAAGGAAAAATACCAGCCATATTTATAATTTGACAGGTACATTCCCATTGTAAATAATTTTTTTTCTGAAAAACTCTTGTAACTTTGAGCTGTCCTCTGCTAAGATTTAGCAGCTCCACAGCTCTCTCTAAACTGGGTTCGTCAATTGGTGACTACCCATGTCTGAGCCCTGAACAGTCTACCCAGTACACTTGTGTTCGTTTTATGTATTCACTTACTACAGTCAGTATTTTATGTTCTTTGAAAAGCACTTTCCAGCTATCTAATTGATCAACATTATTTAAAATTCTAACAGCCTTTTTTTGCTAGATGCAGGACTCTGTGAAGCTCATTTGATGAGCCCCAAACCAGAACCCCATAGATGAAAATTTGCAAAATATGCTACTCTAGCCGCCAGGTAACTTGAACGCCTCATTAGCTTTCAAATTGCATACACCACCCTTGACAGTCTAGAACATAAATCTTGTACATGCTGAAACCACTTAAGAATGTAGGTTTCTTCTTTTATTGTTTTTCTGTTTACAGTTTCACATGCAATGATTTCTTTCTGTACTTTAACATTTCCCCGACTATGGCTAATCACCGACGCCAGGGAGCAGTTTCACCTCACTATCTTGAAAATTTTGCCGAACCCCTGCCTTTCTGTAAGGAAAGTAGGGACATTTAATGTGCTCAACATCACATGTACACACGACCGATGGCTTAACGCCCCCTCCGAAGATCAAAACGTGCAAACATTCAACTTGCTCAAATACAATGCCACAACCTCGGTTGATGTTAATTTTACAGTATGTACTGAAAAAGTGAAACCCTGGGAATCGAACCCAGTACCCTTCGGTTCAAAGGCACACGTTCTTACCTCTGGACCACCAAGGCTCCCTTATTGATACTAAAATTAAACTTAATTTGTTACCTCCTTCAAAGAAAATCTTTAAGTACAAGAACCGTGGTATATTGTGATTGACCTCAGGTGGATACAGATCTGCTCAATGGTGAGGTCACAAATGCCTATAACCCCTACCCTAAAGTAGCTATCTATCGGATTATCAAATTTTGCCGAACCCCTGCCTTTCTGTAAGAAATGTAGGGACATTTAGTGTGCCCAACATCGCATGTACACACGACCGATGGCTTAACGCCCCCTCTGAAGATCAAAACGTGGAAACATTCAACTTGCTCAAATACAATGCCACAACCTCGGTTGATGTTAATTGTACAGTATGTACTGAAAAAGTGAAAGTGGAACCTTGGGAATCAAACCCAGTACCCTTCGGTTAGAGACACACGTTCTTACCTCTGGACCACCAAGACTCCCTTATAGATACTAAAATTAAAACTAAATTTGTTACCTCCTTCAAAGAAAAGCTTTAAGTACAAGAACAGTGGTATATTGTGATTGACCTCCGGTGGATATAGATCTGTTCAATGGTGAGGTCACAATTGCCTATAACGCCCTACCCTAAAGTAGCTATCTATCAGATTGTCAAATTTATTAAGATTAGCAGCACCGTTTAGGAGGTTGGCAGATCTGGATGTAGTTTGATACTCACGTTCTCTTTTTTTGTTTGCTTCGCACTGCCAATAGTCCTATATTTATGGGCTCTCCAGACTAGTGCCAGGTTACATAGAAATTTAGATATCTAGATAAAAGTTAGTAAGAAGTAATTGTTTGCGCCGACGTCAAAAGAAAGGAGATAGTAGGGAGGAATTTCTCTTCAATTAAACAGATATGTTAATATAACAAAATATATAAATTTATTCATGTTAATTAAATTTGGAATAGCAAATAAAATGAAATAAAAGTTGTTGGTAAATCTCAAATAAACATTAATTGCACATAATGATCTTATTATCTGCATAAGCAACAACCAAACGTTGGTTTTTCGGGTTGATAGGTACAGCCTTGTATCTAGGTAACTTGCAATATTTTATCCATTTTTTTTTGTTTTTTGATGTCCATATTACTATGTTACTTAAAGGATCAGCTGCTACCAAATATTTACTGCATGAAGGAACTATCAAAAATGTAACAGGGTCTTCCAAATCTTTACTTATATCCAGTGTTTCCTTTTCTTCAACAAGGCTTTCTTTCAGAGTATATATTTCAATAGATTTGGATTCCTGTGCTAGTATCAATTGTTTGTTGTTAGGTGTAAAAACAGCTTGTAGACTAGAAGAATTGCATTCACAACTGTCAATATTTAAAAGTTTTGGTAAGTTGTAATCTTCCATTTGCAATTGAAACAGTTTAGTACCAGACCTCCAACTGTACACCACATATTTTCCATTGTTTGAGATAGCTGAACAAACAATCCCTTCTTTTTTCTCTTTTCCTGATCCAGTTTTCAGTCTTCTGTAAAACAAGTTTTCTGGCTTTTTCACAACTGGCAATAACCCTGTCTTACTGTTTTCTTTCTCTTCAGTTTCACCTAAGCTCCATAACTCCAAGTGATTAGAATGGCTCAACAAGATACATTTTGCTTCCTTAACCAGAGAAATAGATGAATTTTGTAAAAGCTGAGTAAAAGCTGTACCACCAAGCAATTTCCTTCGTCCTTTCGTCGTTAAACAAATCATCAAACTGTTGTTTTAAGGTTTTAGTATTTAACACCGACTGACCACACCTGCCTCTAAAACTACGAAACAATAATAATACTTTTAAAACCTTGGAGAAAAGTTGTGGGTTCAGATACTTACATATTTTACAAG
Organism: Tillus elongatus; assembly: GCA_964006375.1. Lineage (NCBI taxonomy): Eukaryota > Metazoa > Arthropoda > Insecta > Coleoptera > Cleridae > Tillus > Tillus elongatus. The sequence goes on along the minus strand of OZ023270.1, from coordinate 107,082,258 downwards.
GTTCCAAGCAATTTCTTTCCTCCTTAAACCTTGTTCACAACACCGAAGTGCGTGAGAGTTTTGAGGTACTGTGAGACACCTACTCACTAAAACTCCCTCCCATGAAGTACCTTTTCAGTGGTAACAGTTTTGCTGGATATATAAACAGCTTCTGATTCATCTGAAAACTAGCCGCTTTCGTATTTTCTCCTAGTCTAATCGAAACATAATAGCCCCTGATGTTTCCGATTATCTCCTCTATCTTGCCTATCTGTTGTTTATTTTCTAGATAAATAGGTGCATTAAAGAAAGGCACATCTTCTAGCTCCACTTTACAAATGAGATCATCCTGACAGGGATAATCAAAATAACCAAGAGGAATCACTTCTTCGCCAGTAATTATTATGGATTTTCTAATTGCCAAAACAGACTCTTACAATCGATAGGACACAATTTCAACTGCCACTCATTACATGCGAATGGTTTTGCATTATGTTATGTCAGCATGCAATGCTCTCTTCTTGTTTTTAAATCATAAACTATAATATGATCATCAGTACCACCCGATGCTAAATAGTTTGCTGAACATGCAACACTTCCACTGTGGTCATGAACAGCAAACCTTTGTGAAATTTCACCAGACTTAGAATTAAAAACATATCCTAAGAGATACTCTTCGTAGGTGCCACATATTATCTCAAAACTTTTAGATTTTCCCATTTTGTTTTTCGAATATTTTGTCAAGTAACAACAATTATAGCATCGAACAAATTATAACTCTTTAGCTTCAGACTTAAACCACAATAATGAGAGCGATATAATGTATTTACAACTTTAAATGAAAACTTAAAAAACATTGTTTCATGGAGAAGGGTGGTGTTCGACATGATTACTATGTCGAGCACATCGGGGCGACCCGCACTGCCGAAGTGTGTAGGTCTTTGAGGAGCGTCAACCATGCAGTTTGCATGGTTGACGACATAGGATTGAAGGATTTTCCCATTTGTGTTGGCATTACGAGAATGCCATTTTTTGCTAATTCTTTGACCTCTTTTTCCTTTTTGTATGTTGTAACTTGTGATGTACATTGTTTTCCTCCTCTTTTATGACTACAACAGCTCCACGTTTATGTTGTTGAACACTTTGTACCTGAACATCATTGGATTGATTTTGTTCTTTAATATGATTTTGTGTTACAATACACAGACATGTAATTCTACTTTTTTCGCTCATATTTCCACACAAAAACAGGGGCCTGATTTTTTGTTTCTTTCTTAATTTTGTTGGGTGGGAGAATATATTTCTTGCTGACTAAATGTCTCTCAACCTCAATTTTTTGCTGAATAATGGCTAATTCTTTTTCCCTATTAATTCGTTTTCCTAGTGCATTATAAAGGACTTTCTTCTGGTTTGTTGCTTCTTTGATATATTCTACATTAACATCAGGAAGTTCTCTTTCGCTCAGTTGTTGATTAATAGAGTTATCACCTCGAGATTCTAGATTATCATTAAAATATATATGTTTATTTCTAAGATTATGTTTAATACTGGACATATGAAGCTGAGCTTGCAACTTTTCAATCTTCTGTTCCTGTGTCCTTTTACCAACTATATATTTATAATCTTGTGTTCTCATCAATTTGATTTGTTCGGGTGTGTCTTCATCTTCACTCTGTTTTTCAAAATGTATTCCCTTTTCTATTTTTGAATTAATCATGTGGTGATAAAATTCATCTGGATCTTTATTCAAGGCTCTTTTCTTCAAAACTTCAAATCATCAAACTGTTGTTTTAAGGTTTTAGTATTTAACGCTGACTGACCACACCTGTCTTCAAAACTACGAAACAAATAAAATACTTTTAAAACCTTGGAGAAAAGTTGTGGGTTTGGGTACTTACATATTTTAAGAGGTTCCAAGCAATTTCCTTCGTCCTTTCGTCGTTAAACAAATTATCAAACTGTTGTTTTAAGGTTTTGGTATTAAACACAGACTGATCACACCTGTCTCTAAAACTATGAAAAAATAATAATTATTTTAAAATCTTGGAGAAAAGTTGTGGGTTTGGATACTTACATATTTTATGAGGTTCCAAGCAATTTCCTTCGTCCTTTAACGCCGACTGATCGCACCTGGGAGTTTCGGATTGGTTGGAAGACGGATTTTGGTTTCCTGGACTAGAATAACGTCCCGTTTTAAGCGTTGGGTGAATTCTTGAAGCTCATTTCTTTTGCAGGCTTTTTCTTCGAGAAGTCATTTACTTCTCTGCCATTTAGGGTTGATATATATATATATATATATATATATATATATATATATATATATATATATATATATATATATATATATATATATATATATATATATATATATATATATATATATATATATATTTGAAAGTGGTAAGTCATTTAATCATCAACAGTCTTAAGCAATATATTAACTAAACAAATAGGTGTTGCTCATTCTTTGACCTCTTTTTTTCTTTTTGTATGTTTTGCCTTGTGATGTACATTGTTTTCCTCCTCTTCTATGACTACAACAGCTCCACGTTTATGTTGTTGAACACTTTGTACCTGAACATCATTGGATTCATTTTCGTTGTCTTCAACTTTTTCTTCTTTAATATGATTTTGTGTTACAATACACAGACATGTAATTCTACATCTGGTATTCTGCCTGACAATCTCTTCCATATCCTTCCTCTTTGTTTCTTAAGTTTGTTTGCCCTCTCAAAAGCAAGTCTTTCATGCAAGTGGATCCACTTAAATCCGGGTAAGTATATAATATTCCAGAGGCTGTCGTATTGTTTCGAGAACTGATTTGCTTATTGTTCAATAATAGGGCTACTTTTTTGGCCAGAGATTTTCGCTCAAATTCTACCCAACCCTCTGAATACCTGCTAGCTACAGTGCGCTTCTTTTTCTTTTCTGTATCTGCACCTGATTCGCCTTGTTGTAAATAAACTCTTCCAACGATGCCGAACTCGCTGAATAATTCTTTTATTTTAGAAACGTTCATGTAAAGAGGAATGGTTGATAAATATATGACCCCCTATTTTGGTGGTTTTATGGGTTTGTTTTCAACAGTCTCGACTTGTTTACTGCACATTGGGTCTTCCCTGCTTTCTTATTCTCCAGCTGTCATCATTGATACTGCACATTGGGCTGCCCCTGCTTTCTTCTTCTCCAGCTGTCATCATTGATACTGCACATTGGGTCTTCCCTGCTTTCTTCTTCTCCAGCTGTCATCATTGATACTGCACATTGGGCCGTCCCTGCTTTCTTCTTCTCCAGCTGTCATCAATGATACCGCACATTGGGTCTTCCCTGCCTTCTTCTTCTCCAGCTGTCATCATTGCTACTGCACATTGGGCCGTCCCTGCTTTCTTCTTCTCCAGCTGTCATCATTGATATTTTTTAATTTTGGAGAAAACTCAACATCAGGAAAGTCTTCGCTGAAATAATTTTGTTTCACATTATCTTTATCTGGAAGAAACCGTGTAGGTTTGAAATAATCTTTTGCAGGTGTCTCATAAATATTGATACTTTATCAAAATTCTTTGGTGTGACTTGGAGAATTGGAAGAAGTCTTTTTTTTGACTTAATAATAAAATGTATTTAGATAAAAATCTATTGCAGATATTATTTTTCTACAACTGCATCCTTTTTATAGTTCACACTCACCCCGCTAGTCATTGTATTCCAAGACATGTTGCCTAATTTTAGAGCTATCAACCCATGTAACAAAGTCGTCTAGTGTTCTGGTAACCAGATATGCTGGATCTAAAACTAGTTCAGTTCCCACTCTCATGTGATCTTGTTCAATGAGTTTAATAGCACCCTTGATTGTCTCTGACATTTAATTTCACACCATCACCACAGGTGATGGCCTTCTGCAAAATGAAGAGGCCGTTACTTTTTCTGTTACACTTAAATCCCATCGATTGAGAATCAAACCCATTGCATACAATTTCTCCAGTAATCTGTCACTGCATTCTGTTTGAAAGGGATGGCCTGAGTCGACTTCTTTCATTTTTCTTGCTAAATCCCTTCTCTTTTCTGTACATAATATTTTTTTCAAAATTTTTACTTCATGTAAATTATTATCAACTTGCCATGAAATAAAATCTACTTTTCTTAAAAGTTTATCATGACACTTAAGCTTACGAACCATTGTGTAACCATTGAATGGACAGTTGTTTGCATAGGTCTTTTTTGTCTTCCTTTTGGACACTTTCTGAAATTTCTTCATATTTAACCTTTTTAGAATTATGATTTTTGTTTGACTCAGCTTTCCTCTTTTTATTACCTACCACATGAGTAGGTAGGTAGATAGTTCCTTAGTTTCAACTTCCAGATCAGATTGTCCAGAATCTTCTTCAGAGGAGTCAAATTCTTCACCCTACAAAATATACAAAACAATTTATTTAGGTTATGTGCAGATGACTTGAAGCTGCTTATGAGAGTTACATCGCTGGATGATTGTAGAAATATCTAGACTTGCTCGGCGATCCTTAGGTTAGATTGTGAGTGGTCCATATCGGTCCCTCCACCGCGACCATAAGGTCTATTGTGGCTCACGCCTAATGTCTATATTTCGCCCAACAAATCCAGCCTCCTACAGAGGTCGATAACCTTTGCGGGCGAAAGTTGATCCAGATCCTCTGGAGCAAGCTTTACCTTGCCAAAGAGCAGGTGTCTAGTCCTATCCGCTGCCGGACAGGAACACAGCACGTGCTCTGCTGTTTCGTCATTCTCCATACACAGCCGGCACTCGGTCTCCTGACCGATCCCAATACGGTGCATGTGATGCCGCAAGCGACAGTGTCCTGTATACAGGCCGACTAGAGTACTCAGTTGTTGTCTGTTCAACTCTAGAAGTTTCTTAGCCCTTGACTCAGACAGGCCATTTATGAAGGCCTTAGAGTGAGCTAATCCTGGAAGATTTTGCCAATATTGAATTGTCCTTCTATCTGTCCAGGTCTTTAAGGTGCGTTTTGCTGTGCAAGATGTTATTCCCAGCACCGGTTCTGGTCCGACAAAGTCACACTGGGCACCACTCCTGGCAAGCGCGTCTGCCGCAACGTTGCCATCATGGTCCGAGTGACCCGGTATCCAGACCAGCGACACCTCATTACAGCTGCCCAATTCGTTAAGGGCAGATTTACAACTCCATACCGTCTTTGAATCGCACCGGTAGGAACTAAGAGCCTTTATTGCAGCTTGGCTATCTGCAAATATCTTTATCGATTTGTTTGTGCATAGGTCTTTTAAACTTTCCCTTGCACACATCTCGATGGCATAAACTTCTGCCTGGTGTATGGTTGCGTACTTGCCGAGGCTAGCTGTTAGTCTAGCATCGGTGCTGCCCCCATATGCGCCGGCTCCTACTCCCATATTGGTTTTGGAGCCGTCAGAGTACCAGCAGAGGTCCGCTCTCAACAGGGTCGATTGGTTCCGGTCCCACTCCTCCCTTTCCGGGAGGACGGTCTTGAAAGACAGATCTCTGCTGATTTTTGTAGGCATCAAGTCCGAGACCATTCCCAGAATCCTGTGACAATCACTGTCATCAAGGAGTCCGGACCCCCTCAGACTGACTTCCCTCGGCATGTTATCTGCCGTTTGTATTAGTCTGTACGTTGTCCACCTCGCCACCCTCTCCAGCCATATGTGAAGTGGGGGAATATTGAGGAGGACCTCCAGAGCGACTGATGGTGCGGTGCTTATCGCTCCCGTTATCATCAGTCATGCTTGTCTCTGTAGATGAGCCAGTTTGGCCCTCGCGGTACCACGAAGTACCTTAGGCCACCAAACTATGGCTCCATATGTTATCATAGGTCTGATAACCACTACATAGAGCCAGTACATCTGTTGGGGGTTTGTTCCCCAGTTGTTCCCACAGATTCTCCGGCAGGTCCACAGGGACATCTTAGCCCCGCGGATAACATTTTCTAACTGTCTGTCCCAGTTGAGCTTCTTATCTAGGATAACTCCCAGATATTTTGCTTGGTCCGAAAATGGAATGTTTTCCCCCATAAGATTAGGTGGTTTTAATTTGTCCAACCTTCTTCTGGTGAACGGGACAATGATCGTTTTGCGAGGGTTCACAGACATCTGTTCCCTACGGCACCAATCATTGACTACATTTAGTGCTTCTTGAAGAGTACTAGACAGTTCCTCCTCAGATTTGCCTCTAACCATTATGACAAGATCATCCGCATACGCCTGGACCTCAACCTCCCAGAGTCCGAGGATAGCCAGCAGGTCGTCCACAAAGAGGGACCACAACAGGGGGGATAGAACGCCCCCCTGAGGACACCCTCTCGCAGCCCTAACGCTGACCACCTCTCCCCGTAATGAGGTAATAATGGTCCGATTGTGCAGCATGTTTCCGATCCAGCCACAGATGGTAGGTTCCACCCCCCTAGCGATAGTGGCCTCGTAGAGGGAGATCGGTAATGCATTATTAAATGCTCCTTCTATGTCGAGAAATGCCGCCACCGCAACCTCTCCATTTTCCAGAGAGTGTGTGATCTTCCGACGAGGTTATTGAGCGCTAACTCAGTTGATTTGCCAGTTTGATAGGCATACTGGTGGGTATTTAGGGGGTTCTTGGGTAAGATGTTCCCCCTAATGTGTCCGTCCAGTATTTTTTCCAATCCCTTCAGGAGGAATGATGTAATACTGAGAGGTCTCAGTGAAGTAGGTAGGAGGTCATTACGTCCCAATTTGGGAATGTAAACCCCCCTAACCACCGTCCAGCTGGAAGGAATATAGTTCCAGGCCAGACTGGCTCTGAACAGCCTGATAAGGAAGGGTAGGAGAATCTCCAGTCCCTTTTGTAGTAGGACCGGTACCACCCCATCCTCCCCTGGTGACTTGAATGGCTGGAAATGATTCACAGCACACTCCACTGCCGAGGCTGTAACTATTCTCCGAGCAACTAGCCAGTCCTCCCTTTGGGGGCGTTTAGATCGTCCCTCAGCTGGTAGGACCTCATTGTTGCTCAGGATCAGACAATCTGGGAAGTGTGTGTGTGCTAAGAGCTCTAACGTTTCTTTCCGAGATTCAGTAAAGGAACCATCTGGTCGTTTTATCGATCCCAGTTCCTGTACACGGTCGCGTGAGAGAATCCTGTGGATTCTGGCGCTGCTGGGCAAATTATTAATGTCCCCGCAGAACCTCCTCCAGGACTCCCTCTTAGCGTTCCTGATCTCTTTATTATACTTTGTTAGAGCAGTTTTATATTGCTCCCAGTTGCCTGTAATCTTAGCACGATTGAAGAGACGTCTAACTTCTCTTCGTAGTTTATCGAGGTTATTATTCCACCAAGTAGACCCCCGACTGTCTCTCTTTGACCTCAGTGGACAGTTTTCGTGATAGGCAGAGACCACAGCTTCCCTAACCTGTTCGGCCGCAATCTCGATCTCATCACGATCCCTCACTGTGGGGATTGCGGACCCAAGTCTGCCGGCGAGGGACTGTTTGTATCCCTCCCAATCCGTCCTCCTCGGGTCCCGATACTCTAACACAGGTCTAGGGCCTGTTTCAATTTCAAATAGGATATGGGCATGGTCTGAACATGAGGGTTCAGACGACACCCTCCATTTGAGGTTTTTTGAGCTCAAAAGCCTTGAGCTGATCGTAAGATCTAAAACCTCTCTCCGGTTAGCTGTAAGAAAGGTGGGTTCCGAGCCTATGTTGTTGACAACCAGCTCCTCCCCTAAAATGTATTCAAATAATGATTCACCTCGTCTGTTAGTGTCCGTGCTCCCCCAAGCCAAGTGATGGGAGTTCGCATCACACCCCATTACGAGGTGATAATTGTTCCTCTTGCAGTAGGCGATCAATTTCCGCACCTCTGCTGGAGGTGGTTGTTCTGCATCTCTGTCTCCAGGGAAATAGGCCGAACAGGCCACTACTTCCAGCCTGGTCCCCCCGGATGTGATCACGAGATGGATGGATGCCATGTCCTTGGTGCAGTACTCTGAAAGTGTAAAATACTACAAGTTGTTTCTGATCCAGATACAGGCTCTGGGGTTAGTGCCAGAGCCCACCTCTACTATCTTACCAGAAGTGTTACCCAGCCCTTTTGTTCGTTCCGAATTAGCGGTCCAGGGCTCTTGGAGAAGAGCAATATCTATTTGCTCTTCCTTTAATTTCATGCTAAGGAGGTATGTCGCAGCCTTAGCATGATGCAGATTAGCTTGAATGCACCTTAAGTTGGTGGGCATGGGGGTAGGACTATAGGAATGTATGGAGGAAAAAGGAGTAGTTTAAGGAGCTTAAAGGAAAAGGGAATTATGGTGCAGGTTCCTCCTCCTTTTTAGGAGCTCGATAACCAAGCTCCCTATAGGAGGGTCTACCTTTGGTAGTCGTCCTAGGGGTGGACTTTCCTTTCCCCTGTTTTTTCCCTCTGGAGGTTCCAGTGGAAGGTTGAATCCTGCCCTCCTCTATTGGGTCTGTGTAAGTCGTGTCCATGTTTGGTCCCACGAGCAGCAAGGGAAAATAGGCCTCCATGGAAGAGCCCCGCATCCCATGAATAGGCATTTACACAGGGAGGTCGCCCGGTTTCCCTGGGGAGGGTTAACGTTAGCGACAGAATTACCATCCTGCCAATGCTCGGCCATATCGGCCAGAAGCATCATCGCCTCGGCACCAACCCGCCAACGACCTTGCGATGTGGGTTTTTTATAGAGGAGTCTCCTCGCAATGCCGGCCAATTAAGGCAAGCATTCCCGGCCCTCCTAAGACATGACTAGGAAGGTTACGGTTTGGTTAGTTCATTTAGTTCACGTCTAATAGTAGACGCTATCCAGGGTGCACCACGGGGAGGCGAACTAACTTTACACCCCCGGCGATCCTTAAATAGACGGGTTCCGTCATTTCATGAATCGAGGGAGCGGAATTGCCGGACAGTGCTTATTGATATAGGGTCCTGCCTGACCCGACGGTCAGTTCAGGCAGGACCCTACAGCAATAAGCACCGTCCAGCAATGCCGCTCTCTCAATGCATGAAATGACAGGACCCGTATGCTTAAGGATCGCCGACTTGCTCTATGAGTGGTGCTTACAGAATGGATTGGAACTAAATGTGAGTGAATGTAAGGTCATGACTTTTACAGGTAAAGCTTTTCCTGTTCAGTTTTGAGTATACTGTGCCCTAATTTGTATTGTGATTTTCGTCATCTACACCCTAAAACACGTCTATATACAAAATTTCATAAAAATCGAACACGCGCCCCAAATGTAAACCTTTATCGCGAGTTGAAATTGGGCTTCTAGCTGAAAGAACCACATTTTTGGGACTTTCTTTGAGAAGGCTGGTGACTTGATCGAAACGCGGTCGACTTCTGGTGCTCTTGTACCATTATTGTCTGCCGAGTTTGTGATATCATACTTGTAAAACAGATAATGCACTTCGCGATTAAAATTTAACTGGTCAGTGAAAAACTCGCGACGTGGACACGTGTTCTAGTCGGGGGTCGACTATTGTTAGGTAGTTTGCACTTAACACTGAATATCCTGTAATAGTAAGTAATAAGATACGACAACGGTTCAACAATAATAATGTGATGCATTTAACTATAATAACAATTACAACAACAATACATTAATACATAGGAGAAAACCCACCGAGCGTTGCAGGATGTCTGTTCACTGTCGCGGTTGGTACAGAAAAGGCGAAGAGAGTTGGCTGTTGACTGTGAGATTCTTCTTGCCATGTGGTTACTCATGGAGCAATGTATTTCTCTATTTTGTGTATTGTATGTTGATGCGAACCCAGAATAGAGCCACTACAAATTCTTTGTTTTTTGTTTGTCAGTGTGTCACGTCAAAAAGGAAATGTCAAAATCACATGCATACATCCGTCTTCTTTAATCTTCTACTTGTTGCAATGACATTATACGTCATTGACTTGTTGCCTATTAAGCTGTCCGAGATGCTGTCATCACAATTCTAATATGGCTGCTGGCAGGCACACATTTGTAACTACTCTATTGTTTTGAATAGCGGTGTATGACGTTCTCGTGTTTTTTAAAGGTCTAGTTTGTAAATATAAATAAATATAGTAGACAGTGGTTGCGATGCTTAAGTAGACGGATCCCGTCCATGCATCGCGAGAGCAACATTGCCGGACGGTGCTTATTGCTCTATGTGCCTGCCTGAACTGACCTTCCTGAACTACAGGGCAGGTCAGGAAGGTCAGTTTAGGCAGGCACATAGAACAATAAGCACCGTCCGGCAATGACGCCCTCGCAATGCATGAAATGATGGGACCCGTCCACTTAAGGATCGCCGACAGTAGTGTGTTATCAAATTAACTACTATTTTTTTAACTTCAAAAATATGCCTACGACGTGTTGTGTTGTGAAATGCGGAAGTCGTGGTATTCGCGATATAGTCAAGTTTTTCAGAATACCGAGTGTACTACAATTTCTACATAAACCAGAGTTGAATGAGCTCTCCAAACTCCGGAGATTAAGGTGGATACATGCAACTACAAGAAAAGATATAACATAATTTACACTCAAGTATAGCAGAGTATGCAGTAAGCACTTTATCACAGGTACAACTTCATTTCAGCTTTAATTTCACGTTTACAAGTGGTATTACTTAAATTGTAGGAAAACCAGCTGAATTAATAGATCAAAATAATCGTGACTGGGTTCCTTCTCTACTCATGGGACATGGAGAAGATTCAAAGAGAGCGATAAAGCGAGTTGCTATCAATGCTGCTAGACAAGAAAGAGCAGAGAAGAGAATGAAATTGGATGAGCAAGTTCTGGAGGTACATAAAAATGATTTAACAATACATTAGTCCTATAATATTGTATATTTTTAGGTAGCAGCTGAGATTATTGAGGAAACAAACATTACAAGCAGAGATTTACAGCATGTAAATCCCGCAGACGAAGCAGGTGGCAGTAACATCAACGACAAAGGAACCTATACATACACATGTTACTCTAGAAAATTTTAGCCAGATTATGCTTTCACTAGAGTCAACTAAAGGGCTTCAAAGAAAGTTGGAGAAATTTGAAATGGGCTACCATTTTTTGAAAGACAATGACATCAAAGTCAGGTATTACACATGACTCAATACTTTTAAAAAGTTGGAAAGAGTATATATTGAAAATACACATGACTTTTCATTTAAACAATACTTTAACAGTTTTTAACCAAATACAGTTGACACTGATTAAACTTAGGCTTAATCTAGATTTTAAGAATGTAGCTTATCGTTTTGGCATAAGTCCCACAACGGCTTCAACGTATTTTAAAAACATAATAGAAGTTATGTTTTTAAGGTTCAAAACATTAATTCTATGGCCAGATAGTGACATTTAAAAAAACATGCCAAGATGCTTTCGAGAAACTTTTGACGATAAAGTGTCTGTAATAATTGATTGTTTTGAAATATCCTCGAGAAACCATCAAACTTATTAAAAGCAGCACAATGCTGGTCAAACTACAAGCACCACCGTACTCTAAAATACCTGATAGGTATAACGCCCTTGGGAACTGTCAGTTTTATAAGCGAGGCTTGGGGTGGCAGAGCATCAGACAAACATATAACTATAAACTCAAAATTTGTAGACAATATTACATGTGGTAATATACCTACTTAACACATAGCATTTTGTTCCTAACATTTTTCTAAACTAAATAGTTAACGATATCAAAAGCATCAACTGGTGGGAAACTATATAGTTCTTCACAAGGAGGCATTGGGCCTGCCGTCAGAGTATAGGGATCAATTTCTTCAATAATACGAATTTTCTCTCGATATCTTCTAGCAACGTCTTCATTTTCATTTTCCAGTGATAATAGATATTAATTCTTGTCAACACAAGCCATTTTAAACACGCGCAAAGTACAATTTCAAAAGTTAACATCCACGGAACATGAGTTTGTTTGTGTGTCTACCAGCGGCCATATTGGTGGTATTTAAATCACGTGTTCTGGACAGCTCTATCGTGAATCCGTTCCATGCTTAATCCATATGTAAAGACTTCTTTACTCGCGTCTCCCGTAGATTTTCCGTCATAGATTAGAATGTTCCTGGTGGACGCCTCCATTTTCAGGGGGTAGTTGGCGTTATAGGCCGAGGTGATTGCGTCTCGCACTTGGGCTGCCGCAATCTCGTGGTCTATTGTACTCTTAACCCCCCTCCCCCGCAGTTCCGCTGCTAGGTCAGCCTTGTCGACTTCCCAGTCCGCCCTGCGGGGTCCCGGTACCATATCGTTTGTCTTTCGACTTTGGCGATTTCAAACCGGATAAATCTGTGGTCTGAGCTACTCACTTCCCCAGACACAGCCCAGTTCTGAACAGTCACCCAGAAACTGGGGGGAAACTGTGAGATCTAAAACTTCCTCACGCAGTGTTGTGACAAAAATTGGTTTATTACCTCTATTCAATATGCCCGAATTACATTTCATAAAGAATTGTAAAAGTGCCTCACGTCCAGACTATGTGTCCAAGTTTCCCCACAACTCATGGTGCGCGTTCGCATCCATGCTGATGATGGTCTGCCATCCAGTTTTGGCCATAAAATATATTTTTTCTTACACTCACAGTGTTGTACACTACTTGTGCCTAGAATGTAGACTTATGTTTTTAATTTTTATGAAACAGCCCCGTTCATAACACTTCACATTGAGACGGCATTGTTCTGCCATAAATTAATTTTCCCTGTGTTCTCTGTCTGCTTCCAAATTCCGTCCGCCCAACAAAAGTTCAAAGAGTCTAAATACAATAGAGCAAATAAAATTTTCTTACTATATGATAATTCTCTACTTTTTCGATGTGTCATAAATTTTAAACCAAGGTTATGTTATGTGTAAAATAATAATATTTAATGAGTGTAAAATGACTTAAGAGTTAAAGTTGTTAACTGCATTGCAATAATATTACTAGAAAAGCAAGTGATCGTATTCGCAATAAATATCCAAAATGAAGGTTTTAGAGTTATATAGTGGAATAGGCGGTATGCATTTAGCTTTGAAAGGTAAGGATAATGTCATTGCACAAGGCAGAAGTTACTTTATTTACTAATACGTTGGATTATTCAATTTTAGAAAGTGGCATCGATGGAGAAATTGTAGCAGCTATCGATATCAATAACACGGCAAATCTCATTTACAATAATAATTTTGCAGGTAAGTCTTTTGTATGCTGTATATCATGGAATGGGGTGTAGTCGCATCATTTTAAGTACAATATGATGTAAATTTGTTTTCTAATTTGTTATAGGCACACAATTGATGAATAAAAACATATCAGGATTGACAGCAGATGTCATCAACAAATTATGTGTTGACACGATTTTAATGTCTCCTCCTTGTCAACCATTCACAAGAAACGGTTTACAAAACGACATAAGAGATCCCAGAACTGATTCTTTCTCGCACATACTCACTCTGTTACCGCAACTAGATATAAAGAGGATACTTATAGAGAACGTTAAGGGTTTTGAGAGATCTGAAATGAGGAATCGCATGATAGAAGTGTTAGATAGGTTAGGCTACATCCACCAGGAGTTTATACTCAGTCCTTGTCAAATGGGTGTACCGAATACAAGGCACAGGTACTACTGCATGGCTGTAAAGGCACCCGAAAAGTTTACATTTCAGGAAGGACCTCTGGTAAGTAAACATACGTGAATCTGCAGACAACCTCCCGAACAGTTGTAGATAAAATGAATGCTGATAGATACTGTATGGTATCTTACATGCACGCTGATACTACTCCTACCTTTTGTTCTCTTGACTTTGCTGAGTTATTTACATTTAAAGTTTTATACAAATTACACGCTTTTTGAACAGTTTTCCAGTACGGTTCTGGTCCGTGACACCCATTCCCCTTCTTCGTGGCGCCAAGGGCTGGACCTAGATCATTTGCTTGAAATGAAAATGGTAAGTGGTACGGAAATCTACCTATCTTTTTTAAATTTCGATCTTTGGCAGTATTTGCTCATATGTTCTCTTTTAGCTGTACAAACTGGGGTACTTATATTGTAACATGGGTTTTCATTCCCATAGCGTTTTACTTAAGAAAAACAGGAGGGAGAGGGGCTGCTTCGTCGGGGTTTTCCTTCCCATGCTCCTTCCATACAACACTCCTAAGGAGAAAATATGATCTGAAAATGCACTCTGTCATGTGTTTTATGTGTGTGTTGGGTGGGGCGTTACTTCATCCTGGGGGTTTTCCTGGCCCTTTGGGCCCTTATATCTGTTCAAGATTAGAATATGCTAGTCTATGCTGGTCTCATTTCTACTCTGTTTATAAAACTCTTTTTTCGTTTTTTTTTGTTTTGTTTTATTTCAACAACACACCACGAGGGCTCACATCCTAAATACTATTGTACCGTGGGTGTCGACAAGGAGGAAAGAGGCAACCTGTTAATTCTGGACTTGAAGGTTTGGAGGTTCGGGAGAGAAGGAAAAACATGTGCCTGCAAGGAATTCCACAACTTGGAAGTCCTCGGGACAAAAGAGAGGGCATAACAAGATGTTCTATGTCTGGTCCCCTGGATAGTAAAAGGGTGCACTCGCTCTGTTCCCCTGGTAGGTTTGTTGGGGGCAGCAGGTGGAGGAACTATGGAAGAAAGCTCCTCTGAGCAGTGCCCATGCAAATATCTATAAAGGAGAGAGAGGCACGTCGGTGGGCAAGCGATGGCAGCCTTTGGGTGAGGGTAGGGTCACCGATGAGACGTATAGTTCTCTCCTGAATAGAGTCCAGGACAGCGAGTGTATAAGCGGCAGCGGCACCCCAGATGTGGGAGCAGTATTCGAGGTTTGGCCTTATTTGTGAAGTATATAAGGTATAGAGATTAGCTGGTGAAAAGTATTTGCAAGACCGGAAGAGGAAACCTAATTTCTTAGCAGGCGCTTCTGCAATTAATGTGACATGTTGGTGCCAATTGAGATTTCGATCCACAGAAATGCCAACAAGTGAAAGGGACTCATTACTTTGAATAACTTGGTTGTTCATTGTGATGGGTCTAGGGCTGGTGTATCTCTTATGAGATAGAAAGCAAGACTGAGATTTGGTGGAGTTGAATTGTACAAGATTTCTACTTCCCCAGTCTAATATTTCTTGGAGTTCCAGAGACAGAACCCTCCATGAGTCTGCAATCCTCATCTAATTGGGGTAAAGAGACAGGCTTAGAATATTGTATATTTGAGTGGAGAGTGCTGTCGTCTGCTTAACTGTGAACTGGGTTGGATGTGCTAGAGAGGAGGTCATTGATGGGGAGAAGAAACAAAGTGGGAGCTAAAGCTGAACCTTGTGTGAGGGGCGCCGGCATCAAGATTTAACATATCCTTCTCGAATATATGTGGCCTAAATTCTAACCTGAACTTCGTCCACCATTTCCTCCAGTCTAATAGGCCCCAACTCCTCTTCCTCAAATCAGTGCCAAAACAGCCATAATCATCTTAATTTCCCGGGTATGAGCTCTTTACTTCCTTCAGATTGCATGGAGGTGTGTGTGCATATGTCCGTAGCAATCTACCCTGCACCAGACTCCAATTTAGAAGCTGGAAGAAACGACAAACTTTGGTTGAAACTCTTTCTCAGGGCTGCAACTAAACTCATCTGTTGCATTTACACGTTTTCTGACAACAACTTTGTCCAGCTCTTCGACTACCTTTCTGGAAAAACCAACCATCTGATATCTGAATATCCTTCCTCCGAGGTCACTATTCTTGGTGACTTCAATGTCCATAATAAGGAATGGTAAGGATCTTCACAATGGATAGCAGCGGAGGCCTTTGCTTTCAGCAATTCTTTAGCCAATATGGTTCAGCAACCTACTTACGTTCTCGCATCCCAACACACAGCTCAGATCCCTTGGATCTTCTTCTTACTACAAAACCTGAATGCTATAAGACATCAGTCACCGCCCCCCTTTGTCGCTCAGACCACAGCATGATCACTGCTTTTTGCGCAATGCAACCCGAGGTCACACAGTCATCACACTCACGTATCGTTTGGCACTACAACTCCACGAACTGGGACGAAATGCGGGATTACTTTTCCTCATTTCCATTGGCGTCTGTCTGCTTCTCTAATCTTGACCCCTCTGAAAATATCCAAGCTGGCATGGAATTATTTATTCCACATACACAGAAAACCACTTCAGCCACTCAAAAGCCCTGGTTCTCTAAATACTGTGACAAGGCCAGACTTGAAAAGGTCAAAGCTCACAAAATGCTTCTACACAATCCCAGTCAAGAAAACGTCAAGCATTTAACAATGCTAGAAACTGCTATGTCCGCATTCTTTCTGAGGCAAAAAACTCGTTTAATAATCACATCAAAAACAAAGTCCTCTCAAGCTCCAAGGGCAGCAAACCCTTCTAGACTCTTGCTAAATCTATTGGGAATAATTTCTGCAAGAGCACGTTCCCACCTCTTGTTTCAGTGGATGAAATTGTTTCTACCGCCCTGGGCAAGGATGAACTTTTTGCCTCATTCGCCGGCAAGAAATTGGGTTTCCTCTTCTGGGCTCGCAAATACTTTTCACCAGCTAAATCTCTATACCTTATATACTTCACACATAAGGCCAAACCTCGAATACTGCTCCCACATCTGGGGTCTGCTGCCGCTTCTACACTCGCTATCCTGGACTCAATTCAGAAGAGAGCTATACGTCTCATCGGTGACCCT
Source organism: Tillus elongatus (assembly GCA_964006375.1). NCBI lineage: Eukaryota > Metazoa > Arthropoda > Insecta > Coleoptera > Cleridae > Tillus > Tillus elongatus. The sequence goes on along the minus strand of OZ023270.1, from coordinate 107,065,603 downwards.
ACTCTCACCCAAAGGCTGCCAACCGACGTGTCGTTGGTGACATCTCTCTCTTTTATAGATATATGCACGGGCACTGCTCAGAGGAGCTTTCTTCCATAATTCCTCCACCTGCTGTCCCCAACAGATCTACCAGGGGAACAGAGTGAATGCACCCTTTTACTGTCCAGGCCACCAGACATAGAACATCTTGTTATGCCCGCTCTTTTGTCCGGAGGACTTCCAAGTTGTGGAACTCCTTGCCAGCTGATGTTTTTCCTTCTCCCCCGAACCTCCAAACCCTCAAGTCCAGAATTAACAAGTTGCCTCTTTCCTCCTTGTCGACACCCACAGTACGATAGTATTTAGGCTGTGAGCCCTCGTGGTGTGTTGTTGAAAAAAAAAAAAAAGAAAAATGCAAATACATTTGCTCTTCCTGTTCCAAGAACAAACATCTTAATCAAATCCCCTGTTTTTTATGTGTCACCTTTATAATGACTCCCCAGCAGACATATTCAGAACCTCTAATTTACACTGATTTCTTCTAAGTTTCAGAGACTACTTAATACTTAGGTCACTTTTCTTTTGCTTCTTGTTATTTTAGTTTTTAGACTTTCATTCATTTAATTTTGTTTACATAAGTAATTGGCGCTATATACCTCGTAATGTTTATTTAAATAAATAAGTAAATAATTACTTCCTTTTTATCTTCTTCCTCGCCCAGCACCCCTATTCATCTCTGGTCCGGTAATTTTCTTGGGGGTTGCTAGCAAGAAATTTTTCTTGTGTTTTCTGCATCCAGGAAGTTTTTAAGCATGTTCATGAAAAAAAAAAATTCAACAAAGCCTTCGGGAGGTTGTCTGCAGATTTACCCAAATAACTATTAACTGTAGTTTTATGCTTACCGTTTGTAGATTGAACATCTCCCATCGAAACCACCACCAGAAGATTGCTATGAAATCAAAGACATTATCGAAACAAACAGAGATGTTGAGAAATATGTAATACCAGAGAAAGTCCTAAGAAAACGAGCCAACTTACTGGACATCTGTTACCCAGGCTCAAAAAGATCATGTTGTTTCACCAAATCATATGGAAGGTACACCGAAGGCACAGGCAGTGTTTATACTAATGTACCATTACCAGAAGTTAAAGTTATGTTTGATTCGTTGCAGAATTTTGACTGTGACAGCGTCGAGTACTTACAACTGGTAGATAAGATGAAGTTGAGGTATTTTACCCCACGTGAAGTTGCCAGGTTGATGTGTTTTCCTGATACCTTTCAGTTTCCGGAAGGACTTTCAGACAGACAGTGTTATGCTGTTTTGGGTAATAGTGTCAACATTAAAGTTGTAGCCACTTTAATAAAACTTTTCAAGTAGTTGCGTTTTTGCTTGTTTTATTTATACAAAATTATCCAACCAGTTAGTTTTTCATTTCAGCGAATTTTTCGCAAAACGAAAAGTTCACCATATACATACATACATACATATATATATATATATATATATATATATATATATATATATATATATATATATATATATATATATATATATATATATATATATATATATATATATATATATATATATATATATATATATATATATATATATATATATATATATATATATATATATATATATATATATATATATATATATATATATATATATATATATATATATATATATATATATATATGACATACTTGGTTCTCAGGTTGAACAGCGTCCAGAATTGATGAAAACTCGACATTTCGGCTCCTGTTTTGGGGCCATTTTCAAGAGGTAAAGGAAATATGTAAGGACACTCTAAGGCCTTAATCTGCCTACTCCTTAGAGCAGTGTACAAAGGTGGGTTGGGTTGTTGTAGCTCGATTACAGGGCCTCAATCTGCCTACTCCCCAAATCTCGCTGGAGATCGTCTGTGAGGTCTCAGTGTTTTCAAATCAGAGAGATCTGGCAGTTCTGTTGTTCCGTCTACCTGCTTCTTTATCAGTGAAAGTAGTAGGATCACGGTCAATTAAGTGGGGGGGCTTTGGTCACGGTGCTTAGAGGATGAGGAGGAATAAGAGGCTCACCCACATTTGTTGAGATAGATAATGGGGAAATAAAATTGTCTGTGGAATTTATTTTCTTTTTGTGTGTTTGTAATGAAGATATAATAGGTTTTCAAGTAGTCGGAAGACGAAGACAATCATCTCTCTTATTTAAACAATCGGGGGACGTTTTTCAATCTCGATTGCTTCGCGGATAATTCTCATTTTGAAGTTGTAAACCGGTGCTATTGTTTTGGCATTATCGAAGTCTATTTTGTGTCCTGTATGAATATGATTGATGGCCAGCGCCGATGAGGGGTCGAATTTTCTAACTGTGAGGGTATGTTCATATATTCTATTGTGGATGTGTCTATTTGTTTGGCCTACATAAGTTCGGGAACAGTCGGAAACAAGGAATTTCGGAAACTCCGTGTGATTCGTTGGGAATCGTATCCTTGGGAAATTCCATCCACAATAGAATATATGAACACACCCTTGCACTTAGAAAATCCGACCCCTCATCGGCGCTGGCCTTGCATCATATTCATACAGGACACAAAATAGACTTCGATAATGCCAAACCGAGAATTATCTGCGAAGCAATCGATATTGAAAAACGTCCCAATTGTTTAAATAAGAGAGATGATGGTCTTCGCCTTCCGACTACTTGGAAACCTATTATACCTTCTGTACAAACACACAAAAAGAAAAGAAATTCCACAGACAATTTTATTTCCCCATTAACTGTCTCTACAAATGCCGGTGACCCTCTTATTCCTCCTCATCCTCTAAGTATCGTGACCAAAGCCCCCCACTTAATTGACCGTGATCCTACTACTTTCTCTGATAACGAAGCAGGTAGACGGAACAACATATATAAGATAAGATTTGCAACGAACTGCCAGATCTCTTTGAGGCCTAGGGTTGAACACACTAAGACCTCACAGACGATTTCCAGTTAGATTTGGGGAGTAGGCAGATTGAGGCCCCGTAATTGAGCTATAACAACCCAACCCACCGCACTAAGGAGTAGGCAGATTGAGGCCTTAGAGTGTCCTTACATATTTCCTTTACCTCTTGAAAATGGCCCCAAAACAGGAGCCGAAACGTCGAGTTTTCATAAATTCTGGACGCGGTTCAACCCGAGAACCAAGTATGTCTCACATTAAATACCACGGAAATCTTTCTGAATATATATCTATCTATATATATATATATATATATATATATATATATATATATATATATATATATATAACCACCACTCTAAGCTACATTCCAAATGACTCACATCATCCGTACACACAAAACATTGCCAGTCTAAATTTTTTAGTATACAGGTTAATTAATTTTCCTTTAAGTAAAAGTAGATATACCAAAGAATTAAAGTATATTAAGAACGTTGGCCCAATATAACGGATACACACTGCTTGCCTAATGGAGAAATTAATTAACAAACAGAAAACAAAGAAAATGTTAGCAGAATCAACGACTTTTAGAAGACAGAAAGCTGAAAAAACTTTCTTTGCTTACCATTTGAACCTCGAATCATGAGGAGTCTAGATGGGATTTAAAAAAAAAGCCAATTTGCAACTAACATTTTCGATAAAAAATACTTTAAAAAACTTGCTAGGTAACTGCAAAAACAAGGATAGTACGGCCAAAATGTCAGAAATTTATGAAATAAGCTGTACAGATTGTGATCTTAAATACGTCGGCCAAACAAAAATATCTATTGGAATTAGATTCAAAGAACATTTAGCACAATTAAGATACGGGCAACGGATCGTGCAACATATTTGGGATAATAATCACCACGTTAATGAGAATCTAAAATTGCTAAAAAAATGTTAGGCAACCAGGACAGCTAAACTCCTTTGGAAGTAAATATATGGGTAAATATAGTAATAATAAAAACTCGGGACGCAGCAAGTGCGTTATGGTAGTGAATTTTCATAAAAATGTTTTTAATAACAAATATTTGTGTTTTTTTAAGAAAGCAGGCATCAAATTTGGTTACCAGTATAACCTATATAGTAAAAACAATGTGCCATGTTTCATCAAAATAACTTTATTGTGTGAAAATATACAAAAATTTCCAAAAGTAAACTTAAAGTGTTCCCGAAAAAACACGTTTCTTGGTCAACCTTATAGGTTAATAGCAAATTGAGCTGTTCAAATATGAAACATTTGATCAAAATTCGCTACCATAACGCACTTACTGCGTTCAGAATTTCTTTTGTTACAAACATGCATTATATTTCGATGGAAAATGCAAAAATGCAATAACATAAGGCGTGTTTGATTAAAAAATATATGAAAAATTTAATCAAAATTCGCTACCATAACGCACTTGCTGCGTTCAGAATTTCTTTTCTTACAAACGTGCATTATATTTCGATGGAAAATGCAAAAATGCAATAACATAAGGCGTGTTTGATTAAAAAAAAGGAAATTTGTATCACCAACGACTTATGGGCCACCCTGTGATTGTAGAAATATTATTTTAAGATGTAGCTCAAGACACCCTATAATTAATATATACAAATTTTTTTCGTCTCTTATATAATAACGGATATATTGAACTTTATTGATTTTTTACGAAAATTCGACAAAAATTGTATACCATTAAATGATAAACTCTATAGCTAAGACTACTTGTCAAGCATCAGAGAAAGGGTCTATTTAAAATGAATTTTCTGCAAATATTTTAATAAAATGAAGGACAATGACGGTTGAAACTAAGACTTTAAGGTTTGTAAAACATCCTTCTTGAAACATTTTATTTCTATAGCCCGTATTAGATTCAAGTTATTTGCCTAAATGTTGCCAATTTTGATATTTTAAATCGCCACTTTGACGTTTTGAGGAAAACCCCAATTTATTTTTCTTTAAATGCCTATAACTTTTTTGTCTTTTGAGCTACATAGCTAAATTTTGGTAGGTAACTTACCTATAAGGATATAAACCTGCGTGCCAAATTTGGTTGCCCTTACTTTGTTGATTCCGGAGATATAATTTTTTTTCGAAAGAAAACGCAAAATTTTCCGGGAAAACCTAAGCAGATTTTCCTGGCTAACGAACTTATCCAAGCTATTTGCAAAAGGAATTTTTTCACCAAATTTAATCAAAATCGGGCCATTATTTTTTGAGTTATCGGTGTGATACATATATATATATATATATATATATATATATATATATATATATATATATATATATATATATATATATATATATATATATATATATATATATATATATATATATATATATAAACATATAAAAATTGAAACTGACCTTGGATATGTTTTCTGGGGGGCCTAATTAGCGCTCATGTGAGGAAATTTTTTCAAAATTCAAAAGTCGGGATCTCCTCATTAGTGATTTTTTTTTAAGAAAATTCACTAAAAATGTATGAATCTCGCTCCGCAGCCTATGAACGGTCTCCTGATAGATTGCTTTATAAAATAAATACCAGCAGAAGCACGCCCGATAGATAATAAAATAATACAGATATTACTGCCAAACGAAATATGTTAATTTTTGTGTGTCGTTGAACCTCCCTAAATAATCGTTAGCGACCAACTACCTGCTGAAGAATATAAATAGAATTTTGGATATAAGATATTTATAATTATTCACCCTCTGATGACGCTAACTTGGTTAGTGAAACAATCGTCAGTTTTTTTTTAATGAATTGTGATTTGAGCTCTCCAAGTGTGCCTATCAGTGCTCATCATGGGTTCCAATTTTCACTTGGTGAATTAGGCACATTTTTGTTTCGTTTTTTAGTTACTTAGTGTTTCAATGCCCTTTTCTTAACTTCCCGTCTGTAACTTGGCACTTGCTGTTGGGTGGTATAAATAAATAAATATTTTGCCATATACAACAACCACCAATATTTTTTGTCTATTACCTCTCATATCTTTTGTTTTTCTTATGGCAGCAATAGATTTTTGCTTGTCGAATTGCACTCAGAAAAAACGTTTCAATGAAGTACCACATGTAAATAAATCAATTTATTTTAAAATTGATATAACGAAATACATAACAGATTTATTTTTCTAACGAAACAATAGTAAGCAATGTAAATTAAAAATATTTAAAATTGAACATGTAAGCTAAACAATATAAACTCACTCACAAACACCATAAATTAAAGCTTATAAAAAGGACTGTAAAACTATTCAGTCCCTGTTGTTATACATAGTTAAATTTCTCGCATCTGTGATAATTATCGCTCCCAATTCCATTTACCCTCGTTAAACAAAAAACGTTGATCTCTCTGTACCCTAAAATTTTCATGGTCTCTGAAACACATAACTTCAGTGTACGCATTTCTTCAGAGTTAAGAATTGTGAGGAGAATGTCACAACTCCAGTTTTTGAAATTTTCCAGTCCCTAACTTTTTTCACCAATATGTAGTGAACGGGTAGCAAAGAACAGGGGAAATACAAGACCGGCACAAACTAAAAGATTCAGAGAAATTGGAAAAGTTTAAAGAAACAAATAAGGTAGGAGAAGTGGTTGTTCCTTTGACCAGTTGTAGCTTTGATCATACTATGATCTAAGGCACTCTTCAGAGAAACTGGAAAAGTATAAAGAACAAACATATAAGGAAGGGGAAATGGTTGTTCCTTTGACCAGTTGTAGCTCTCACCATACCACGATCTAAAGCCCTCTTCAGAGAAACTGCATAAGTTTAAAGAAGAAACAAATACGGTAGGGAAAATGATTGTTCCTTTGGCCATCCCATGATCTAAGGCCCTCTTCAGAGGAACCGGAAAAGTTTAAAAAAGAAACAAATAAGGTAGGGGACACGTCTGTTTCTTTGACCATCCCATGATCTAATGCCCTCTTCAGAGAAACTGGAAGTTTAAACAAGCTACAAGTAAGGTAGGGGACATGGTTGTTCCTTTGATCATCCCATGATCTAATGCCCTCTTCAGAGAAACTGGAAAAGTTTAAAGAAGAAACAGATAAGGTAGGGGAAATGGTTGTTCCTTTGACCAGTTGTAGCTCTCACCATACCATAATCTAAGGCCCTCTTTAGAGAAATGGTTTTTCCTTTGACCAGTTGTAGTTTTGATCATAGTATGATCTAAGGCCCTCTTCAGAGAGACTGGAAAAGTTTAAAAGAAGAAACATATAAGGAAGGAGAAATGGTTGTTCCTTTGACCAGTTTTAGCTCTCACCATACCACGATCTAAAGCCCCCTTCAGAGAATCTGCATACGTTTAAAGAAGAAACAAATACGGTAGGGAAAATGATTGTTCCTTTGGCCATCCCATGATCTAATGCCCTCTTCAGAGAAACTGGAAAAGTTTAAAGAAGAAACAGATAAGGTAGGGGAAATGGTTGTTCCTTTGACCAGTTTTAGCTCTCACCATACCACGATCTAAAGCCCTCTTCAGAGAAACTGCATAAGTTTAAAGAAGAAACAAATACGGTAGGGAAAATGATTGTTCCTTTGGCCATCCCATGATCTAAGGTCCTCTTCAGAGGAACCGGAAAAGTTTAAAGAAGAAACAAATAAGGTAGGGGACACGTCTGTTTCTTTGACCATCCCATGATCTAATGCCCTCTTCAGAGAAAGTGGAAGTTTAAACAAGCTACAAGTAAGGTAGGGGACATGGTTGTTCCTTTGATCGTCCCATGATCTAATGCCCTCTTCAGAGAAACTGGAAAAGTTTAAAGAAGAAACAGATAAGGTAGGGGAAATGGTTGTTCCTTTGACCAGTTGTAGCTCTCACCATACCATAATCTAAGGCCCTCTTTAGAGAAATGGTTTTTCCTTTGACCAGTTGTAGCTTTGATCATAGTATGATCTAAGGCACTCTTCAGAGAAACTGGAAAAGTTTAAAGAACAAACATATAAGGAAGGGGAAATGGTTGTTCCTTTGACCAGTTTTAGCTCTCACCATACCACGATCTAAAGCCCCCTTCAGAGAAACTGCATAAGTTTAAAGAAGAAACAAATACGGTAGGGAAAATGATTGTTCCTTTGACCATCCCATGATCTAAGGCCCTCTTCAGAGGAACTGGAAACGTTTAAAGAAGAAACAAATAAGGTAGGGTACACGGCTGTTTCTTTGACCATCCCATGATCTAATGCCCTCTTCAGAGAAACTGGAAAAGTTTAAACAAGCTACAAATAAGGTAGGGGACATGGTTGTTCCTTTGATCATCCCATGATCTAATGCCCTCTTCAGAGAAACTCGAAAAGTTTAAAGAAACAAATAAGGTAAGGGAAATGGTTGTTCCTTTGACCAGTTGTAACTCTCACCATACCATGATCTAAGGCCCTCTTCAGAGAAATGGTTTTTCCTTTGACCAGTTGTAGCTTTGATCATACTATGATCTAAGGCCCTCTTCAGAGAGACTGGAAAAGTTTAAAGGAATAAACATATAAGGAAGGAGAAATGGTTGTTCCTTTGAGCAGTTTTAGCTCTCACCATATCACGATCTAAAGCCCCCTTCAGAGAAACTGCATAAGTTTAAAGAAGAAACAAATACGCTAGGGAAAATGATTGTTCCTTTGACCATCCCATGATCTAAGGCCCTCTTCAGAGAATCTGGAAAAGTTTAAAGAAGCTACAAATAAGGTAGGGTACACGGTTGTTTCTTTGACCATCCCATGATCTAATGTCCTCTTCAGAGGAACTGAAAAAGTTTAAAGAAGAAACAAATAAGGTAGGGGACACGGTTGTTCCTTTGACCAGTTTTAGCTCTCACCATACCATGATCTAAAGCCCCCTTCAGAGAAACTGCATAAGTTTAAAGAAGAAACAAATACGGTAGGGAAAATGATTGTTCCGTTGACCATCCCATGATTTAAGGCCCTCTTCAGAGAAACTGGAAAAGTTTAAAGAAGCTACAAATAAGGTGGGGGACAGGGTTGTTCCTTTGATCATCTAATGATCTACTGTCCTCTTCAGAGAAACTCGAAAAGTTTAAAGAAGAAAGAAATAAGGTAGGGGAAATGGTTGTTCCTTTGACCAGTTGTAGCTCTCATCATACCATGATCTAAGACCCTCTTCAGAGAAAGGGTTGTTCCTTTGACTAGTTGTAGCTTTGATCATACTATGACCTAAGGCCCTCTTCAGAGAAACTGGAAAAATTTAAAGAAGTAACAAATAAGGTAGGGGACACGGTTGTTCCTTTGAGCAGTTTTAGCTCTCACCATACCATGATCTAAAGCCCCCTTCAGAGAAACTGCATAAGTTTAAAGAAGAAACAAATACGGTAGGGAAAATGATTGTTCCGTTGACCATCCCATGATCTAAGGCCCTCTTCAGAGGAACTGGAAAAGTTTAAAGAAGAAACAAATAAGGTAGGGTACACGGTTGTTTCTTTGACCATCCCATGATCTAATGCCCTCTTCAGAGAAACTGGAAAAGCTTAAACAAGCTACAAATAAGGTAGGGGACATGGTTGTTCCTTTGATCATCCCATGATCTAATGCCCTCTTCAGAGAAACTCGAAAAGTTTAAAGAAGAAACAAATAAGGTAAGGGAAATGGTTGTTCCTTTGACCAGTTGTAGCTCTTACCAAACCATGATCTAAGGCCCTCTTCAGAGAAACTCGAAAGGTTTAAAGAAGAAACAAATACGGTAGGGGAAATGATTGTTCCTTTGACCAGTTGTAGCTCTCATCATACCATGATCTAAGGCCCTCTTTTTTGTTGTTGTTGGGGAAAAGATATTGAAGAAGAACTAGCTAACTGGATATTGACAAGAGCGAAGATGGGATTTCCAATCAATAGAGATGGACTTTTGTCTTCAGTAAGTGAACTTGTAGGAGAAGCAAATATCAAAACTCCTTGTATTAATGGCCGTCCCGGCAAAAAGTGGTATTATAGTTTTTTAAATCTCCACAAACAACTTTTTCAAAAGAAAGCAGAATATATCGATGGTGGTAGAGGGAAAGTTGCGGAAGATAAAATTCGAAAATAGTTTGATGGTGTTTTTGCCAGTTTGGAGAAAAGTAATGCAAGCAGTGTATTATTCTCTTCAACATGGACAAACATGTTTCTCCTTCGCTCCAAAAAGCGGTCATATAATAGGACTTACAGGAAAACACATTTATGACGAACGAAATGCTCCAGACAAAGAAAATGTAACAACATTATTTACAGTGAACGCGGCTGTAACTTTTGCTCCAGCATTAACAATTTTCAAATATGACAGGATTCCAGCTGGCTAAATCAAATCCTGAAGGTTGTGGTCTTGGAAAAAGCGAAAAAGGTTGGTTGCTTCGAATATTTTTCCAATGTGTTTCTACTATTTTTTAAAGAATCTCGAATACAGTTGCCAGTTAAGTCTTTTTAGATGGGCACTAAATCTCACCTGACTCCATTTAAGCAAATTCTGCATAGAAAATCAGATAGTGTTAGTAGCATTAGTTTCTAATGCAACACATATTCTGCAACTATTAAATGTTGCAGTGTTTGGGACATTGAAGACAAAATGGAAAAATTTTGTGTGTAAATATAAGATTGACCACAATGGTAACCAAATCCATACCCGTACCCGTACCCATGGCACTATCCAGTTTAATAAAAGACCCAAAAATTACCTGAAATATTACAGCAGGATTTAGAGCCACAGGCCTATATCCTTTTTCAGCAGATGCTGTTGACTATTCCAAAATTATTTTAAGAAAAAGTAATGCATACCAAATGCTAGAAATTGATCCAGCAGTTACAGATCACTTACAATATCTAGAAGCAAAAATTGACGTAGAACTATAAGACGAATTTAAGCAATCAAAGATAAGAAATCATGAATGGGAAGGACAAATACAAGCTTATTTGTACAATGTTTGGTTAAAAATGTCAAAAGACGCCAGAAACGTACAAAAATAACTATCGTATGATAGCACAGAGGAAGGACCTGAACGTAAAAATGACACAAATGGGTCTGTAAGTTTCTTTGAGATTGATCCAATATTGCGATCTTCATCTGCCCAAGATTTTGGTGTACTAAATGATGCGATATCAAGTACTTCTTATTCTCTGCTTTCAAGGCCTCCACAAGAGACCTTTTAAACTTCACTTACTAATAACAACAGTACCGCAATGAATACTTCCCAACCAAAAATGCCGAACATGTTAAACATGATATTTTTCATACCTCAAAATCGAGCTAAACATTTACCTGCTTCTCAATATTTCACGTTTCATATCCCGAACCCAAAGAACCAATTTAAAAGGGAAAAGAAAGAAATAATATATACCCAGTGTCATTACATCTAATAAATGGGTTGAATACCATGAGGAAAATGAGAGAATTAAAAAACAATTAACAAGCAGAAAAAGTCAAGAAGCAGAAATGCCAGGTCGTAAAACCAGAAATACAAACTTCAAAGTCAAGTTCCTCTGCAGAAGAAGAAAACTGGTAGCAGTGGAGACGATGTAGACTACTTCGACTCTGTAGAAACAGCATTATTTGCTGCAGAAAATTTGAAACCAGGGGATTTTGTAATCGTCAAGTTTAAGGCGAGTACAAAAAGAATGGCATGAACATACAGGTATGTGGCTACAATATTAAAAGTTACAGTACTTGAAGAATATGAAATAAACCGCTTTAAAAGTTTGAATAAAGAGAAAACAGCATATTACCCCATAGAAAACGATATTTCTATCATCAGCAAAGGTGATACTCTTGGAAAACTGGTAGATCTCACCATAGAGGAAGATGGTAGAAAGCTGAAAACAATATTTCCAGGGCAGGTGGATGTGTTTGAAAAGATGTAAGAAGAGGTTTTGGTTTGGTAACTAGCAATTGTTCTCAAAAAATGCGCACCAGAGCTTGCTCCTGTCCTGACTCAGTCATCTCTAAAGTGATGGAAAAGTATATAAACACCGAATTACTAATATTTCTTGAAAAACACAGTCTAATCCACGACAGGCAGTATGGATTCCGTCAGCGCAGATCGACTGCCGACCTCCTTTCCTTTGTTACCCATTCTTGGAACAAGTCTATGGAACAACACGGTGAATCCCAGATTGTTGCTCTAGACATATCCAAAGCATTCGACCAGGTCTGGCACGCAGCGCTGCTTAATAAACTTCCAGCATATGGCCTACCACCAAAACTTTGTACCTGGACAGCAAATTTCCTCTCCAACAGGAGCATTTTTTTGTTGTGGATGGCCATTCCTCTAAACTATATCCAATTAATGCAGGAGTTCCTGAAGGTTCAGCTTTAGCCCCTACTTTGTTTCTTCTCCACCTCCAACCTCTCTAGCACATCCAACCCAGTTCACAGTAACACGGACGACAGCACCCTCCATTCAAATATACAATATTCTAAGCCTGTCTCTTTAGCGCAATTAGATGAAGATCGCAGACTCATGGAGGGTTCTGTCTCCGTGGATCTCCAAAAAATATTAGACTGGGGAAGTCGAAATCTTGTGCAATTCAACCACACCAAAACTAAGTCTTGCTTTCTTTCTCACAAGAGATACACCAGCCCTAGGCCCATCACAATGAACAACCAAGTTATTCAAAGTAATGAGTCCTTTTCTCTTGTTGGCATTTCTGTGGATCAAAATCTTAATTGGCACCAACATGTCACATCAATTGCAGAAGCGGCTGCTAAGAAATTAGGTTTCCTCTTCCGGACTCGCAAATACTTTTCACCAGCTAATCTCTATACCTTATATACTTCACAAATAAGGCCAAACCTCGAATACTGCTCCCACATCTGGGATGCTGCTGCCGCTTCTACACTCGCTATCCTGGACTCCATTCAAAAGAGAGCTATACGTCTCATCGGTGACCCTACCCTCACCCAAAGGCTGCCATCCCTTGCCCACCGACGTGCCGTTGGTGACCTCTCTCTCTCTTGTTATAGATATCTGCACGGGCACTGCTCAGAGGAGCTTTCCTCCATAGTTCCCCCACCTGCTGCCACCAACAGATCTACCAGGGGAACAGAGCGAATGCACCCTTTTACTGTCCAGGTCACCAGACATAGAACATCTTGTTATGTCTGCTCTTTTGTCCCGAGGGCTTCCAAGTTGTGGAATTCCTTGCCGGCACATCTTTTTCCTTCTCCTCCGAACCTCCAAACCTTCAAGTCCAGAGTTAACAAGCTGCCTCTTTCCTCCTTGTCAACACCCACGGTACGATAGTATTTAGGCTGTAAGCCCTCGTGGTGTGTTGTTAAAATAAAAAAATTAAAACAATAAAAAAACTAATAACATGACTATAAACATTTTATATACTACTTACATGACTGTGTTGTATTACCTACCTATATTTCTATATTGATTTGTAATAAAAATATGTTTCTAAATCAGCTATTTACTTTTCAAAATGAAGTTCTTACAAGTGACCATAGGTGGAGAAAATGTGTGGCCAGAAGTAGACAAAGATGGCCAAAAGTGGAGAAGTTTGCCACTAAAAATGATATAATTTGTTGTTGTTTAATATTCATTATATTTTCAAAAGCTTTGTTTCATCCTATGACATCACACTTTAAATCATAACTCGTATTTATAAACTTACTTGTATCAAATTTTGCTATTTTTTCCAATAGGAAAACAATAAAAAATTTCTTAAGCTGGCCATAAGTGCAGCCTATGCCCTACGTATGTATAAGCAGAATGAACTATCACAGATTGCTTATTCTGTTGTGATGAATTCCTATGTATCTCTGAATGTGCTACTACAATAGGAACCACAATGAAAAGGATCAATATCCAGAAATGTTTATTATAGGTCATAAATTTTATTTGCCCTCTATCTTTTCACACTTTGTCTCATTCGAGATTGCATGGACAGGCATGGCCATCGAGAGTATACTGTAATACACAATTCATACCAGCTCTTCCTTTTGATTGTGTCTAAGCTTAACATGTCTCGTAATATAAGATTTCCTCGCTGCCTTAAATTCGCACTGACCACAACTGAATGGCAACACCTTACTATGCCGTTTGCTGTGTCGTTTTACAATGAACTCATTTGCTGCACTGTACGAACAAAATTGGCATTTATACCTTCCTTTTTTACTATGTTTTGACACAACATGTGTCTCTAAGTTCCTCTTCCATTCTGTTTTATAGTCACAGGAAGCACACATATATTTCTTCTCCTTGACGTGTCTAGACCTGACATGGCGATCAAGAAGGAACTCCGTATCAATTGCGAAGTTACAGAAGTCACATTTAAATGGCCTAAAATGTTTGAGGTTAATGTGTTTGAAGTAAGCGTCTTTCCAAACAGTTTGATAATCACAAACGTCACATTTAAAAGGTTTATCATCTGTATGGCGTGAAATGATGTGTTGTTTCAAAGAATGCTTAAGGACGGTACTATACTTGCATTGATCGCATTTAAAAGGCTTATCCTCACTATGTGTAAATGCATGTTTTAATAATTCCTGTTCTCTAACAGTAGCAAAAGCACAATGATTGCAACTGAAAGGTTTCTCGGCACTATGCTTGATTATAATGTGTTGTTTGAGGTACGATTTGTGGGCTGTAATAAAATTGCAAAAATCACATTTATTCGGCTTCTCTTTACCATGAACTGAACTAACGTGAACACTTAATGTCTGTTTTTGGACACAACTATAGCTGCAATACTGACATTTAAACGGTTTATAATTCTCATGTATCGTTTTCACATGTCTAACTAAATTATACCCACGTACAGTCGTATAGTTACAGAAGTCACACCCAAAAGGCCTTTCTTTTGTGTGCTTCGACATACGATGTTTCACCAAATTTTCACGACGTGCACTAGCGTAATCACAAGTCTCACATTTAAATGGTTTCTCGTTCTTATGTCTGCAGATTACATGGTCTCGTAAACTCTGTTTGAATGATGTTTTAAACTTGCAAATGTCACACTGATAATCTTTTTGCTTGTCATGTTTCGCCGTAATGTGAAGTTCCAAGTTATGCTTCCAAACTGATTTGTACTCGCACGTGTTACATTTATGAATTTTATCTTCGTGTGACAGTATGTGTCTCAATAGGAGTCGTTCTTTTACAGTTTTGAAACTGCAAACATTGCATTTGAATGGTCTATCGCTAATGTGTTTTTTCATTACGTGTTCTTTTAAATACGCTTTCCATGCCGTTTTGAAATCGCAATATCCACAATGAAACGATCTGTCCCTGTCAGTTATTAATGCATTGTCACTGAATTCCTCATTCTCATTATGTTCTGTTAAAATATTTTTGCATTCTGAATGCAACAAGTCTGGTATGTATTCCTCTGCTTTCAGGTCCAGCTGAAACTTTTCATCATAAACTCCTGTCGAGTCATTATCAAGACTAGTGGCAGAAATTTCTAACTTAACTGGTATATTTAAATTATAAGTTTCTGATTTAATTCCTACCTCCATCATTGGACATAAATCGGTGTCAATGTTTTCGGTCTCAGGTACAGTTTTTATTTTTGGCAGTTCTACAATTGTTTCTATTATTTCATCTTTAACAGTCTTTTGTAATGGGTCGTTATGGTCATTAGATCCATTAATTGAGGATTGAATAAAATGATAACTATCCATATATTGTTCTTGTTGCCCACTTATAGTAGCAAATTCGTTTTTAATATTGTGACATTGAATGTCAAGTGATGGACAATCAGTTACATATACGCAATCAATTAAGGATTTTTCTGTTGTAGTTTCCATTTTTAAAACATTTTTTAAGTTATAAATTTACATGTAAACAAAAAGTTAAATAAACCCTACCAAAATTATCTTCTTTTATTTTTTATGGAGGCGGGAGCTGTCAGATGTCAGTGTTGGCGATTTGTTGACAGCGCACGCAGATATAGATAATAGATAACAACATATATCTATGGGCTGACATAGGCGCAAAAGTCATAGAGAATAGAGACTTTCTCGTTACGAGTGTCACACAGCCGAAGGTTTTGTATTTTGCGGCATTTTATTACATAGTTATAAAAAAGACCCAGGTAAAGGTGATAGGTGCAATTTAAGCGGACCCCCCTCCCGGCCGCATTATTAAAAAGCTGGGGGAAGGAAAACCGCGAGGGAAAAGGTTTACTTTCGGGGCGCGTGTTCGATTTTTATGAAATTTTGTATATGGACGTATTTTAGGGTGTAGATGCCGAAAATCACAATAAAAATGAGGGCAGAAGTCAACGTTTGGAGTTATTTGGACATTTTTGTATTTCACATCAAGGGGCCGGTGAAGTCCTAACGGACGTTTCCGGTTCTGGTGTATGAGTCGGTTTCCCTTATAAGCAAAAATGATGATGGCTCCTCCTTGTACAAAAGATTTTGGAGGCAAAATACCCCTCCATTCGGATCTCTGGGTAATGGGTGTACAGGGGGGCCAGCATCAAGATTTAACATATCCTTCTAGAATATATGTGGCCTAAATTCTAACCCGAACTCCGTCCACCATTTCCTCCAGGCTAATAGACCCCAACTCTTCTTCTTCACTGAAACCCAAATCAGTGCCAAAACAGCCACTAATCACCTCAATTTCCCGGGGTATGAGCTCCTTTTTTTCCTCAGGGCTCGTCCGCGGCCTTGCCGCCGCGATAGCACTGCAACCTTTGGTTGATTGTGCATACCCTTAGTCTTACTCCACCCATTCCAAAATTACTGTGCCTTGAACTAGTCTGCACATCGATTGGTAGGGTGAAGTTTTATACTTCCCTTAGATTGCATGTAGGTGTGTGCGCATAAGTCCGTAGCAATCTACGCTGCACCAGACTCCCCAATATAATAGCTGGAAGAAAAGACATACTTTGAATGAAACTCTCTCTCTCTCTCAGGGCTGCAACTAAATTCATCTGTTGCATTTACCGGTCACCTTCTGACAACAACTTTGTCCAGCTCTTCGACTACCTTTCTGAAAAAAACCGGCCATCTTATTTCTGAATATCCTTCGTCCGAGGTCACCATTCTTGGTGACTTCAATGTCCATAATAAGGGATGGCTAGGATCTTCAAAAACCTATCCACAAGGGAGAGCAGCGGAGGCCTTTGCAGTCAGCAATTCTTTAGCCAATATGGTTCAGCAACCTACTTACTTTCCTCGCATCCCAACACATAGCTTAAATCCCTTGGATTTCCTTCTTACTACAAAACCTGAATGCTATAAGACATCAGTCACTGCCCCGCTTGGTCGCTCAGACCACGGCGTTGTCACTGCTTCTTGCGCAATGCAACCCGAGGTAACACAATCATCACACCCACCTATCGTTTGGCACTACAACTCCACGAACTGAGAAGAAATGCGGGATTACTTTTCCTCATTTCCATGGGGGTCTGTCTGCTTCTCTCATCCTGACCCCTCTGATATCTCACAAAACGTCGCCGAAATTATCCAAGCTGGCATGGAATTATTTATTCCACGTATACAGAAAACCTTTGCAGGCACTCAAAAGCCCTTGTTCTCTAAATCCTGTGACAAGGCCAGACTTGAAAAGGTCAAAGTTCACAAAACGCTTCTACACAATCCCAGTCAAGAAAACCGTCAAGTATTTAGCGACGCAAGAAACCGCTATGTCCAAATTTTTTCTGAGGCAAAAAACTCGTTTAATAACCACATCAAAAACAAAGTCCTCTCAAGCTCCAGCGGCAGCGAACCCTTCTGGACTCTTTCTAAATCCATTGGGAATAATTTCTGCAAGAGCACGTTCCCACCTCTTGTTTCAGGGGATGAAATTGTTTCAACCGTCCTGGGCAAGGCTGAACTTTTTGCCTCGTTGTTCGCCGGCAATTCTACTCTCAACCCATCTCCAAATGTTCAACCACCAACAGTCCCCAATGTCGCGCATAAAATGACGGATATCATCTTCAAAACTAAAAAGGTACGAAAGATGCTCTCTTCTCTTAATACCAGGAAAGCCTCTGGCCTTGACGAGATCCCAGCAATTGTTCTAAAAAAACTGCGCACCAGAACTTGCTCCTGTCCTGGCTCGTCTGTTTCAGACATCTTACAATAAAGGCATATTCCCTAGTAACTGGAAAACTGCTTGAGTACAACGCGTCCCCAAGAAAGGATCCAATGCGCTTCCTAGCAACTACATGTCTATTTCTCTCCTTTCAGTCGTCTCTAAAGTAATGGAAAAGTATATAAACATCGAATTACTAAAATTTCTTGAAAAACACAGTCTAATCCACGACAGGCAGTATGGATTCCGTCAGCGCAGATTAACTGCCGACCTCCTTTCCGTTGTCACCCATTCTTGGAACAAGTCTATGGAAGTACACGGTGAATCCCAGATTGTCGCTCTAGACATATCCAAAGCATTCGACCAGGTCTGGCACGCAGCGCTGCTTAATAAACTTCCGACCTATGGCCTACCACCACAACTCTGTACCTGGAAAGCAAATTTCCTCCAACTGGCGCATTTCTGTTGTCGTGGATGGCCATTCCTCTAAACTGTATCCAATTAATGCAGGAGTTCCTCAAGGTTCAGCTTTAGCCCCTACTTTGTTTCTTCTCCACATCAATGACATCCTCTCTAGCACATCCAACCCAGTTTACAGTTACGCGGACGACAGCACCCTTCACTCAAATATACAATATTCTAAGCCTGCCTCTTTAGCCCAATTAGATGAGGATCGCAGACTCATGGAGGGTTCTGTCTCCGTGGATCTTCAAAAAATATAAGACTGGGGAAGTAGATACCTTGTACAATTCAACCCTACCAAATCTCAGTCTTGCTTTCTCTCTCATAAGAGATACACCAGCCCTAGACCCATCACAATGGACAACCAAGTTATTCAAAGTAATGAGTCCTTTTCACTTGTTGGCATTTCTGTGGATCAAATCTCAATTGGCACCAACATGTCACGTCAATTGCAGAAGCGGCTGCTCAGAAATTAGGTTTCCTCTTCCGGGCTCGCAAATACTTTTCACCAGCTAATCTCTATACCTTATAAACTTCACAAATAAGGCCAAACCTCGAATACTGCTCCCACATCTGGGGTGCCGCTGCCGCTTCTACACTCGCTATCCTGGACTCCATTCGGTGACCCTACCCTCACCCAAAAGCTGCCATTCCTTGCCCACCGCGGTGCCGTTGGTGACCTCTCTCTCTCTTTCTTTTATAGATATCTGCACGGGCACGGCTCAGAGCAGCTTTCTTCCATAAATCCTCCACCTGCTGCCCCCAACATATCTACCAGGGAACAGAGCGAATGCACCCTTTTACTGTCCAGGTCACCAGACATAGAACATCTTGTTATGCCCGCTCTTTTGTCCCGAGGACTTCCAAGTTGTGGAATTCCTTGCCGGCACATGTTTTCCCTTCTCATCCGAACCTCTAAACCTTCAATTCCAGAATTAACAAGTTGCCTCTTTCCTCCTTGTCGACACCCACGGTACGATAGTATTTAGGCTGTAAGCCCTCGTGGTGTGTTGTTGAAATATAAAAAAAAGTTTTTGCATAATAAAATTTTTGTTTTGTTTTACATTTTATAAGTAATTTAAAATTTATGTAATAAAATTTACAATGTTGTCTAGTTGGCCAATAAATATGTTTATTATGATTATTATTATTATTATTATTATTATTATTATTATTATTATTATTATTATTATTATTGTGAAACATTGTGTAATATAGCATAATATAGCAACTCTATTTGTATCATAAAGTGTGGAAGCTACAATGGAACGATAGAGCTGCAGGAGACAGATTATCATAGTGGCGACGACAAGGCGACATCGCCGTTACACTGTGCTGAAGATATATATTTTTAAACTATCAAAATAAAAGCACTCATGTGGCTTACCCTGTGTACCAGGTTTTATGCCTTACCCGATCATTCAAATCCCCCACACGGCCGTATCACAAGAAACAGGTGTTTTAATAATAAGCGATTCAAGATCCAAGTCGGCGGTGACGAGAGTGTAAGACACTCGATACTCAGTTGTTTCGTGACCTTTCACCAGGTAACTAGACTTGCGTCTAATGATTTTACGCGGACGATACCAGTAGGTACTTATGTTGTTTCACGTAAAGTGTTGAACACCGTGTGTAAAAAAAACATCATTGAAGTATTAAAAATAAACGTATCAGAACAAAGACACGACAATATCGAAAAGGATGTAAGTAGATTTTAGTTTAGACTGAACGTAGGTGTTAAAAAAATAATTTGAAACCGTCTGGATCCGCGAATGATTTGCTAGAACACATCTGTTCTCTAATGTCAGGATTAAATTGATTGATTGAAAAATGTCATGCTTTTAAGTTTGCCGCATCACGTCTCGTATGTGTATGTTGTTTTTTTCTTGTTGTTCGTGTACAGTTAAACCACTGGCCTAAATTCGGAAAATTTTACACCATTTCACAGTTAAAACGAGTCAAGACAATAGGTTTTGTAAAATAAATTGTAGAGTTAATATATTAGCAACAAGGAATCGATAAGCTGCATATTGAATATTTATAAAATCTGTTGAAGGTGATCAGGTACATTATTTTTATAATTTTATGCATGCTTGATGATATCAGATTACAAGACTTGTGGTTTATTTTTTTCTGCACAGATCTTGTTTGTACCAGGTGCGCTTACCTAGTTTAAGACCTCTTAGGGTGGGCTTTCTCAAACTTATAGTCCAACGTACCCCTACGAAACTTCCCGGACACTGACGAACCCCTATAAGAAAACCGGCCGACTATAGAAGAAAATAAGGCTAATAATGGTATTTTATTTAAAAATATACAGTCGCAAAGAACAATATGTTTTTAATTAGTTTGATGGTGGGCTTGATTCTTGTCACAAATTGACAGCACAGACACATTCTGAGAATATACCAGGGATGTTTCGAAAGAATATTCAAACATCCCCAGAACATTCTCACAAGGTACAATATATATTCATAGAACATTCTATGAACATGAGAATGGGACAGATACTGTCATCCTAATAAGGTTCTTAGAATGTTATTTATAATATTCTTAGGAGCTCCCAGTATTTTCTGAAAATATTCCACGAACATTCAATGAATCTTCTCAAAATTTTATACATATACTCATGGGAACATTGTGTTTTTAAAAAGATATACAGGGTGTTTCGCATAAGAAACGACAGAGAGCAGAGGCATATAGGCAAACCTAAAATATGGTGATTTAACGCAACTTACCCCTATACTTAGGTGCGTCCCTGAAAAGTTATAGGCCTTCAAAGTGGGGTTTTAAATTTCGAAAAAAAATCAATATCACTAATACTTCAACCTAGAAAAACCAAATTTGGTACACCTTTTGGGTGTACCAAGAGCATTAATCTTTGGTGAGTAAAGTTCAATTGAAGCATTTCAAAGGGTTGAATAGTGGTGATGCACCCATAAAATGTGACAGAATTTTTTAACCTATTGGCGGATCTAAAAAATTATTATTTTATTTTATGGGGAAGTAAATTATAAAACTTTTTTACTCTTGTTATTTTTCAAAAAGCTTTTGTCGTTTTCAAGAAAAACCCAAATAACTAAAGACACATATATTATCAATGTTACTTAAAATCATCAAAAATTCAATAGATGCCTGTGAAATTATCATGTTGAAGAATTTCTATAACTTATCGAGAGCAATTTTTTTATTTCTTTTGTTTGAGTTGTCTGTTTTCTAATAAATTATACTTATTCACACTTTTTTCCTGATTGTCAAATTTGACCTATACATAAGTTTATTGGCAAATATTTAATTTTCGATGATTTTTAGTAAGATTGATAAAATATGTTTCTTTACTTATTCGTGTCTTTCTTGAAAACAACAAAGTTTTTTGAAAATAACAGGAGTAACAAAGTTTTAAAGTTAAATTCCTCATAAAATGAAATATTTTCTTGAGTCCACCAATCTGTTAAAAAATTGTGACATTTTAAGGGTGCATCGCCCCTAATCAACCCTTTCAAATGCCTTAATTGAACTCTACGTACCACTACTTAACTCTTGGTATACTCAAAACGGGTACTAAATTTGTTTTTTCTAAGTTAAAGGTATTTTTTTTTTGTTCCCTCAGGGCTCGTCCGCGGCCTTGCCGCCCCGATAGCACCGCAACCCTTGGTTGATTGTGCATACCCCTAGTCTTACTCCACCCAACTCTCTTCGCGAGACTGTCAGCTTCTTCATTGCCTTTGACCCCCGAGTGACCCGGCACCCAGATGAGGGTCACCTCATTCTGCCCAGCCAGGTCGCTCGTCTCGTCTCGGCACTCACTCACCAGCCAGGAATTTACCCGTGGGCTACTTAGTGCCTTAAGGGCTGCCTGGCTGTCTGTGGCTATGAGGATCCGCATGTTGGTGTAGCCCCTCCTCTTGTTCTCCCGCACACAGTGCAGGATGGCGTACATCTCGGCCTGAAACACCGAGGGAAATACTGTGACTTACCCTCGGTCCTTCCGAGTAAACACCTGCCCCCGTCCCACGCTCCCCGCCAGATCCGTCCGTGAACCAGACGAGCGCGTCCCGTGGTATGCCCGGCGTCTCCTCCCGCCATGCCCCGCGATCAGGGATTTCCACTGTGAAGTTGTTTTCCCTGCACATTCGCGGGCTCGCGAAGTCTGACCTCATTTCAAGCATGGGTTCCTTCACGATCTCCTGAATTTTGCAGTGGCCCCTGAAGCCTGGGTTGATCTTCAGTCTACCATTGCAGGCTAGTCTGTATAGTCCTAGCCTGGCCTCTCCCATAATAACTAAGTGTAGGGGGGGTAGATCCAGCAACACCTCCATGGCGGCTGTTGGGGTTGAAGACATGGCCCCTGTGATGCCTAGGCAAGCCATCCTTTGGATCTTGCCTAGTTTTTGTTTGGCACTGGATTGTGTCACCTTAGGCCACCAGACCAGTGCCGCATATGTTAACGATGGTCTGACCACCCTTGTGTACAGCCAGTGGGCCATACTAGGTCTTAGTCCCCACGTTTTTCCATATAGCCGCCTAGTGATGGCTAAGGTCATGACTGCCTTACGCAGTATATTTCCAATGTGACCATTCCAGGTTAGCTTAGAGTCCAATACGACCCCAAGATATTTTACCTCCCTGGTCATTGGAACGCTCCTACCGTATAGAGTGAGAGTTCTGTGGCTTTCACACTTCCTCCTCCTCGTAAACGGCACGACTTGCTTTCTCGGGGCTCACCCCGAGCCCTTGATCAACCGTCCACCCTTCCACCACTTTCAGCGCAGTCTGCATACGCTCCCACACTGCCTGTGTGACCTTTCCTCGGACTATGATGACAATGTCGTCCGCATAGCCCTGTACCTCATACCCCCCTCCCGAGAGCCTCCCCAGCAGGCCGTCCACGACTAGACACCACAGCAAGGGAGACAGAACGCTCCCCTGCGGACACCCCGCCGCGACCCCCGCCAGCAGAGTCCCTCCCGCGAGTGAGGTGAACACCGCCCTGTACCTGAGCATGGAACCGATCCACCTGCAGCAGGTCTCCTCTATTCCACGCTCCCGGGCAGCTGCCAGAACCGATCCGTACGAGGTGTTGCTAAAGACCCCCTCTATGTCTAGGAAGGCCCCCAGCGCCACCTCCTTGTTCTCAAGCGTATTCTCCAGTTTCAGCACCAGTTGGTGCAGTGCTGTTTCTGTTGAGAATCCTGCTCTGTATGCATATTGTCCGCAGTGTAGAGGATATGCTTCCAGTACACCGCCCCTAATGTGCCGGTCGAGCAGTTTTTCCACTGTTTTCAGCAAGAAGGACATGAGACTTATTGGCCTCAGGGACTTTGCCTGGTCTGTTGGACGCCCAGGTTTAGGAATAAATACAACCCTGGCCAGTCTCCATGCCCTCGGAATGTACCCCAGAGCCAGGCTGGCCCTCATAATGAGGGTAAGCACCGGCGCCAGTATATCTATCCCCTGTTGGAGCATGATGGGCATTATTCCATCAAATCCCGGCGATTTGTATGGCTTAAAGCTGTTAATGGCCCATCTGATTTTGCTCCAGGTAACCACCTCTTTAGCGACTGTCCAGTCTACTCTAGATGCCCGCCTATAAGGCGCCTCTATTTCTGAGTGTTCCCAGTCCGGAGGTGATTGGTTTATTATGTTACAGCCGGGGAAGTGCGTCTGGAGTAAAATTTCCATAGTTTCCTCCCCCGAGCTTGTAAAGCCTCCCGTGGGTGTTCTAAGGGAGCCTATGTTAGTCTGAGGGCCCTTAGACAGGATCTTGTGTAGTCGAGCACTCTCGGACGTGTTTTCCACTTCTTCGCAGTGCCTCCTCCACGACTCCTTCTTGGCGTCCCTCAGTCTTTTGTTATAGGTCGATAGGGCCTGTCTATATTCATCCCATGCTCCCGACCTTTTGGCCGCGTTAAACAGCTTACGAACCTGCGTCCTCCTTTGCCTGAGGTCCTCGTTCCACCATGGGACGTTCCTGGTGGACACCCTCATTTTCAGGGGGCAGTTGGCGTTATAGGCCGAGGTAATTGCGTCTCGTAATTGGACTGCTGCAATCTCGAGTTAAAGGTATTACAGATATTGATTTTTTCGAAATCTGAAACCCTACTTTGAAGGCCTATAACTTCTCAGGGGTGCAACTTAATATAGGGGTAAGTTGCGTTAAATTATCATATTTTACGTTTACCTACATGCACCTGCCCTGTCTTGGTTCTTATGCGAAACATTCTGTATAAATTTTTTTGGATATAGAAATTAAGAAAATGCAAAGATATGAAATATTGGATTTATCTTCAAAATTTACTGATTTTCCACCATATAACTGGCCTCATATATTTTCGTATAAGCAAACCCAACAGGCTAGAATTAGAACTTCAATCACTCACCCTCGTGAAGGTTACCATATTGTTCCAGTGGCTACACACACCTGATGTAAATTCAAGTTCAGATACGTAATAAGTCAACAATTCGAGTATTGCACATTTATTCAGATTAAGTATGTACTTATAACAAATACAAAGAAATCTCTGAATAAATTATTAATAAAACAATTAAAATTTCAAAAGCATAAAAATCAAATAAATAAAGATACAGTTCTTGGAGTTGCCAGAAAATTTAATAGCCAAATATAAAGTTTCCGAGATGAATAATCGCGGTTACCCCACTGAAGTAACTTGAAACTTGGCTAGACTATTGTTCCTACAGGCTTTCAGTGTGGCATTAAAGAAATTGCATTACACAATAGTACTTACACCTTTATAGAATACAACTAAATTGGACAGAACATGCCACAAAATCACACTCACTTGCCACACAAAACATTGTATTGTTCCTTTCTGCTCTACTCACGATGACTTGATTTTTAGTTCATTGATTGTTGTTGCCCTTACTTGGTGAAACTGGTCCATACGACATACAGACTTGGAGACTCCTTCTCTGGTTTCACTGTTGGTTTTCGTTTTTGTTCAACTTTGAAGAACATCCTAGAACTTCCAGAATTCATAAGCGCCACTTGCTCCAGTTAGCTTACGCGCTGGCTACGTCCTTCACATACAAAAACGAAAACCAACAGTGAAACCAGAGGAGTCTCCAAGTCTCTATGTAGTTGATTTTTAGTTCTAAAGCTATTTCCATATCCCGATGCTTGTCACCAACAGCTTGGATATTCTGGTTGTAAAGGCATACTTTGGCAAAGTAATTCCGTATCTGATAAATTGCAAGTTTTATTGTACATTCATCTTCCCACCATATGTTCAGTTACACATTTTCTGCACTTTATAGTGATACTTCTTACAGCATTAACTTCTTCCACAGGAGTAAAAAACCTGAGATGTTGCTTAGACAATTCTCTAGATTTGCAGTATTCTTGCACTTTTCCAGTCCATCAGTCCATCCACATAAAACGGTGGTGGTGGTGGTTTATATTGCATGACTTAGGTACTATTGAACATAACACAATTTTTAATTATATATTATGAAATGTAGGTGTACCTCATTCGTAAGGTGATCCAGTCTCAAGCAAAATTGGCGAACCCATCGTCAGTGTCAACTACAGGAGATGCTTTAAAACTTGTTTCTTTACTGGATGCGTGTTAGATAACCTGACACCATGTTTTAATTGCTTCTGTACTCTGGATCTATGTTTGCAATTACACACTGTTCACGTCACATTATTATTTTTAATTTATTATGTTAGAATAGAACGTTATACAACATTGGCCACAGACTATTCATTTTGACATTAATTTTCATTTACGTCCAGACTTCTAGCGGCCATCTTGCCATTTGCCACCTTCCCTTCCCGTCGGCATGGAAATGCGCTCTATGCCTAAAGAATGGATTGCCTAAATATACAATGTGTTATCATAGACAGGTAACATAATCAAACATGCAAACTAGTTACTATTTTAATAATTCTCTATCTTTTTCATTAAATTTTAAAGTTATATAATATTATAAGGACATCTCATGCACATTCTAAGCGAATATTCGGAATAATAATCTATTCAAATATTCTCAATATATTGATGAAGATTTTTCTTAGGATGTGATTGAATGAATGTACTCGGAATATTCAAGATTGAAGTTTGAAATTCCATAAATGTTATTAGAACGTTCCGAAACAAATATTCTGAAAAAAGAATGTTCTCACATGGCGAGAACATTCTGATAATATCTTGTGCTGTATGGGTAGGCCCAATTTTGCTATTATACCGACTTGAATTTTGAAAAAATTTCTTCAAATGAGCGCGAACTATTACCCCCCCCCCACAATCCAATTCCTGTTTCAGTTTCAATTTTTATATGTTTATGTATATGTATATATGAGGCATACTTGGTTCTCGGGTTGAACCGCGTCCAAAATTTATTAAAACTCGACGTTTCGGCTCCTGTTTTGAGGCCGTTTTCAAGAGGTAATAAAATATGTAAGGATATTAACTCTAAGGCCACAATCTGCCTACTCCTTAGAGCGGTGGACAAAGGTGGGTTGGGTTGTTGTAGCTCGATTACGGGGCCTCAATCTGCTTACTCCCCAAAACTCGCCGGAGATGGTCTCTAAGGTCTCAGTGTGTTCAACCCTAGGCCTAAGAGAGAGAGAGAGAGAGAGAGAGAGAGATAGAGAGAGAAAGAGAGATCTGACAGATCTCTCTTAGTTTCTCTAATTTTTTTAGTCGTATTTATATACATTGGTACTATACAGTATTTATACGCTTTACTTTCCATATTATCAAATAAAATCACGTGCAGAAGCCAAGATTCAATCAATAACTTGCAAGGCAGGATGTAAATACAAAGAAGCAAGTTCATTGTTGACATTTGTACTGTCCAGTGACGTCACAGATCATGGCGCCACAATAGTGGTGTTTGAAATCAATGCATCGTTATTTTTGTACTATGTGAAATGAAAAAAAATATATTAAAAATCATATTTGTGGGATGTCTGTCAGATGTGAATGGAAAAAAAATAATTGCAAATTGTCTATTGTGGCGAGTTTCATTTAACTAGGGACTAGGGAATACACCAGTCTCCCAGTGACGTCTCCTGACGAAAAAGTTAGGGTGTGCGCTAACGAGTTGCTGTTAGTGATGACGGCGAGAAATACAACTTTTTTGCATACAGAATGTCAATTTTAAATTACGCAGAAAAATCTTCTTTAGCAAACATAGATGTGCAAAAGTATTTTGTCAATCAAACAAAAAATGCATCGACAGTGACTTAACGGACTTACTACAGTGATGTATTGTTGTGTGTGTGTTTTGTTTCTTTAACCTCGGCCTATTTCCGCGACTATGGCCAATCATCGACGCCAGGGAGCAGTTTCACCTCACTATCCTGGGAATTTTGCCCAACCCATGTCTTTCTGTAAGGAGGGTAGGGATCTTTAACGTGCCCAACATCGCATCGACACGGGACCGACGGCTTTACGCCCCCCTCCGAAGGGCGAAACGTGCAGACATTCAACTTGCTCAAATACAATGCCAGAACCTCGGTTGATGTTAATGTTACAGTTTGTACTGAAAAAGTGAAAGGAGTACGCTGGGATTGAACCCAGTACCCTTCGGTTCAGAGGCACACGTTCTTGCCCCTGAACCACCGAGGCTCTCGTGATGTATTGTTATAAGATCGGTTACAAACGTTCTTAAATATAATTTTAAATGTCAACATGATTTGCGTAAAAAGAAGACTAAATTTAAAATTAAAAGAACTTACATGGCTACTAGTTATATATAAATTCCAATCGTCGATCCTGTTTCAAAAAATTGTTTATAACAGAATCATAAAAGCATTCTTTATTGCTTTGGAGTTCGACATACTTTTTTCAATTGACATGAAAGCCAGTCCGGTGGGTCTCTCTTCTTGTTGGGTTGAACGATTGTAAGTTTTTATCCTCTTCAGAGCAGAAAACGACCTTTCTATGGACGCCGTTGTCGTTGGTATTGTTAAAACTAATATTGCTAGTTTATAAACTTCTTTTAGTTCCATATTAAGTTTATTCGTGTACAGAAAATCAACGATTTCATGTAAATCTTTATTTTCAAACTCGGAAGATGAATAAATAACTATTGGTTGGTTAGACCGGCATTCCTTTCATTTGTACTGAGCGATATTTTTACAGCTCACCGTAGCGTTAAAATCAATGGTATTTTCCTCACTATTTAAAACACGTGGGTGGGGGCTGACTGCACTGTATATCAATACAGCTCCATTGACTGAAGTTGTTCGGAAATATTAACGCACACCTAACCCGAATTCAATCCCCGTTGCCATTGACCTACCCATATTCTCTGAATATGTTAGAAGACGCGGTACTTACTTCATTCCAAGTCACCGATTATTCATGAAATCAAATAAGTAAATTAAATAGATTTTCACAAAATATGTAGTGTATTAAGACTAAGGGAAAAACAAATTTAACTGTGGGCATTTTGATTATATTTTCGGGTGTGCGACGCACACCTAGCTCACTAGGAGAAATCGCCACTGCAGTGTCCAAGGAACAGTTCATTATGTTAAGCGTATTAGTGAATTTTTATTTTTAAAAAAATCACTAATAGAGAGGTATCGATGGTGAGACTTTGCAAACATTTTTTCAAATGAGCGCGATTTAGGACCCCTAGAACCCATATCCGGGGTCAGTTTCAATTTTTATATGTTTATATATATATATATATATATATATATATATATATATATATATATATATATATATATATATATATATATATATATATATATATATATATATATATATATGTATGTATGTATATATCCGTCTGGTAACTCAAAAAATAATTAACCGATTTCAATTAAACTCTGCAAGTGCCCTTCTTTTATTAATGGCTTGGATGAGTTCGTTAGACAGGAAAATCGGACGGGTTTTTCCGCGAAAATTGAATTTTCTTTCAAAAAAAAATTTTTTCTCCGAAAATAACAAAGCTGTTTTAATGAAATTTACTATATATGTTGCCTTAGGAGAGGACTTACTAAGTACCAAAATTCAACTTTCTCAGTTTATAGAAAATTGAGTTATTCAAATTTTAAATTTTCTTTTGAAACAATTTTTTTTTCTCCAAAAATTACAAAGTTATTTTAATGAAATTTGGTGGATATTTTGTCCTAGGAAATACTTTACTACATACCAAAATTTAACTCTCTAAGATTATAGAAAACTGAGGTAATCAAATTTTTATAGCTCACTGCAGTGTTAAAATCAATGGTATTTTCCTCACTATTTTAAACACATGGATGGGGGACTGACCGAATTCATTCCCAGTTGCTATTAATCTACTCATATTCTCTGAATATGTTAGAAGACGTCGTACCTACTTCATTCCAAGTCACTATTAACCGACTATTTATGAAATCAAATAAGTAAATTAAATCGATTGTCATAAAATATGTAATGTATTAAGACTAAGGGAAAAAGAAATAAAACATACATAACTGTGCACATTTTGATTATAGTGTGCGGCGCACACCTAGCTCACTAGGAAAAATCGCCACTGCTTGAGAGAGGTATTGTCACAGCATAATATCTTATTAAAGTTCATTTGTAAATAGGTTTATATATATATATATATTTTTATATGTTTATATATATATATATATATATATATATATATATATATATATATATATATATATATATATATATATATATATATATATATATGTATATATATGTATCCGTCTCAAAAAATAATTAACCGATTTCGATGAAACTTGGCAAGTGCCTTTCTTTTATTAATGGCTTGGATGAGTTCGTTATCCAGAAAAATCGGACGGGGTTTTCCGGAAAAATTTTGAGTTTTCTTTCGAAAAAAAATTTTTTCTCCGAAAGTAACAAAGCTGTTTTAATGAAATTTACTACATATATTGCCTCAGGAGAGGTCTTACTAGGTACCAAAATTCAACTTTCTAAGTTTAGAGAAAATTGAGTTATTCAAATTTTAAGTTGTCTTTCGAAAAAAATGTTTTTCTCCGAAAATTACAAAGTAATTTTAATGAAATTTTGTGGATATCTTGCCTTAGAAAAGGTCTTACTACGTATTAAAATTAAACTCTCTAAGTTTATAGAAAATTGAGTTATTTAAATTTGAAGCATTTAATAAAAATTCACAACCATTACGCACTTGCTGTGTCCCCAGTTTTTGGAATATTAAAGGAAGCGATGCTTTTATGAGTTATTACATAAATGTTTGAGCTGGCTCTGTATATTCTATAAACTGGTCGATACAATGTTCCATGCAAATGGGTATAATTTCATATTACCGAGTTATTTCTACTTGTTGCGTTCGTTTTTCTTGTATTTTTCATTTTTCACTTATATGCAATAACCGCAGTGAAAACAGGCGGCTACTAGACTCTAGACTTTTATATTTGCATCTATATAGAACGCCGGCAAATCCGGCTATCGTAAAAACTAGTCGAGAACTATGTAGTTATTTCAAATAAAAATCACAAAACGCAGTGCTGCACGTTCACGGTTGCCAGATAAGCATGTTATAGTTAATTGTGAATATTTAGCTTAAAGTTTCTTTATTTCCGCGACAACGGACGATCATCGACTCCACGGTATCGTTGGAAGGTGGGTACTCAAGGATTTTGCTGAACCATTAGGCCAATTGTGAGTGCTATGTTATAGGGCATTTTAATCTAAAAACCATCTAAAAATAAAATTAAAGTTCGGGACGCAGCAAGTGCCTTGTGGTAGTGAATTTTCATAAGAATAATATATAATATATTAGTTATTTAGCCTTGCATTAAAAGTTATAAGAAATTACTTTATTGAATTAAGAACAGTAAAAAATAAGGTAAAGAAGGCCAAACAAAAAAACGATTTCTGACATAAATATTTATACAGTAATTTGGATATAAAACTCAAACAAAGAAATTGTTAAACAGGAAATATACTCAAGAAAAAATACATTAGAAAGCTGAACATAAATACAATTCTGTGGGTTCATGCATTGAGGGTGATTGTATGCATGCAGAAGGGGGAGAAGAACCCCCTAGGACGAAGGGGGTTTCTGCCCTCTTACCCAAAAAGACGGGGGGTTGTCCTTCTCATTGTGCATGCATACAACCACCTTCTAAGCATAAAGCTCCAGATTTTTTTTAAGGGAGCAACCCCCAAGAAAGTTACGAAACCTGTGGCGAATATGGGTGTTGAGTAGGGTTGACAGGGCTTAAAGGAGGACGTATTGCTACAAAATGTGAAAAACGCACCTTTCTAAAGTCGGACTGAGTGTTTTTAGTGAATTTTCTTTAAAAAAATGCACTAATGAAGAGATCCCGACTTTTGAATTTGGAAAAAAATTCTTCAAATGAGCGTTATTAGGCCCCCTAGAACACATATCTGGGGTCAGCTTTGATTTTTATATATATATATATATATATATATATATATATATATATATATATATATATATATATATATATATATATATATATATATATATATATATATTTGTAAACATGTAAAGTCTGAAACTGACCTCGGATATGGGTTTGAGGGGTCCTAGTCTTCTGCGCTCATTTGAAGACATTTTCTCAAAATTGAAAAGTTGCGATCTCATTAGTGAATTTTTTAAAGAAACTTCACTAAAATAAAATGTAACCGTGAGTCTAGGCCGTTTCTTTCTGGATAAAACTCTCTCTCAAGGCTGCAACTAAATTCATCTGTTGCATTTACCGGTCACCTTCTGACAACAACTTTGTCCAGCTCTTCGACTACCTTTCTGAAAAAAACCAACCATCTGATTTATGAATATCCTTCCTCCGAGGTCCATATTCTTGGTGACTTCAATGTCCATAATAAGGAATGGCTAGGATCTTCAAAAACCGATCCACAAGGAAGTGCAGCGGAGGCCTTTGCAGTCAGCAATTCTTTAGCCAATATGGTTCAGCAACCTACTTACTTTCCTCGCATCCCAACACACAGATCAAATCCCTTGGATCTCCTTCTTACTACAAAACCTGAATGCTATAAGATATCAGTCACCGCCCCCCCTTGGTCGTTCAGACCACGGCATGGTCACTGCTTCCTGCGCAATGCAACCCGAGGTCACACAGTCACACCCACGTATCGTTTGGCACTACAACTCCGCAAACTGGGACGAAATGCGGTTACTTTTCCTCATTTCCATGGGCGTCTCTCTGCTTCTCTCATCCTGACCCCTCTGATATCTCACAAAACGTCACCGAAATTATCCAAGCTGGCACACAGAAAACCTCTTCAGCCACTTAAAAGCCCTAGTTCTCTAAATCCTGTGACAAGGCCAAACTTGAAAAGGTCAAAGCTCACAATACGCCTCTACACAATCCCAGTCAAGAAAACTGTCAAGCATTTAACGACGCAAGAAACCGCTATGTCCGCATTCTTTCTGAGGCAAAAAACTCGTTTAATAATCACATCAAAAACAAAGTCCTCTCAAGCTCTAAGGGCAGCAAACCCTTCTGGACTCTTGCTAAATCTATTGGAAATAATTTCTGCAAGAGCACGTTCCCATCTCTTGTTTCAGGGGATGAAATTGTTTCTACCGCCCTGGGCAAGGCTAAAATTTTTGCCTCGTTGTTCGCCGGCAATTCTACTCTCAACCCACCTCCAAATGTTTAACCACCAACAGTCCCCGATGTCGTGCATAAAATGACGGATATCATATTCAAAACTAGAAAGGTACGAAATATGCCCTCTTCTCTTAATACCAGGAAAGCCTCTGGCTTTGACGAAATACCAGCAATTGTTCTCAAAAAATGCGCACCAGAACTTACTCCTGCCCTGACTCGTCTGTTTCAGACATCTTACAATAGAGGCATATTCCCTAGTAATTGAAAAACTGCTCGAGTACAACCCGTTCCCAAGAAAGGATCCAAAGCGCTTCCTAGCAACTACAGACCTATTTCTCTCCTTTCAGTCGTCTCTAAAGTGATGGAAAAGTATATAAACAACGAATTACTAAAATTTCTTGAAAAACACAGTCTAATCCACGACAGGCAGTATGGATTCCGTCAGCGCAGATCAACTGCTGACCTCCTTTCCTTTGTCACCCATTCTTGGAACAAGTCTATGGAACTACACGGTGAATTCCAGATTGTCGCTCTAGACATATCCAAATCATTCGACTAGGTCTGGCATGCAGTGCTGCTTAATAAACTTCCGCCCTATGGCCTACCACCAAAACTCTGTACCTGGACAGCAAATTTCCTCTCCAACCGGAGCATTTTTGTTATCGTGGATGGCCATTCCTCTAAACTGTATCCAATTAATGCAGGAGTTCCTCAAGGTTCAGCTTTAACCCTACTTTGTTTCTTCTCCACATCAATGACCTCCTCTCTAGCACATCCAACCCAGTTCATAGTTACGCGGACGACAGCACTCAAATATACAATATTCTGAGCCTGTCTCTTTAGCCCAATTAGATGAGGATCGCAGACTCATGGAGGGTTCTGTCTCCGTGGATCTCCAAAAAATATTAGACTAGGGAAGTAGAAATCTTGTACAATTCAACCCCATCAAATCCCAGTCTTGCTTTCTTTCTCATAAGTGATACACCAGCCCTAGACCCATCACAATGAACAACCAAGTTATTCAAAGTAATGAGTCCTTTTCACTTGTTGGCATTTCTGTGGATCGAAATCTCAATTGGCACCAACATGTCACATCAATTGCAGAAACGCCTGCTAAGAAATTAGGTTTCCTCTCCCGGGCTCGCAAATACTTTTTACCAGCTAATCTCTATACCTTATATACTTGACAAATAAGACCAAACCTCGAATACTGCTCCCAAATTTTGGTGCCGCTGCCGCTTCTACACTCGCTATTCTGGACTCCATTCAGAGGAGCTATATGTCTCATCGGTGACCTCACCCTCACCCAAAGGCTGCCATCCCTTGCCCACCAGCGTGCCGTTGGTGACCTCTCTCTTTCTTTTATAGATATCTGCACGGGCACTGCTCAGAGGAGCTTTCTTCCACAGTTCCTCCACCTGCTGCCCACAACAGATTTACCAGGAGAACAGAGCGAATGCAACCTTTTACTGTCCAGGTCACCAGACATAGAACATCTTGTTATGCCCGCACTTTTGTCCCGAGGACTTCCAGGTTGTTGAATTCCTTGCCGGCACATGTTTTTCCTTCTCCTCTGAACCTCCAAAACTTCAAGTCCAGAATTAACAAGTTGGCTCTTTCCTCCTTGTCGACACTCACGGTACGATAGTATTTAGGCTGTAAGCCCTCGTGGTGTGTTGTTGAAATATAAAAAAAGTCAGGCAGGGAAATTTTAGCGCTTACCTCGCACTATGAAAAGGGGTGGAGAAAGACCAAAACAATTTTTTTTTTGCGAAACCCGGTGCAATTGATGACGTGCAAAAGCTACAATGAAATGGAAAGAGCTGGTCAAGACAGATAATCGTGGTAGTTGCTACGAAATACAAGGAGATGTCGCCTATAAACTGTGATAATGATTATCTTAAATTATTAATTGACATTTTGTATAACAGAAAAAGTTGTCACTGTACGAAAACTCGTTTCGGAAACAAAGATAGTCAAGGATAAAAGGATTTTTCCACAGCCGGGGTCAATTATCGTGTAAAACGATTAAGGTATAAATTACAAGATCTAGAGATAATGGCAATGGACACAAATCAGGTTTCGCTGTGGTGTGTTTCTAATAAATATTCTAATAAATAATGTGTGCAGTCTCAATGGCGCGCCGGAGTCAGGAGACTGGAGACATCATTTCATCTTAAAGAGTTGCCAATAATGCTAGAGGCTAAAAGGTATAAGGAATACGGCGTTGTCAGATTTCATAATTTCTCTCTGGTAATTATTATCATCACATTATCAGCGCAATGCGGACTTAGTGCCGCAGTCATGATTCTATGTTTGCAGCGGTTTTAGTGACTTCTCTTTAAAAAATTCACTAATGGGGAGATCTGATTATATATATATATATATATATATATATATATATATATATATATATATATATATATATATATATATATATATATATATATATATATATATATATATATATATATATATATATATATATATATAGTATATTACTGGGTTAGTTTAAAGTATGGAAACATCTGAATATCTCACAAACGGAAAACGATAAAAACAAGATTTT
Organism: Tillus elongatus; assembly: GCA_964006375.1. Taxonomy (NCBI): domain Eukaryota; kingdom Metazoa; phylum Arthropoda; class Insecta; order Coleoptera; family Cleridae; genus Tillus; species Tillus elongatus. Next base: position 107,030,089 of record OZ023270.1, on the reverse strand, counting down.
GACAAATGTTGTAAGGTTATCGTAGGTGTATTTTTAAAACTATTTCAACAATACACCACGAGGGCTCACAGTCTAAATACTATCGTACCGTGCTTGTCGACAAGGAGGAAAGAGGCAACTTGTTAATTCTGGACTTGAAGGTTTGGAGGTTCGGAGGAGAAGGAAAAACATGTGCCGGCAAGGAATTCCACAACTTGGAAGTCCTCGGGACAAAAGAGCGGGCATAACAAGATGTTCTATGTCTGGTGACCTGGACAGTAAAACGGTGCATTAGCTCTGTTCTCCTGGTAGAACTGTTGGAGGCAGCAGGTGGAGGAACTATGGAAGAAAGCTCCTCTGAGCAGTGCCCGTGCAGACATCTATAAAAGAGAGAGAGAGAGGTCACCAACGGCACGTCGATGGGCAAGAGATGGCAGCCTTTGGGTGAGGATAGGGTTACCGATGAGACGTATAGCTCTCTTCTGAATGGAGTCGAGGATAGCGAGTGTAGAAGCGGCAGCGGCACCCCAGATGTGGGAGCAGTATTTGAGGTTTGGCCTTATTTGTGAAGTATGTAAGGTATAGAGATTAGCTGGTGAAAAGTATTTGCGAGTCCGGAAGAGGAACCTAATTTCTTAGCAGCCGCTTCTGCAATTTATGTGACATGTTGGTGCCAATTGAGATTTCGATCCACAAAAATGCCAATAAGTGAAAAGGACTCATTACTTTGAATGACCTGGTTATTCATTGTGATGGGTCTGCGGCTGGTGTATCTCTTATGAGATAGAATGCAAGACTGAGATTTGGTGGAGTTGAATTGTACAAGATTTCTACTTTCCCAGTCTTATATTTTTTGGAGATCCACAGAGACAGAATCCTCCTTGAGTCTGCGATCCTCATCTAATTTGGGCTAAAGAGACAGGCTTCGAATATTGTATATTTGAATGGAGGGTGCTGTCGTCCGCGTAACTGTGAACTGGGTTGGATGTGCTGGAGAAGAGGTCATTGATGTGGAGAAGAAACAAAGTAGGGGCTAAAGCTGAACCTTGAGGAACGCCTGCATTAATTGGATACAGTTTAGAGGAATGGCCATCCACGACAACAGAGATGCTCCGGTTGGATAGGAAAGGAGAGAAATAGGCCTCTAGTTACTAGGAAGCGCTTTGGATCCTTTCTTGGGGACGGGTTGTACTCGAGCAGTTTTTCAGTTACTAGGGAACTTGGCTCTATTGTAAGATGTCTGAAACAAACGAGTCAGGACAGGAGCAAGATCTGGTGCACATTTTTTGAGAACAATTGCTGGCATCTCGTCACGGCCAGATGCTTTCCTGGTATTAAGAGAAGAGAGCATCTTTCGTACCCTTTCAATTTTGAAAATGATATCCGTTATTGTATGCGCGACATTGGGGACTGTTGGTGGTTGAACATTTGGAGGTGGGTTGAGAGTAGACATGCCGGCGAACAACGAAACAAAAAGTTCAGCCTTGCCCAGGGCGGTAGAAACAATTTCATTCCCTGAGACAAAAGGTGGGAACGTTGCCTCAGAAAAAATGCGGTCATAACGGTTTCTTGCGTCGTTAAATGCTTGACGGTTTTCTTGACTGGGATTGTGTAGAAGCGTTTTGTGAGCTTTGGCCTTTTTCAAGTCTGGCCTTGTCACAGGATTTAAATAACCAGGGCTTTTGAGTGGCTGAAGAGTTTATGTGTGTACGTGGATTAAATAATTCCATGCCAGCTTGGATAATTTCGGTGACGTTTTGTGAGACATCAGAGGGGCCAGGATGAAAGAAGCAGACAGGCGCCCATGGAAATGAGGAAAAGTAATCCCGCATTTCGTCCCAGTTCGCGGAGTTGTAGTGCCAAACGATACGTGGGTGTGATGACTGTGTTACCTCGGGATGCATTGCGCAGGAAGCAGTGACCGTGCCGTGGTCTGAGCGACCAAGGGGGGCGGTGACTGATATCTTATAGCATTCAGGTTTTGTAGTAAGAAGGAGATCCAAGGGATTTGAGCTGTGTGTTGAGATGCGAGGAAAGTAAGTAGGTTGCTGAACCATAATGGCTAAAGAATTGCTGACTGCAAAGGCCTCCGCTGCTCTTCCTTGTGGATCGGGTTTTGAAGATCCTAGCCATTCCTTATTATGGACATTGAAGTCACCAAGAATAGTGACCTCGGAGGAAGGATATTCGGAAATCAGATGGTCGGTTTTTTCAGAAAGGTAGTCAAAGAGCTGGACAAAGTTGTTGTCAGAAGGTGACCGGTAAAAGCGACAGATGAATTTAGTTGCAGCCCTGAGAGAGAGAGTTTTATCCATAGTATGTCTTTTCTTCCAGCTTCTAAATTGGGGAGTCTGGTGCAGGGTAGATTGCTACGGACGTATGCGCACAAACCTCGGTGCAATCTAAAGGAAGTAAGGAGCTCATACCCCGGGAAATTAAGGTGATTAGTGGCTCTTTTGGCACTGATTTGGGTTTCGGTGAGGAAGGGCAGTTGGGGCCTATTAGCCTGGAGCAAATGGTGGACGGTGTTCAGGTTAGAATTTAGGCCACATATATTCCAGAAGGATATGTTAAATCTTGATGCTGGCGCCCCCTGTACACCCCTCTCCTGGAGATCCGAATGGAGGAATATTTTACCTCCGGGATCTTTTGTACAAGTAGGAGCCATCATCGTAAAGTGTGTTGTGTAAAGGGCAGTGTTCTCGAGTCACTTTTATTGTTATATTTTTTTGTATATCCACGATCTTGATGCAAGCATTTCTTGCCTCTTTGTGGGTAACGAAACAGAGCCACCACAGAACAACCACACCACCACTCTGATCAATTTTCCCTTAGATGTAGTCAAGAACTGACAAAAGTGCAGTAGTAGTGGAACAATTTAGTCGGGAGATATTGGTTGTTTGCAAAAAGGAAATTATTCTTCTACCTATAAGCTTTTTAATAATTTTAATTAAATTAATACTGAAAAAATTGCAATGGTAGATAACGTTGTGGAGTGCAGCACTATTTGTACGAGTATATGAACCTCTTCCTATCGTGGCTTTTAAGCGGTTGAATGGTGTACAGAAATAAAATAAATATTAAACATGTTTTAGTACTTTTTTTACTGGCAACACTTTCTACAAGTCGACAAAACCACCAACCCACGCCTATGGCCCACTCGGTTTATTGGTATCCGGCCTCCTATCCATCTCTTCTTGAGCTTAATAGCCAGGAGGCCGTGGTTTCAGCTTCTTGAGATAACCACACACACAATTTTATGAATGAACTATAAGACACGTTTCGACAAAATGTGAATGACCCAGTGAAACCGTCCACGATCACTTGATCAGTGATGTAACCGATATATTCTAATATTTATGGCCCCCCCAATACGTCGTTGTCAAACTGTGCCGCTTGTAATATATCCTAGTCACAGCATAATAAACAGTTGTTTCTTATGATGTGTCCTGGTGTTCTGACTGAGACATTGACGTTTTAACTATTATCAATTTCCAATTTTAGAATATAAAATAGCGTATTTTAATATGAAATATCGATAATTGAGATTAATAATGAACGACATGGCGATGTACATCGATGATTACTGGTTGACATTCCAACTTCCAACATGATGAATGTCATTTAACCTCCAAAAAATTGCATTACTACTTGCGAAGTTTTTTTGTCATCATAGGTACGAGTGAAAAAAATAACTGAGGAAACTGTCTATGATAACAAGATTTTCAGCAGCAATTTGTAAATTTGCAAACTAGAATTTTTGCATCGCAACATGTATAATATATTTTACTACTTTACTAAAGGCCCCCACAGACCCACAGTTTTTTTAACACAGGCCGAATCTGCAAGCCTGGTTGGCGCAGCCATAACGGCACGTTTTCTTTTTTTTTTTCAACAACACACCACGAGGGCTTACAGCCTAAATACTATCGTACCGTGGGTGTCGACAAGGAGGAAAGTGGCAACTTGTTAATTCTGGATTTGAAGGTTTGGAGGTTCGGAGGAGAAGGGAAAAACATGTGCCGGCAAAGAATTCCACAACTTGGAAGTCCTCGGGACGAAAGAGCGGGCATAACAAGATGTTCTATGTCTAGTGACCTGGACAGTAAAAGCTTGCATTCGCTCTGTTCCCCTGGTAGATCTGTTGGGGCAGGAGATATAGGAACTATGGAAGAAAGCTCCTCTGAGCAGTGCCCGTGCAGATACCTATAAAAGAGAGAGAGGTCACCAACGGCACGTCGGTGGGCAAGGGATGGCAGCCTTTGGGTGAGGGTAGGGTCACCGATGAGACGTATAGCTCTCTTCTGAATGGAGTCCAGGATAGCGAGTGTAGAAGCGGCAGCGGCACCCCAGATGTGGGAGCAGCATTCGAGGTTTCGCCTTAATCGTGAAGTATATAAGGTATAGAGATTAGCTGGTGAAAAGTATTTGCGAGCCCGGAAGAGGAAACCTAATTTCTTAGCAGCCGCTTCTCCAATTGATGTGACATGTTAGTGCCAATTGTGATTTCGATCCACAGAAATGCCAACAAGTGAAAAGGACTCATTACTTTGAATAACTTAGTTGTTCGTTGTGATGGGTCTAGGGTTGGTGTAACTCTTATAAGATAGAAAGACTGAGATTTGGTGGAGTTGAATTGTACAAAATTTCTACTTCCCCAGTCTAATATTCTTTGGAGATCCACGGAGACAGAACCCTCCATGAGTCTGCGATCCTCATCTAGTTGGGCTAAAGAGACAGGCTTAGAATATTGTATATTTGATTGGAGGGTGCTGTCGTCCGCGTAACTGTGAACTGAGTTGGATGTGCTAGAGAGGAGGTCATTGATGTGGAGAAGAAACAAAGTAGGGTCTAAAGCTGAACCTTGAGGAACTCCTGTATTAATTGGATATAGTTTAGAGGAATGGCCATCCACAACAACAGAAATACTCCGAAGAAATAGGCCGAGAGTTTATTAAGCACCGCTGCGTGCCAGACCTGGTCGAATGCTTTGGATATGTCTAGAGCGACAATCTGGGATTCACTTCACCGTGTAGTTCCATAGACTTGTTCCAAGGATGGGTGACAAAGGAAAGGATGCCGGCAGTTGATCTGCGCTGACGGAATCCATACTGCCTGTCGTGGATTAGACTGTGTTTTTCAAGCAATTTTAGTAGTTCAGTGTTTATATACTTTTCCATCACTTTAGAGACGACTGAAAGCAGAGAAATAGGCCTGTAGTTGCTAGGAAGCGCTTGGATACGTCCGGTTGTTGGCCTGGTCTGAGTTAAATCAAATCTTGCTTGAATTTGGCCTGCGCAAACCAGCAAATCTGAGCGCGTGTGTGTGTGCCAATTGCTTAAGTTCATTTGTTCTTGTTCAGTCTTAAAGCAAAAAATGAAGAATAAACACATTATGTCGAATTTAAATAAACAGTTTTTATAGATGTTTATTGCAATATATAAAATCTTACTATGTTTTCCAAGAAGTCCTTTTAGAAAGGAACTAAAGAGAGATGAAGAGCAAAGTATGTAGGCTGGAGAAGAAATTTATACCCCAAATTTGTGGTATTTTGATTTGCTACTACGCTCTTTCTTTGAAAAACTAGAGTTCCTATTCAAAAAATCATGGGGCGTGGGGCGGGGGCAGGTGTTTATTCGGAAGGACCTAGGGTAAGTCATAGTGTTTCCCTCGGAGCCCATGCAACGGTCTTTCAAGCCTAAATGTACGCCATCCTGCACTGTGTGCGAGAGAACAAGAGGAGGGGCTACACCAACAAGCAGATCCTCATAGCCACAGACAGCCAGGCAGCCCTTAAGGCCCTAAGTAGCCCACGGGTGAATTCCAGGCTGGTAAGTGAATGCCGAGACGAGACGAGCGACCTGGTTAAGCAGAATGAGGTCACCCTCATCTGGGTGTCGGGTCACTTGGGGGTCAAAGGCAAGGAAGAAGCTGACAGTCTCGCGAAGAGAGGGCCAGCAGAACCATTTATGGGACCAGAACCGGGTCTGGGCGTGACAAAAATCACTGCCAGGGGAGCCATTACGTCCTGGATCAGAAACGAACACAAGGTGTACTGGGCAGACTGTCCAGGGCTCAGACATGGGAAGTCAGTAACAGAGGATCCCAGTTCAAAGAGAGCTGTGGAGCTGCTCAATCTTAGCAGAGGGCAGCTCAGAAACATAACAGGACTCTTGACGGGACACATGGCCGTCAAGAAATACCTGCATAAAATAGGGCGGTTCGAGGGGGACCTGGCATGGAGACTCTGCGGCGAGGTGGAGGAATTAGCTCAGCACATCTTGTGCGAGTGTAAAGCTCTGGACCGCAATAGGCAACTGATCTACGGTCAGTCTAGACCGGAGACAAAGCAATATAAAACTTCACCTTACCAATTGCTGTGCAGACTAGTTCAAGGCACAGTGATTTTAGATTGAGTGGAGTAGAAAACACAAAGAGCATGCACAATAAGCCAAAGGCTGCGGCGCTATCGGGGCGGCAAAAACGCGGACGAGCCCTGAGGGAGAAAAAAAAGCTATTTCACCCATGTGGTCTTGTGGTTCAATTGGTAAATTATTTTCCCTATTAGTTGCGTCTTGTTTGTCACATTTTGTTTGATATTTCATGTTTCAGAAGTTCCCCGCCTTTTCTAGTGGGTTAATGTCTGGGGAGTATTCCGGCCAGTCGAAAAGTTGAATGTTATTCTCCTGCAAGAATCTGTTAGTAAATTTTGCCGTATGATACTCAATCTGGCATGAAAATAAAATCCTTATCTGGTGAAAAATACATGCGCAGTAGAAGCTTCGATCTTTTATCTAGGACTTGAATGTACTGGTCTTGTCTCATTATCCCTTGGACAGCGTAAAGTCGCCTTAGTCCTTTCCCACCAATGACGGACCATATCTTCACAGACGTTGGGTACTTAACTGTCCTAATGATGCAATCTGGATAATTTACATACAATTAATTCGTCACTGCTGCCAACCATAAAAATCTCTGGACGCAGCAAGTGCGTTATGGTAGCGAATTTTCTTTAAAATATTTTTAATAGCAAATGTTTTTCTTTGATGCAGGCAGGCATCAAACTTGGTTGCCTATATAGTAGAAATAATGTACCATATTCAAATGAAATAAATTTATTGTTTGAAAATATATAAACATTTTTCACAAATCTGGATGCAGCAAATGTGTTATGGAAGTGAATTTCCATAAAAAATGTTTTTAAAGGCAAATGCGAGCAGGCATCAATCTTATTATCGGTATAGCCTATGTGGTAGAAACAATGTACTATGTTTTATCAAAATTACTTATGGTTTGAAAATATACAAAAATTTTCCGAAAATAAACTTAAATGTTGGTTTCCTAACTAATAAAGCTTACGTTAATAGCAATATGAGTTATTGAAATTTGAAGGATTTAATGAAAATTCGGTAAATTTGCAGATTAGCTCCAGAACGCTTTTCAAAAAATTGTTTTCAGAAATATTACTAGGACCCCACCTGGATGCACAAACCACAAGAAAAATTTCTTGTTCACACTCCCCCAAGAAAGTTAAGGGACTGGGAGTGAATAGGGGTGCTGGGCGGGGTAGGCAGTAAAAAGGAAATATGAGCAGAAAAAGCAAAGAAAACTGCTTAAAAACTGTCTATTTGAAGCCATATCCCCTTTAAACCCCGCCTACCCCGCACAGCACCCCTATTCGCCCCCAGGTCACGTAACTTGCTTGGGGGGTATGAAGAAGAAGTTTTTCTTGTGGTTTATGCAACGAGGTATGCACACGACGGGGGAAGGAAAATGCCTACGACGAAGCAGACCCCACCCGCTTAACTTGTGGTAGGGTTGGGAGTGGCTGCTTCGTCGTTGGGATTTTCCTTCCTCCTTCGCGTGCATACAACCACCCTCGTTGCATAAACCACGAGAAAAATTTCTTGTTCATACCCGCCAAGGAAGTTACAGCACCTGGGGGAATAGGGGTGCTGTGCGGGGTAGGCAGGGTTTAAGGGGGATATGGCTTCAAGATGTGAAAAAGACAACCTTCAAGCCCGTTTTATTCGCATTTTCTGCTCAGATTTCCTTTTTACTACCTACCCCGCCCAGCACCCCTATTCACTCCTGGTCACGTAACTTCCTTGGGGGGTGTGAACAAGGAATTTTTCTTGGGGTTTGTGGATCCAGGGAGGCCCTAGGCAAGTTTCTGAAAACAGTTTTTTGAAAAGCGTTCGGGAGCTAATCTGCAAATTTACCGAAAATTCGCTACCAAAACGCACTTGCTGCGTCCAGATTTTTTTCTTATAAACGCATCATATTTCGACAAAAATGCATTAACAAATTTGTTCTACGAAAATTAGCTAAAAAAAAAATTATAGACCGTTAAACCATAAACTTCACTAAACCTGCAAATAAATATCCCAAAAAGCATCAACTTAACTAAACTGACAGCCAAAGCATCAGAGAAAGGGTCTATTTGAAATGAATTTTCTGTAAATATTTTAGTAAAATGAAGGGCAATGACGGTTGAATCTGAAACTTAAGGGTTTGCAGAAAACTCTTTAGGCAACATTTTCTTTTCACAATCGGTATTTGTTTCACATTCTTTGCCTAAAAATTGCCAATTTTGACGTTTAAAATTGCAAGTTTGACATTTTGAGGAAAACTCCAAAATTTATTTATTTAACTGCCCATAACTTCTTTGTCCTTAAAGCTAGGGACCTAAATTTTGGTACAGAGTTCACTTTTTATTTACGGAGATATGATTTTTTTTAGAAAGAAAACACAAAATTTTCCGGGAAAACCTGGTCCGATTTTCCTGGCTAACGAACTATCCAAGTCACTTGCAAAAGGAAGGTACTCACCAAATTTAATCAAGATCGGTACATTATTTTTTGCATTATCGGTCGGATTATATATATATATATATATATATATATATATATATATATATATATATATATATATATATATATATATATATATATATATATATATATATATATATTCATATATGAATTTAAAAAATATATATATATATATATAAATAAATAATCTAAAAAAAATGAAAAAAAAGGTGTAAAATAGGTATAACATAGAGTATAAATGAATACTAGAATTGTAAGTATAGGTCTAGATGACTGAAATTTGTGTGATATGGCAATTCTGCATGAAAGTGCAATCTTCCCACTTAAATTGGAAATTCAAAGTAACTAAAAAAGTCTGTGGCCAATGAGACTACAAGCTCGAGGCCAAACCACTCTTCATACACACACACACACACACACACACACACACACACACACACACACACACACACACACACACAGATTTCCTCATTAGCAAATTTTAAAAAAATTCGCTAAAACGAAAAAAATTCGTCATACCCTAATAAAAAATATAGCATCGACGCCTATGGAACTGAAATCAGTCGCCAGCCCACGATTTTTATCTAATAACTTCTAATGATTTTCGTATTAGATGTCTAACTGTACTTTGTTTATTTATGCCAATTAAACCATTTGATGACTGTGGAAATCATATTTTAAAATCTATCGATGTTCTAAATTGGAGCAGGTTTTTTTCTAGGTGACACTTATTTGACGCCTAAGGACATTATTTGTTCTGAGTTATCGCTTTGCTTCGTGTAATGAGGTCCACTTCCGATCACGGCGTCTCAATAAACACAAAAAAATAACTTATATACATACATCCAAAATGTATCCACATTAATTTATTATTATCCGGGCTAAAGCAGTGATTCTCATCTTTGTTTTGTTGCGGTACACTTTCAATAATTTCAAAATTTGCCGGCACACTAACAATAAAATAGTCTCGCGAAGAGAGGATCAGCAGAACCATTTATGGGACCAGAACCGGTCCTGGGCGTATCGAAAGTCACGGCCAGGGGAACCATCAAGTCCTAAATCAGGGACCAGCATGAGGCATACTAGGCAGATTGTCCAGGACTCAAACATGGGAAGTCATTAATTGAGCAGCCCAGTTCAAAGAGAGCTGCGGAGCTGCTAATTCTTAGCAGAGTACAGCTCAGGAACATAACAGGGCTCTTGACGGGACACATGGCCATCAAGAAACACCTGCATAAAATGGGGCGGTTCGAAGGGGACCTGGCATGCAGATTCTGCGGCGAGAGGGAGGAATCAGCCCATCACATCTGGTGCGAGTTTTTTTTATATATATATTTCAACAACACACCACGAGGGCTCACAGTCTAAATACTATCGTACCGTGGGTGTCGACAAGGAGGAAAGAGGCAACCTGTTAATTCTGGACTTGAAGGTTTGGGGGTTCGGAGGAGAAGGAAAAACATGTGCCGGCAAGGAGTTCCACAACTTGGAAGTCCTCGGGACAAAAGAGCGGACATAACAAGATGTTCCATGTCTGGTGACCTGGACAGTAAAAGGGTGCATTCGCTCTGTTCCCCTGGTAGATCTGTTGGGGGCAGCGGGTGGAGGAACTATGGAAGAAAGCTCCTCTGAGCAGTACCCGTGCAGATATCTATAAAAGAGAGACAGAGTGGTCACCAACGGCACGTCCGTGGGCAAGGGATGGCAGCCTTTGAGTGAGGGTAGGGTCACCAATGAGACGTATAGCTCTCTTCTAAATGGAGTCGGGGATAGCGAGTGTAGAAGCGGCAGCGGCACCCCAGATGTGGGAGCAGTATTCGAGGTTTGGCCTTATTTGTGAAGTATATAAGGTACAGAGATTAGCTGGTGAAAAGTATTTGCGAGCCCGGAAGAGGAAACCTAATTTCTTAGCAGCCGCTTCTGCTATTGATGTGACATGTTGGTGCCAATTGAGATTTCGATCCACAGAAATGCCAACAAGTGAAAATGACTCATTACTTTGAATAACTTGGTTGTTTATTGTGATGGGTCTAGGGCTTGTGTATCTCTCATGAGAAAGAAAGCCTGAGTTTTGGTGCGGTTGAATTGTACAAGATTTCTACTTCCACAGTCCAATATTTTTTGGAGATCCACGGAGCCAGAACCCTCCAGAAACAAGATTCAAGGAGCATATAACAGCATTAGATAAAATCCACATACCTAGCTACAAATCAAACGTAGCTACACACATTCAGAACAGAAAACACCATAAACCAGATATCAACCAATTACAACTAATAAAACGTATTAAAGACCACAAAAAAAAAAAATGGAACTCTGGGACAATACTACATTCAACAAACAAACAATAAGAAACAATTAATCCCAGAACAAATCCAAGTACAAACATTTAAACAAAACTTGATAAAAGCCATACAAGTAGACAAATTATTAAACCACAATAATCAAAACAGGTAACCGATAGACTCGACACAGTCGGAAAACACAACCAGAGAACAGTAAACCGACCAAAAGAAGCTCAACGCGCAGACGTCATGTACAACTTCAGACATAGACCACACAGGAACGATCATAGTCAGTAGCGTGCTGATAATGAACCAGGACGGTTAGAAACTGCAGTCCATGTAAACAAATAAACAATCACAAAAAGTACACCAAACCAAAAAGTGTATATACATTTATATATATATATATATATATATATATATATATATATATATATATATATATATATATATATATATATATATATATATATATATATATATATATATATATATATATATATATATATATATATATATATATATATATATATATATATATAAAAATTGAAACTGACCCCGGATATGGGTTCTAGGGGCCCTAGTTCGCGCTCATTGGAAGACATTTATTCAGAATTCAAAAGTCGGGATCTCTCCATTATTGAATTTTTTCTTAAAAAAATCACTAAAATAAAGCCAAAACGCATAATTTACGAATAAATGATTCATAAGTATTATAATCCATTTTTCACTTGTTTTTTTTTACAATTTCAGATTGATAATGCTACCAAAGGTCTTCTTCTTTCTGTTGGCCATAACAGTAACATTTTCCGAAAGAGAACACAAGGTAAGTACCCGCATATGTGTCCCTTACTTGTATTCTTTTGAAATTGATTCGGAAATTGTAAAATATATCATTGGCTGAATGAATTTACCTCGAGGCCAGAACATACACAAAAAAATCTTTATCAAAGTATATATAAAGTATCTTTTCTCTCATCTTTTCTAGTATCCTTTTATTAGTCTTATTCAACTAATAAAATTATATACTTATGACTGGATGTACTATATATATATATATATATATATATATATATATATATATATATATATATATATATATATATATATATATATATATATATATATATATATATATATATATATAGCTTTGGACTTGTTTCCTTCACCTTGATCTATTTACTGAATGGCACATTATCTTCATTTAAGGGTGGCATTTAGCTATCACTTTAATATAGGAAAACAAGGCCTCCTTATATTTTAATTATCTCAAGAAATACTAGGTATACGGAAACAATTAAAAAACGTGCATAATCTAGACAAACCACAAGTGGTGATGAATGTTTGCAAATTTCAAATAATGTTTTGTGTTATTAGTTATAATTAATTGAAATTCACTTAAATATTCCAATGATTGAGATAAGATTATATATACGAACAAATTCCAAGAAGAAATGTTTGGGAGAGTTTAAAAGCCTATCTCATTAATCAAATTTTTTTAATGAAAATTTGCTGGAATACAGTTATTCTGTAAAACATTAGATGATTTCAAAATTGATAACGTTACTTTATTCTCCGGCGTAATAAATGCCGAATAGACCGCTTGGACCGCTTAGACAGGTTATAAATATTGTCTCTCCCAAGCTCATCTAAAGGCATAAGTACAATAGAATCCGTATCTTCTCCGTGCTCCGCTCTTCACCCTCCCGCTTCATAAGCTCGGTATGTAAACAAAAGAATAGATAAATGACAACGTCGCTTTGCTGAGTAAGTACAATTATTGCAAGCCTTCTACAAAACACAGGCCGAATGAGACGCCACCTGCTGAGAAGTAGTTCAACTTAGTAAGACTTTCGAAAGAATCATACAGTTTTCAAGGAAATCCGAAGTTCAAGATCTTCGGCAGCACTTGTCATGATAATATTTTCTATCTCTGTCGGAGGTACTTCTTCGTTTAGAATATCGCAGCCTTAAGTGGTAGATGCAACTGGGCAATGTGATCCAAAGCTTTTTCAATAATTTAAGTTATTTTTCCACATCTACGTAAAGCTTTACTTTTTTCTGATTCATATCTGCTGTTAGGTTTTTGTGTATAGTTACTTACGTTACATAAATCGTTTTGAAAATTAACAAATTTATTAAAATCCAAATTGTATTCAAAATTAAAATATTTATCAAGATTTAAACTAAGTCCTAGTTCCGCTGGAGCCAATATTTACATTTCGTGAATGGTCATTATTTATGATTTTTCTTTTATCATGACGTTTTCCCCCCTGCCCCAGTATATTATTCATTTTATATATTTAATGTTTCTAATGTAGCCCATTGTTCAGTTTAATTTTGAACCTTGTATTGCTGATTCTTTGTAAGACAGTTTGTTTAGTCCAGTGTGTATTTGGCTTAATTTTTTGTAATAATTGCATTGTTGTAGGTCCACAATATCGTGCTGTACCCGGAAAAGCACTCATGGTGCCAGATAACGCCGATAGAGCAAGTGGTGGCTTCATCAGGTTACAAACCTGTCACCATAGACAACAATGTTTGCGTAGGGGCCTGTTTTAGCTATTCCATACCAACGACAGAACCTGCCGAACCTGGCGAACAGATCGGACCCTACTGCGACAGTTGCCAGCCTTCAGAAAGCAAGTGTTATCATGTAAGTTAATAACTTTATCAATTATGACACGATCGTTTTAAATTGGGAATAATTGGGAATAATTTCTGCAAGAGCACGTTCCCACCTCTTGTTTCAATAGATGAAATTCTTTCTACCGCCCTGGGCAAGGCTGAACATTTTGCCTCGTTGTTCGCGGCAATTCTACTCTCAACCCACCTCCAAATGTTCAACCATCAACAGTCCCCAATGTCGCCCATAAAATGACGGATATTATTTTTAAAACTAAAAAGGTACGAAAGATTATCTCTTCTCTTAATACCAGGAAAGCCTCTGGCTCCCAGAAATTGTTCTCAAAAAATGCGCACCAGAACTTGCTCCTGTCCTGACTCGTCTGTTTCAATAGAGGCATATTCCTTAGTATTCCCTAGTAACTGGAAAACTGCTCGAGTACAACTCGTCCCCAAGAAAGGATCCAAAGCGCTTCCTAGCAACTACAGGTCTATTTCTCTCCTTTCAGTCGCCTCTAAAGTGATGGAAAAGTATATAAACACCGAATTACTAAAATTTCTTGAAAAACACAGTCTAATCCACGACAGGCAGTATGGATTCCGTCAGTGCAGATCAACTGCCGACCTCCTTTCCTTTGTCACCCATTTTTGGAGCAAGTATATGGAACTACACGGTGAACCCCAGATTGTCACTCTAGACGCATCCAAAGCATTCGACCAGGTCTGGCACGCAGCGCTGCTTAATAAACTTCCCGCATATGGCCTACCACCAAAACTCTGTACCTGGACAGCAAATTTCCTCTCCAACCGGAGCATTTCTGTTGTCGTGGATGGCCATTCCTCTAAACTGTATCCAATTAATGCAGGAGTTCCTCAAGGTTCAGCTTTAGCCCCTATTTTGTTTCTTCTCCACATCAATGACCTCCTCTCTAGCACATCTAACCCAGTTCACAGTTACGCGGACGACAGCACCCTCCACTCAAATATACAATATTCTAAGCCTGTCTGTTTCGCCCAATTAGATGAGGATCTCAGACTCATAGAGGGTTCTTTCTCTGTGGATCTCCAAAAAATATTAGACTGGGGAAGTAGAAATCTTGTACAATTCAACCCCACCAAATATCAGTCTTTCTTTCTATATCATAACAGATACACCAACCCTAGACCCATCACAATGAACAACCAAGTTATTCGAAGTAATGGGTCCTTTCACTTGTTGGCATTTCTGTGGACCGAAATCTCAATTGGCACCAACATGTCACATCAATTGCAGAGGCGGCTGCTAAGAAATTAGGTTTCCTCCTCCGGGCTCGCAAATACTTTTCACCAGCTAATCTCTATACCTTATATACTTCACAAATAAGGCCAAACCTCGAATACTGCTCCCACATCTGGGGTGCCGCTGCCGCTTCTACACTCGCTATCCTGGACTTCATTCAGAAGAGAGCTATACGTCTCATCAGTGACCCTACCCTCACCCAAAGGCTGCCATCGCTTGCCGACGGATGTGCCGTTGGTGACCTCTCTCTCTTTTATAGATATCTGGATGGGCACTGCTCAAAGGAGCTTTCTTCCATAGTTTCTCCACCTGCTGCCCCCAACAGATCTACCAGGGGAACAGAACGAATGCACCCTTTTACTGTCCAGATCACCAGACATAGAACATCTGGTTATGCTCGCTCTGTTGTCCCAAGGACTTCCAAGTTGTGGAATTTCTTGCCGGCACATGTTTTTCCTTCAAAGCTTCATGTCCAGAATTAACAAGTTGCCCCTTTCCTCCTTGTCGACACCCACGGTACCATAGTATTTAGGCTGTAAGCCCTCGTGGCGTGTTGTTGAAATAATAAAAAATATATAACTTTTTTTGCGTATTTATCTTTTAATAAAAATTGTGGTGTATATTTCGCAGGTGACGCTTCATGCAGACGCTGAAAACTTGGATGGCCCTCCTACTGTCCAGAAGAGGGTACAAATAATAATAAATTGTTCTTGCATGTCTTGCGACAAAATTCACAGGAGAGGCTGTGATAATCTGAATGAAACTACAGAGGAATTGCCAGCCGATTTCTTCGTCAACGAAAATAAAATCAACTCGGCCGTTTTCATCGAACCGCCAAATTTGAAACGTGAAGAAATTCCAGAACTTCTGAACGTCGACTTGTCCAATAGGAATCATTCAAAACACCATCCCAATTTCTATAACTTCAAAAAGTATGAACACAAATACGAGCTGACCACCAAGCTGATTAAATTGCTCAAAGATATGCAAGAGAAGAATGGAATTAACTTGGATAAGCACGAAGTTAAAGAGCTCATCAAGATGATACAAGGTTCTGAGAAGAGATTAAACGATAAAAATCTAATGGAATTTGTGAATTACGTCAACGTCAACAATACGGAAGATTTCGAGTTAGACTTGGCGAAACTCAAGGAGATTTTGAATGAATTCCAGAAAAGCCAGGGAACAGAAATCGATAGCGGTTTTGGTTTGGAGAGAATCGAAGCTAACAATGCTGATATTGAAAAAGATTTCGCTAGGCTCAAGGCACAATATGATTTACCTGAAGATTTTGGCATTGAAGGCAGCAGGCATAGCATGGGAGCAAATCTTAAAGGTATGTATTTTGAATGATATTCAATTCATTTCAATATATTAATAATGGGTTGCTCTTGAATGCTGATATCTTCCGAGGAAACTATAAATAGCCATCATAGATATTTCACGAGGTTGTTTTAGACTTTTTTAACCTTTTAGGTGGCCATATTGGTATGGGCATTCAACACAACTTCTTGAAGAAACTGGCGACGTCAGATGACCAAAACGACATAGTAGACTTGCAGAAGTCTCCTTTAAAATTCAGTCTACAAACCGACGAAGAAGAAATCCCATTGAAACAATTAAAGCAAGAGTCTCTTGCCATCCCACTTCATTCTAATGATCCAACTACTCACCATACTGACTCACAAACTTCTCTTGACCTATTTACCCACCATCAGTCAAATCCTCACAATTCTCAAGAAAATAAGGTACACAATTCTCACCATTCACATCCCCATCACCATATAGGTGAAGAACAACAAATAGGACTGAGCTTAGGTCATTTGGTCACTGGTCCTCACGGTAGTATGGCTTTTGCACCTAATTATATCAAAGTTGAGGAGAAACTCAACTTGGATACAGACAATCTAAAACCGAACGCCGAGGGCACGGTAATCTCATACGAAAATCACCACCAGCCGAAAAATTAGGTCATGCCTAGACTTCTAAACATCGAAGTTATCCATTTCGAACTGCTAAATATGGAAGGTTTTACTTAATTTTGGCAAAGAAAATCTTATGCAAAAATTTACATGGCAACAGTAGTTTATTAAAAAACTGCAACAGTAGGTATTGCGAGGGTTGGGGTATACAGAGCGGTACATCTGAACTAATGTGGTTAAGTATGGGATCTGGTTTACCGACATGAGACATTCCCTAGATTTGGGCACTTGAGACATACATGCTGGTACATTTGAACTACTATGGTTGAGTCTCCGATTTGCTTTATCGATATGACAGTTGACACTAACGTGAGATGTTCCCTAGATTTGGATACTTGAGACAGACAAGCTGGTACATCTGAACTACTGTGGTTCGGTATGGGATCTGTATCACTAAGTGAGTGGTGAACGTGTCGCCACCTAGTTCGGAACCAAGTACTATGTTGTCACGCCCGCTCGAAATAACACAGAGTGTTAAAAATAGAGACGGTATACAACTAACTAACAATTTAAAAAATTGTTAGCCCTGGCCCATTTCTACCCCAATATAGGGACAAAGTATGTAAGACTAGATGCATCTAGTCTTACATGGGATCTGTATACATGAGTTAATACTGACATGTCAGTTGACAGATGAGAAACTCTACATATGGCCACTTCAAGTGGATACAGACGTGGCACTTTTAAATGATTCGGTCGGTAACTCGTTTAATCAGATTTTATTATGGGTTTCTGGGCGGCTCATTTAAATACATGCAAAATTTGTAGTCTTGCGCGGGCAACCGAGTCTATCTCTCGACATTCAAGTCAAGATAATTTTAATAGCGTTTGAATGTATAAATAGATTTATTTTTTTCGTAGGAAGTTATAGGTATGGGCAAGGTATTATTAATAGTAGAAACAGTGTTAAAATATAAAATACACATAATATATTGACTCATGCGTATACACTACAGGAAATTATAACATCATTCCTCGTTGCAATCCTGCTTTTCATTTAGACCAAGTTCCACTAACTGATCTGCTGTTTCTTTTGTATTTGTTTTTCCCTGTACGCTTTTCCATTTGGTAGAACAGTCTCCTCTCTTCATTAGCTCTTGTCTTCTATGAATACCCGAAACTTCGCTTTTGCAGTGGCAAGTCTCTTTATTGTGCAATTCTTCCATTGGTGTGCAAACAAATATGCCTAACTTGGTTAGTGAAACAATCGTCTGGTCTTTTAAAATGTGTTGTGGTGATTTGGGTTGTCCAAGTGTACTTATGCAAGTATCCTCAACTAATCGACTAATCGATAGCTGTCATGTCGGTAAAGCAAATCACATAGGTACTTAGTTCAAATGTACCAGTCTGTCTACCTCAATCAATGACTAAATAGAACACAGGACGGACTGCGCCATGCTTTATGTATAGAGAATTAGCGGACCATTTGATGAAGTCAGTCAACCATGGATGACTCATTGCATGTTGTCAAGTTCTAGTTGAACGAAAGCATACAGGTTAACTGAAGTAAATTTTTATTTTAGTGCCCGTTTCACATCGTTTTAGTATTCATAGTCCATAAAGAAGTGTTAATGTTAGTTATAAAAGACAATAGTAAGCTGTCTTTTTAGTCAACCATCCCGTTTTCGTCACTATATATGCTCTGTCCTGTATTCTTCACAGTCTAACCGATGCACTACCTACTTGTAACTTATTAAAAAAGGAAAATAAAAGGTCCTAACATTGACTCCTGTGGAATCCAAGTTGGAATAAAAAAAAACTATACCTGATATATGTTTGCATGTTCAATTAAAACTGCAAACTACAGGTGAATAATGTATGTCCTATGTTTCAAAACTTTTACATTGTTGAAAAATGCGTGGCAGACATCTCCCCACTGTTGCCAGATTAGGTCGAAAATCTCAGTATTTGGCAGTTTACTTATGTTGTTAGGTTAAAAAAACGGTTTTCATAAGGAAAAAAAAACAAAAACTGTAGAGCAGCATGTATATATCTAGGGGAACCCTGGAGAAACGTTTTTTACGTGTAAGTTCTTTTATTTTAAATGCATTTTACTAACAACTGTTTTATAAACTTACTTGCCATATTTCGTCCAGAAAATATTGCTTTTTGTGTGTTTTTTTTTCAAGTAGTTGGCAAACTAAATTAAAAAAAGTGATGAAAGAGGCTACGAAAAATTTTATACAAGTTAGATCTTGTAAGAATCTAGTCTGTTTGACAAAAAGTAAGGTTATAATTACCGTATTTATATTAAGTTTTTATCAAAAATTGCAATCGTTTCTTTAATTAGTGATTAAGTTGAAAAAAATATTATTTTTGTTAGCGTTAGTTAGTTGATATATTGGGTAATTTATTTTTATCAGATTGCTTACTCGTTTTTAAATTTAATTGCGTCAAAATGCGTAATGATTTTTCTATTGATTTTTAAATCGACTAGAACTTCGATTCTAACTGACAATAAAAATTGTGCGTTTTCTTTAATTGCCATTGTAACAAATAATAGTAATTTTTTTAGTTTCTTTTATGATCACTTCTGTATAAAGTAATATATAATATACCAGTAATACGTACATAAATATTTAGGGAAAGGAAAGTGGATCAAATAGTAAAATTTATATTTCAAATATAAAAATAAAACCTCAACAATTTCAAGGCACTGTTGCCCTGAAAGCTAACAGCACTAGGAATCTTATAATTAAACGTTTAAATAGCCGTTCTTGGGTTAAAATATTGAGCATTATCTTGTGATATTACAAAATCTAGACTATACAAAGTAAGCGCCAAAATTTCACGGGATGACTATGAAAGAAATGACGTAGACTCACAATTAAATTTTATTTTTCAACATCAGTGAATTTATTACATCGTTTCAGCAACAATTCGAAACCCCTAAAAAAGATTATTTCGGTTTTTCCTCAAAGTGCACCCAAACTGCAGCTTTCGCCTCTTCGTCGTCACTGAAATGGCGCCTTTTTCAAATTTCCAAATAGGTAGTGGTCACTGGGGGCCATAACTGGACTATTAGGAGAGTGTTCAATTTGTTCGAAACCGCAGTCACGAATTACGGCTTGTACAATTCCAGCAGTGTGCACAGGTGCATTGAGATGGAACAAACTCACGCCTCTGGTCAGTTTCTCACGTCTTTTCTCCCGAATATTACGTCGTAATTTATGCAGGAGTGTTGCATAATATGCCCCGTTCACTGTGGTGTTGCGTTTTTTAAATTCTAAAAGAAGAATACCCTCATAATCCCAAAAAATCGTAGCCATCACTGTTTTGACAGACCTTGAACTTTCTTGGCGGTGTTTCTCCTTCACGTCTCCATTTCATCGACTCCCTTTTGCACAAAGGATCGTTGTAGAGAACCATAGTTTCATACGCTGTAAAAATTGTCTTCAACACGTCCACAGGGTTTTCTACGGAGGTCCAAAAATGAACGGGTACATTCAACACGACGCTGGCGCTGAACTGCTGGAAGATGTATGGGGATCCACCTTGCACTAACTTTATTCAGTGGTCGGGAGAAAAGGAGAACCAAGCAGAAGTGCCATACTAGTGGAGCACAGAAATAGGAGAAAAGAGAAACGAATGTATGAGAGCTAGAAGACAAACTGACTCGTTGCAGAGGGAGGTCGCCCTCCCAGCTAGCAGTTACGGAACCAACAGAGTTGCACAAAAATGGAGAGGAAAAAGCTAAAACGGATGATAACAGATTCCAAGAAGAGCCATTGGGCAGCCCTGTGCGAGAAACTGAACGAAGACATCTGGGGGGCGAGCTACCGGATTGTGATGAAACAGTTCGGACCCCGGACCCCACCATATAACCTCACGATGTCACTCTGAAGTGAAGGATCATAGAAGACCTCTTCCCCAGGCGACCAGACTACTGAGGAACGAATGCGATAGCGGAGATAGAGGAGTTGACGGCAGCAGCTAAAAAAATGAGATCCGCCAAGGCTCCTGGCCCAGATGAGATACCAGCAGAGGCGATAAAAGAGCTGTCCGAAATAGCTCCACAGGTGCTGTTAAAAGTGGTGAATGAACTACTCCGGAGGCAAGAGTTTCCCCTAGAGTGGAAAATAGCAAAGGCTGTGTTGCTTTGGAAAAACGGTAAGCCCTTAGTGCCAGCGTCATCCTTCAGACCACTATGTCTACTGGATACGCTAGGAAAACTACTAGAACACTTGATCGAAGCCATGCTAGAAAAGGAAATAGAAGTAGGAGAGGGATTTTCAGAGCGTCAGTTTGGTTTCCGAAAGGGATGATCCACATCTTACGTTTCCTGGCCCATTCGAAACCGTCTTGTCCAATCTTTTATTAGAGAATAAAACGGAAAATTTTCCTCGTACATCGCATCCAAACGATCTTTGATGCTTTGAGGTGAAAGACCTCAAGTAAGGAATTTAAGGTCAGCTCTATACTCAATTTTCGCGACTTCTGACATTATGATGAATGTGTCAGGTACAAGAAAACTAACTGACATAAGATCAATTTTTGTTTTTTCCAAGACTAATAAGACTTGAACCAATGTCTCATCAAATTTTGACACGCCGCGATATCTTGGATCCATGTCAAATTTCGGGAAATTTTGGCGTTTACCTTGTATATATTGTATTTCATTTTGAGGTTAAAGAATGATAAAAGTGCCATTAAAACAGCAACATATTAAATTTTGCCAGTTCTATCCACTGTTTCCTGCAATATAATAGAGTTGTAATGTAACTTTTATATTTCTCGTCACAATTAAAATAATTTTATCTTATTTCTATTTACTTTTTTTTATTTCAAATGCTACGTTTTTATTTTTACTTGATTTGATGTTATCCAAATTTTATTGGCTGTGTTTTTGTAGTCATTGGAAATATATTTTATTTACTATGTCTCCATTATTTTTTAATTTTTAATTTTTGTATTTTATTATTTTTTTATATTTTGTATAATTTTAAATTGTTTTAGATCTAGCCGCTGTTGTTTTTCTTTCCCATACAAAGTGTCTTACATTTTTGATTTATAACTTCTAACGGATTTTGTTTAAGCTTCATGGCTAGTACAATTACAATATTAACTACGGACCAAGGTTGCCACGTTTTTAAAACAAAATATCGCCGTTCTGCTAAACGAGATCGCCCAAAATCGCGAACTTTCCATCCACGGAAATTCGCCCAAAATCGTGCACTTTCTGTAAGAACTGTCAAGTGCAAATCGTCCAAACTCTGAAGTTTTCGGCGGGAATTTCAATTTTTTTTATAAAAGCTGTCTTTTAGGTTGATAAGAAGATTTAATATAATGATCTATAGTGCATAGAGCCTCGGTGGTCTAGTGGTGAGAACGTGCGCCTCTGGACCCAAGGATACTGGGTCCCATTCCCAGGGTTTCCCTTTCCTTTTTCAGTATATACTATAAAATTAACATTAACCGAGCAACAAAAGATAAAAGATAACCCAATTGGCGACAAATCGCCCAGTCTGGCAACTCAGCTACGAACACACTCAAATTAGTTTTAGCTAATCCTGTAAATACTAAATCCATAAATATATACCAGGGACGATCAATAAATACCCGATATGAGAACGCAAGTTTTTCACATTAAAAAAAAATTAACGTAACCTCATTTTAATGCATTTTCCCAAACTTTCTGCCATTTTTATACCCCCTCCAAAGAATAGGATTTGTCAAACTCTTCAAAATAGCGTATGTCTCGGCGATAACCTCCTTGTTAGAGCTGAATTTTTTCCCCGAGCAATGCTTTGATGTTGAAGAACAGAAATAAGTGACAGGGCGCCAGGTTAGGCGAGTGCGGTGGGTGCGGCAGAATTGGTGGCGCAGTTCATGCAATTTGGCGGCGCAATTCCAGATAAATGTGCTGATGCATTATCGCTGTGAAGTAGCACTCTTTTCTTAAACAAATGGGGCCGTGTCTCCTTCAACTTCTTGTCGAATCGGTTCAATAATTCACTGTAGTATTGCCCCATGATTGCTCCTTCTTTCTGCAAAAAGTCCATGAGGATTATTTCGTTTAAATCACAAAAAATCGTGGCGATGATATTTCCGGTCGATGGGACCGTCTTGGCCTTTTTCGGAGCCGATTCAGCCGAAAAAATCCATTCTTTTAACTGTCGCTTGGTCTCTGGAGTACAATAATGTATCCAGGTTTTATCAACGGTGACTACTCTGCGCAAAAACTCCTGCGAATTTTGCGTAAAGAGTTCCAAACACTGCTTCGACATTGGTAGCCGTATCTGCTTGTCGTCAGCAATTGCGGCACTTCTCATACTTAACTTATCATGTAAAATATTGATTGCCGTTCTGTACGACACGCCTACGGTCTCTGCTACTTCGCCCACTTTAGTTCGCGGATCATCGAGAATTATATCGTGTACATTTTCAACGGTTTTCTCAGTAATCACGTCTGCCGGGCGGCCTGGCCGCTCTTCATTAAAAACAGATGCACGACCACGTTTAAATTTGTTGAACTAATATCTCACGGTTGTCATAGATGGTGAACGGTCCCAGACAGCATCCAACTTCGCATTTATTTCTTTGCATGTTTTTCCATCGAAAAATAAAAAGCGTATTACGGATCGATATTGCACTTTTCCATTTTATCGAGAAACACGGAACACGTGTGATACAACTGGCTGTCAAATAAAAACTTACCAATGAATTAGTCTGAAGTCTAGTATGGTGTGGTTTGACAGATGATAGTACACTACGGCGGTAATGCCAACTTTCCTCAGCAGCGCCACCTGTCTACAAACACGGATACTTACTGATCGACCCTCGTATCTATAATTTGTGCTCGATTTGGAGAAAATGTTAAAAACCTTGGATGTCGCGATAATTCACTGAGAGGAGAAAATTACGAACAAGAACTAAAGTAAAGTTATACAATAATACTTAAATATAAGATAAAAACACAAATACCGATAATGTCTTACAAAAAAAAAAAAAAAAACAATGTAAAACACTTTGTATATTGCAATGGAAATTAGCTTATAGCTTATATTTGTTTAGGTGATTTAGTGCATGGCACTTTTTTTGTAATATAGTCGCTCTTATTTTTAACCTATTCTTTTTATATACATATATTCTATTTTTATATATTTTCTGTAAAATAACCCATTAAGGTTTTATTTTGTTGATAAGCCCTGTAATAATTATAAGTTAAGAAATAAAATGAATTGTTTTATTGCTCGTTTTATTTAATTCCATTTGATAATTGGGTGTTGTTATTTTTCGTTTCGGGATATTTTAATTGGAATACCTCAATTTGGAACTCAATATCATATGGAACTTATTATAAGTGAACGTTCGCCTCATTTCCTGTGTTTCACGGAACACTGGATTACAGATGTAAATTTAGTAGCGAGGTTGGCAATAAAGGGGTACGTTCATGTGGCTTGTGACGTTCGGGAAAAGCACGTACATGGTGGTGCGATCATCTTTACTAAGTAGGAATGAGATTCAGCAAAGTTGCAAGGAAATAAAGTATATTGCAAAAATGTCTGCGGAGCTGCATATTGAATGCTGTGCGTTGGAGTTTGAGGGAGCTTTATTGTGGCCTATCGTCCTACTAGCACTTCCCGTAATTATGATTTGTTTTTTCTGTTTTGGTGAGTGTTCTCAGTGAGGTCTGTAGAGGGGTGGTGTTCACCTCACTCGCGGGAGGGGCTCTGCTGGCGGGGTATCCGCAGGTGAGCTTTCTGTCTCCCTTGCTCTGGTGCCTAGTCGCGGGCGGCCTCGGGAGGGGGATACGAGGTACAGGCCTATGCGCATGACATTGTCATCATAGTCCGAGGAAAGGTTACACAGGCAGTGTGGGAGCGCATGCAGACAGCACTGAAAGTGATGGACGGTTGGTCAAGGGCTTAGAGTGAACCTCGAGAAAGCAACCGTCATATCGTTTACGAGGAGGAGGAAGTGGGAGAGCCAGAGAACTCTCACTCTACACGGTAGGAACATTCCAATGGCCAGGGATGTAAAATATCTTGGGGTCGTATTAAACTCTAAGCTAACCTGGAATGGTCACGTTGAAAAAATATTGCGGAAGGCAGTCATGACCTTAGCCGTCACTAGGCGTCTATATGGAAAAACGTGGGACTAAGACATAGTATGGCCCACTGGCTGTACACAAGGGTGGTCAGACCATCGTTAACATACGCAGCACCTGTCTGGTGGCCTAAGGTGACACAATCCAGTGCCAAACGAAAACTAGGCAAGATCCAAAGGATGGCTTGCCTAGGCATCACAGACAACAAACGTACAAAAAATCCTACAAATGGGCCTAATAATATTAAAATAGGACATAATGGTCAGAACATTTCTGATACAAAAACCATAGTTGACTTGTTTGGTCATGTTTTCTCTTCGGATCTTCAAAATCAGGTAAGATTTCAGTATGGTGGTCAAACTGTAGGTGGCACAACAACTAGAGTGAATAATCGGTCAATATTTGTAGGACCGTTTACTCTTTTTGAAATCGAAAACATAAATAATTTAAAAAATTAAAAATCATCTGCTATTGACGAAGTTCCCATCTCGGTAATAAAGCGATATCTAGAAACGGTAGCTGGTTGCATCTGCAATGAACTTGTCACTTGTTGCCAGTGAGTTTCCAAGTCAGCTAAAACAAGCAAAGGTAATTCTAGAATTTTTCTTCCTCTGAAGATGTTGACTTGGTCAACGAAACGATCGTAAGGTCTCTGAAATATGTGTTGTGGTGATTTGGGTGTTCTCCAAGTGTACTTATTAGTGCTCATCACAGGTTCCAGTTTTCACATAGTGAACACTGACCACACGTAACATTTTACAAATCTAATTCTTAGGTTGTGGTCAAAATCAGTGTTGGTAAGAACTTTCTTGAATTTCATAAATGTGTTTCGGGCCATTTCGATTCGGCATCTGATCTCCGTTTCAGACGTCCAGTTTTCACACAGCCACGTGCCTAAATATTTAAATTTATATACCCGTTCTACTGGGCATCTGTTGTGTGTTAGGCTTGCATTTTGATGTTCTTCCGGCTTGCGAGAAACTATCATGAATTTTGTCTTCTTGGTGTTGATTTAAGGCCCAAGTTTTTGCTACTGTCACCTATAGCATTAAGAAGATCCTGCAAGCCTTTCATGTTGTCTGCAATTAGGACTGTGTCGTCTGCGTACCGTATGTTTTTGATCCACACCCCATTCATCTTAATACCTAGGTCGCGTTCTTCGAGCGCCTCCTGAAAGATGCTTTCAGAATACAGGTTGAAGAGGAGTGGGGAGAGAATGCATCCCTGTCTGACCCCTCTAAGGATCTTTGCGGTTCTGTGTGTTCATTGCCAACCTTGACTACAGCTGTTTGGTTCCAGCAAAGGCTTTCCATGCAGCGGATATCCTTCTGGTCTATATCCATCCTCCTCCGAATTTGAATGAGTTTGTGGTATTGGACCCTGTCAAACGCTTTCTCGTAGTCGATGAAGCATAGCATCACATCCTTCCTCTGGTCGTTGCAGTTCTGGATCAATACTTGAGTTGCAACTATAGCCTCTCTCGTACCTAGTTCCCTTCTGAATCCAAATCGTGTGGACCCTACCCCTCTTTCGCATTTTATGGAGATTCTGTAGTGAATAATCTTGAGGAATATCTTTAGCGTGTGGCTTATTAGATTGATCAGCCTATGGTCCTCGCACTTCGTTGCGTTACTCTTTTTTCATTACTACTACTACTACGATTTGATTACAATATGTTTGTTATTTTCGAAGATGCAGAAGTTTTTCGAAACTAAAACCCAAAATTTTCCCGGAAAAACTAGTTAGATTTTCTAGGTTGTCCAAGCCATTTACCAGAGGAACACGCGTGATAAGTTTAATGAAAATCGGTTCGTTATATTTGAATTATCGTTGTAACACAAATATTTATATAGACGAAACGCTATAAATAATATAAGACTTACCACAAACGGTCAGATCTCCCTCGGGTCCAGGGTTGAACATACTGAGATCTTAGAGAAGATCTCCAGCGGGATCTGAGGAGTAAGCAGGTGTGGTGGTAGGAGTCCTAGTTTATGTTCATTTGAAGATATGTTTTCAAAAGTCAGGGTCTCCTCATAGCCAATCTTTTCTGCAAACATTCGCTAAACACGAAAAAGGTATACCAAGAGAGAAGCTTCTAGAAAACTTGGTCCGAATTAGAAGTGTGGAAGCTGTAATAAATTAAAAAGAGCTATTGAAGACATGTCATCGTTTTGCAAACCGCGACACGCGCCTTTTTGTGATAGTGAAATTGTATACGTGAAACATTCCTTTCAGACTCAAATATACAAATCTAGAAAGAAGCTTTACGAATTTTACCTGGTAAATAATAAACAACATGTCTATATATGTGCTTATCTATAAAAAGAGCGGCATTGTATTTATTTATTTAATATGTCTCACGTTGTTATCTAAAACAAATAATAAATGGAAAGGTGAACATATTGCATAATACGAGTGTAATTAAATTAACTATTAAACAGAACTAAACTTAGATTGCTTGACATTTATGTTATTTTGCATAATAACCCGACACTAAATAGAAATAAAATGTATGATATGAGGTAAGCGCCAAAATTTCCCGGCCTGGCATACATCCAGGGTTTTTTTTTCTCATAGCGGAGGTGAATGCTTTTTTCGCAGGACGGTGGCTGGCGCTTCCGCGATCTGACACCAACAGGTACTGTGGTGACTCCCCTTCCCTCCAGGTTGGCACTACCCACTAAACACTCCATTGACACCTAGAGACCTGGTGGAAACCACTCGCTTGCATTGCTTCACCACGTCCCTAACTCTTGTTGTTCTCAAAACTTCTACGTCCTGTCTTCATCCTCCTTTGACTTCATTATTTCTAATATCCCCCTCTCCACAGTATTCCACACTTTCACTTTCCAGCATATGCTCCACCACATTATCTGCTGTTAAATCTCTGCCAATTATACATTTGTTATTTTATTTGCGACCATCTTGCCCACTCAAAGACCGTGTGTTCTGGAGTATCTCTATCACCACAATACGTACAGTCTTCTTTGTCGACTATTTTCATTTCACCAGGTAAGACCTGAAACGCCAACGACCTGATAGAAATTGGGTAAAATAATACCCCCCCCCCCATGCTGTCTCAATATCCATGTCTGTATGTGTGGAATGAGTTTCCACTGGGATGTTGACATTTCCTCTTGCCATTCTCGCTGCCACTCCAGTATTGTTTCGGTTGTTGCCTTCTTTTTTTCTCCTCTTCTCTTTTCGTGTCTTTCATAAGTTACCTCTCTTGCCAATAAGTGTATAACGATCGTTCCTGCAATCACCTGTATTGCTTTCGTTGCCACTGTTCCATATGCACTTGCTATTGTGATGGCTACCTTCCTCTATGCCCCTCAACCTTTTTTCTACACCTTGTCTTTGACAACACAGCCTTCCATGCTGGTGCTACAATCTGATTGAGTTTACCACACTACTCAACATTCTCCTTATCCCGGGTTTTGGTTCACCGATATTTGGCATCAGACGCCCTAGCTTGCAACCATCATGTCTGCTTTTGCCACTAGTCTTTCTATGCGCACACCCATGTTCATGTTATGTCTTACTTGTATGCCGAGGTAGTTCAGGCTTGTCTGCGATTGAATTTCTGCAGCCCCCACCTTGACGGTTATTGTTCTCAGTGTTCGTCGTCCCACTAGCACTATATTTTCAGTTTTGTAAGGCGCAAGTTGTAGACCACTTTTTGCCATCCAGTTTTCCACGCTTGCCCCTGCCTGTTTGATATTATCTTCTATGTCAGCCTTATTTCCTCCGCTTACAACCAGTGCCAAGTCATCTTCATATCCTATAATAGCCGTGTTGTTTACGGACTCCAGACTAAAAACCTAATCCTAATTCAAGTTTCACAGTGTTGGTCCTAGAATTGACCCCTGAGGCACGCTACATGTAACCTGCAGCCAGGGTATCGCAGCATTTCAACATTGGGTAAGACATGGGTTCAAGTCTTATTAGCCTTGGAAAAAACAAAAATGGATTTTATGTCAATAGGTTTTCTTATAACTGACCACTTGTTTATCACGGTGTCAGAAGTCACGAACATTGGGTATAGAGCTGTTATTAAATTCCTTACTCGTGAAGGTCTTTCACCTCAAAGCATCAAAGATCGACTGGATGAGGTGTACGGGGAAAATTCTCAGTCTTATTCTGTAGTAAAAGATTGTTCAAAACGGTTTCGAATGGGGCAGCAATCCTTGGAAGATGACGCAAAAACAGGAAGGACAGTGGAAGGGGTGACAGACAACAACATTTCCCTTGTTCGCGATCTCGTATTAAGCGAGATCGACGCTTGAAAGTGAAAGATTTATCAAAAATGTCCGGGCTTTCAGATACAAACGTTCACTGAATCCTCCACCAACATTTAGGCAGAATAAAGTTAGTACAAAGTGGATCCCCAAACATCTTTCAGCAGTTCAGGGCCAGCGTCGTGTTGAATGTGGCCGATTCTTTTTGGATTACTGTGGAGAAAACCCTGTGGAAGTGTTGAAGAAGTTGTCAGAGGGGATGAAACTATGATTCTCGACTATGATCCGTTGTGCAAAAGGGAGTCGATGGAATGGAGACGTAAAGGAAAAAACCAAGAAAGTTCAAGGTCTGTCAGTCGACAAAAAAAAAATTGATGGCTACGATTTTTGTATGTCCACAGTACCCTAAGCTGCTTCGTGGCACACAGTGTGGCCCACACTCATGGCATTAGTAATAACTCTTTCCTATGTAAGAGCTTTATTAGAATATGGCTAGAATCCAAAATGGTTCAACATTCTTCAATATTATACCTCGTAAAGTATTACAGTTGCCTTTAACCCAAATGCTCCTACTTTTCCTTATAAGGAACATCTGAAAAATTATTTTCTGTTTGAGCTTATAGCCGTTATTTCTAAATGGCGTTGATAAGATAAGGTAAAGTGATTTTTTATTTGTGCAGTTTAGTTGCCTATGGATAATCTAAAAAGCATTGATAAAGTTGAATTGCAAAATAATTTTGTTCAGATATTATTGCATCGAAATAGTGAACATGTGGGCGTAAGTATTATTGATATTTGTTTATATTTCCGTGGCATTTTAGCACAGAACTGTCACAGATGGTGTAATATTTAGTATGTCATGTGATTTACTGTTGTATGTGTCTTTATTTCTTTAACGTCACTCAATTTCCGCGACTATGGCCAATCACCAAAGCCGGTGTACAATTCTTATGAAAATTCACTACTCTAACGCACTTGCTGCGTCCCGAACCTTTTTTTTTTAATTTAGAATTTGTGACTGATATTACAGCTGTAAAACTATTTTTATGTTTTTAGAATTTTTCTGTATTTAGAACAGCAGCGGTTCTTAATTTCATATATTAATGATGATATAGAACATAGTGACGACAGTGTCGCTATCGGTGGCGCAGCCAGGCAATACGTTGTCACGACAGCTCTAATAAACACAACGTGTTATATACATAGAGACTGTGTACAACTAACTAACGAATTAAAAAATCGCTAGCCCTGGTACTTTCCCCCCTAATATATTTAGGGACAATGTGCCAGAATACACCCAAAAGTAAGTTCGGCTTAAGGTAGCCAGCCTCGTAGAACATAGTGAGATGTACGACAGTGTCGCCATCGGTTGGCGATAAGTCCTGCAAACAAGTGACGCTGATTGATGTGGCCATTCCGAATGCTAATAATCTAGTGATAAAGTACAACGAGAAAATCATTAAGTACATTAAGGTTATGTAGAAAGCGACAATACTTACAAGTGACCACATCGTGCGGAGATTTCTGGGAAATGAGGATGTGTCGCCTTGTCGTTCAGGACCCGTTAACTTGGAAGAGGCTCCATCTGAACTCAATCACTTTGGTATCTGAGATACCTGTGATGAGTGAATGTTCCCATTTGAGGGCGTGTGAAACGCCTTCAGGGTAAAATCACAATAATAATGATAAGAATATCTTCCGGGGTCCCAACAACACCGCGACCACTCAGAGAAACGGAAAAGAGGTCCTTGAGATGAGCTGCAAGATCATTAGAAGCTCGCATCCCCTTCTTCTTATCAAGACCCATGAAGTCGAGGAACGGAAGCATTTCTGTTCAAGGCAGCAGGCATATCAGCAGGTGAACTCGGACTATGCTTCAACCACAAGTCGGGAAGAACACAAGGTGATCGCCCTTTGATGACTGAGCTTGACATTCCGACCTTAAGAGCTAAAATTAGAAATGTCCCACAAAACATCTGCTGCGGCAGCATGTCGACAAGCCTTTGCATGGAATGTTCTTCCGGCATATAGAAGAACACGACTTGACAACGAGGCTGACTTTCTCTTTCTTAAAATTAGCGGGGCTCAGGTTGGAGACTGAAAGGTTCATCGTAACCTGACAAGATGGCGTTATAAACACATGACAGATGACAGCAGTAGAATCTGTCAGCAGTCTCCGGAGACTTTTATGCATCTCTTGGGTGAATGTCCGCCCTTCGAGTGTTGTATTACCATCTTCGTCACTCTTGTGAGATATACCAAACTCCAGTGCTGCCTTACCAGTCAGGTGATATTGAGTCCGTGGTGGAAAACGAGAGATGCCGTACCTATCTACTGGAATTTATCTCCACTGTCAGGCCAGTGGCCGCTAATAGGTCTAGAGACTATGTTCCTTGACAAAAAAGAAAAGCGAGTGTTGTATTACCATCTTCGTGATCCTTGTGAGATATACCAAACTCCAGTGCTGCCTTACCAGTCGGGTGATATTGAGTCCGTGGTGGAAAACGAGAGATGCCGTACCTATCTACTGGAATTTATCTCCACTGTCAGGCCAGTGGCCGCTAATAGGTCTAGAGACTATGTTCCTTGACAAAAAAGAAAAGCGAGTGTTGTATTACCATCTTCGTGACTCTTGTGAGATATACCAAACTCCAGTGCTGCCTTACCAGTCGGGTGATATTGAGTCCGTGGTGGAAAACGAGAGATGCCGTACCTATCTACGGGAATTTATCTCCACTGTCAGGCCAGTGGCCGCTAATAGGTCTAGAGACTATGTTCCTTGACAAAAAAGAAAAGCGAGTGTTGTATTACCACCTTCGTCACTCTTGTGAGATATACCAAACTCCAGTGCTGCCTTACCAGTCGGGTGATATTGAGTCCGTGGTGGAAAACGAGAGATGCCGTACCTATCTACTGGAATTTATCTCCACTGTCAGGCCAGTGGCCGCTAATAGGTCTAGAGACTATGTTCCTTGACAAAAAAGAAAAGCGAGTGTTGTATTACCACCTTCGTCACTCTTGTGAGATATACTAAACACCAGTGCTGCCTTACCAGTTAGGTGATATTGAGTCCGTGGTGGAAAACGAGAGATGCCGTACCTATCTACGGAAATTTATCTCCACTGTCAGGCCAGTGGCCGCTAATAGGTCTAGAGACTATGTTCCTTGACAAAAAAGAAAAGCGAGTGTTGTATTACCATCTTCGTGACTCTTGTGAGATATACCAAACTCCAGTGCTGCCTTACCAGTCGGGTGATATTGAGTCCGTGGTGGAAAACGAGAGATGCCGTACCTATCTACGGGAATTTATCTCCACTGTCAGGCCAGTGGCCGCTAATAGGTCTAGAGACTATTTTCCCTGACAAAAAAGAAAAGCGAGTGTTGTATTACCATCTTCGTGACTCTTGTGAGATATACCAAACTCCAGTGCTGCCTTACCAGTCGGGTGATATTGAGTCCGTGGTGGAAAACGAGAGATGCCGTACCTATCTACGGGAATTTATCTCCACTGTCAGGCCAGTGGCCGCTAATAGGTCTAGAGACTATGTTCCTTGACAAAAAAGAAAAGCGAGTGTTGTATTACCATCTTCGTGACTCTTGTGAGATATACCAAACTCCAGTGCTGCCTTACCAGTCGGGTGATATTGAGTCCGTGGTGGAAAACGAGAGATGCCGTACCTATCTACTGGAATTTATCTCCACTGTCAGGCCAGTGGCCGCTAATAGGTCTAGAGACTATGTTCCTTGACAAAAAAGAAAAGCGAGTGTTGTATTACCACCTTCGTCACTCTTGTGAGATATACTAAACACCAGTGCTGCCTTACCAGTCAGGTGATATTGAGTCCGTGGTGGAAAACGAGAGATGCCGTACCTATCTACGGAAATTTATCTCCACTGTCAGGCCAGTGGCCGCTAATAGGCCTAGAGACTATGTTCCTTGACAAAAAAGAAAAGCGAGTGTTGTATTACCATCTTCGTGACTCTTGTGAGATATACCAAACTCCAGTGCTGCCTTACCAGTCGGGTGATATTGAGTCCGTGGTGGAAAACGAGAGATGCCGTACCTATCTACTGGAATTTATCTCCACTGTCAGGCCAGTGGCCGCTAATAGGTCTAGAGACTATGTTCCTTGACAAAAAAGAAAAGCGAGTGTTGTATTACCATCTTCGTGACTCTTGTGAGATATACCAAACTCCAGTGCTGCCTTACCAGTCGGGTGATATTGAGTCCGTGGTGGAAAACGAGAGATGCCGTACCTATCTACTGGAATTTATCTCCACTGTCAGGCCAGTGGCCGCTAATAGGTCTAGAGACTATGTTCCTTGACAAAAAAGAAAAGCGAGTGTTGTATTACCACCTTCGTCACTCTTGTGAGATATACTAAACACCAGTGCTGCCTTACCAGTCAGGTGATATTGAGTCCGTGGTGGAAAACGAGAGATGCCGTACCTATCTACGGAAATTTATCTCCACTGTCAGGCCAGTGGCCGCTAATAGGTCTAGAGACTATGTTCCTTGACAAAAAAGAAAAGCGAGTGTTGTATTACCATCTTCGTGACTCTTGTGAGATATACCAAACTCCAGTGCTGCCTTACCAGTCGGGTGATATTGAGTCCGTGGTGGAAAACGAGAGATGCCGTACCTATCTACGGAAATTTATCTCCACTGTCAGGCCAGTGGCCGCTAATAGGTCTAGAGACTATGTTCCTTGACAAAAAAGAAAAGCGAGTGTTGTATTACCACCTTCGTCACTCTTGTGAGATATACTAAACACCAGTGCTGCCTTACCAGTCAGGTGATATTGAGTCCGTGGTGGAAAACGAGAGATGCCGTACCTATCTACGGAAATTTATCTCCACTGTCAGGCCAGTGGCCGCTAATAGGTCTAGAGACTATGTTCCTTGACAAAAAAGAAAAGCGAGTGTTGTATTACCATCTTCGTGACTCTTGTGAGATATACCAAACTCCAGTGCTGCCTTACCAGTCGGGTGATATTGAGTCCGTGGTGGAAAACGAGAGATGCCGTACCTATCTACTGGAATTTATCTCCACTGTCAGGCCAGTGGCCGCTAATAGGTCTAGAGACTATGTTCCTTGACAAAAAAGAAAAGCGAGTGTTGTATTACCACCTTCGTCACTCTTGTGAGATATACTAAACACCAGTGCTGCCTTACCAGTCAGGTGATATTGAGTCCGTGGTGGAAAACGAGAGATGCCGTACCTATCTACGGAAATTTATCTCCACTGTCAGGCCAGTGGTCGCTAATAGGTCTAGAGACTATGTTCCTTGACAAAAAAGAAAAGCGAGTGTTGTATTACCATCTTCGTGACTCTTGTGAGATATACCAAACTCCAGTGCTGCCTTACCAGTCGGGTGATATTGAGTCCGTGGTGGAAAACGAGAGATGCCGTACCTATCTACGGGAATTTATCTCCACTGTCAGGCCAGTGGCCGCTAATAGGTCTAGAGACTATTTTCCTTGACAAAAAAGAAAAGCGAGTGTTGTATTACCATCTTCGTGACTCTTGTGAGATATACCAAACTCCAGTGCTGCCTTACCAGTCGGGTGATATTGAGTCCGTGGTGGAAAACGAGAGATGCCGTACCTATCTACGGGAATTTATCTCCACTGTCAGGCCAGTGGCCGCTAATAGGTCTAGAGACTATGTTCCTTGACAAAAAAGAAAAGCGAGTGTTGTATTACCATCTTCGTGACTCTTGTGAGATATACCAAACTCCAGTGCTGCCTTACCAGTCGGGTGATATTGAGTCCGTGGTGGAAAACGAGAGATGCCGTACCTATCTACTGGAATTTATCTCCACTGTCAGGCCAGTGGCCGCTAATAGGTCTAGAGACTATGTTCCTTGACAAAAAAGAAAAGCGAGTGTTGTATTACCATCTTCGTGACTCTTGTGAGATATACCAAACTCCAGTGCTGCCTTACCAGTCGGGTGATATTGAGTCCGTGGTGGAAAACGAGAGATGCCGTACCTATCTACTGGAATTTATCTCCACTGTCAGGCCAGTGGCCGCTAATAGGTCTAGAGACTATGTTCCTTGACAAAAAAGAAAAGCGAGTGTTGTATTACCATCTTCGTGACTCTTGTGAGATATACCAAACTCCAGTGCTGCCTTACCAGTCGGGTGATATTGAGTCCGTGGTGGGAAACGAGAGATGCCGTACCTATCTACTGGAATTTATCTCCACTGTCAGGCCAGTGGCCGCTAATAGGTCTAGAGACTATGTTCCTTGACAAAAAAGAAAAGCGAGTGTTGTATTACCACCTTCGTCACTCTTGTGAGATATACTAAACACCAGTGCTGCCTTACCAGTCAGGTGATATTGAGTCCGTGGTGGAAAATGAGAGATGCCGTACCTATCTACGGAAATTTATCTCCACTGTCAGGCCAGTGGCCGCTAATAGGTCTAGAGACTATGTTCCTTGACAAAAAAGAAAAGCGAGTGTTGTATTACCATCTTCGTGACTCTTGTGAGATATACCAAACTCCAGTGCTGCCTTACCAGTCGGGTGATATTGAGTCCGTGGTGGAAAACGAGAGATGCCGTACCTATCTACTGGAATTTATCTCCACTGTCAGGCCAGTGGCCGCTAATAGGTCTAGAGACTATGTTCCTTGACAAAAAAGAAAAGCGAGTGTTGTATTACCATCTTCGTGACTCTTGTGAGATATACCAAACTCCAGTGCTGCCTTACCAGTCGGGTGATATTGAGTCCGTGGTGGAAAACGAGAGATGCCGTACCTATCTACTGGAATTTATCTCCACTGTCAGGCCAGTGGCCGCTAATAGGTCTAGAGACTATGTTCCTTGACAAAAAAGAAAAGCGAGTGTTGTATTACCATCTTCGTGACTCTTGTGAGATATACCAAACTCCAGTGCTGCCTTACCAGTCGGGTGATATTGAGTCCGTGGTGGAAAACGAGAGATGCCGTACCTATCTACTGGAATTTATCTCCACTGTCAGGCCAGTGGCCGCTAATAGGTCTAGAGACTATGTTCCTTGACAAAAAAGAAAAGCGAGTGTTGTATTACCACCTTCGTCACTCTTGTGAGATATACTAAACACCAGTGCTGCCTTACCAGTCGGGTGATATTGAGTCCGTGGTGGAAAACGAGAGATGCCGTACCTATCTACTGGAATTTATCTCCACTGTCAGGCCAGTGGCCGCTAATAGGTCTAGAGACCATGTTCCTTGACAAAAAAGAAAAGCGAGTGTTGTATTACCATCTTCGTGACTCTTGTGAGATATACCAAACTCCAGTGCTGCCTTACCAGTCGGGTGATATTGAGTCCGTGGTGGAAAACGAGAGATGCCGTACCTATCTACGGAAATTTATCTCCACTGTCAGGCCAGTGGCCGCTAATAGGTCTAGAGACTATGTTCCTTGACAAAAAAGAAAAGCGAGTGTTGTATTACCACCTTCGTCACTCTTGTGAGATATACTAAACACCAGTGCTGCCTTACCAGTCAGGTGATATTGAGTCCGTGGTGGAAAACGAGAGATGCCGTACCTATCTACGGAAATTTATCTCCACTGTCAGGCCAGTGGCCGCTAATAGGTCTAGAGACTATGTTCCTTGACAAAAAAGAAAAGCGAGTGTTGTATTACCACCTTCGTCACTCTTGTGAGATATACCAAACTCCAGTGCTGCCTTACCAGTCGGGTGATATTGAGTCCGTGGTGGAAAACGAGAGATGCCGTACCTATCTACTGGAATTTATCTCCACTGTCAGGCCAGTGGCCGCTAATAGGTCTAGAGACTATGTTCCTTGACAAAAAAGAAAAGCGAGTGTTGTATTACCATCTTCGTGACTCTTGTGAGATATACCAAACTCCAGTGCTGCCTTACCAGTCGGGTGATATTGAGTCCGTGGTGGAAAACGAGAGATGCCGTACCTATCTACGGGAATTTATCTCCACTGTCAGGCCAGTGGCCGCTAATAGGTCTAGAGACTATGTTCCTTAATAAAAAAGAAAAGCGAGTGTTGTATTACCACCTTCGTCACTCTTGTGAGATATACCAAACTCCAGTGCTGCCTTACCAGTCGGGTGATATTGAGTCCGTGGAGGAAAACGAGAGATGCCGTACCTATCTACTGGAATTTATCTCCACTGTCAGGCCAGTGGCCGCTAATAGGTCTAGAGGCTATCTTCCTTGACAAAAAAGAAAAGCGTGTTTGTCATAGAGCCCCCGGCTCCAGCTGAGACGAACGTTAGCATAAACGAGGAGGAAAAACGGACAAAGCATAGAGACCCCCTGTTTGAGCTTTGGCAGCTTTATCCAGGACATAACATACGACTCGTGGTTCCAATTATTGGCTGTTTAGGGGGTGTGTCCAATTCGCTGCTGCGGGAACTCGAGCAAAGTCCTGCATGCCCCACCGCTCTATATTCGCTAGCCCGCAAGATGCAAAAATCTGTCGTCCTTGGACCATTACGTCTCCTCCGTTCTCTGAACCTGGATTAATGATTTCCGGCCCCGTGCATTCTTATTACCATCGCGGGAGAGTGGCGAGGGTACGGGCGTAATGACGTTGGGTGGGCACCAGAGTGTGTCGGAGCCTCGGACCGTTGCCCAACATATTTTATTTAAAAAAATTAAATTCACAGCCACTGTGATACTTTGTTCCTTTATTGACGCAGACTATTCGACTATGCAGATTACTTATCAACTTTCCCTCGTACGTGCATCTATTATCTAATTAATGTAGATAAGTACTTTTATCAGAAAATAAAATCCCCTTTTGTTTTCCATCCGTGTACTTTTGTGCAAATGTAAAAACATATTCACTTAGACTTTTGACATTATATATAAGTTTCATTATATGCGTTTCCAACCACGCATTGAGATATGTACATTTAAATCAATTTAGAAAGTCTATAAGTACCTAAATTATAAAACAATTATGTCACGTAGAATCGACGCACGGTTATGTTTGTAGTTGAAATATAACTAATACAGTAAGAGTTTCCATTACACAACGTTAAAGTGAGTTTTCATCGCACAACAAAATTAAACAAAAACATTCCAGTGCGTTTTTATTCAAAGTTGGACCAACCTTTTTGTGTTACGCGTTAAATTTCAAATGGTTCTGTTATTTAGTTCACGTTGTGATTTAAAGTGGATTGTTGACTTCTGATAAACAGCAGCAGGTTATAGTGAAAAACATGGCATATATCAGGAAATTGATTGAGACGCTGTTACAAAAAGAAGGTAGGCAACAAGGCATAACTAAACTAGTTAGATTTAAAGCTGCAATGCTAATAAATATTTCATAACAAGACTTATAAAATAACTTATACACATCGCACATTGTAAAGCTGTTTATATAGGTCAGACATCTATATCTTCTAGCACAAGAGATAAAAAATTATATTCCCATCTACTAACGATTTTTCCAATTAATCAACAGCCGCAAAAGTATCGGCGATGCGGAATAGATTGGCTGAGTTCACCAGGCCCCAACCTTTGAGTTTATGCGCTCATCTGCTGACTACCGATACATTTCAGCGGTTGGACACTGATGAACGCACTATTTACTTCAAGCACTATTTTGTGACGTTTGTCTTTCGTTCCGCTTTGACAAATCGGAAACAGTTAAGTTCCAGCAGAAACTAATCGAGACTGGCGAATGCAAACGTTGACACAAATATTCAACTATTGGCGGCTGATGATATCGGCCAATCTTACATCAAGTTACCACTAAAAATTCTTTTGTAAAAATAAAAACAAACGTAAACAATATAGAGACGATGGGGAAGATGAATCTGGATGATCTGGGCCTCCTTAATTATTTCAAGAGAATTATTTGAGAAAGCTCTTAAATAACTTAGACAAGGAAAAACTACTGACGTACAATGCAACTAGGACAGGTCAATAAGTGACGAGGCTGAAGTCAGATTCAGATTCATGTTTCCATACAGATTAACATTTTGCCATGGACCAGATAAGTAATGCTTTAAAACAAAATTACATAAAATGCAGTAGCTGATCTAAAGATCAAGATTTTATCTGTAAAACATAAATTCCAGATATTTTTCAAATACCTGCGTAAATTGCAT
This sequence comes from Tillus elongatus, assembly GCA_964006375.1. Classification (NCBI taxonomy): domain Eukaryota; kingdom Metazoa; phylum Arthropoda; class Insecta; order Coleoptera; family Cleridae; genus Tillus; species Tillus elongatus. The sequence continues at coordinate 106,990,721 of OZ023270.1, read as the reverse complement.
TTTTGAATTTACATAGTAGGCTATTTTTTTCCCTCAGGGCTCGCCCGCGTCTTTGCCGCCCCGATAGCAATGCAGCCCTTGGCTTATTGTGCATGCCCTACTATTTTTACTACACTTATTCCAAAATCACTGTGCCTTGAACTAGTTTGCACATCGATTGGTAGGGTGAAGTTTTATAATGTTCTGTCTCCGGTCTAGACTGACCGTAGATCAGTTGTCTTCTGCGGTCCAGAGCTTTACACTCACACAAGATGTGCTGGGCTGATTCCTCCCCCTCGCCGCAGAGTCTGCATGCCAGGTGTTTTTTGACGGCCATATGTCCCGTCAAGAGACCTTTTATGTTTCTGAGCTGTCCTCTGCTAGGATTTAGCTGCTCCACAGCTCTCTTTGAACTGGGTTCGTCAGTTATTGACTTCCCATGTCTGAGCCCTGGACAGTCTGCCCAGTACACCTTGTGTTGGTTTCTGACCCAAGACTTAATGGCTCCCCTGGTAGTGCTCTTTGTCACGCCCAGAGCCGGTTCTGCTGACGCTCTCTTCGCGAGGCTGTCAGCTTCTTCATTGCCTTTGACCTCCGAGTGACCCGGCACCCAGATGAGGGTGACCTCATTCTGCCCAGCCAGGTCGCTCGTCTCGTCTCGGCACTCACTCACCAGCCAGGAATTTACCCTTGGGCTACTTAGGGCCTTAAGGGCTGCCTGGCTGTCTGTGGCTATGAGGATCAGCTTGTTGTTGTAGCCCCTCTTCTTGCCCTCCCGCACACAGTGCAGGATGGCGTACATTTCGGCCAGAAAGACCGTTGCATGGTCTCCGAGTGAAATACTATGATTTATCCTCGGTCCTTCCGAATAAACACCTGCCCCCGTCCCACGCTCCCCGCCGGATCGTTATTGGTGTGATACATACATACTTACACACACACACAAATATATATATATATATATATATATATATATATATATATATATATATATATATATATATATATATATATATATATATATATATATTGAAACTGATCAAGGATATGAGTTCTAGGGGTCTTAGTTCGCGCTCATTTGAAAAAAATGTTTAAAAATTCAAAAGTCGGGATCTCCGTAATAGTAATTTCACTAAAATCCACTCAAATAAAAAAAATACAAATAAATAATTTAAAGATTTTAAAATATTACTCAAATTGATTTTCGTTATGTTCTAAAATATTTCCAGAAAATTCATTTCAAATAGACCCTATCTCTGATGCTTTGGCAGTAGTGTTAGCTATAGAGTTTATCGTTTAATGGTATATAATTTTTGTCGAATTTTCATAAAAAATCAATAAAGCTCAATATATCCGTTATTATACAAGATACGAAAAAACTTATATACATTAATTACAGGGTGCCTTGAGCTACATCTTAAAAATATATCTACAGTTACAGGTTGGCCCATAAGTCGTTGGTGATACAAATTTTCTTTTGTTTTTAATCGAACACGCCTTATGTTGTTGCATTTTTGCATTTTCCATCGAAATATAATGCATGTTTGTGAGAAAAGAAATTCAGGATGCAGCAAGCGCGTTATGGTAGCGAATTTCATTAAATGCTCCAAATTTGAATAGCTCAATTTCCTATTAACCTATAAGGTTGACCAAGAAAGTAGTTTCTCCGGAAACACTTTAAGTTTACTTTCGTAAATTTTTGTACATTTTCAAACAATAAACCTAGTTTGATGAAACATGCCACATTGTTTCTACTATATAGGTCATAGTGGTAACCAAGTTTGATGCCTTCTTTCTTAAAAAACACATATATTTGCTATTAAAAACATTTTAATGAAAATTCACTACCATAACGCACTTGCTGCGTTCAGACTTTTTTTGTTAATAAAATATAAAAGAACGTACTCCGAGTCAACTGTAGATACAAAAAAATGTCAAAATGACATCTCAAAAGCTGTTTGTTTGGGACCTCTTGAATTATGACTCTGGTTGAAATGTCAAGTCCAGACACCGCACATTGATTATCGCTGGTTTCTACCCTACCTGATGGTGTAAGCATAGTACGAGTTTATCTGCTGATCTAACAGCTGTCTTAAACAGGGATGCTCTGGTACCTGTGACTTAGACATCTTTTACAAGATACAGAAGAGGACAATCAACCACAACATAAACAATTTTTTATGCTGTCATTCAAGCTTTTAATGACTTTCAGCTTATCTCGAAAATCTCTTTTCGCTTCAACCACTCCAAGCTTATAAGTCTTCTGCATTCTAAGTGCCTTTGGAGATATAATTTTTTAAAAACAGATTATCTATTGTCGTATATTTATTGGTGAATGTTCTTAAAAAAAAATCACTAATGAGGAGATCCCGACTTTTGAATTTTGAAAAAATTTCTTCAAATGAGCGCTAATTAGGCCCCCCAGAAAACATATCCGGGGTCAGTTTCAATTTTTATGTTTATATATATATATATATATATATATATATATATATATATATATATATATATATATATATATATATATATATATATATATATATATATATATATATATATATATATATATATATATATATATATATATATATATATATATATGTGTGTGTGTGTGTGTGTGTGTGTGTGTGTGTATCACACCGATAACTCAAAAAATAATGGGCCGATTTTGATCACATTTGGTGAAAAAATTCCTTTTGCAAATGGCTTGGATGAGTTCGTTAGTCAGGAAAATCTGCCCAGGTTTTCCCGGAAAATTTTGTGTTTTCTTTCGAAAAAAATTTATATCTCCGGAATTAACAAAGTAAGGGCAACCAAATTTGGTACGCAGGTTTACATCCTTATAGGTAAGTCACCTACCAAAATTTAGCTACTTAGGTAAAAAGACAAAAAAGTTATAGGCATTTAAAAATAAATAAATAGGGGTTTTCCTCAAAACGTCAAAGTGGCGATTTAAAATGTCAAAATTGGCAACATTTAGGCAAATAACTTAAATCTAATACGGGCTATAGAAATAAAATGTCTCAAGGAGGATGTTTTACAAACCCTAAAATCTTAGTTTCAACCGTCATAGTCCTTCATTTTACTAAAATATTTGCAGAAAATGCATTTCAAATAGACCCTTCTCTGATGCTTGGCAGTAGTCTTAGCTATAGAGTTTATCATTTAATGGTATATAATTTTTGTCGAATTTTCGTAAAAAATTAATAAAGCTCAATATATCCGTTATTATATAAGATATGAAGAAAATTTGTATATATTAATTATAGGGTGTCTTGAGCTATATCTTAAAATAATATTTCTGCAATCACAGGATGGCCCATAAGTCGTTGGTGATACAAATTTCCTTTTTTTAATCAAACACGCCTTATGTTATTGCATTTTCCATCGAAATATAATGCATATTTGTAAGAAAATAAATTCTGGACGCAGCAAGTGCGTTATGGTAGCGAATTTTGATCAAATGTTTCATATTTGAACAGCTCAATTTGCTATTAACCTATAAGGTTGACCAAGAAACGTGTTTTTCGGGAACATTTTAAGTTTACTTTTGGAAATTTTTGTACATTTTCACACAATAAAGTTATTTTAACGGAACATGGCACATTGTTTTTACTATATAGGTTATACTGGTAACCAAATTTGATGCCTGCTTTCTTAAAAAAAACACATATTTGTTATTAAAAAGATTTTTATGAAAATTCACTACCATAACGCACTTGCTGCGTCCAGAATTTTTTATTTATTATTATATTATTGACTTATCCTAAAGGGCTTTCATACGGCGTCAAAAATAAACATTCACTAATCTCAGGTACCAAAGGAATTGAGCTTAGATGGTCCTTTCCAAGTAAACGGGCTTTAGACGTGGCCGGCTTATTTACCCTTTTCCCAGAAATCTCTGCACAATGTGGGCAATTGGAAGGATTATCGCTTTCTGCATTAGTCTTATGAAAGTGCCTTCCAAAGCCCAGTCTTTAAAATTTTCTAGAATATTCTAAAATTCTTAGTAACCACACCAGTTGTCGACACGACTATCGCGGGATCTCTAGGACACTCTCTTATTACTATAATTTTTGTTTGGTGTTAGCTTATTTGATACATAGTTAACGATAATGAGTTTTTCATTTATTGGTCTTACAAATTTGTCTGGAATATTTTTCTAGAGTATACAGGGTCTCCCAGATAAAAGTAACTACGGGGGGAATTCGCAAACGGTAAGAGATACAATTTTGGTTAAATGGGAAACAAGTTGCGCTATTTCAGATCCTGTATCGAAATTAAAAATGCCTACAGGGGTCATCAAAATATCGAGCAAAACTAAAAATTGTGTTGTAAACTTTAATAAAATTTGATAGATTTGTATTAGCGACTACGACCAAACGAATGACCTTAAAAAAATTCTAGACCTTTTAGCTTTTTTGCAACCATAGACAACTTTGTTATTTCTTATGGATGTTATAGTGGTCATTAAATAGAGAACAGAGAGTGCTATTTAAAAATTGAGGGTATCTTACACCACTGCCTAATAGGGGTGAGTTCCATGACACCAAAACTTACGCCAACGTGCGTGTCCCCTTGAAAATAAAGTCGACGTGTCTCGGCTTTTTTTCTTTTTTTTTTTAATTACGATATTTTCCAGGTGAGAAGTTTTAATTGGCACACTCTGTATGTAGCAATATGTATATGAATTTAACGATACGATTAGAACAATCAACGAATTGCTTTTATACTAGTATTTTGGACTGACTGAGTAACTCCATATATTTTTAACAACAGTTATTTGTCCTTATTTTATTGTTATAATACTTGTAAGGAACAAAATAATTTCAGTTTTTAAAATAAAACAAACCGTTTCATAAATTTCCATAAAAACAGGTAAGACATGTTTCGATTTAAAACTTTTTCCGTGGATACGGCCTTTGACTATCTACCTACGGATAGACCAGGCATCACCCAATGCGATGCGTTGTAATGTTTGAAACCAACATTGAATAAAAGGTTTGTTTACACGGTCCTCGACACCATAGGCGTCTCGAGAATTAGGATCGAAATTTTCATAAATACGATTAAAATAATAAAATAAAATTTAAAAGATGTTTAACTACCCATACATTATTTAAGTATACTATTAACTAAAAATTCTGGACGCAGCAAGTGCATTATGGTAGTGAATTTTTATAGAAATGATTTCTCGAATAAAATGTTCGAAAGTCTCAATGTTGTAATGTTGTGATCTCGTCACAAGCGATTTTTTTCTATGCAAATTCAGTAAAAAGTGTTTTCTAAAAAATTTAAGAAAAAATTTAAGAAAAAACCTTGCATCTCTACCAGTTTTTCTAGAAATAACCACCTGATTTGTCTGCTGCCATGTTTTATAGATCTACAACTTGCCGGATAATTTCTTATTAATTACATCATGTGGCAACCATCTAGGAAAATATATACATTTTCATTGGTTACAGGATGCGGCAAATAAGCCTTTGAACCTTTTTAAATAAATGTATCTGAATTTGTTCCCAAACATTTAATCATGCTTATATTTGCAGCTGCTCCATCAAAACTTACGGAAGTAACGACTATTCTTGCTTGATGGATAAAACTTAAAGCCCGATTAAATAATAGGCTTGCTTTTTCTTCACGAGAAATGCCAGCTAGGAAGAAATAACCCACTGGACCAGTGGCTATTTCCAGTGGCCATTTAAAGCAACTAATAAGAAAAGCAAAACTTCTTTAGCCACTGGAAGCTCGTTTGAATTATTCATATCCACGCCAATATCTACGTTACCACAAAACTTTTTTCCTGTACACTCAACGTCTTATGAACATCTCGTCGATGACTTGGTATTTAAAAAAGTATTTTGCGACCCTTTTCAGCTGCTTCTCGTCTTTTTGAATCCAAAACCGCTAATGCTTCTTTGCAGAATCCAGAAACAATTTAGAAATTGTTCGAGGATGTGGCAAAGATTTCATAAATTTTTCTCGAACGTAATTATAAGCTTTGTTTGAATAAAAATTTAGGGTAATAGCAAATGACCTTACGTCTGGTGAATAGTTCCGTTGTGGACATTTTAAAAGCTGTTTAATTAGATCTATTTGTGTGGGTAAAGAGGCCTAAAATATTACAAGCAATGATATAAATTCAATAACACTCAAAAGTGAGACGTTCAGGTATGTTTCTGTATTTTCCGTAAAAGCAATACGACTTTTAAAATGCTCAATCAGCGATTTTTGCTGACAAACTTTTAAGACGTCTTTTCTGTTGGCGCAATATATTTATTTTCCTCTTTTGTTTTTTTATTACTAGTTTAGCAATAACCAGTTTTAAAATATGTTTTTGGAGTTCCTGATAAACTGGGAATATCTACAAAATAACGAAGTTTTTTCCAAAAAAAAATGGACGATATTTGATAAGTTTTCAGTGAACGGAGTATAATTTTTTTTTTAATAGTTTCTAGTATTTTTCCCTCAATTCTAAGTCCAAGCATATTAACTTACTTTTGACCTGGAGTAATGTTAGATTTTGGTGTTAATTCAGGAAGACTGCCAAGTGCCGTACCTGTTGAACATGATAGTTCCAAGGCAGTGAGAGTTGATGATAACGATGATTTATCTCTATTTTCTTTAAAACTATGACTGCAATTTTTATCAGGTAATTTATTAATTTTAACAATAATAAAGGTTTACAAAATAAGAAGCTTAGAATAATTCTTCACCTTCTTTCCGCATGAGCAAGAGCTTATTCATGCCAGAAGTAGAAGGCACTGGGGAACTTAAAACTGCTGGAGACGCTGCGTTTTTAATACTCTTCTTCCACTTCGGTAAATAATAAAAGTCTTTATTAAAATGCTATGAAGATAAATAAGAATATTTCGGCAGCGTATCCGATTTTCTATTTAAGGCGGCGCACCATGTTTATCTCCATTCTTTAGTAGATGGAAACCTAAAAATAGTGCCAAACTGACGCGCCGCCACTGAAAATCGCAAACAGCAATGTCCTTAGGCATGCAGAGACATCGTTGCCACATCCCCAGGTAATCTTCTACAAGCAATATACTTTTTCACCATTTTGCAAAAACAAAACTCAAAACCTTTATTGCAAATCAAGGTAACACAAAAATAAATTCTCAGTATACTTGCATACTATTCACAGACAAATACAAGCCACAACTGTCGATTAATACAAATATAGATACTTCACATGCAGCAAGATAAAGATTTTAAATTGAGTTTTCTGGTTATATTTACATAAACAAGGGAGAAACCAAGTAATATAACGTTAGTAAATATTTATATTCATAAATAAGCGCTAATGTAAGTGTAATGTCTTAAGTAACAGAAAAGTAATAAATTTATGATTCTCAACTTGTCATCATATTCGGCGATTTAAGGATGAATTATCACATAGCGGCAACGCTTGAGCCACCACCCAATCAGAGCAGAGGACCGATGTAAACATAGAGTCCCTTGAATGTTGGCTTCAAACAATTCGGCTGTGTGTCCAGTCTATTCTCTGATATATAGTCAAAGGATACGGCTCTGTTTAGATTCTGACGTATGCCAATAAGTACGCAACGTTGCCAGACTGTGTCATAATGTCAGATGGCATTCAACAGAGGTAAAAAAACTCTTATAATAAATGTAAAATGAAAAATATTTGTAACTAGCAGACCCGACAGAAGTTATACTGTCAAAATTTCAATATGTCAAACGATATTTGAGTACGTAGCGAGATACACCGGAGAAAAAAGCACTTTCAGTTTTTCCCGAATTTTCCAATTTTTCCGAACAACCTTGTTCGGACTATGACAAACATTTTGAAAATAAAATTAAAATTAGCCAAATCCATCCAGTCGTTCACAAGTGATGCGCCTACCAACGAACGGCATTTAATTTTAAATTTATATATATATATATATATATATATATATATATATATATATATATATATATATATATATATATATATATATATATATATATATATATATATATATATATATATATATATATATATATAGAGCGGCCCAACAGTTCGTTCAAGTTCAATATCTTCAAATTTTGGAACAAAAGTGGCCGGTACTAACGTTAGCTACATACTAAACTTATTTTTTAATCGACTTCAAAAAAAGGAGGAGGTTCTCAATTCGCCTGTATGTTTTTTTATGTATGTTACCTCAGAACTTTTTTCTAGGTGAACCGATTTTGATGATTCTTTTTTTATTTGAAAGCTGGTGCTTCTCATGTGGTTCCATATAAATGTGATCAAGATCTGACCAGTAGTTTTTGAGTTATCCTTAATAATGCGTATTTAATTGACTTCGACTACATTGATGACGTTCTTGTGTGTTACCTCAGACCTTTTTTCTAGGTGAACCGATTTTGATGATTCTTTTTTTATTTGAAAGCTGGTACTTCTCGTGTGGTCCCATATAAATGTGATCAAGATCTGACCAGTAGTTTTAGAATTATCTTTAATAATGCGTATTTCATTGACTTCGACTACATTGATGATGATTGTGGATCACACCGAGGCGGTGGGCACGTTGCGTTTCTGTCTCATTGGATTGACGGTCGTGAATCAAGCCGAGACGGTGAGTACGTTTTTGGAAATTTTCCCTGTTCAAAACTTTTGTCATATAAGCCTGCATTTTCGAAAGCCTATTTTTGCGCACTTCACAAGTCTCTTTTGAAATGGCCCTGGAGGTGGATTTCCTATTTTGAGATAGGCGTTTCTTCCTTTCTCCGTTGGTCTCATTTAAACGGCGCTGTCTCATATGAGCAGCGCGTTTAGTAGGTCTACCCATATTCGGACTAATTAAATCAGATATAAAGTTTCAGATTCACTAAAAATAAAGAAATAAACAAAAATTTTAACAAAATGGAAAACCGACTTCACAAAAAAATAATCTAAAACAAAAAATGGACTAAAAAGTCTCTTTTGAAATGGCCCTGGAGGTGGATTTCCTATTTTGAGATAGGCGTTTCTTCCTTTCTCCGTTGGTCTCATTTAAACGGCGCTGTCTCATATGAGCAGCGCGTTTAGTAGGTCTACCCATATTCGGACTAATTAAATCAGATATAAAGCTTCAGATTCACTAAAAATAAAGAAATAAACAAAAATTTTAATAAAATGGAAAACCGACTTCACAAAAAAATATTCTAAAACAAAAAATGCACTAAAAAGTAAAAAATAATTGCGTATTCTTCTGTCTACAACTTACAATCAACTTATTTTTTCCACTCAATGTACGATCTATGCATTTACCACGCATGAATGTAAGTACCCACTTAAACTTAACCTCTAACTCAACACATACCTATGACTAACAGACAATTATCAAAACATTTATTTAGAGTTCACCTAAGCAGAAAGTTTTAAATATATGTGTAGACTGCTTAAAAGACAATCAAATTATTAGGATTATATAATGTAAAATTCTTGTTATTTTTGGAGTCGGTGTCAGCCAAGGAAATACGACAATATACCTTACATTAATAATACGAGAATACCTTATGAAATCTATTTTACAAATGAAATTTTATACAATATACTGTGACAATATCCTGGGACCTTGAAACGACAATATACCAATACCTAATTAAACCTATTTACAAATGAACTTTAATAAGATATTATGCTGTGACAATACCTCTCTCAAGACAAAGTACCATTACCTAATTCAACCTATTTACAAATGAAATTTAATACGACAATATCAAGCAACATTGATACGAAAATGTAGCTATAATAATAAACATAAAGAATTATCTTAAGAAAGACGGTGTAGAATGAAAAAGAATCGCAATCGGTTTATAATCAAGTAACTCCTATCGCTTCTTTCTCTTGACTGACTGGCGTATGGCCGGCGTACGCGTTTGCCTCGCTCACTCGGCTATACCCCTCCAACCATTCTTCCGGGCGCGCGCGCGCAATCGACCCGCCCGCGCTGCGTCTATGTGTGTAAAGTGTGTATGCCAATTGTTATATAGTAAGACATTTCAGGTTAAGTAGTTACAAACCCATCTTGGCTGACACCGACTCCAAAAATAACAATAATTTTACCTTATATGATCCTAATAATTTGATTATCTTTTAAGCAGTCTACACATATATTTAAAACTTTCTGCTTAGGTGAACTCTAAATAAATATTTTGATAATTGTTTGTTAGTCATAGGTGTGTGTGGAGTTAGAGGTTAAGTTTAAGTGGATACCTACATTCTTGCGTGGTAAATGCATAGATCGTACATTGAGTCGAAAAAAATAAGTTGATTGTAAGTTGTAGACAGAAGAATACGCCATTATTTTTTACTTTTTAGTGCATTTTTTGTTTTAGAATATTTTTTTGTGAAGTCGGTTTTCCATTTTGTTAACATTTTTGTTGATTTCTTTTATAATATTTTTTTGTGAAGTCGGTTTTCCATTTTGTTAAAATTTTTGTTTATGCATATACAGGATGTTGCATAAGTTACGTACAACCAAACTTCACATTTTTAAAATTGTACATCTTGTATATTGTTCCATTTTTGAATTCCTCTTGTTTTTTCGATTCATTCAGTGTATAGATGTTAGGGTCTATACAGAGTCGTTCAAAGGTTATGACCACATTTCTAAAACATCAGAGGCACGTTTGACGGTCTGTATCTTCATTAATATGTCAGTATGCAACACTTTATCATGCCAAAAAAGTGTTCTTCTTTCAGCTTCAGTCAATACAGAAAGAATTCCTCGAAAACAGTATACATGGTGAATAAAAACACCGGAGTCAAGGTTTTTCCAAAAATTCAAATGGAACACCCTGTATATTATAATCAATTTCGATACATCAACAAATGTTCTTTCAGTTTCATGAAGTATTCCCTATACCTAAAGTCAGTATTTACTGAGATATTGGGTGTTTTACATTTTATCTATCAGCGGTCGATTTATTTAAAACTATCGGGGAGGCAAACTGCGAGCAAACCTGGCCAAAAGTGTGCTCTTTTGGCAAATTTGCAAAATAACTCCCGAACGATCTTTTAAATAATTTTTTTACGAAAAGCCTTTAAAACCCCCCTAGAGACAAGAAAAAATCCTTGCCAAATCTCCGCAGGGAAGTTACGGGACCAGGAGCGAAATGAGGTGCTGGGTGGGGAAGATAAATAAAAGGAGAATCGAGGCGAAAAACGCGAAAAGGGGGTATAGCGCGACTGTAGGAAGCCCCCAAATCAAATCCCCGGAGCCCCATTTCCCCTGACACCCCAAACCCCGAAGAAAGAACCCAGTGGCCCAAGGTCGCCGAATCCCATTGGAGAGGGCGTCCAGGGAGACGTCCAGCCGGCCGAGGTAAACAGACGGGGAAGGAAAACCCACAACCCAAGCCGCGGCCACTAGTATAACCGCCGCGCCGCTCTCAGCCTACCCCCGTAACCGCCGCCGCCCCCACCGAAGTAGACGGGTCGCGCCCATGCATCGCGAGACCCGCATTACCGGACGGTGGTTATTGCTCTGGGGGCCTGCCTGACCTGACTTTCCCCTTAGGTTCAGGAAGGTCAGCCCAGGCAGGCCCCTAGAGAAATAAGCACCTTCCGGCAAGGCCGCTCTCGCAATGCATGAAATGACAGAAAGCGCCTACTAAGGGATCGCCGGCCTCGACGCCACCCCCCTATCACAACCACCCCGCTCCCGGCGCCCAGACGGAGAAACAACAGTGAAGATACTGCCAAGAAAAAGAGAAGAAAATCGAAAATTGTAAACTTACCTTAGCCAGCTGAAGAGACAGGACATGGGGCGCCCATGGAGTCCGAGACGAACTACCGCAGAGGGTGCTCCAGACCCGGGTAGAGCGCAGCAGCAGCCTGCCAAAAGAGGTGTAGTCGGACGGTGGTGTCGGGGTAGAGCCTCCGGAACATAGCGTCAGCCAAATAACCATCGAAGTGAGCCTCCCTGAGTCCGGCCCTGGGCACATGGCGCCTAGCCTCCAGCCAGAGGCGCTCTATATTTTAAGTATGCGCGCCGGTTTCGGAATCCACAAAGTGAAGGCTGTGGTTCACAGTTAAATGGCGGAACCCCGCCGCCTCCAAATCGCTGTAGCCCCTCCAGCAGTCCGTCATGATGACGCTACCAGGCAACACATGGTCCCGAAGAACTCGCATCAATGTCCATGCACTGCGATCAGCCACCGGAACCATAAATGCCTGGCCGCAAACACCCCGTGAACCACGGACAACCCCCCCGACGACCCATTGACCACGCAGACGACGCCCACGGTTCTATTTACGTCGGGAAAATTTCGCCTCGTCAATCTCAACGACATCGGGGTCCCCAATCGCCGACGTCATCCCGATGAAATGATCAACGAGCACCTCCCGGATGAAATTAAACCAATCTACCACAGTGTGCGCCGCCAACTCCGTCTCCGCCATATCAAAACGCACCCGCGGTGGATTACGGGACAGGTATATCATCACCAGGTGACACACCTGTTGCACGCCGTTGTGGGCCCCCGAGAAGAACGTCCCGGCCAGCGCAGACCCACGGAACTTGCATGTACCACGATGTCTCGGTGTGTATCGCCTGTCGCAATTGAAGACAGGGAACCCACCGTGGTACGTAAGTGGCACCTTGCACGAACACCTGGGGCAGCATGTGTGGCAGAGCAGTGCGCCGTGGGCCCTCAGATAATCAGTCAAGGCAACGTCGTTCCACAACACCGCGGAAAACTCAATGTTTCTCATTGTACAGAAGCCAGACACGTTGTAACCTCACTGTTCCACTGTCTGCAACACAGACACAGTTTGTCCAGCCATAATGACCACCTGGACAATGAAACAAGAACAAAGGAAAAACAATTGTTAGCAAACGAAAGGAAACCCGTGTAAGTTAAAACGCAAAGGGCAACTACGAACTGAGCGCGTAAAAAGCGACCAAAGCAAAGAGGTAGACGAAAAGCAGCGGTGCGCGTAGGAATATCAACATCCGCCGACCAATGGGCAGACCATTAGCCAGGACCTAACGAAGGGTACAAAGAATGTTAGGGAAAAATAGATCCTGGCGGAGGAAGCGAAACGGCGTACGAGGGGAAGCAACCGAAAACGGCGGCAATGGAATATTCTAGAAAACGGGATATCGTAAAGTGTTAGAACGAAATATGTGACATCTTGTCCCGTGACCGCGAAAAGAGACAACGCTATTGAACGAACAAACAGCGAAGACAGCGTGAGTGACAGAGACAGAAAGATAGTGAAGCCGTGAACTATGAAGTAAGACAGGGCCGCACTAAGGCAATCAGGTGAAAGTGCTGAAGTGATAGAAAAAGCTTGAAGGCTAATAACTCGGCTAATACAGGAGACCAAAGGATAAGATTAGTGTTACCATGCATGTACGATAGCAAACTTTATCTATCAGCAGTCGATATTTTTCAAATCGTTCGGGAGTTAAACTGCAAATTCACCGCTCTTTTTGCAAGACAACGCCCCTGCGCACAAGGTGATTTCAGGCTAACTAGAAATTAATATACCAGGCATCTCAACAGCTAGTCCCCCATGACAAAATAATAACGCGGTGTTTAAGGAATTTAACTGCAGAGTGACAACGCTGCAATAGTCAAATTGCTGTCGTATATTTCCGCCGCTTTTCGAGCGCTGCTTTGGATTTATGATCATTTCAGAGGACACTGCGCATTCGCGGTTTTATTCTGAGTGTGCAAATCGTGGTGTTGAGGTGCATGTTCGATATTTCATCTGTACCTTGGTTTTTCGCATAAATCCAGATTTTCATCGACACTCGACACGTATTCATAAATTTTCCAGCCGGAAATACGTCCTTGCTTTTCCTACGGCAAAAGATCTATTAATAAATACCAATTAATGTGTCGGTGTCCTTCGCGAATTCGTCTTAAATAGGATTTGCAATCAGAATCAACACGTTCGATCTAGTAACACAAGAAAAAAACGTTCCCAAATTTTCATATAATCTTGTTACGTTACATAATATAATGAGAATGAAGATTTTTCAAGTTTTAATATTAAATATGATCATTAGAAGCTCCAGTAAGACTGTTTATAAAAGTGAAATTTTAATTTAAACCGTGTGTTATAAAGTTAGGTTATAGAGAACAGTGACTCATTTTCATTACGTAGAACTATTTTTCATTCCCTAATTAATTAACCAGTGGGTTGTGATTTTTTTCTTCGATTGTTTTTGCGGAACTGATTGATTTCAGAGCGCCAGTGCCAGATTGTGCGTAAAAGTGATTAAAAACTGTTTTGAGTAGTGAGCTGGTGTCACTTTCGGGGGACACAATAAACATTGATCTATCGAAAATCGTTTTTTCGGTGCACCTAAATATAATTATTATGTTTAAAAGTGATTTTGAGGTATACAACAGAGCTTTTAGGGGAATTTTCATGGACAAAATATCTGCTATTTGTACGAATAAGACGCACAATGTCGAATCTTCGTTTGCGACAAATTCACTTGGATACAGAGCGAAGAATGATCCTGGTGATTGACAACTGATTACACTGGAAAATCGTCATCATGGATATGTGACATTCACTTGATGTTTTTCCTACTTTTGATTTCTAAATGTTTAATGGTAAGTCAACTTTTTGTTATTATTTTTATTTGTTTTTAATTATTTATTAGGTTTGTATTTTTTTTATTTGAATTTTGGTAATCATCGAGATTGATGCATTTTTTTTTTGTTTCTCTAGTATTTAGTAATTAATTTTCATTAAAAAAATTCACTAATACAGAGGTATCGACAGTAAGACTTTCAGAAAATTTCTTCAAATAAGCGCGAATTAGGGCCAATTAGAACCCAAAGCCAAAGTCAGTTTGAATGTTTTATTTTGGATTTTTAGTGAATTTTCTTTTAAAAATTCACTAATGAGGAGATCCCGACGTTTGAATTAAAAAAAAAAATCGGCAAATTTGCAGATTAGCTCTCGAACAATTTTCAAATTTTTTTTCAGAAACATGACTAGGACCCCACTGGACGCACAAACCACGTAAAAAATTTCTTGTTCACAACCCCCAAGGAAGTTACAGGACCAGGAGTGAATATGGATGCTGGGCGGGGTAGGTAGTAAAAAGGAAATATGAGCAGAAAATGCGAAGAAAACTGCTTTAAAGCTGTCTTTTTCACATCCTGAAGCCATATCCCCCTAAACCCTGCCTACCCCGCACAGCACCCCTATTCGTGCCAGGTCCCATAACTTCCTTGGGGGGTATGAACAAGACATTTTTCTTGTGGTGTATGCAACGAGGGTGGTTGTACGCACGGGAGAGGGGAAGGAAATTCCCTATGGCGAAGCAGTCCTTTTCACTTGTTGGCATTTCTGTGGATCGAAATCTCCATTGGCACCAACATGTTAGATCAATTGCAGAAGCGGCTGCTAAGAAATTAGGTTTCTCTTCCGGACTCGCAAATACTTTTCACCAGCTAATCTCTATACCTTATATACTTCACACATAAGGCCAAACCTCTAATACTGCTCCCAGATCTGGGGTGCCGCTGCCGCTTCTACACTCGCTATCCTGGACTCCATTCAGAAGAGAGCTGTATGTATCATCTCTTTTATAGATATCTGCACAGGCATTGCTCAGAGGAGCTTTCTTCCATAGTTCCTCCACCTGCTGCCCCCAACAGATCTACCAGGGGAACAGAGCGAATGCACCCTTTTACTGTCCAGGTCACCAGACATAGAACATTTTGTTATGCCCGCTCTTTTGTCCCGAGGACTTCCAAGTTGTGAAATTCCTTGCCGGCACATGTTTTTTCTTCTCCTCCGAACCACTAAACCATCAAGTCCAGAATTGTTGCCTCTTCCCTCCTTGTCGACACCCACGGTACGGTGGAATGGCGCCCGCAAAGGTCCTTTTACAAATTTCAAAATAGGTCGTAGCCACTGAGAACCATAACTGGACTATACGGAGCAAGATCAATTTGTTCGAAACTGTAGTCACGAATTGCGGCTTGTGAAACTCCAGCAGTGTGCACAGGTGCATTGACATGGAGCAAACGCACGCCTGTGGTCAGTTTCCCACGGTTTTCTCCCGAATATTTTGTCGTAATTTATGCAGGAGTTTATTTATTTATTTTATTTCAACAACACACCACGAGGGCTCACAGCCTAAATACTATCGCAGTGTGGTTGTCGACAAGGAGGAAAGAGGCAACTTATTAATTCTGTTTTCCAGTTACTAGGGAATATGCCTCTATTGTAAGATGTCTGAAACAGATGAGTCAGGACAGGAGCAAGTTCTGGTGCGCATTTTTTGAGAACAATTGCTGGGATCTCGTCAAGGCCAGGGGCTTTCCTGGTATTAAGAGAAGAGAGCATCTTTCGTACCTTTTTAGTTTTAAAAATGATATCCGTCATTTTATGCGCGACATTGGGGACCGTTGGTGGTTGAACATTTGGAGGTGGGTTGAGAGTAGAATTGCCAGCGAACAACGAGGCAAAAAGTTTAGCCTTGCCCAGGCCGGTAGAAACAATTTCATCCCCGGAAACAAGAGGTGGGAACATGCTCTTGCAGAAATTATTCCCAATAGATTTAGCAAGAGTCCATAAGGGTTTGCTGCCGTTTGAGCTCGAGAGGACTTTGTTTTTGATGTGGTTATTAAACGAGTTTTTTGCCTCAGAAATAATGTGGACATAGCGGTTTCTTGCGTCGTTAAATGCTTGAGGGTTTTCTTGACTGGGATTGTGTAGAAGCGTTTTGTGAGCTTTGACCTTTTCAAGTCTGACCTTGTCACAGGATTTAGAGAACCAGTGCTTTTGAGTGGCTGAAGAGGCTTTCTGTGCATAATATGCCCCGTTGACTGTGGAGCTTCCTCGTCCATTTCGCCACATCCTCATTTTTCAACCAACGCTGCTGCCGGCCCTCTATGATTTCGTCCCGCCCCGCCTTTCTTCTCCCTCAACTCATGTTCCTTGAACAGAGTATAACCTCTCCTTAGCCTGTAGATCAATTTGTATGGCCCCAGCTATCACCTGGACTGCCTGCGCCGAAACAGTTCTATAAGCTGTCGTCACCCTAAGAAGCACTTTCCTCTGGGTCTTCTCTAGAATTTTTTTATAAGTTTTATTTTTCATCGCCGGATTCCATACTGGAGCTCCATAAAGCAAAATAGAATTAACTACTCGAGCGAGTATGTCTGCTAGTTGTTACCGGGCCCCCAATATTCGGCATCAATCTGCCTATCACCGATGGTTTATTCTCCGCTTTCTGGGCAGACATCTGCAGGTTATCCTTGAATCTGCCTCTCTCATCCATGATAAGTTCTAGGTATCTGACACTCTTTCCAGGCTTAATCTTACGGTTGCCAATCGGAAATCTAATATTTCTTCGGTTTTTGTCCCCTTTCAATATGACCGTCTCTGTTTTGTCTGGCGCTAGTTTCAACCGCTGCCTCTCCATCCGTTCGGTGATACTTCTAATAGAATCATTTATTCGGAATGTTAGTTCTTCTACATCCTGTGCTGTCGCTCGCAACTATGGCCAAATCATCCGCGAAACAGACTGTTGTCACTCCTTCCGCCAAACACTACCTCATAATTGCGTCATAAAGCATATTCCAGAGTGTTGGCCCCAGGACCGAGCCTTGTGGGACTCCCGCCGTTACATCCAGATCTTCCTCTCCCGTTTCAATTCTTATTTTTCTGCCTTCTCGAGTAAGCAATTTAATAAAAGCTCTATACTCCACGCTACGCTACCCTGGATCTATGTCAGGTCGAGAAATTTCGGCGTTAACCCCGTATATACCAGGGCGGATCTATAAGTCCGTGACTTTTCGATGAAACACAGGCTTTTTTGACAAAAAATCATTTTATTTCTCAACATAGTCTCCTTTGAGCTCTATACCCTTCGTCCAACGTTTATCATATTTTTTTATCCATTCCAAAAAATAAGATATGGCGAGGTCCTCACCATAGGTATTTGTTTGTGAGTCAAATTTCTTTCCGCCGAGCCATTTCTTTAAGTTTGCAAACAAGAAATAGTCACTTGGGGCTCAATCCGGAGAATAGGGCGAATGAGGGAGCAATTCGTAGTCCAATTTATGCAATTTCGCCATGGAGACTAGACATGTATGGTCTTCCATTGTCTTGGTGGAAAATAACTTTTTTCTTGGCCAAATGCGGTCGTTTTTCTTCAAATCGTCATTGAATCGGTCCAATAAGTTGATATAATATTCGCCATTGATTGTTCTTCCCTTTGCCTTCAAAAGGATCAATGTGGATTATACCGCGTGCATCCCAAAAAACGGCCGCCATGACTTTATGGGCTGACAGACCCACCTTGGCCTTCTTCGACGCCGATTCGCACGGAGAAACCCACTGTTTGGACTGCTGCTTGGTCTCTGGTGTATTGTGGTGAATCCATGTTTCGTCCACGGTTACGAAACGGTACAAAAACTCGTCCCTATTGCGGTTGTTTGTGGTCGATTGTGAGCAAACGCGGCATCCATCTCGAGGATAGCTTTCTCATACCCAAGTGATCATGCAAAATCGAAACCACTGAGCCATGTGATATGCCTATGGCTTCCACAATCTCCCGCACTTTCAATATCCGATCGGCCAACACCATATCGTGAATTTTTTCAATTGTTTCGGGTGTAGCGACCTCAAACGGGCGTCCAGAACGTTCGGCGTCATTTGTACTTGTACGGCCGCAACGACATTCAGTAAACCACTTTTTTACCATGGAAATTGGTGGTGCAGGGTCCCCATAGTATTTATCAAGCTTAGCCTTGGTTTGACTGATGGTTTTTTTTTTCCGCAAAAAATAATGTTTGATGAACACACGAAATTCACTTTTTTCTATTTTCGTTATAACTCAAGAGGTTGTCTGCTTTCAATGGCTATCTAACACAAACTAAATGACGCAGCTTGTTCAAAATTTGACAGGAGTCGACAGACAGAAGCTTGTTGACAGGAGTAGTGCTGCCCTTCGTGTGAAGAGGCGGGAAATTCAAAAAGTCACGGACTTATCGACCCGCGTTCGTACTATACTATAACACCGTATGCCCAAGATTTTAAAACAATTTTCGCAAAACAATTCATTTTTTTAACGTTTACGAATATCCTGTTGTTCATGGTCGTAATAAAATTTTAAAATACAAAAATCCAATATGGCGCCTGAAAGGAAAAAAAAGCCCATTATTTTCTGGTAGAAGTTGCTATTATTAAAGTTGGTTGGAATTAAAATAGCTTACGAAATTTATTGAATAAGTTCAAGGATTGTGCTGCCGATTGGTTTGCGATAATAAAAATTATCGCCGGCATGATAAGATAACAAAAATGAAATTCCTACAGATATAGATTGTAATAATTGTTTATCTGTCTAAATATTAGATAGTGAAATAAAAATAAAATCGCGTCCTGGTGATAACAAAGTTATTAAATTGCGTAAATTATTGTAATGCACTGTTGTCCACTCATGCTGTTAGGTGTTGATTCATCTCTTTTCGGTGAATTTGTATGAGGTAATTTTAAGCTTTCATATATAGTGTGTAAAAGCCAAATGGAATAAATTCATTATTTCGGTTACTGTACATTATTATAAAAATCCCGAAAGACGTCAAATTTAAATTATAAATTTTTTATGAAAATTTACTACCATAACGCACTTGCTGCGTCTCGAATTTCTTTTCTTACAAACATGCCTTATAATTAACGTGGTCGAAATTAGCTACATTAAAAGTCAGCTCAGAACTGGCACGGACGGGGGAATCCGACTGTCTAATTACTACAAAGCAATGTTTAATCTGTTTGGACTGGGCAGATTTTGGCTGACAAACTTATCCAAGCCACTTGCAAAAGAAAGGTATTCACCAAATTTAATCAAAATCGGCCCATTATATATATATATATATATATATATATATATATATATATATATATATATATATATATATATATATATATATATATATATATATGGAGTGGTACATTTAGCATGACATCACTATACCTAAACACACACAAAATGGCCGCATACAGATATTTACTAAACAGAATGCTAAATGTACCACTCCATAACGACGAACGAGAAAAGGAGTACAACATCATAATACAAATAGCAGAAAGAAATGGATACAACAAGAAAACAATAGAAAAGCTAGTAAAACAAATCAAAAACAAACAAATCAACAAAACCGAAAACAAAACACCAGAAACAAACACAAAATACACAACATTCACTTATAACCACCACATCAAAAAAAGAACACAAACACTCAAACAATATGACTTAAAAATGAGCTACAAAACCAATAAGAAATTAATAAACAAAATAAATACAAAACAAGAACACAACCCACATGAATTAAACGGAATATATCAAATAGAATGTAACACATGCAATAAAAAATATATAGGAATGACAAAAAGATCAATAGAAACAAGATTCAAGGAACATAGAACAGCATTAGATAAAATCAACATACCTAGCTACAAATCAAACGTAGCTACACACATTCACAATAAAAAACACCAAAAACCAGGTATCAACCAATTACAACTAATGAAACATGTTAAAGACCACAAAAATATGGAAATCTGGGAACAATGCTACATTCAACAAACAAACAATAAGAAACAATCAATGCCAGAACAAATCCAAGTACAAACATTTAAACAAAACTTAATAAAGGCCATACAAATAGACAAATTATCAAACCACAGTGATCAAGACAGGAGACCGATACACACGACATAGTCCGAAGGCACAACCAATCAGAGAACAGGAAACCGACCAATAGAAGCTCACGGCGCATGCGCCACGTACAATCTCAGACGTCGACCACACAGGAGCGATAACAGTCAGTAGCGTGCTGATGATGAACCGGGGCGGTTTGAAACTGCAGTCCACGCAAACCAATAAGAAATCACAAACTTAGAGCAAACAAATAAAGTGTATATTTAAAAGTGATTACAGTGTAGTGCAATATTCCAATACATATATATATATATATATATATATATATATATATATATATATATATATATATATATATATATATATATATATATATATATATGCATTATCAGACTGCAAGATCAGGCGCCAGTTCGTTTTTCCTCCGCCCTGTTTCTGGTAGTGAAATTACTATTATAATTGGTAAATTAAAGGCAAGATCTGCACCCGGCATGGACGGATTGGGTGGTAGGCTTTTCCAGGTTGGTCATCTTTTTTTGGTTGAACCAATCGTTCACATAATAAACAGAATTTTTGAAACAGGTTTGGTGCCCGAGCAGTTTAAGATATCTGTAGTTTCGCCCATATTTAAAACAGGAAGTCGAATTGACCCCGCCAACTATCGTCCCATAAGCTTACTTAACACGCTGGCCAAAATATTTGAGAAAGCTCTTTATTTACGACTTACTGAGTATTTCAATAAAAATAACTTAATATCTATTAATCAGTTTGGCTTCAGGGAAAACTATTCTACCGAACAGGCCCTACACAAACTTTGCGCGAAAGTGTTGACTAATTTTGATAAAGATTTAAAAACAGTTGGAATATTTT
Source organism: Tillus elongatus (assembly GCA_964006375.1). Taxonomy (NCBI): domain Eukaryota; kingdom Metazoa; phylum Arthropoda; class Insecta; order Coleoptera; family Cleridae; genus Tillus; species Tillus elongatus. Next base: position 106,969,221 of record OZ023270.1, on the reverse strand, counting down.
TAGACCTTCATAAGGCATTTGATACGGTGAGCCACGACATACTGATGCAAAAACTGGACCGGGTGGGTGTAAGGGGTGTAGGCCTCACTTTAATTGGGAACTACTTGAACAACCGACAGCAGGTAGTAAAAATAGGTAATGTTCTAAGTAATCCACAAGTAATAAAATGTGGGGTTCCTCAGGGATCTATACTGGGGCCCATACTGTTTTTGATTTACATAAATGACATCCTTGAGAAATTTGAGACCCGCTGCGATCTTGTAGCTTATGCGGATGATATTGTGATGATGTATGGTGCAAATACCTGGAGCGAGGCTGTTGTGTGCAGTTCTAATATTTTTCAAGACCTTGTTGCGTCTTTGGCTTCTAACAAACTAAATCTGAGCGCAAAGAAATCGAAGGTTATCACTTTTTCACCTACGAGGGTGGGTCTCCCGCACATTGTTCCCGTAATACGAGTGAAAGATGAAATAATCAAGTGCGAGACTAACGTGAAGTATCTGGGGATCATCATAGACCAGCATCTAAAATGGAATTGTCATCTTGAAACCCTGAACAAAAGGCTCAGGAAATTTGTACATATTTTTTATATTCTACGAGGCATCTTAAGTCAAAGGATTTTGCTTCTGACGTATGATAGCCTGGTCCAGTCAATTTTGAGGTATGGAATATCGTGTTGGGGATCGGCATATGACACTTACATGAATCCTCTACGCATCACACAGAACTTCATAATGAAGACTATATTGAACAAGGAGATTAAATATCCCACTAACTTGTTGTATACAACCAATGTACTCAATATCATTGGATTGTACATAATGACACTCATACAATACACGCACACAACTATAAGCCTTCAGAAATTGTTAACGCATGGTTACAGTACAAGGGGCAAAATGGGTGATTTTATGACGGCTGCGGCGTGTAGGAAGAACATTTCACAGCGTTATGTATCGTACCTTGGTCCAGTGCTGCTTAATCTTGTGCCACTGGAGATTAAAAAAATGAAAGATAATTATAAGTTTAGGAAAAAACTTTTAAATCATTTAATTGAGAACTTTGTAACATTTGAGCAAGTGATACGGGAAAAGAGGGAGTGATGTTTTCATACTGCGTGTATATATTTGGATAATGAATGTACTTGAAAGAGTGTGGATGTGTGAGAATGTGTGAGTGTGAGTGCGCGTACGTGAGAGACTTGGTGGGTATTTAACTTGGTAAGTGAGTGTTATTTTCAATTGTGATTGGGTAGGTATATATTGAATCGGGAAACAAGTGGTTTAGTAATTTGTTGTAAATATCGGATCTTCCTCTTTCCTCCTTTTTATTGTGATGAGAGGGGAGTAGACTTTAATCACGGCTGATTGTAGAGATCATTTAATGGTAAATAATAGAGATAAGATTGGAGAACCGGATCATACGGACGTGATACGTCCTGTTGCACTGTAACTGGAAAGATGCATGCAACTGCTCTGTAGAATATGTAGGAGGAGTTTTTCAGCACATACAAGTTCTTCTGAACTTACGTGCTACTGTTCTTAATATTAGTCAGTAAGTATTATTGTATGTATGGGAAATAAATAAATAATATATATATATATATATATATATATATATATATATATATATATATATATATATATATATATATATATATATATATATATATATATATATATATATATAATTGAAACCGACCCCGCATATGTGCTCTAGGGGCCTAATTACCGCTCATTTGATTTTTTTTCAAAAGTCGGGATCTCCCCATTAGTGAATTTTTTTAAAGAAAATTCACTAATAATTTAAAGTAGGGAAACCGGTTACAGAGAAGAGAACCAACACTTGTAAAGCCGGAGAAATAGTCTCTACATCTGTATTTAGTATAGGACGTTTTCACCAAATAAGGGGAACGCCAATTGGTGAAGAGTTTAGTATATTAAATCAATGGAGACTTACTAATTCAACTGGTAAAGCTGTAATTATTTGTAAGATTCTGTCATTGAACTGACAATCTTGAATGATTAATAATAAAATGCGTGTGATTGATTTAGATTAAAGGCATGATTCATACAAGTTATGTGTTACACTTTGATTAATCAATAGTGAGATCAGTGCTTCCTCCATAAATTTTACTTCAAGGTTACAACATTTAATTTATTATTAGTTTGTACACGTTATATGTTTCAAAATATCTGGGTATGAGGTATCTCACAGTACGTTTAATAAGTGTTAATTTCCAGACAAATTTTGTTAAAACAAAATTTGTCTGGAAATTAAGGCTAACCCACTACGCGTTTCGGCTACCAAAAGGCATCTGCGGCGGCGGCGGCGCGGAGGGGGGATATACATTTTTTAACTTTCAACTATACAAAGCGTTAAAATTGTAATAGATAGGCAATAGATGAAATGGCAACTTTAATAATGTTAAAAGATGTATCTGAACAATTCCTTGAAAAATTCCGGGAACACCCTCACTCGTATAATATATAACAACCGCGCATCGCCGGGCAATTAATTACTTAATTATTGAAGAGAATATTTGAGCAAAATTTTGTAATTATCCAGATGAGGGTCGATCAACCCATGTTAGGTATGAAGACGCAAGTTTTTCACAATTTTAGTGAATTTTCATTAAGAAAATTCACTAATAGAGATAAGAGAGTAACGATGGTGAGTCTTTCGTTTTTTTTTTTGAAATGACGGCGAATTAGGGCCCTAGAACCTACATCCGAGGTCCGTTTGAATATTTATATGGTTTTTTTCACGCCTGATGAGGTACCACCCCTTACATCAAGGGGCCGGTGAAGTCCCAACGGACGTTTCCAGTTCTGGTGTATGAGTCGGTTTCCCTTATAAACAAAAATGATGATGGCTCCTCCTTGTGCAAAATATTTCGAAGATAAAATACCCCTCCATTCGGATCTCTGGGAGAGGGGAGTGCAGGGGGCGCCGGCATCAAGATTTAACATATCCTTCTCGAATATATGTGGCCTAAATTCTAACCTGAACTCCGTCCATCATTTCCTCCACAATAATAGGCCCCAACTCTTCCTCACCGAAACCCAAATCAGTGCCAAAACAGCCAATAATCACCTTAATTTCCCGGGGTATGAGCTTCTTACTTCCTTTAGATTGCATGGAGATGTGTGCGCATACGTCCGTAGCAATCTACCCTGCACCAGACTCCCCAATTTGGAAGCTGGAAGAAAAAACATACTTTGGATGAAACTCTCTCCCAGGGCTGCAACTAAATTCATCTGTTGCATTTACCGGTCACCTTCTGACAACAACTTTGCCCAGCTCTTCGACTACCTTTCTGAAAAAAACCGACCATCTGATTTCTGAATATCCTTCCTCCGAGGTCACTGTTCTTTGTGACTTCAATGTCCATAATAAGGGAGAGCAGCGGAGGCCTTCGCAGTCAGCAATTCTTTAGCCAATATGGTTCAGCAACCTACTTACTTTCCTCGCATCCCAACATACAGCTCAAATCCCTTGGATCTCTTTCTTAGTACAAAACCTGAATGCAAACCCTTCTGGACTCCTGCTAAATCTATTGGGATCAATTTCTGCAAGAGCACGTTTCCACCTCTTGTTTCAGGGGATGAAATTGTTTCTACCGCCCTGGGCAAGGCTGAACTTTTTGCCTCGTTCGCCGGCAATTCTACTCTCAACCCACCTCCAAATGTTCAACCACCAACAGTCCCCAATGTCGCGCATAATATGACGGATAATGTCATTTTCAAAACTAAAAAGGTATGAAAGATGCTCTCTTCTCTTAATACCAGGAGAGCCTATGGCCTTGACGAGATCCCAGCAATTGTTCTCAAAAAATGCGCATCAGAACTTGCTCCTGCCCTGACTCGTCTGTTTCAGGCATCTTACAATAGAGGCATATTCCGTAGTAACTGGAAACCTGCTCGAGTACAACCCGTTCCCAAGAAAGGATCCAAAGCGCTTCCTAGCAACTACAGGCCTATTTCTCTCCTTTCAGTTGTCTCTAAACTGATGGAAAAGTATATAAACACCCAATTACTAAAATTTCTTGAAAAACACAGTCTAATCCACGACAGGCAGTATGGATTCCGTCAGCGCAGATCAACTGCCGACCTCCTTTCCTTTGTCACCCATTCTTGGAGAAAGTCTATGGAACTACACGGTGAATCCCAGATTGTCGCTCTAGACGCATCCAAAGCATTCGACCAGGTCTGGCATGCAGTGCTGCTTAAAAAATAGCTTACCACCAAAAATCTGTACCTGGACAGCAAATTTCCTCTCCAACCGGAGCATTTCTGTTGTCGTGGATGGCCATTCCTCTAAACTGTATCCAATTAATGCAGGAGTCCCTCAAGGTTCAGCTTTAGCCCATACTTTGTTTCTTCTCCACATCAATGACCTCCTTTCTAGTACATCCAACCCAGTTCACAGTTACGCGGATGACAGCACCCTCCACTCAAATATACAATATTCTAAGCCTGTCTCTTTAGCCCAATTAGATGAGGAGCGCAGACTCATGGAGGGTTTTGTCTCTGTGGATCTCCAAAAAATATTAGACTGGGGAAGTAGAAATCTTGTACAATTCAACTCCACCAAATCTCACTCTTGCTTTCTGTCTCATTAGAGATACACCAGTCTTAGACCCATCACAATGAACAACCAAGTTATTCAAAGTAATGAGTCCTTTTCATTTGTTGGCATTTCTGTTGATCGAAATTTCAATTGGCACCAACATGTCACATCAATTGCAGAAGCGGCTGCTAAGAAATTAGGTTTCCTCTTCCGGGCTCGCAAATACTTTTCACCAGCTAATCTCTATACCTTATATACTTCGCAAATAAGGCCAAACCTCGAATACTGCTCTCACATCTGTGGTGCCGCTGTCGCTTCTACACTCGCTATCCTGGACTCCATTCAGAAAAGAGCTATACGTTTCATCGGTGACCCTACCCTCACCCAAAGGCTGCCATACCTTGCCCACCGACGTGCCATTGGTGACCTCTCTCTCTCTCTCTCTCTCTTTATAGATATCTGCATGGACACTGCTCAGATGAGCTTTCTTCCATAGTTCCTGCACCTGCTGCCCCCAACAGATCTACCAGGGGAACAGAGCGAATGCACGCTTTTACTGTCCAGGTCACCAGACATAGAACATCGTGTTATGCCCCCTCTTTGGTCTCGAGGACTTCCAAGTTGTGGAATTCCTTGCCGGCACATGTTTTTCCTTCTCCTCCGAACCTCCAAACCTTCAAGTCCAGTATTTACAAGTTGCCTCTTTCCTCCTTGTCGGCACCCACGGCACGATAAAGGCAATGAAGAAGCCGACAGTCTCGCGAAGAGAGGGTCAGCAGAACCATTTATGGGCCCAGAACCGGTACTGTGCGTGACAAAGAGCACTGCCAGGGGATCCATTAAGTCATGGATCAGAAATGAACATAAGGTGTAGGGTAGACTGTCCAGGGCTCAGACATGGGAAGTCGGTAATTGAGAAACCCACTTCAAAGAGAGCTCTGAAGCTGCTAGATCTTAGCAACGGACAGCTCAGGAACATAACAGGGCCACATGGCCGTCAAGAAACACCTGCATAAAATGAGGCGGTTCGAGGGGGACCTGGCATGCAGACTCTGTGGCGAGGGGGAGGAATCTGCCGAGCACATCTTGTAAGTTCAAAAAGTTACTACTATTTTTAGAGCCTCGGTGGTTCAGCGGCAAGAACGTGTGCCTCTGAACCGAAGGGTACTGGGTTCGATCCCAGGGTTCTCTTTTCACTTTTTCAGTACATACTGTAACATTAACATCAACCGAGGTTCCGGCATTGTATTTGAGCAAGTTGAATGTCTGCACGTTCCGTCCTTCGGAGGGTGCGTAAAGCCGTCGGTCCCGTGTCCATGCGATGTTGGGCACGTTAAAGATCCCTACCCTCCTTACAGAAAGGCAGGGGTTCGGCACAATTTCCAGGATAGTGAGGTGCAACTGCTCCCTGACGTCGGTGATTGGCCATAGTCGCGACGTTAAAGAAACAAAACACACACACACACACACACACACACACACACACACACTTCTCTATTTTTTACTTTTATTTTGTGTGGTATATTTTCTTTTCTATTTCTTGGTGCCTGTATATTTTGATAGTTATATTTTTGCATTTTCACATTGTTTTCTTCTTCATATTTCAGGTAAATGGATGTTCTGTTATAAACATAAGAAAAAACCAAAGCTAAATCGCAGATAGCATATGACTGTATCCTTGGAAAAGGTGGAATTGGGACGAAACTTCAGTGGTTTGTAAATGAAAATTCCCGAGGAAAAAAATTCACCAGACAGATTGGAAATAGCGATCAAAATAGAAGAATTGAGTGTAGAGATTTGTTCGTAATACAAAAGTGAAAAAAAAACACTGATAGTTATTATATTCCCAGTACTTTTTCTTATTTAGTTAGGCCATTATTGTGTTAAATATTCGTGGCTTCATAGAATAATAGATTTTTAACAATAGTGTGGTTTGAAAATTTTTGAACGCTTGAGAAGTGCATTTTGACATTTATATAATTTATTAAGTGAGTAACATTGTTCAAAATGGGTGTCGGAAAGAAAAAATATTCGAGAATATCCTTTGGAAAGAACCATATTGATAGAAGCATACAAGAACAACACGCCGAGTTGCTAAGAGGTGGATATTAATGGATAATTTCTTTATAGCTTGTAGTATTTATTTGTTTTTGATTTTTGTTGGAGAATTAAAAAAAAAATTATACCTCGTAATTGGTTAATGCTTTTGGCTTAGTTAATAGTCTTGAATTTGCGCCTAGTTTAATACAAAGTTATTTACTATAATCACTTATAGAGTAGAACTTCGGCACGTTTGTAGGTGCCCTAGTGTTAGTTGTACGGAAACGTCTAATGGACAATCATTATAAATAAGCATAAAATTCCAGCAAATTTATAGGTGCCAGTTTTTTAAGGCTAGCTGCATTAATTTTCTATAAGCGTCTAATGGACAATCATTATGAATAACACTAGAACTCCGGGCAAATCTATAGATCATCTTTTAAACTAGCTGTATTAGTTTCCGATAAACATCTAATGGACAATCATTATGAATAACCTTAGAACTCCGGCAAATTTATAGGTGCCGATTTTTTAACTATAGTTGTATTAGCTTTCTATCAACGACTAATGAACAATCATTATGAATAACCTTAGAACTCCGGCAAATTTATAGGTCCCAATTTTTTAAACTCTAGTTGTATTAGTTTTCTATAAACGTCTAATAGATAATCATTATGAATAACCCTAGAACTGCCGCAAATTTATAGGTGCCGATTATAAACTCTAGTTGGATTAGCTTTCTATAAACATCTAATGAACAATCATTATGAATAACCCTAGAACTCTGGCAAATTTATAGGTGCCAATTTTTTAAACTCTAGTTGTATTAGTTTTCTATAAACATCTAATGGACAATCATGAGTAACCCTAGAACTCCGTCAAATTTATGGGTGCCGATTTTGTAAACTCTAGTTGTATTAGTTTTCTATAAACGTCTAATGGACAATCATTATGAATAACATTAGAATCCGGCAAATTTATAGGTGCCGATTTTTTAAACTCTAGTTGGATTAGTTTTCTATAAACGTCTAATGGACAAGCATTATGAATAACCCTAGAACTCCGGCAAATTTATAGGTGCCAATTTTTTAGACTCTAGTTGTATTAGTTTTCTATAAACGTCTAATGGATAATCATTATGAATAACCCTAGAACTGCCGCAAATTTATAGGTGCCGATTATTAAACTCTAGTTGGATTAGCTTTCTATAAACATCCAATGAACAATCATGATGAATAACCCTAGAACTCTGGCAAATTTATAGGTGCCAATTTTGTAAACTCTAGTTGTATTAGTTTTCTATAAACGTCTAATGGACAATCATTATGAATAACCCTAGAACTCCGGCAGATTTATAGATGTCGATCTTTTAAACTCTAGTTGTATTAGTTGTCTATAAACATCTAATGGAAAATCATCATGAATAACCCCAGAACTCTGGCAAATTTATGGGTGCCGATTTTGTAAACTCTAGTTGTATTAGTTTTCTATAAACATCTAACGGACAATCATTATGAATAACCCTAGAACTCCCGCAAATTTATGGGTGCCGATTTTTAAACTCTAGTTGTATTAGTTTTCTATAAACGTCTAATGAACAAACTCTAGTTGGATTAGTTTTCTATAAACGTCTAATGGACAATCATTATGAATAACCCTAGAGCTCCGGCAAATTTATAGATGCCGATTTTTTAAACTTTAGTTGTATTAGTTTTCTATAAACGTCTAATGGACAATCATCATTAATAACCTTATAACTCCGGCAAATTTATAGTTGACAATTTTTTTAATTCCAGTTGTATTAGTTTTCTATAAATAATAGGTGCCGTTTTTTAAACTCTAGTTGTATTAGTTTTCTATAAAAGTCTAATGGACAATCATTATGAATAACCCCAGGACTCTGGCAAATTTATGGGTGCCGATTTTGTAAACTCTAGTTTTATTAGTTTTCTATAAACGTCTAATGGACAATCATTATGAATAACCTTAGAACTCCAGCAAATTTATAGGTGCCGATTTTTTAAACTCTAGTTGGATTAGTTTTCTATAAACATCTAATGAACAATCATTATCAATAACCCTAGAACCCCGGCAACTTTATGGGTGCCGATTTTGTAAACTCTAGTTTTATTAGTTTTCTATAAACGTCTAATGGACAATCATTATGAATAACCTTAGAACTCCGGCAAATTTATAGGTGCCGATTTTTTAAACTCTAGTTGTATTAGTTTTCTATAAACATCTAATGGACAATCATGAATAACCCTAGAACTCCGTCAAATTTATGGGTGCCGATTTTGTAAACTCTAGTTTTATTAGTTTTCTATAAACGTCTAATGGACAATCATTATGAATAACCTTAGAACTCCGGCAAATTTATAGGTGCCGATTTTTGAACTTTATTACCTTATTAATTTCTCAGTTTTTGCTTAGCTACATTTACTTTCTATTAGCGAAACAACGCTACCATAACGCACTTCTTGTGCCCGGACTATATATTTTCTTCATATTCCAGCGACACATAACATGGCTTTGGGCTATCACATGTGGATAAATAAAGGGCAAGATGACGAAATGGAAATTTGTGGTTACAGGAGGATCAAAATAAAGTTATTCCTGACCTGGTTTTTTATTATTGGCACAGGTGGACTTTTGAGGCTGCTTTTTCACTGGGTGCCACATTGGTATCTATTGGTTACTTCTGTCAGTTGTCATATTAGCGAGGCTGAAGAGATTTTGGTTGTTGTAAGTAATAACAAAACTTTATATTTTTAGACAATTTTGTAAAATTAGGCTTAAAAAAACAGTGTATTCTTTATATGATTGTTTTAGTGTAGACTGAAAAACAAAAGACGAAACAATACATTGTTTATCTGAGTGTTCTAGTTTGTTTTCAGTCTAAATATTTTTAATGAGTATTTTTGGGCAAAATGGCTGAAAACAACAGCATTTATTTTTAAACGTAATTTTATTTTCTCCAAAAACTGTTATTTTCTTTTTTAGGAAGTGTTTAAGGGTAAGCACAAAATCTATCACGTGAAAAAATTAAAAGAATTGACACCAGAAGCAGTAAAAGAATTAAGGAAAGATGATGATATATTTAGTAATAACCCAGAAGATTTAACAAATACCCCTGGATCCCTTTCTGTACATTTTGAAAAAGGAATTTTTAGAGACTTAGACAGGTTAGTAAAAAATAAACATAGCAGCTGATTTTTAAGTGATGCAATAATTTTAACTACATAGAACTTAGTAAAGCAATCACCTTTTCCTTTTAGTTATATTACACTTGAAAAGCACATAGCACAGGAAATAATTATTGTCAAACCTAAACCCAAAATAAATAAACAAATCTTATCAACCAGCTGAGTTATTATGTTTCATTGTTCATCAGACTGGAAGTAATTGTCAAACCTGACAGGTACACACTTAGTTTGAACCTAAAATAGATAAACAAATCTTATCAGCCAGCTGAGTTTTTATGTTACATGGTAGGTGGTAGTGGACGTTTCCTTTACCTGATAGTAAAGGATTTTTTTCAAGCCCGAAGAGGTACCACCCCGTAGATGAAGGGGCTGGCGAAGTCCCAACAGACGTTTCCGGTTCTGGTGTATGAGTCTGTTTCCCTTATAAACAACAATGATGATGGCTCCTCCTTGTACAAAAGATTCCGGAGATGAAATACCCCTCCATTCGGATCTCCGGGAGAGGGGTATGCAGAAGGTGCCGGCATCAAGATTTAACATATCCTTCTCGAATATATATATGACCTAAATTCTAACCTGAACTCCGTCCACCATTTTCACCAGGCTAATAGGCCCTAACTCCTCTTCCTCACCGAAACTCAAATCAGTGCCAAAACAGCCACTAATCACCTTAATTTCTCGGGGTATAAGCTCCTTACTTCCTTTAGATTGCATGGAGGTGTGTGTGCATACACCCGTAGCAATCTACCCTGCAGCAGACTCCCCAATTTGGAAGCTGGAAGAAAATACATACTTTGGATGAAACTCTCTCTCAGGGCTGCAACTAAATCCATCTGTTGCATTTACCGGTCACCTTTTGACAACAACTTTGTCCAGCTCTTCGACTACCTTTCTAAAAAAAACCGACCATCTGATTTCTGAATATCCTTCCTCCGAGGTCACTATTCTAGGTGACTTCATTGTCCATAATAAGGAATGGCTAGGATCTTCAAAAACCGATCCACAAGGGAGAGCAGCGGAGGTCTTTGCAGTCAGCAACCTTTAGCCAGTATGGTTCAGCAACCTACTTACTTTCCTTACATCCCAACACACAGCTCAAATCCCTTGGAGTTCCTTCCTACTACAAAACCTGAATGCTCTAAGACATCAGTCACCGCCCCCCTTGGTCGCTCAGGTAACCCGAGGTTACACAGTCATCACACCCACGTATCGTTTGGCACTACAACTCTGTGAACTGGGACGAAATACGGGATTACTTTTCCTCATTTCCATGGGCACCTGTCTGCTTCTCTCATCCTGATCCCTCTGATAACTCACAAAACTTCATCGAAATCATCCAAGCTGGCATGGAATTATTTATTCCACGTACACAGAAAACCTCTTCAGCCACTGAAAAGCCCTGGTTCTCTAAATCCTGTGACAAGGCCAGACTTGAAAAGGTCAAAGCCCGCAAAACGCTTCTACACAATCCCAGTCAAGAAAACCGTCAAGCATTTAACGACACAAAAAACTGCTATATCTGCATTCCTTCTGAGGCAAAAAACTCGTTTCATAATCACATCAAAAACAAAGTCCTCTCAAGCTCCAAGGGCAGCAAACCCTTCTAGACTCTTGCTAAATCTATTGGGAATAATTTCTGCAAGAGCACGTTCCCACCTCTTGTTTCAGGGGATGAAATTGTTTCTACCGCCCTGGACAAGGCTGAACTTTTTGCCTCGTTCGCCGGCAATTCTACTCTCAACCCACCTCCAAATGTTCAGCCACTAACAGTCCCCAATGTCACGCATAAAATGACGGATATCATTTTCAAAACTAAAAAAGTACGAAAGACGCTATCTTCTCTTAATACCAGGAACGCCTCTGGCCTTGACGAGATCCCAGCAATTGTTCTCAAAAAATGTGCACCAGAACTTGCTCCTGTCTTGACTCGTCTGTTTCAGACATCTTACAATAGTGGCATATTCCCTAGTAATTGGAAAACCGCTAGAGTACAACCCGTCCCCAAGAAAGGATCCAAAGCTCTTCCTAGCAACTACAGGCCTATTTCTGTCATTTCAGTCGTCTCTAAAGTGATAGAAAAGTATATAAACACCAAATTACTAAAATGTCTTGTAAAAGACTGTCTAATCCACGACAGGCAGTATGGATTCCGTCATCAACTGCCAACCTCCTTTCCTTTGTCACCCATTCTTGGAACATGTCTATGGAACTACACAGTGAATCCCAGATTGTCGCTCTAGACATATCCAGAGCATTCGACCAGGTCTGGCACACAGCGCTGCTTAATAAACTTCCGACCTATGGCCTACCACCAAAACTCTGTACCTGGACAGCAAATTTCCTCTCCAACCGGAGCATTTATGTTGTCGTGGATGGCCATTCCTCTAAACTGTATTCAATTAATGCAGGAGTTCCTCAAGGTTCAGCTTTAGCCCCTACTTTGTTTCTTCTTCACATCAATGAGCTTCTCTCTAGCACAGCCAACTCAGTTCACAGTACGCGGACGACAGCACCCTCCACTCAAATGTACAATATTCTAAGCCTGTCTCTTTAACCCAATTAGATGAAGATCGCAGACTCATGGAGGGTTCTGTCTCCGTGGATCTCCAAAAAAATATAAGACTGGGGAAGTATATATCTTGTACAATTCAACCCCACCAAATCTCAGTCTTGCTTTCTCTCTCATAAGAGATACACCAGCCCTAGACCCATCACATTGGACAACCAAGTTATTCAAAGTAATGAGTCCTTTTCACTTGTTGGTATTTCTGTGGATCAAATCTCAATTGGCACCAACATGTCACGTCAATTGCAGAGGCGGCTGCTAAGAAATTAGGTTTCCTTTTCCCGACTCGCAAATACTTTTCACCAGCTAATCTCTATACCTTATATACTTCACAAACAAGGCCAAACTTCGAATACTGCTCCCACATCTGGGGTGCAGCTTCCGCTTCTACACTCGCTATTCTGGACTCCATTCAAAAGAGAGCTATATGTCTTATCGGTGATCCTACCCTCACCCAAAGACTGCTATCCCTTGCCCACCGACGTGCCGTTAGTGACCTCTCTCTTTTATAGATATCTACACGAGCACTGCTCAGAGGAGCTCCCTTCCATAGTTCCTTCACCTGCTGCCTCCAACAGATCTACCAGGGGAACAGAGCGAATGCACCCTTTTACTGTCCAGGTCACCAGACACAGAACATCTTGTTATGCCCGCTCTTTTGTCCCGAGGACTTCCAAGTTGTGGAATTCCTTGCCGACACATGTTTTTCCTTCTCCTCCGAACCTCCAAACCTTTAAGTCCAGAATTAACAAGTTGCCTCTTTTCTCCTTGTCAACACCCACAGTACGATATTATTTAGGCTGTAAGCCCTCGTGGTGTGTTGTTGAAATAAATAAAAATAAAAAATAGTTCTTATTAATTTTATGACTGAATATTTTTTTATGAAAATTCTCTACCATGGTGCACGTGTCGCGTCCAGACTTTTCTAAATATCATTTTTGCTTTCCTCCAGGTTATTATTATTTACTTGCAAGAAAGTAACTTACATTTGGGATGCAGAAAAACAGGAATTTGTTAAACTACATGGTTTGGATGAGAATGTTTCCAGTGAAGTTATACACAAAAACAATGGTCTCTCTGTGTCTGAACAGTTCATGAGGTAAGTTACAATTATTTAAAAGCGTTATCAATTAAAAACAACAATTTATCAATGAATTAACTAAAACATAATAATAATGGTTGGGGAATTAAACGAATTTGCTTAGATCGTGAGGTCTGAACATGTACCTATTGTGGTTAATTGGATTTTAATATGAATATACTAACAGGTTTTCATATAATCTTATTTTATATTCTGTTATTATTTATTATGAGCCAATAAGTAGGAAGACGGTATCTGTCGCCTTAGACAGGTAGACATAGGAAGCAATGGAGAGGCACTGGGGGTCGGGGGTCAGCAGGCAGGCGAGGGACTTCGTGGAGGGGCCGGACAGAGATAAAGCTGTCTGGCTACTCGGAAGGAGTCGACCTACGCTTCGCCGCATCCTTGGGGTGCTAACAGGCCACTGCGCCCTTAGAAGACACCTCACATTGATAGGCGTAGAGAGGGATCCCATTTGTCAGGAATGCGGTGAGGATGAAGAAACGTCCTACCACTACCTGTGTGAATGCAAGGCTTTTGGGAGTCTTCAAGCAGAATTGTTGGGATCGAGGACTCTGCAGAGGAATCAGCTAAGTACCGTCCAATTGAAGACTGTCACGGCCTTCATTTCGAGGTCGAGGCGGTTTGGCGACAGAACCGAGGAAGAGTAGAGCGGGGTTGCTGGGGTTGGCAAAAAGGGCCCATTGTGGCCTATTTTCTTGGCGTTGGCCTCCCCACCACTGATACTATTACGACCCAAGTTTTGTTTAAATACGTGCGAATTAATGTAAATATTGGGAATTTCTGTATTATTTCAACATGGTAACACTGCTGTGACAATTCTGACACATATTTTGTGCAGAAGCACACTTGAGAAATGTCTTGTTGAGACACAATTTTTAATGCAGGGGTACTGATTAAAATTCATGCGAAAAGGTGTGGACGAAAAGTTTTTTCAGAAATAATTAATAATTAATTCAGTATGTATTAAAAAGTAACAACCAAGGCATTGACATTGTGCTTGAGCAAGTTGAATGCCTACACCCACTCTTCAGACAGGCGGCTAAGGCGTCGGTCTCCTGTACCATTCGATGTTACACATTAAAAGATGCATAAAACTTTATCCATATTCCATCATTTCCTTAAAAACTGTGCATTCGGTCTGTGCGATCTTAACAACCAACATATTTAGCGTCTCACTACAAACTGGCTCCTTTGCTTCAGCACGAAAACTCTTTTACATCCAATTCATAACTCTGGAAGTAGAACCAATGCAACTAACTATCGTCCAATATGTATTCAGTCTGCAATGTCCAAGCTTTTTGAGAAGATCGTGTTGCTGCAACTTGCATTTGTCTTCAAGAATGTGAACTACCAGACAGCACGGTTTCTTCGGTGGCAGATCCATGGCCACGACCCTTTTTCTATACACAGACTATATCCTCAAATCTCTAAACAGAGGTGACAGTGTCCATGCTATTTATACGGACTTTAGCAAAGTATTTGATACAGTTGACCACGAGATTCTAGTCAACAAACTGCAAAAATATGGGGGTTAGTGGAATGGCACTCAGGTGGTTAGAGTCTGGTGGGTGGACGACTGCAGGTGAGAGTCGGTGGCCATGTTTCCAGGGGATACGATGTTTCCTTGGGAGTCCCACAGGGTTCTCACTTGGGTCCCTTACTTTTCAACATCTTCATCGACATTGGCGACAACTTTAAGTCAAAATTTCTCCTCTACGCTGATGACCTAAAAATCTACAGACACATCGGAAACACAGGTGACGCCGATTCACTTCAGCGGGATATCGAGCAGCTGGTGTATCAAAAATAGGCTCAGCCTCAACATAGAGAAGTGTACATGTATGTCCTTTCGACCGAAATCCTATTACTTATTTCCTGGATGGCCAACTTCTCCGGGAAACCGTGTCCATTAAAGACCTGGGTGTCATCATCGACAACAAGCTTACATTCCATCAGCACCTGGACAAGGCATACCGTACCATGGGTTTCATTACTAGATCTGGCGGGGATTTCGAGACCTTTCACACTTTAATCCGACTCTACTCATCGCTGGTAATACCCATCTTGGATTACTGTTCACTAGTATGGTCTCCTTAAGGCTTCAGGGGCCACTGCAAAATTCAGGAGATCGTGAAGGAGCCCATGCTTGAAATGAGGTCAGACTTCGCGAGCCCGCGAATGTGCAGGGAAAACAACTTTACAGTGGAAATCCCTGATCGCGAGGCATGGCGGGAGGAGGCGCCGGGCATGCCACGGGACGCGCTCGTCTGGTTCACGGACGGATCTGGCGGGGAGCGTGGGACGGGGGCAGGTGTTTACTCGGAAGGACCGAGGGTAAGTCATAGTATTTCCCTCGGAGCCCTTGCAATGGTGTTTCAGGCCGAGATGTACTCCATCCTGCACTGTGTGCGGGAGAACAAGAGGAGGGGCTACACCAACAAGCGGATCCTCATAGCCACAGACAGCCAGGCAGCCCTTAAGGCACTAAGTAGCCCACAGGTAAATTCCTGGCTGGTGAGTGAGTGCCGAGACGAGACGAGCGACCTGGCTGGGCAGAATGAGGTGACCCTCATCTGGGTGCCGGGTCACTCGGGGGTTAAAGGCAATGAAGAAGCTGACAGTCTCGCGAAGAGAGGGTCAGCAGAACCATTTATGGAACCAGAACCGGCTCTGGGCGTGTCAAAGAGCACTGCCAGGGGAGCCATTAAGTCCTGGGTCAGAAACCAACACAAGGTGTACTGGGCGGACTGTCCAGGGCTCAGACATGGGAAGTCAATAATTGACGGACCCAGTTCAAAGAGAGCTGTGGAGCTGCTAAACCTTAGCAGAGGACAGCTCAGAAACACAACAGGTCTCTTGACGGGACACATGGCCGTCAAGAAACACCTGCATAAAATGGGGTGGTTCGAAGGGGACCTCACATGCAGACTCTGCGGCGAGGGGGAGGAATCAGCCCAGCACATCTTGTGTGAGTGTATAGCTCTGGACCGGAAAAGACAACTGATCTACGGTCACTCTAGACCGGAGACAGAGCAATATAAAACTTCACCCTACCAATCGCTGTGCAGACTAGTTCAAGGCACAGTGATCTTGGAATGGGTGAAGTAAGACTAAGGGTATGCACAATCAACCAAGGGTTGCGGTGCTATCGGGGCGGCAAGGCCGCGGACGAGCCCTGAGGGAAAAAAAAAATGGTCTCCTTATATCAATATACAGATCAACCAAATCAAGCGAGTACACTTGAGGTTCATCAAACATCATATCATATGAAAAATGGTAATAAACTCAGCCATGACGAAATCTGTGCCCAACTTAAGATCAACAGCCTGTCAAATCGCAGAATAGTCACAGAGCTAAGATACTTCTACAAGTTTATCAATGGACTTATTGACTCACCTGAGAGTCTGGGACTATTTGGACTCGTCTGTCCTAGACCTGGACTGAGGACATCTCGACTGACTGAAACTACCAAAACATCCAAAGGCTACGTGCATTATGGACTACATAACAGAATAGCTGGTGTTGTCAATGAATACTGTGGGAGCATTGATTTTTTTGGAAATAATCTGGCCTCGTTCATGTCAGGCGTCAAGAGTGCAGTGCTTCAGAACTGATCCTTGTTTCATTATATAGTCTTGTTACTCATCACCCTTGTTGCTTGTATTCTTCTTCTTCTTTATGTATAAAGCCGATTGGCGTATAAGTTAGTAAATAAATAAATATTTAAAGTATGTTTTAACAATTCAATTGTGTAACGCTGCATTTCTAAAAATCAGGATGTGTCTATTTGACATTTGTGATTTAAGCATGGCTCCGTGATTTTAAAAAAATGTCGGAAATTCTTGTTAGACCACCCATTATATGTATGAAATATAATTTGTTAAAGTGTTTTTTCGTATTTTTTATTGCAATGTTTTCCTTGTTTTTTCTAGGAGACTAGTGTATGGACCTAACAAGATTCTGGTAAAGGAATCGACAATCTTAACGCTGTTGTTTTTAGAAGTACTTAACCCCTTTTATATATTTCAAATAGCCAGTTTTATATTGTGGTTTTGTGATGATTATTACTATTATGCTTCAGCTATTATAGCCATGTCAGTATACGGAATAGCTATGACTGTGATTCAAACAAAAAAGGTAAGTTTTTTACTTAAAAAAAACATACTTCATCTAAATACTACACATAGTTGATATGACGTTATCCCACTTTTATATGACTTGATCTCACTTTACTTTACCTTTTCTTGTGAGCTTAGAAAAACCTTTTTATAGCAGCCGGAGTTCTTTAAACAAATGTGAGAGTGTGCTTTCCTTTTGTATTAATGGAACGGTACCCATATGTCCCCAGCATCTGATCCAGCGTTAAATTTCCTATCTTTTAAGTATACATTACCCTATACCTATCTCATACAGTTTTCTTTGAAAATTGATTTGAAATAGTAATTGTTAGCGGGGCGATGTCTTTTTTTTTTGTATGTAACAAAAAGAAATACAGTAGAAACAAAAATATTTCATGTTCAAGCTGGCCTTGACGATATCCCAGCAATTGTTCTAAAAAATGCGCACCAGAACTTGCTCCTGTCCTGACTCGTCTGTTTCAGACATCTTATAATATAAGCATATTCCCTAATAACTGGAAGACTGCTCGAGTACAACCCGTCCCCAAGAAAGGGTCCAAAGCGCTTCCTAGCAACTACAGGCCTATTTCTCTCCTTTCAGTCGTGTCTAAAGTGATGGAAAAGTATAGAAACACCGAATTACTAAAATTTCTTGAAAAACACAGTCTAATTCACGATAGAGAGTATGGATTCCGTCAGCGCAGATCAACTGCCGACCTCCTTTCCTCTGTCACCCATTCTTGGTACAAGTCTATGGAACTACACGGTGAATCCCAGATTGTCGCTCTAGATATATCCAAAGCATTCGACCAGGTCTGGCACGCAGCGCTGCTTAATAAACTCCCGGCCTATGGCCTACCACCAAAACTCTGTGCCTGGACAGCAAATTTCCTCTCCAACCGGAGCATTTCTGTTGTCGTGGATGGCCATTCCTCTAAACTATATCCAATTAATGCAGGAGTTCCTCAAGGTTCAGCTTTCTACTTTGTGTGTCTACTTTGTTTCTTCTCCACATCAATGACCTCCTCTCTAGCACATCCAACCCAATTCACAGTTACGCGGATGACAGCACCCTCCACTCAAATATACAGTATCCTAAGCCTGTTTCTTTAGCCCAACTAGATGAGGATCGCAGACTCATGGAGGATTCTGTCTCCGTGGATCTCCAAAGAATATTAGACTGGGGAAGTAGAAATCTTGTACAATTCAACCCCACCAAAACTCAGTCTTGCTGTCTTACTCATAAGAGATACACCAGCCCTAGACCCATCACAATGAACAACCAAGTTATCCAAAGTAATGAGTCCTTTTCACTTGTTGGCATTTCTGTGGATCGAGGTCTCAATTGACACCAACATGTCACTTCAATTGCAGAATCGGCTGCTAAGAAATTAGGCTTCCTCTTCCGGGCTCGCAAATCCTTTCACCAGCTAATCTCTATACCTTATGTACTTCACAAATAAGGCAAAACCTCGAATACTGCTCCCACATCTGGGGTGCCGCTGCCGCTTCTACACTCGCTATCCTGGACTCCATTCAGAAAAGAGCTATACGTCTCATCGGTGACCCTACACTCACCCAAAGGCTGCCATCCCTTGCCCACTGAAGTGCCGTTGGTGACCTCTCTCTCTTTTATAGATATCCGCACGGGCAGTGCTCAGAGGAGCTTTCTTCCATAGTTCCTCCACCTGCTGCCCCCAACAGATCTACCAGGGGAATAGAGCGAATGTATCCTTTTACTGTCCAGGTCTCCAAACATAGAATATCTTGTTATGCCCGCTCTTCTGTCCCGAGGACTTCCAAGTTATGGAATTCTTTGCCGGCACATGTTTTTCCTTCTCCTCCGAACCTCCAAACCTTCAAGTCCAGAATTAACAAGTTGCCCCTTTCCTCATTGTCGACACCCACGGCACGATAGTATTTAGGCAGTAAGCCCTCGTGGTGTGTTGTCGAAATTAAAAATTATAATAAAGAAATATTGTTACGGTGTTTGAAAATTATGTATTTAAAATATTTTTTTTAAATTTAAAAAAAATTCTAAGAATAACAACGGTGATTATTACCTTACACAATCTTATAAATCCTCGAAGTATTATTACAACACGAGTAACAAAACAACTCACACCTCCTAAACTTGTAACTGCTCAAAATGTTGTCCATTGACACTCAAACATTTTAATATTCGTGTCGTAATGCCGCTAGTGGTTGCTGACAGAATCTCATTCCTATCTAACTCTTCAAACGCCCTTCTTACTCTGATCTCTAATTCTTCGCTTGAATTGATGGGTGTTTCATATACTTTGGTTTTTATCTTTCCCCAAAGATGGAAATCTAGCGGGGTAAGATCTGGACTTCTTGCGGGCCATATCCATGGACCGCACTTTCCAATCCCTCTATCTTCAAATAGATCGCCGAGTGTGTTAGATATTTCTCGTGTAGAGTGAGCAGGAGCTCCGTCATGTTGATACCAACAAGTTCCATATTCTGATAATGGTAAATTGTCTAGAAAGTCTGTAACTATTGTTCTTAATATTTCCATGTAATGATTAGAAGTTAAGGTTCCATCATAAATGTGATAATAAAAGTTATTACCTTTCAATAAACAAAACACATTGAAACTAAATTTTACTTGAAATCCCATTTTCCTAATAGCATGAGGGTTTTGATTTGCCCAAACATAACTCTCATGTCTATTGAAAACTCCTTTATGAGAAAATTTCGATTCATCAGCCCATATATTATATATTTTAAAAGTCATCATCTTGAATATGAATTAACATAGTTTCACAAAACTGGACCCTTTTACTAGCATCTTCTGGATGCAGAGCTTGCACTAAAGTAAACTTACAATTGTGCATTTTGTGCTTCCACAAGAATCTTTCTACAGAGGAGTAAGGAATACGTATGTCGTTCACTGCAGTGTAAATAGAGGCATGTGGATATGCTTCGAAATAAGCCTGGACAGTTATTTCGTTATCTTCATCTCTAGTCACTGGACTGGTATTCACTTTGGGTGTTTTAAAAGTACCAAATTCTAGGAAATTTGACTCAATCCTTCTAAACTTCTTTTCACTCATGGGTGGCAGATTAGGATTTAACTCATTAAACCTTCTACATGTTCTACTAATAATTCGATTACATTCTCCATGGATGTAAAATAAATTTAAATAATCTGCATTGTAATAATGATTTTCCATCTTAACTGTGAACATTAGTTCATTGACATTAATCGAATAATTTAGAATGACAAGTATGTAATATAAATTGTTCATCATGGCACACTTGCCTTAAGTTGACGTTCAACCACAGTATAAGGAAAAATTAAGGTGTGTTATATTTTTGAATGTCTCTAAATACCTCAAAAACTGTCCTTTTTAGCTATAGGAAATACCCAATATAGGTCGGAAAGCTATCAAAAAAGAAATCGGTTGGAACAGCAGGTTACTGTGTCTCCTTTTTAAAATAAGACACTCATTGAAGGCAGAAGTAGTCAAAGGTTGTTGACGTCACCCCGCTGACTATTAATATTTTCAAATCAATTTTCAAAGAAAACTATAAGAGATAGGTATAGGGTAATGTATACTTAAAAGATATGGAACTTAACTCTGATTCAGATGCTGGGGACATATGGGTACCGTTCCATTAAAAAAAATCAAGTTATCTCTGATTGAAAATTTTCAAATTCAAATGTATATTATAAATAACAGTTATCTTAAAATCGTATTGTGTTTATAACAGTATGTAGGAATTTTTACACTCTATGGGATAGTGAAAACTGCATGTTTCTATCTTGCATGTCTTTAAAGATATCGGAATTTTTCTAAAGCGCTCCAATCGTAATTTTTTCTACAAAATATAATATGTTGTAATCAAATTGTCACTTAAATTGAACGTGTAATTCAAAAAGCTAGTAATATACAGGGTGTTCTATTTAAAAAAACAAAGTTTGTGTCGACTTCCGGTATAACCGGAAGTGCAGGCTAATTGAAAATATTATAGTTAGAAAGATCAGTATCAAAAACGTGCGGATACCAATTTTCAGAATTTAAATAGATGTAGTTCTCCAGAAACGTCTAATAGGCCACTCACCGTGAAGCACCCTATATATATATATATATATATATATATATATATATATATATATATATATATATATATATATATATATATATATATATATATATATATATATATATATATATATATATATATATATATATATATATATATATATATATATATATATATATATATATATATATATATATATATATATATATATATATATATATATATATATATATATATATATATATATATATATATATATATATATATATATATATATATATATATATATATATATATATATATATATATATATTAAATGTTCAGAAAGATTTCCGCAGTCTTTAATGTGAGACATGCTTGGTTCTCGGGTTAAAGAAAGAACAAACAGCGTACACACAGCGTTCTTACCATACGTTAAAGGTGTCACCGACAAAATCAGCCGAATTTTCAGAACCCATAATATCAAAACCGTATTCACAACAGACCAAAAACTGTCAAATCTTATAAAAACTCCCAAGGATACGATTTCAAACGAATCCCACGGAGTTTACGAAATTCCTTGTTCCGACTGTTCCCGAACTTACGTAGGACAAACAAACAGACGCATCCACAATAGAATATACGAACACACCCTCGCAGTTAGAAAATCCGACCCCTCATCGGCGCTGGCCATGCATCATATTCATACAGGGTACAAAATAGACTTCGATAATGCCAAAACAATAGCACCGGTTTACAATTTCAAAACGAGAATTATCCGCGAAGCAATCGAGATTGAAAAACGTCCCGATTGTTTAAATAAGAGAGATGATGGTCTTCGCCTTCCGACTACTTGGAAACCTATTATATCTTCTTTACAAACACACAAAAAGGCAATAAATTCCACAGACAATTTTATTGCATCATTATCTGCCTTAACAAATGCTGGTGACCCTCTTAATCTTCCTCTAGATACCGTGACCAAAGCCCCCCACTTAATTGACGGTGACCCCACTACTTTCACTGATGACGCAACAGGTAGACGGAACGACATATATAAGACAAGACTTGCAACGAACTGCCAGATCTCTCTGAGGCCTAGGGTTGAACACACTGAGACCTCACAGACGATCTCCGGCGAGATTTGGGGAGTAGGCAGATTGAGGCCCCGTAATCGAGCTACAACAACCCAACCTATCTTTATCCACCGCTCTAAGGAGTAGGCAGATTGAGGCCTTAGAGTGTCCTTACATATTTCCTTTACCTACCTTTGTCCACCACTCTAAGGAGTAGGCAGATTGAGGCCTTAGAGTGTCCTTACATATTTCCTTTACCCACCTTTGTCCATCACTCTAAGGAGTAGGCAGATTGAGGCCTTAGAGTGTCCTTACATATTTCCTTTACCTCTTGAAAATGGCTCCAAAACAGGAGCCGAAACGTCGAGTTTCCATAAATTCTGGACGCGGTTTAACCCGAGAACCAAGCATGTCTCACATATATATATATATATATATATATATATATATATATATATATATATATATATATATATATATATATATATATATATATATATATATATATATATATATATATATATATATATATATATATATATATATATATATATATATATATATAATTTGTGTGTGTGTGTGTTTATCCGTATTTTTGAGTTAACTGATTTTAATTGATCTTTTTCAGAACCAGCAAAATTTAAAATCGACAGTGCACAGTTCTGATAGTTGTACAGTATTAAGGAAAGTACCGAACAACACCGAAGGTGGTGATTTCGATTACAAAACTGAAGTAATTTCCACGGAATTGCTAGTACCGGGTGATGTTCTGGAAATACCCTCTCATGGTTGCATAATGCATTGCGATGCATTGTTGTTGACAGGAACCTGCATTCTGAATGAATCCATGTTGACAGGTAAGACAGTTTTTTTAACAGGAGTTTGAGAGTTTATTTTTATGGTGTTTTATTTTAGGTGAATCTGTACCTGTCACAAAGACAGCCTTCCCAAATTATGATCCTGATCTCATCTATGATGCCAAGGAACATGCAAAACATACCCTTTTCTGCGGAACACATGTTATACAGACCAGATATTTCGGCAATGAAAAAGTATTAGCTGTGGTTATAAGAACCGGTTTTTCTACTGCTAAAGGTAAAAGTCAAAACTAAACACAATAAGGGGTCCATCGATAGGGATTTGAGATGTTTCAATAGTGATTGTCACCATATTGTAAGTGTCATAGACATGTCAGTGTGTATTGTATTCAGTAGAGAAGTATAAGACAACAGCGTTTGGAAATTGTTAAAAATTATTGCAAAAGTTCAGAATCTGAACTATGTACAGAGCATTGTACAGTGCTTATGGCCATCATAGCCTAATTTACAAGCGATTCATATTCAGTAGTTTCACCTTTTGCTTTTTGGGTGGCGAACGAATAGGATACTGGTTGGAGTGTAAAACTCTCTCTCAGGGCTGCAACTGAATTCATCTGTTGCATTTTCTGGTCACCTTCTGACAACAAATTTGTCCAGCTCTTCGACTACCTTTCTGAAAAAAACCGACCATCTGATTTCTGAATATCCTTCCTCCGAGGTCACTATTCTTGGTGACTCAATATCCATAATAAGGAATGGCTAGGATCATCAAAAACCGATCCACAAGGAAGAGCAGCGGAGGCCTTTGCAGTCAGCAATTCTTTAGCCAATATGGTTCAGCAACCTACTTACTTTCCTCACATTCCAACACACAGCTCCCTCTCCTTACTACAAAACCTGAATGCTATGAGACATCAATCCCCCAGAAAGGGGAAACAGTCCACGACAGGCAGTATGGATTCTGTCAGCGCAGATCAACTGCCGACCTCTTTTCCTTTGTCACCCATTCTTGGAACAAGTCTATGGAACTACACGGTGAATCCCAGATTGTCGCTCTAGACATATCCAAAGCCTTCGACCAGGTCTGGCATGCAGCGCTGCTTAATAAACTTCTGGCCTATGGCCTACCACCAAAACTCTCTACCTGGACAGCAAATCTCCTCTCCAACTGGAGCATTTCTGTTGTCGTGGATGGCCATTCCTCTAAACTGTATCCATTTAATGCAGGAGTCCCTCAAGGTTCAGCTTTAACCCCTACTTTGTTTCTTCTCCACATCAATGACCTCCTCTCTAGCTCCAACCCAGTTCACAGTTACGCGGACGACAGCACCCTCCACTCAAATATACAATATTCCAAGCCTATCTCTTTAGCCCAATTATATGAGGATCGCAGACTCATGGAGGGTTCTGTCTCTGTGGATCTCCAAAAAATATTAGACTGGGGAAGTAGAAATCTTGTACAATTCAACTTCGCCAAATCTCAGTCTTGCTTTCTATCTCATAAGAGATACACCAGCGCTAGAGCCATCACAATGAACAACCAAGTTATTCAAAGTAATGAGTTCTTTTCTCTTGTTGGCATTTGTGTGGATCGAAATCTCAATTGACACCAACATGTCACATCAATTGCAGAATCGACTGCTAAGAAATTAGGTTTCCTATTCCGGGCCCTCAAATACTTTTCACCAGCTAATCTATATACCTTATATACTTCACAAATAAGGCCAAACCACGAATACTGCTCCCACATCTGGGGTGCGGGCGCCGCTTCCACACTCGCTATCCTGGACTTCATTCAGAAGAGAGCTATACATCTCATTGGTGACCCTCCCCTCACCCAAAGGCTGTCATCCCTTGCCCACCAACGTGACCTCTCTCTTTTATAGATATCTGCACGGGCACTGCTCAGATGAGGTTTCTTCCATAGTTCCTCCACCTGCTGCCCCCAACAGATCTACCAGGGGAACAGACCGAATGCACTCTTTTACTGTCCAGGTCACCAAACATAGAACATCTTGTTATGCCCGCTCTTTTGTCCCGAGGACTTCCAAGTTGTGGAATTCCTTGCTGGCACATGTTTTTCCTTCTCATCCGAACCTTCAAGTCCAGAATTAGCAAGTTGCGTCTTTCCTCCTTGTCAACACCCACAATGCGATAGTATTTAGGCTGTGAGCCCACGTGGTGCGTTGTTGAAATAAATAAAAAATAATTTAAAAAAAACTGGAGCAGTTGATGCCTTTTTGAAATTTGATAAATCTACTATACAAAAAAGGCAACCAACCACATGATTTTTTGGCTCTCTCCATGTTCTAGGAATGGCAAATGACATTGTACCGCTTTCTCCTCTCAATCAGGCCCCTAAAGTCAAACAGCATTAACCACGGCCTACTTTGGGTGTGGGAACTCTTGTTTTGTCAAGATTGATGATTGTCAAATCAAAAGATAACTCATTGGCCACCTCATTCATGTGATTTAACTCCATTGGACTTTTTTCTTTGTGGTTATGTGAGAAATCATTTGTTTATGCTAATACACCAGAAACATTTTGACAACTTGAAAACAAACATCAAATGTGAAATTCATTATATCTAGCTTTATAGGAAAAACTTCGATAAAAATTGGGTTCATCAAAGGAAGAGGTGGATATTTATATAAATGTATTATTTCGAACATAGCACCCTTAGGTTCAAATAAACAATAAAATTACTATTGTATCTTACACAGTTAGTTTTTTATTTAAAAAAAAAAGTTCTCTCAAGTCCCTATTGATAGGCTTTTTATAAAATATAAAAAGGCAGGGTTTGTAGTTAATTTTCTCATAAATGTATACAGGACAAACAGGTAGAACTTTCAACACATACTTTAGAATTTTAGATTCAGCCATTGTTTATACTGTTGTGAAAGAGCTGATCTGAAAAATAACTGTCCTGTGAAATTTGTTTAAGTCTTGTAACCAATTCTTGTTACAGATTTTACAAATGTTTGGAAGACTCGATACACTTATCAATAAATAAATTTACTTAACAACTCCATTAAGACCCGACTCTTATTGGAGAATATTTATTTTTTGTTTTGTTTAAAATTAGACGTGTTTATTAAGTTTCTAAACATATTAAAAAAAAATTATTATGATTACTATTAATTTCTTCTTATTTGTTTTTATTATGCTTTTAGGTAGTTTAGTCCGAAGTATTTTACATCCGCCTCCAGTCGATTTCAAATTCGAGAAGGATTCCTACAGATTTGTGACCCTTCTATTTGGTATAGCGCTGATTGGATTTACATATACAATTGTAACAAAGGTAAGTTTCTGAGGTATATTTTTAGTTCATTTTAAGAATTTTTGCCTCCATTTTTGCTAAGAAAAAAAAAAATATATATATATATATATATATATATATATATATATATATATATATATATATATATATATATATATATATATATATATATATATATATATATATATATATATATAATATCCACCCGGCAGCGGCCAGGTGGATATTGTCTGCATTATCCACAATGAGTGAGGCAGAAGATAGTAGAGATTGGGACGATAAGCTTCCACATATTCAGTATGCCTTGAACGATCTGGTGAATAAGACAACTGGCAAGACAGCTCACGAACTTTTGTTTGCTTTTCATCTGAGAAATGGTGTTGAAAATCAGTTGGTGTTAGCGTTATCCAACAAAGATGACCTTAAATGCGAGAACCTAGAACAGTTAGGAGAGAAGGCGCTGAAAAACATAGGCAAACAACAAGAACAGAGTAAGAAATGGTATGATGCTCGACATAAGACACCAAGGAAGTACCTTCCAGGAGCTTTGGTATTAGTAAGAAGGGACCCCACAGCTACAGGACAATCACGTAAGCTGAACCCGAAGTACAAGGGCCCGTATCAGGTGATGACAGAGCTGGGACATGATCGATATCTATTAGGTGATATCCCTGGAGCAGAGCGCACTCAGAGAAGTTTTAAGTCTGTGTTTGTGTCAGATGCAATGAAGCCATGGTGTTTCCTAGATCAACCCGACAGCAAGGATGACGAAATTTCTGAGGAAGACGGAATTTCCGAGGATGACGAAGAGCCTACCAATGGCGACGAGGACGCCGCCAGGAGTAGCGTGGCCGAGTGTTATATCCACCCGGGAGCGGCTGTATATGGTGACGCGGTACGTCCCAGGTTGGTAGTGCGGAGAGCGACGAGCAGAGAGAGGGTGAGGCAGGGTATGACGAACAGTAGTGAAGAGAGGTTGCAAGGATGCTAGAGTAGGCGTCGAAGTAGAGAAGACGTAAAAGACGAAGAAATAAACCAATTAAGATGTGAGAGTAGACAATAATAATTTTATTAACGGTCTGAGCCAATTTACAGATTAATTTACAACCAAAAATCAAATTAACTATAAACAAGCTAATAATATAAACCTAAAAAATATTTTCTAACACTTTTAAATTCAGCAAGGCTTACAAAAAAAAATATCAGTTTTTTCACAATATTTGTTAGCGTTTCTACAGATTCTTGGAACTGCAGAATGAAAAGTATAATTAACACGATAGAAACTCTCATTAAATAGACCATGGTGTCTTAAGGTTCTGGATGGAACACTAAGCTTAATCATAGCTAGTAAGTCAGGAGAATCTACAACACCATTCAGCAATTTAAAAGTGTAGTTAGGTGTGTGACTAATTAGCTATATATATATATATATATATATATATATATATATATATATATATATATATATATATATATATATATATATATATATATATATATATATACACATTCTTCAAAATTGTGATATAACTATGTGGCATAGGCGGCAATAAAAAGTTGATTTGAAATCCATTTAGTGTTTTTATTTTATTAGTTGTCAACCATTCTTTCAAAGTTTGACATTTCTAAATGTTAAAGAGAAAGTTGCATGGGGTTTTTTTTTTCATTGCTTCAACGAGTTTCTCAAAGTTTTTCAAAATTCAGCAGCAAGCATTAAATTTATTATTTAACATGTCCTACTTGTTACTTGTACTAACTCATATTTTTTTAGATTAGTGTCCGAACTATTAAATCTTATTTTTTTATGAGAAAGCTAAATATGCATTCTCATTTCCATGACTTTCCAGATGTACATTTAAATGAATAGAGTCCAGCTGTTCTATAAATCATTAACTGAGTTTTTAATGTTGCTTTTTCCATATCTTTTACAGGTAATGAGAGGTATACCGGTTCGAGACTTGGTAGTAGAAGCCTTTGATTTGATTACGATCGTTGTACCACCAGCTCTACCTGCTGCAATGACTGTTGGCAGTTTCTATGCCCAGATTAGATTGAAAAAGAATAATATATTTTGTATATCTCCGAGATCTATAAACGTTTCCGGATCCATTAATTGTGTTTGCTTTGATAAGGTAAGAGAAAAGAAATTGTGCTTATGTAACAGAAATAACATACGTCAGAAACTAATTCGTGTGATAGTCTGGCTACCTTGTTTTGTTAACTTTTGTTCATTAAATGCTTATCAAATTTATGGTGCTATGCATGTAAAAAAGTGGCTATCTAGTGCTGTAATATAGATAGATTGTGTGGTGTGGTGACAGCCTGTTGAAGTCTTGCAATTTAAAGTGAGATTTGTATGGTAAAAACTGTGAATAATTTGTTGGAATTTATACCCCGTTGAATGTTAGATTCTGAGGATGAATTTGTTGGACCTGGATTCCTGGAGGTGAACCTGCATAGGGATGGTTGGATTTGATAGTTTGTAATTTGAGGTAAAATTGTGCTTATCAGCATGGAAAGAACTGGAAGATAACCAGCCTGTGATAGCTTATCTGCCTCCTGCTGAAGATTGATTTATTTGTTTATAAATCGACTTATCACAGAACAATGTTTTGTTTGAGATAGATATATACAGTGTGTCTTGCAGGTTAGAAGAGACATCGTGTCAGCCTTTGATGTTTTGTAAATAGTGATCTGCATGGGAATCTGATGGCAAAAAGCTGCCGTTAACTCAAAACCATTGAAGAATTCTGGAGAATAGTTGTTTGAAGGGTGAACTCTTTGAAACATGCCGCCTACAAAATGCGGATCATGTTCTCGTACTATCAGAGAGAGTACCAGTAGTGTTTTGTGTGTGGAGTGCAACAATTGGACTCATATGAGGTGCACTAACCTGCCTGATTGAGAGTTCAGAAAGCTTGTAACTGATATTGAGAAGTGTGGCCGGAGGTCGACATGTGGCAAATGTATGAGTGAGGTTAGTGTCATCGTACCCAGTTATGTGTCTGACTCTGACGTCGACAATCCCACTGTCGACAGGCTTGAGAACCTATTCAAATAGTATTTCATACCTTTCAAAAGAGAAATTTAAAATAACCTCGCTGGCATCAGAGCCGACCTAAATCGGTTTGGAGAGCCAAACAAATCCTTTGGTAGGAAAGTCGCCCACCTAGAGGAAAGAGTAAATACCGTTCAGAGCAACCTAAATTCTGGCTGTCCCGATCCGGAAAATATCTTGGCCTAAATGAATGATAGAGAGAGACGTGAATCTAATATGGTTTTTAATATGCCTGAGTCCAAGAAGCACGACAGTGCGAAGCAATTGAAAGATGATTGTGATATGCTTGCAGCAATTATTCCTGCAGATACGTTGGTTGCTATGCCTGACTTGAAGCTTCGAAGACTTGGTCGCCCGGGAGCAGGAAAATTCGTCCGATGCTAATTAGTGCTCCCACAGTTGTGGATGCCAGGATCCTGTTGAAGACTACACCCGCTAATGAAGAAAGCAATATCAGGTTCAGACCAGATCTAACACCTGCCCAACAAAGTCATCTGAAGGCATTGCGATCTAAACTGGAAGCGCTGGTTAGTGAGGGGGATAATACCAAAACTATCAAGTATGTCAACGAAGTACCAAAGATAGTCAGCATTTCATCATTTCGTCCACACAGGAAAAGAGCTGAGAATACATAGCGGGCTTCACATTTACTACCAGAACAATCAAGGCTTAAGAACTTAACTTACAGACTTTCTAACGTCATGGGCTAGTTATCATTGTGATTTCGTCTGTGTAAGTGAATCTTGGTTAAGCCCTGCTATATCTGATGGTGAGGTGATTGACAGTTCCTTCAATATTTATAGAAAAGACAGAGATGCATCAACTAGTACTTATGAAAGAGGTGGTGGTGTCTTCATGGCGGCCAAAAAAAATATTACTGCTCAACTGATGCAAATCGAAGATAATTGCATTGAACAGGTATTTATCAAGGTCAGATGCAAAAACAATGATATCATCATCGGTGTGTATACTTACCACCTCAATCCACCATGGAGACCTACCATAAATGTGTCTCTACTGCCTCAGTCCTCAAAAGAAAAGATCGGAAATCGGAACTGTAAACGGCTAGTCGTGGGTGACTATCATCTTCATAGTAGCTATCCTAATGATGACTGTGAAGGAACCCCTTATTGGTTGCACGCAGTATAATTCAATCGAAACGAAAACAACCGCCTGCTTGACCTCTGTTTTTGTGATACAGACACAACAGTTGATAGAGTGTCACCCATAATCGACGAAGACAGACACCATCCGGCACTATCCATGGATGTAAATATACTGGCCTCACTAAAGCGGAACAATACACCAACTTATGCTTTTGAAAATGCTTACTATGTTTCACTCAGCAGCTTGTTCTTTAACACGAATTGGCTCTATCTCTATAAACTTGATTCCCTTGATGATAAAGTTAACTATCTTTATGAGAAAATTAGTAAAGGTGTGGCGTGGTATGTTCCGGTGGTTGCCAGGAAGGCAACTAACTTCCCTTGCTGATTCTCCGGGGAATTGATCAACAAAATTCTGCTGAAAAAGAAACCACACGCCATCTACAAAACAAAACACACAAAACAATCATATGAACGTTTTCGCAAACTAAGAAACGAATGTAACAATTTGGGAGGGATCTGCTACAGGAATTACACATTTAGAATGGAAAACTTGATTAATTCCGATGCGAAGCAATTTTTGGATTTCATCAGAAGTAAACGTCTAAACGTTATTGATATTCCATCCACAATGGAGTGGAATGGGCGAACAGTCAACAGCAGAGATGAAATAAGCAACTTATTTGCCTCCTTCTTTGAGAGTATATATGTGTCAAACCCCAGTCCAAATCTTCCATCTGCTCAAACTGATACTGAAGAAATAAACAATGTAGATCTCGCCAACTTGACCGTGACTTTCGCAGATGTATTCAGGGAAATTCTACAACTAGATGCGAAGAAGGGTGCCGGCCCAGATGGCATACGGAATCAATTCCTTAAAAACTGTGCATTGGGTCTGTGCGATCCTATCACCCCACATATTTAGTGTCTCACTACAAACTGGCTGCTTTCCTTCGGCATGGAAACTCTCTTACGTAAGCCCAATTCATAAGTCTGGAAGTGGAACCAATGCAAAACTATCGTGTCCAATATGTATTCATGTCTGCAATGTCCAAGCTTTTCGAGAAGATCGTGTTGCTGCAGCTTGCATTTGTCTTCAAGAATGTGATAACTACCAGACAGCATGGTTTCTTCGGTGGCAGGTCCACAGCCACAAACCTTTTCCTATACACAGACTATATACTCAAATCTCTTAAACAGAGGTGACAGTGTCCATGCTATTTATACGGACTTTAGCAAAGCATTTGATATGGTTGACCACGAGATTTTAGTCAACAAACTGCAAAAATATGGGGTTAGTGGAATGGCACTCAGGTGGTTGGGGTGGTATCTGGCGGGTAGACGGCTGCAGGTGAGAGTCGGTGGCCACATATCCAGGGGATACGATGTTTCCTCGGGAGTCCCGCAGGGTTCTCACTTGGGTCCCATACTTTTCAACATCTTCATCAACGAGATTGGCGACAACTTTGAGCCAGAATTTCTCCCCTACGCTGATGACCTAAAAGTGTAAGATGCATTGGAAACCCAAGTGATGCCGATGCACTCCAGCGGGATATCGACAGGTTGAGCAGCTGGTGTATCAAAAATAAGCTCAGCCTCAACATAGAGAAGTGTACCTCTATGTCCTTTGCATGTTTGCACGACTGGATTGCAGACTTCTCCGGGAAACCATGTCCACTAAAGACCCGGGTGTCATCATCGACAACAAGCTTACATTCCATCAGCACCTGGATAAGATTACACTTCAGGCGTACGCTACCATGGGTTTCATTATTAGATCTGGCGGGGATTTCGAGAACATTCACACTTTAATCCGACTCTACTCATCGCTGGTAATACCCATCCTGGGTTACTGTTCGCTAGTATGGTCTCCTTATACCAATATACAGATCAACCAAATTGAGCGAGTACAGTCGAGATTCATCAGACATATACCATATCGTATGCACAGTGGTAATAAAATCACCCATGACGAAATCTGCGCCCAACTTAAGATCAACAGCCTGTCAAATTGTAGAATAGTCACAGACCTAACATACTTCTACAAGGTTATCAATGGACTTATTGACTCACCTGAGAGTCTGGGACTATTTGGACTCGTCTGCCGTAGACCTGGACTGAGGACATCTGGACTGACTGAAACTACCAAAACATCCAAAGGCTACATGCATTATGGACCACATAACAAAATAGCTGATGTTGTCAATGAATACTGTGGGAGCATTGATTTTTTTTTTTGGAAATAATCTGGCTTCTTTCACGTCAGGTGTCAAGAGTGCAGTACTTCAGAACTGATAATTGTTTCATTATATAGTCTTGTTACTCACCACCCTTGTTGCTTGTATTCTTCTACTTTATGTATAAGTTAGTAAATAAATCTATAAATAAATATTTAATATTTTTTTCAATTTAGTTTATGAATGCTCTTTGGTTTATTATCTTTTATACGGGTATGTAGGTCTTGAACCTTTCAATATATAGATTTTATTGAGGAATGTTTTGATTTATTGTACCTGTAAAGTTTCATGGGTTTCAAAGAAACTATTGCATTATTTGAACCAGCTAAGTTACTTTTAAGGGTATAAGGTGAATCATGAACAATATTTTCTGAATGTAATCATCAATCTTTTGCAGACTGGGACACTCACAGAGGATGGCTTGGACTTACTTTGTGTAGCACCGATTGAGAACAAGAAATTCTTACCCCCATGCAAGAATGTTGAATCCATGCCTTACAACACTTTTGTTTGTGGTTTGGTTTCCTGCCATTCTTTGACCATCATCGATAAACAAATTGTGGGTGATCCATTGGATTTGAAGGTAAAGACAATATTTAAAATAAAAGATAATCCAGTTGTAGTAATACATAAAAGTACCTATGTAATACTTATTTCATGTCTCATATAATTGTGTGCCTACAATTTTTGCTGGAACTGTACATTTATCTACCAAAAATTGATTTGTATTGATCCTTATTAAATCGAATTATTTTGGTTTCTTTTATCAATTTTTCTTGTTTCTTAATTTTATTCAGTATTAGAAAACATACATATCTAAAATAAGTGACTTCATTTTCATGTACCTCGGATATTCCTCAGGGTCTAGATTCTGTACCTTATTATTTATTTTATATATGAATGATATTTGAGAAGCTATCTAAAATTGAATATTTTTTTGTGTCTTATTTTCAGATGTTTGAAAGCACGAAATGGATAATGGAAGAATACGATGTTGCTGATAATAGTAAATTTAATATGGTATTCCCAACTGTACTTAAAGCACCAAAGAATAGACCTCGTGAAAATCAAAATGACGAGGAAGACTGGCAAATTGGAATCATTAGAGAATTTCCGTTTTCAAGCAGTGCCCAAAGAATGGGCATTATTATTAGAAAATTAGGTTTGTTGTACATGATTTTTATATTACTAGC
This sequence comes from Tillus elongatus, assembly GCA_964006375.1. Classification (NCBI taxonomy): domain Eukaryota; kingdom Metazoa; phylum Arthropoda; class Insecta; order Coleoptera; family Cleridae; genus Tillus; species Tillus elongatus. The sequence goes on along the minus strand of OZ023270.1, from coordinate 106,934,795 downwards.
TTTTGCTTGTGGCTTTATCTTTTTTAATTTTACAACTTAGACTGGGTTTCAAATCATTTTAAGCTTTGGACAAGCTTTTTTGATTATATTGAATTAATTTCCCAAGGTACAAATAGATCAATTGGAACATGTTACTTAAATTTATGCCGTATATATTAGCAAATTTTCATTAAGAAAAATTCGCTATTAAAGAGGTCACGATGAAAAGCTTCAGAGAGCCTAGGGTTGAACACACTGAGATCTCACAGACGATCTCCGGCGAGATTTGGGGAGTAGGCAGATTGAGGCCCCATAATCGAGCTACAACAACCCAACCCACCTTTATCCACCGCTCTAAGGAGTAGGCAGATTGAGGCCTTAGGGTGTCCTTACATATTTCCTTTACCTCTTGAAACTAACCCAACCCACCTTTGTCCACCGCTCTAAGGAGTAGGCAGATTGAGGCCTTAGAGTGCCCTTACATATTTCCTTTACCTCTTGAAACCAACCCAATCCACCTTTGTCCACCGCTCTAAGGAGTAGGCAGACTGAGGCCTTAGAGTGTTCTTACATATCTCCTTTACCTACCTTTGTCCACCACTCTAAGGAGTAGGCAGATTGAGGCCTTAGAGTGTTCTTACATATCTCCTTTACCTACCTTTGTCCACCACTCTAAGTAGTAGGTAGATTGAGGCCTTAGGGTGTCCTTACATATTTCCTTTACCTCTTGAAACCAACCCAATCCACCTTTGTCCACCGCTCTAAGGAATAGGCAGATTGAGGCCTTAGAGTGCCCTTACATATTTCCTTTGCCTCTTGAAACCAACCCAACCCACCTTTGTCCACCGCTCTAAGGAGTAGGCAGATTGAGGCCTTAGGGTGTCCTTACATATTTCCTTTACCTCTTGACACTAACCCAACCCACCTTTGTCCACCGCTCTAAGGAGTAGGCAGATTGAGGCCTTAGAGTGCCCTTACATATTTCCTTTACCTCTTGAAACCAACCCAATCCACCTTTGTCCACCGCTCTAAGGAGTAGGCAGATTGAGGCCTTATGTATGTATGTATGTATCCAAGCGATAACTCAAAAAATACTATACTGATTTCAATCAAACTTGGCCAAAATCTTGTTTAGGCGAAAACTGAGGTCGAGTTCGTTAATCAGCCTTTACGCTCAAGTTTTTCCAATAAAAAATCGGGAAAAACTTTTTGAAATTGTTACATTTTTGTAAGTATCAGAGTAACTGAAATGAGGCTTTACATGTGGCTAGAAATAGTGCAAATCAACCTATGTTGTGAATTTTAAGTAATTTGGTGCATAATTTTTAAAGTTTTGCAAATTTAAAACAAAATCCCCAAGACATGTGTTGAGACAACTTAGTGGTTAAAGTCCAATGCCTGACAGACAGAGTAGTTGGCTGTGATGCGTAGATTAATTCATACAATAGGTATAAACCATACATCAACAGTAACCAAACTAAATATATACCAGGCATAAAACATACTACCCGAACCAACAATTGTGAAATCTCGGCCGCAATTATGGAAAATGACAAAACGACATGAAATTAAAAATTGGCCAAATGATGGTTATGTAACTGGGGGATTCAATCAATCATTAAAATACATTATATTCGTAGCTTTATTAACGGCCTCAAATACAGTTTTAGCGCAGCATAGATATATTATGCTGTCGCATAATATAGTAGAAATGTAGACAAAATCAAGCCAAGTCTCTATAGAAATGATTCTAAAATAGTTTCTTTTATCTTTAAACATAAACATAAGACGTCATATAAGACCGATACAGTCGTGGGATGTGTTTCATTGGTAATTCTACTAATTCTGTAATTAATTCTTACATATAGTACATTACATATACTTTGAATATAATATCCCAGAGATGAAGCCGGTCTAAAGTATCATGTAAACAAAGCGTGAGTTGATGTATGCCTTGATGCCTGAGAGGCGTCGCACTTGCCTCATAAGCAGAAGGTTACACGACCGAATCCAGCTCGATGAATGTATGTATTTTATGTTTTATTTTGACATTTGGAGAAACAATAGTGCAGAGATTTCATATGTTTTCAACAAGATCTCATTTTTGTTTAAAACGTCTAAATAAGTTTGTCACCTTTGAGTCTGAAATTATAATTTTGTTATTGTTGATATTGAAAAAACCGGTTTGATTAGGTTGACTAAAACTAAACCATACTGGCAATTAATAAGGAAAAATAACTGCTACGTTTATAATTTGGCAGATACTTTACTTTAAAACTCGAGTACTATGTTTCAGAAGTTTGTGGTTACTGGAGTACGAATATTTTCTTTGTGGTCAAGTCATGGACCCTAAATTCATTCCGTGAGAATGTCTTTCCGAAGAGAATAAATTATCGCAGCTATGTGGAAGTTATGATTCAATTTGCAGCATTATTTTTATTTCATTTTATGCTTCGGGCAAGCTAGTCTAATCTTTTTGATTCTTAAATTTATTTCCCAAATCATAGAGGATTTGGATAATGTTACATTATTTAAATTAATATAAATTAATACCCTGCAATTCACAGTGACTGCCTATTAGAATTACCCGGTAGATATATATCTATTTATGTCTTTTTACATAGACTTTTTTTTTGTGATTGGACAGGGTCTCCAATTATTTTACGCTTTGGGCCAAGGAGGTGGAAAAGGATATTCCGATTTCCGCCATAAAGGTACGGGATGCCGAGGATGATATTAAGTTGACTAGGCCATACACCTTCAGGATCCCCAGTAGGGATCAGTGTAGGGAAAATGAGGTTGCATTCCAGCCCGCAAGCCTGGTCTGTTTCACTGACGGATCGCGGCTGGAGGGCCAACAATCCTCCGGGGCAGGAATATACATTGAGGGCCTGTGGGTACGCGAGAGCTATGCTCTTGGCGCATATACCACGACATTCGAAACAGAGGTGTACGCTATCCTCTCTGTGGCCAACAGACAGGATGTGAAGAGGAGTCCCGAGAAATGTGTGTACATCTGCTCGGATAGCCAGGCAGTCCTCCGGGCAGTCTGCGCGGCCAGAATCAGGTCTACACTGGTTCAGGAGTGTGCTGACGCCCTCAGAGGACTAGCCAGGACAAAGGAGGTACGACTAGTGTGGGTTCCGGGACACTGTGGCGTGGCGAATAATCTCGCAAGGCTCGGTTCCCGGCGTCCTACCACAACCTGTGTGAATGCGAGGCTTTTGGGAGTCTTCGAGCAGAATTGTTGGGATCGAGGACTCTGCAGAGGAATCAGGTAAGTACCGTTCAATTGAAGACCGTCACGGTATTCATCTCGAGGTCGAGGCGGTTTGGCGACGGAACCGAGGAGGAGTAGAGCATGGTTGCTGCGGTTGGCAAAAAGGGACCATGGTGGCCTACTTGCTTGGCGTTGGCCTCCCCACCACTGCTACTACTACTACTACTACTATGCTTTGAGCAAGCTGGCCTGATTTTATAATTATCAAATTCATTTCCCAAATCACAAAACTAAGAATTTGGAAAATGTTCTGTTATTTATTTAAATTTATACCCCATAGATTTTTACCTTATTATTATCTTATTTATATATTTTGTTTCTTTCAGGTGCAAAATATTATGAGTATTATTCGAAGGGTTCCCCTGAAATGATCTTGAACTTTGTTGATCCCGACACTGTCCCCGATGATTTTCACGATATTTTGGAGAACTACACCCAAGAAGGTTATCGTGTTATAGCAATAGCCCATAAACAACTAAAAATGAATTATACCAAAGTCCAGAAGGTTCAAAGGGAGATCATTGAAAAAGATATGACACTTTTAGGGTTGATAGTGCTGGAAAACCGACTGAAACCTGATACTACGCCCTGTATACAAATACTTAATGATGCTAGTATAAGAGTTATTATGGTTACAGGTAGGTTATTGATTTATTATTTTTTAAATATCTTGTTTATATAGGTGATTCAAATTCGAGCCTCAACATGTGTACGGGATAAATTTCTGAGGTAAAGAAAAGGCAATTATAAAGTGTTTTAATAAAAAAAATAAAAGGTTATTTACCTATTTTGCCCCATCAAGATAAGATGTTAACCGTCTTAAGACAAACATTCCGCCTGTGAGAACGACGATTGCACATGTCGCCGAGTACCTTCAAATTATTCACGATGCAGGTACGCACTTCTCAGTACCTTACTGTTTTAAGTGTCTCTCTCTAGGGATAATCTATGGTCATTGACGTTTTCGGAGTTACACACACTTACAGTCTCAGAGATGGTTGTTAGCTTTAACGTTCCTTGGTGAAAATAGTGCCTTGAATACCACCTCAAGTTGAAAGTGAGTTGTAAGTATTATTTTTGAAGCCCGGTTGATTTATTTTAATGTTTCTTTAAGGCTTTAAATATAAAATGGCTACACGTAGTTATGAGGAAGAACGGAGACCGCTTTAGTAGCTTTGTGATGAAGTTGAATCTGACTCTGGTAGCTGAGGATAGTGATAATAGCATAGAAGCGGACACATTAGAAATTCAAGATGAGAACTCTTGACACCAAGCAAGATATGTCTAACATAGAGGTAGAACAAGTGGCAGAACATACAATCAAAAGATTTCGAGAACCTTGTTTAGTTGGAAAAAATGGTATGAGGTGGAGAAAACATCTATGAAGAAGTCGAAATGTGCGTACACGTGCCGAAAAACACAATTACCGGCATCAAACGGAGAAGCTAAAGAGAAAAAACATCAACAGAAATTTGGGAGTTGTTTTTCACCAATCAAATGCTAGAGAAAATTGTTGTCTACACAAATATGCATATTAACACAATATTCTGTAGATTATAGAACTGCAGGGCCCATGGATTTAGATGAAATAAATCTCCCAATATGCGACTGTTGATGAAAGGTTGTGGTCATTTAGAGGGCGTTGTGGATTTAGGGTATATATTCCCTCTAAACTCAATAAATACGGAATAAATGTATATTCCCTAGTAGATGCAAAAATGTTTCACACCCTCAAAATTGAAGTATATGTTGGGATGCAACCAGCAGGTCCATATAAAATGGATACTTGTAAATATCTCTCTGGTACCAAGGCTATGTGAACCAATATGGGGTTCAAAGCGAAATGTCATCATGGACAACTTGTTTACTACCATTGACTTGTCCAGTGAACCGGAAGTTCCATGAAGCTGAATATATTTTCTCGATATAGCTTAGATAATCACAAGAAAATTTTGTGGAAAGTTTTTTCGGCTAGCTCTAAGGGTACGGGATATATAGAGGAATTACACACTATTGGGACATCTATATATATATATATATATATATATATATATATATATATATATATATATATATATATATATATATATATATATATATATATATATATATATATATATATATATATATATATATATATATATATATATATATATATATATATATATATATATATCCGATAACTCAAAAAATAATTAACCGATTTCAATGAAACTCAGCACGTGCCTTTCTTTCATTAACGGTTTGGATGAGTTCGTTAGGCAGGAAAATAGAACAGGGTGTTCCGGGAAAATTTTAGTTTTCTTTCGAAAAAAAAAAAAAAAACTCCGAAAATTACAAAGCTGTTTTAATGAAATTGACTAGATATGTTGCCTTGGGAGAGACCTTACAACGTGCCAAAATTCAACTTTCTAAATTTATAGAAAATTGAGATATTCAAATTTTGATTTTTCTTCCGACAATTTTTTTTTCCGAATATTACAAAGTTATTTTAATGAAATTTGGTGGATATCTTGCCTTAGGAAAGACTTTTTTTTTTTTTTTTTTTTGTTCCCTCAGGGCTCGTCCGCGGCCTTGCCGCCCCGATAGCACCGCAACCCTTGGTTGATTGTGCATACCCCTAGTCTTACTCCACCCATTCCAAAATCACTGTGCCTTGAACTAGTCTGCACAGCGATTGGTAGGGTGAAGTTTTATATTGCTCTGTCTCCGGTCTAGAGTGACCGTAGATCAGTTGTCTTTTCCGGTCCAGAGCTATACACTCGCACAAGATGTGCTGGGCTGATTCCTCCCCCTCGCCGCAGAGTCTGCATGCGAGGTCCCCTTCGAACCGCCCCATTTTATGTAGGTGTTTCTTGACGGCCATGTGTCCCGTCAAGAGACCTGTTGTGTTTCTGAGCTGTCCTCTGCTAAGGTTTAGCAGCTCCACAGCTCTCTTTGAACTGGGTCCGTCAATTATTGACTTCCCATGTCTGAGCCCTGGACAGTCCGCCCAGTACACCTTGTGTTGGTTTCTGACCCAGGACTTAATGGCTCCCCTGGCAGTGCTCTTTGACACGCCCAGAGCCGGTTCTGGTCCCATAAATGGTTCTGCTGACCCCCTCTTTGCGAGACTGTCAGCTTCTTCATTGCCTTTGACCCCCGAGTGACCCGGCACCCAGATGAGGGTCACCTCATTCTGCCCAGCCAGGTCGCTCGTCTCGTCTCGGCACTCACTCACCAGCCAGGAATTTACCCGTGGGCTACTTAGTGCCTTAAGGGCTGCCTGGCTGTCTGTGGCTATGAGGATCCGCTTGTTGGTGTAGCCCCTCCTCTTGTTCTCCCGCACACAGTGCAGGATGGCGTACATCTCGGCCTGAAACACCGTTGCATGGGCTCCGAGGGAAATACTGTGACTTACCCTCGGTCCTTCCGAGTAAACACCTGCCCCCGTCCCACGCTCCCCGCCAGATCCGTCCGTGAACCAGACGAGCGCGTCCCGTGGTATGCCCGGTGTCTCCTCCCGCCATGCCCCGCGATCAGGGATTTCCACTGTGAAGTTGTTTTCCCTGCACATTCGCGGGCTCGCGAAGTCTGACCTCATTTCAAGCATGGGTTCCTTCACGATCTCCTGAATTTTGCAGTGGCCCCTGAAGCCTGGGTTGATCTTCAGTCTACCATTGCAGGCTAGTCTGTATAGTCCTAGCCTGGCCTCTCCCATAATAACGAAGTGTAGGGGGGGTAGATCCAGCAACACCTCCATGGCGGCTGTTGGGGTTGAAGACATGGCCCCTGTGATGCCTAGGCAAGCCATCCTTTGGATCTTGCCTAGTTTTTGTTTGGCACTGGATTGTGTCACCTTAGGCCACCAGACCAGTGCCGCATATGTTAACGATGGTCTGACCACCCTTGTGTACAGCCAGTGGGCCATACTAGGTCTTAGTCCCCACGTTTTTCCATATAGCCGCCTAGTGACGGCTAAGGTCATGACTGCCTTACGCAGTATTTTTCCAATGTGACCATTCCAGGTTAGCTTAGAGTCCAATACGACCCCAAGATATTTTACCTCCCTGGCCATTGGAACGCTCCTACCGTATAGAGTGAGAGTTCTGTGGCTTTCACACTTCCTCCTCCTCGTAAACGGCACGACGGTTGCTTTCTCGGGGCTCACCCCGAGCCCTTGATCAACCGTCCACCCTTCCACCACTTTCAGTGCAGTCTGCATACGCTCCCACACTGCCTGTGTGACCTTTCCTCGGACTATGATGACAATGTCGTCCGCATAGCCCTGTACCTCATACCCCCCTCCCGAGAGCCTCCCCAGCAGGCCGTCCACGACTAGACACCAGAGCAAGGGAGACAGAACGCTCCCCTGCGGACACCCCGCCGCGACCCCCGCCAGCAGAGTCCCTCCCGCGAGTGAGGTGAACACCGCCCTGTCCCTGAGCATGGAACCGATTCACCTGCAGCAGGTCTCCTCTATTCCACGCTCCCGGGCAGCTGCCAGAACCGATCCGAACGAGGTGTTGCTAAAGGCCCCCTCTATGTCTAGGAAGGCCCCCAGCGCCACCTCCTTGTTCTCCAGCGTATTCTCCAGTTTCAGCACCAGTTGGTGCAGTGCTGTTTCTGTTGAGAATCCTGCTCTGTATGCATATTGTCCGCAGTGTAGAGGATATGCTTCCAGTACACCGCCCCTAATGTGCCGGTCGAGCAGTTTTTCCACTGTTTTCAGCAAGAAGGACATGAGACTTATTGGCCTCAGGGACTTTGCCTGGTCTGTTGGACGCCCAGGTTTAGGAATAAATACAACCCTGGCCAGTCTCCATGCCCTCGGAATGTACCCCAGAGCCAGGCTGGCCCTCATAATGAGGGTAAGCACCGGCGCCAGTATATCTATCCCCTGTTGGAGCATGATGGGCATTATTCCATCAAATCCCGGCGATTTGTATGGCTTAAAGCTGTTAATGGCCCATCTGATTTTGCTCCAGGTAACCACCTCTTTAGCGACTGTCCAGTCTACTCTAGATGCCCGCCTATAAGGCGCCTCTATTTCTGAGTGTTCCCAGTCCGGAGGTGATTGGTTTATTATGTTACAGCCGGGGAAGTGCGTCTGGAGTAAAATTTCCATAGTTTCCTCCCCCGAGCTTGTAAAGCCTCCCGTTGGTGTTCTAAGGGAGCCTATGTTAGTCTGAGGGGGGCAGTTGGCGTTATAGGCCGAGGTAATTGCGTCTCGCAATTGGACTGCTGCAATCTCGAGGTCTATTGAATCCCTTATGGCCCTCTCAACCCCCCGCAGTTCCACAGCTAGGTCTGCCCTGTAGGCTTCCCAGTCCGCCTTGCGGGGGTCCCGGTACCATACCGTTTCTCTTTCGACTTTGGCGATTTCAAACCGGATGTATCTGTGGTCTGAGCTACTCACTTCCCCAGACACAGCCCAGCTTTTAACAAAGTCACCCAGAAACTGGGTGGAAACTGTTAGGTCTAAAACTTCCTCACGCCGTGTTGTGACGAATGTCGGTTTATTACCTCTATTCAATATGTCTAAATTAAATTTCATAAAGAATTGTAAAAGTGCCTCACCCCTAGAGTTTGTGTCCGAGCTACCCCACAACTCATGGTGCGCATTCGCATCCATGCCGATGATGGTCTGCCATCCACCTGCTCTGCTACCCACCATCAGCTGCTCCAATTCGTTGGGTGGAGGAGGGTCCGTGCTGTCCCCTGGCAGATAGGCTGACGCGACAGTAATGTCCCTCAGCCCATCCGCTCCTCCACATCGGATTTTGATCGTTGCCAGGTCCCTGGAACAGAAATTCATTAGAGGGAGAAACTCTATCCCTTCCCTGACAAAAATGCAGGCCCTCGGATTCTCGCTGGACCTGCTGTAGATGAGCTTTCCATTAGCTCCGCCGAGTCCCTTGATCTCTCCTTTGTAGGAGTACGGTTCCTGGATGAGGGCCACATCCGTGTTCCTCAGAGCCATTAGTAGTCCGGCCGTGGCTGCCCTACTGTGTTGGAGGTTGACCTGAAGGAACCTAAGTCCCATTAACCCTTAATTGTTTCCCCAGTGGGCGGAAGCTAACCCTTCCCATGCCCCAGAATGCCTTGAAGGAGGTTCCTTCAAGGGCTCTGTAAGATGTCGGGTCGATCGAGAAGGCGAGCGTCTGTCCTTTCTCCTCTGCCTTCCTGCTTAGAACCGACCAGTGTTGCGTCCCCAGTTCAGGGTTCTGGATCTTAAGTCTGCTGATCACCGTCTCCTGCGGGACGGTGTCAGGGATCCGTACGAGGACCTTGCGTCTCTTTGGGAGTTCCTTGGGCTCGACGGCTGTCAAGTCCGCCCCCTCCCAAATCTGACCGAGGCCCCCGATCGTTTTCCGCAGCCAGTCCCGCGACTGCGGGCCGGCACAGGTTATCCAGAGGATGCCCCCCGTCAGGCGCGTCCGGTGGAACTGAGGCGGGCTCTCCCCTTCCTGAAGAGAGTCCACTGCAGCTACCACCGCAGCCTGGATCAGGTCCGCCTTCCCCTGGTCTAGCGTGACCTCAGGATGGCGTCTGTCAATCACCGCCATCCCGAGGCCCTCCGCAGCCTCCCTGTAAGAGCCAGTCTGCGCCGGTGTTCCGGCCTTAGTTCCTTTGGGAGGTCTGTCTGTAGTAGGCGTGCTAGAGCCAGAGCGCGGCGTCTTCCGACTCGCACTCTCCTCTTGCGCCTTTACAGGCACCCTGGCCCTTTTGGAACGTCTGTCTGTAGTGGGCGTGCTAGAGTTCGAGCGCGTCCTCTTCTGACCCGCACTCCCCTCTTGCGCCTTTACAGGTTTCTCGACCGTCCAGGTCCCGGCCGCCATTTTTTGCGCCCTCCGGAGCTTCTTTCTTTGCGCCCCGGAAAGACGCTTGGACTGCCGGGGCAGTCCCTCTACTCTAACAGTAGAGTCCTCACTGGTGGAGGGGCCCCCGGAGTCCGCGGAGCTCGCCGCCCTCCGGTGGGACCCAGCCTCCAGCTTGGGTGTCGGGGACAGGTCTCTGGCCGAAGCTACCCCCTGATCCCCCGTATCTACGCCGGTCGTGGGACCTCCAGAGTCCGCTGCCGCACCCTGGCTCGTCTCCGTTTCCGGGATAGACTCAAGGCTCAAGTCTGTAGCCGGAGCCACTCCTCGAGCCTCATTGGTTTTGGTTTTATATGTATTTATAATCTTCATGTTGTTCCCACGAGAATGGGGGAAATACTGTCCACACCATCAGAACCCCCTGTGTGGTGCAAGGCGGGTTACTCTGGAGGGTTGCCTGGTACTCCAGAGGTTCCGTTCACGACACCATCGCCCTGGTGCCATCCATCCATAGGCACGGGTCACGTGACACCGTAGATTGGGGGAGTTTAGTTCGACCTCCTTGTCTAGATCCGTCATGTTTAGTTATTAGCAGGGTCACCTCGTGCAGGATGCGGATTTTTACCGCGCATGACGGTCTTGGGGAAAGCTTCATCGGGAGTTTATGTTGTTATTTCCACTTCCTCAGCTTGCCCCCTGGAGTCCTTTGGCCCGCGACTCCTTAACCCCTAGGAAAGACCTTACTACATACCGAAATTAAACTTTCTAAGTTTATAGAAAATTGAGTTATTCAAGTTTAAAGCATTTAATAAAAATTCACTACCATAACGCACTTGCTGCGCCCCGAACTTTTTTTAATGTTACAGATGATGCGAAGTAGAAAATATGTTGAGTCTTGATTTATCAATACAATTGTAATTTGTTTATATCCCAGTCAAGAAAATCGTCAAGCATTTAACGACGCAAGAAACCGCTATGTCCGTATTCTTTCTGAGGCAAAAAACTCGTTTAATAACCACATCAAAACAAAGTCCTCTTAAGCTCCAACGACGGTAAACCCTTCTGGACTCTTGCTAAATCTATTGGGAATAATTTCTGCAAAAGCACGTTCCCACCTCTTCTCTCAGGTGATGAAATTGTTTCTACGGCCCTGGGCAAGGCTGAACTTTTTGCTTCGTTGTTCGCCGGCAATTCTACTCTCAACCCACCTCCAAATGTTCAACCACCAACAGTCCCCAATATCGCACATAAAATGACGGATATCATTTTCAAAACTAAAAAGGTACGAAAGATGCTCTCTTCTCTTAATACCAGGAAAGCCTCTGGCCTTGACGAGATCCCAGCAATTGTTCTCAAAAAATGCGCACCAGAGCTTGCTTGTCCTGACTCGTCTGTTTCAGTTATCTTATAATAAAGGCATATTCCCTAGTAACTGGAAAACTGCTCGAGTGCAACCCGTCCCCAAGAAAGGATCCAAAGCGCTTCCTAGCAACTATAGGCCTATTTCTCTCCTTTCAGTCGTCTCTAAAGTGATGGAAAAGTATATAAACCACCGAATTTCTAAAATTTCTTGAAAAACACAGTCTAATCCACGACAGGCAGTATGGATTCCGTCAGCGCAGATCGACTGCCGACCTCCTTTCCTTTGTCACCCATTCTTGGAACAAGTCTATGGAACAACACGGTGAATCCCAGATTGTTGCTCTAGACATATCAAAAGCATTCGACCAGGTCTGGCACGCAGCGCTGCTTAATAAACTTCCGGCCTATGGCCTACCACCAAAGCTTTGTACCTGGACAGCAAATTTCCTCTCCAACAAGAGCATATCTGTTGTTGTGGATGGCCATTCCTCTAAACTGTATCCAATTAATGCAGGAGTTCCTCAAGGTTCAGCTGTAGCCCCTACTTTGTTTCTTCTCCACATCAATGACCTCCTCTCTAGCACATCCAACCCAGTTCACAGCTACGCGGACGACAGCACCCTCCATTCAAATATACAATATTCTAAGCCTGTCTCTTTAGCCCAATTAGATGAGGATCGCAGACTCATGGACGGTTCTGTCTTGTACAATTCAACCCCACCAAAACTAAGTCTTGCTTTCTTTCTCACAAGAGATACACCAGCCGTAGACTCATCACAATGAACAACCAAGTTATTCAAAGTAATGAGTCCTTTTCTCTTGCTGGCATTTCTGTGGATCAAAATCTTAATTGGCACCAACATGTCACATCAATTGCAGAAGCGGCTGCTAAGAAATTAGGTTTCCTCTTCCGGGCTCGCAAATACTTTTCACCAGCTAATCTATATACCTCATATACTTCACAAATAAGGCCAAACCTCGAATGCTGCTCCCACATATGGGGTGCTGCTTCTACACTAGCTATCCTGGACTCCATTCAAAAGAGAGCTATATGTCTCATCGGTGACCCTACCCTCACCCAAAGGCTGCCATCCCTTGCCCACCGACATGCTGTTGGTGACCTCTTTCTGTTTTATAGATATCTGCACGGGCACTGCTCAGAGGAGCTTTCCTCCATAGTTCCTCCACCTGCTGCCCCCAACAGATCTACCAGGGGAACAGAGCGAATGCACCCTTTTACTGTCCGGGTCACCAGACATAGATCATCTTGTTATACCCGCTCTTTTGTCCCGAGGACTTCCAAGTTGTGGAATTCCTTGCCGGCACATGTTTTTCCTTCTCCTCCGAACCTCCAAACCTTCAAGTCCACAATTAACAAGCTGCCTCTTTCCTCCTTGTCAACACCCACGGTACGATAGTATTTAGGCTGTAAGCCCTCGTGGTGTGTTATTTAAATTAAAAAAAAATAATTAAAATTGTAATTTGTTTATGCTAGTTTCAATAAACATTGTACTTACAGGTGACAATATTCTAACAGCATTGAGCGTAGCAAAAGACTGCGACATAGTAACCCCAGGCCAAAGTATTATCACTGTCAATTGTGACAATAGCAACCCACCTAATTTGTACTACACCCTTACCAACACGAAAAATAAACTGGCAAACAACCAAGCAAGCTTGCTGTCGAACTCTGCTAGCGTTATCAGCATGGACACCATAGAAAGCCAGCTACCGAGCGTCACTACAACCAACAGCTGTGGAATCATCACAAGAAAACAAATGATGAAGTATGATAAAGAAAACAACATTGACATAGAGAAGGGTTGTGTGGATCTTTCGATGGAAAAGCCGAGATCTCTTTGTAATAATTATAGGTTTGCTATGACTGGGAAAGTTTGGTCGGTTGTTAGAGAACATTATCCTGAGTTGATGCCACGTTTGGTCACCAGAGGGAATATTTATGCCCGCATGGCCCCAGAACAGAAACAACAACTTGTCCAAGAACTTCAACTGTTGGGCTATTCAGTTGGTAAGTTATTATGTGAATTTGAACTATCAGTGCTTCAGTTATATAGTAAGTTTCTAACTAAATGATGCGAGTTAACTTTGTGGTCAACACACTTGACTTTTTAAAAGAATGTATTGAATTAACAAAATACACACAAAATAATTACTGATATAAAATTGAATGATAAAATGACATGTCTAATTGAAGATTCTAGTAGTAGTAATGTAGGAAGGAATGTCCGTTGTCTGGATACTTCCCTTTATAGTCTCTGGTGAGGTGTGAGTCTGCAAGTCCACACGAGTTGGCTGTTTTGAAGATGATCTCTGCAGGTGGCTGTTTGCTGAGTTGGTCCCAGTTGTTTACCCATCCATAAATAGTGTATTCTTCTCTATTGTTCTATTGAACTTCTATTACGTTTCCCATTAGTCACTGGCCTTGGGTGTTGTCTCAGGATTTGTTCTTATTTATTTGCAATGTATGACGTGGCTATTGTTAGCTCGTGAGAAATTTATTTAAAAAAAAGCACGCGGAATACCAACCAAAGGTGTGCTATTTTTGCAAGACAATGCCTCCGTTACTAGGACATACCGAGTTGTGATTTCCGCCTTATAATTGTGATATAATCTAATTAAATTGGGGAGTAAATATTAAAAATTATTACAAGAAACACATCGTATCCAATTTTTATGGGTGTTATTTTGTTAGTCTTGGAATTGCCAAACATTTTTCCCATTTAACCTAATCTGTATATTCTGTAATTTCGGAGATACACATACTGGCCCTCCATATCTTCGACAGGCTGTATACGAGTGTACATGATATCGACAGTATTCCACCGCTTATAATAAATTGAGTTGTGATTCTTCAGATTCAGATAATTTCAGTGATTTAAACGCACCTCATCAGGCAGAGCAGAAATAAAACTGGATTCAAACAGTAAAGAAATCACTTTAAGAGTTTTCTTCTTTTTTTCTTTACTGTCAGTCTATTACCGCGACTATGGCCAATCACCAAAGCCAGGAAGCAGTTTCACCTCACTATCCTGAAAATTTTGTCGAACCCCAGTCTTTTTGTAAGGAGGGTAGGGTTCTTTAACATGCCCAACATCGCATGGACACATGACTTTAATAACTGTTTGACTCCAAATCTGTCTTTACCTATTTCTAAAACGATGTGTTCTTACAATCCTTATTTTAAATATTGTATAATAGATAATTATATAAACAAACTTTAAGCAAGAAAGTCCAGTATCATTTTGAAGTTGGGGTTAGAAGTGGGAAGTGTCATCTGCAAAGGCTAGTAACTGTAGTGAGAAAGTTAAAGGAACATTCACATTGCTATGGCCTTCAAGATTAACTTTTATAGTGAATAGTTTGGCAGATTTCTCGAGATTAATATAAAGATCTTGCCAAACAACTTCATAATAGTTACGTAGACAAGATAGAATCTAATATTGTCCACGTTCCATCTTCTTTTGATTCTGTAAACCATTCTCTGTTAATTCAGAAATTATATGTATATGGCATTAGAGATCTACTGCTGGCATGGCTCCATTCGTATCTTGAAAGCAGAACCATCAGACTTAGTGGACGTTATTCTGATCTTATATCAAATAAATTCTGCTCCTAATGTAAATATTAACATACTTCGTGTTCAGAATCTGGATAGTTCAGATATCCAGTTAGGAATTAAGAAACTTAAACCCAAAGTATGTCAAGGCCCTGATAATATCGCAAGCTTCTTAATCAAAGACTGTTTAAATGCCTTTGTGGGACACCTTTGTTTTATATTTAACTTATCCTTAAAAACCTAAACATTTCGTCAGTCATAAGAAAGGTAATTACACTATTATTGAAAATTACAGGCAGGTCTTATTATAATGTCGGATTTCACTAAGTTTTTGAATATTCTTTTGAAAGGTATTTATCACCACATGTATATCCATTTATCTCTCCCAGTCTGCACGGGTTTTTAAGAAATCGTTCCGCAGTTAGTAAGTAACCTCTGTATGTATGTAATTTCCTTGACAAGAACATCCAGGCTGATGCATATTTCGACATTAGCAAGACATTTGATTCCGCCTGCGCCACTTTTGAATAAACTGAGTAACTTTGGCCTCTCTGATTCTTTGTTGGCTTTCATTGAATTTCACCTTTCTGGGAGGATGCACTAGGTCTCCTATGACGGGTCTCATTCTTATGGATTTGATATATTCTGGGGTACCTCAATCCTGGGCCCTGTCATTTTTAATATATTCATCAATGATCTTGACAGCATAATCTCTGTTCCAAAACTATTTAGATTAGAATATGCTAGTCTATGCTGGTCTCCTTTCTCCTCTGTTTATAAAACTCTGAAGTCAGTACAATGTAAATTCAGAAATGGTTTTTTCCTACAGTTCATTATTAGATAGATTTTTAAATGAATAAACAAAATTTTAGATAGATCACTTGTGTAAATATAATAATTGATAATACCCATTTTGTTTCAGCCATGTGTGGAGATGGAGCAAATGACTGCGGAGCTTTAAAAGCAGCCCACACCGGAATATCCCTTTCAGAAGCAGAATCTTCGGTAGCTTCACCATTCACATCGAAAAATCCCAACATCACATGTGTCATAAACGTCATCAAAGAAGGCAGAGCTGCGCTAGTGACGAGTTTCGGCATTTTCAAGTATATGGCGGCATACAGTTTGTGCCAGTTCGTATCGGTACTTATTTTGTATTCTATGGACTCTAACCTGACTGACTTCGAATTTCTGTACATAGACCTCTTTATAATTTCCATCTTTGCTTTCTTTTTCGGTCGCAGTGGGGCGTATTCGGGAAAATTAGTTAAACAGACGCCTTTGACGAGTCTTATGAATGCCACGCCAATTCTTTCGCTGCTTTGCCAAGTCGTTTTGATCATAGCATTCCAAGTTATAGCATTCTATCATTTGAAATCCGAACCGTGGTATGAACCGTTTGATCACGCAAAAACGGCCAATAAAGACGATAACGCATGCATCGAAAATTATACTGTGTTCACCGTTTCCAGCTTTCAATACATTATTCTCGCAGTTGTCTTTTCCAAGGGCAAACCGTATCGTTCCAGCATCTTTCAGAACTACGGTTTTATCATTTCAACTTTCGGTTTAACAGCTTTTTCTGTATACCTGGCAATATACCCTTCGGAATCATTACAAGCGTTCTTTCAATTAACAGTACCGGATGATATGGATTTTAGATTATATTTAGTCGCATATGGTTTAATTAATTTTGTGTTAAGTTTGATAGTGGAGAATTTTATAATCGAATTTGTGATATTCAAAAAACTGAGGTATAAGTTCCATAATATACAAAAATCCAAACATAAGTACTTAAAGATCGAAAACGAACTCGATCGTGATACCAAATGGCCAGTACTGACTTCAGATTTTAAATCGGCGGCTAGTCCGCAAAACCCCGAACCCGTTTGTCCTACAGAATTCATTGTGGAAAAAGAATGTTTCGGTAAAGACCATGTACTTAACCCTTTGTATGAAACATCATCTTGTGTTCAAAGAAGTTTTTCTTTAGATTTAGGCGACCTAGAAAGGTCTGATATACCAAAACAAAACGGAGAGATGATCGGGCAAAGTAACCCGAACGTCAGACAACAGTTTTCACCATCGCATAAGTTTTCTATGGGAAAAAACTTTGAAAACATACTAGAAGACTCCACAGATACGATGCAGAAAACTCTAATCGAAAACGGTGCAAGCGATAATGGTGAAATGAGTGCAAGTTTGTATTCAAAAGGTAATTTCGAGTTTACTGTGAATCACATCGAGAATGGTTTTGTTTCGAGTCAAAGCACCAACGAGGATATACCTTTCTCGAGTTTACCGCTCGATGATGATCTAACTTCGGCTTCAGATACTTTTCAAAGCGTTCC
Organism: Tillus elongatus; assembly: GCA_964006375.1. Taxonomy (NCBI): domain Eukaryota; kingdom Metazoa; phylum Arthropoda; class Insecta; order Coleoptera; family Cleridae; genus Tillus; species Tillus elongatus. The sequence goes on along the minus strand of OZ023270.1, from coordinate 106,917,446 downwards.
TAGTCAGAATACGAATTATGATGTTGCCAATTCCCATTTTAATATTGATGAACTTCCATACGATGATTCAAAATCGCATGGATTTGCAAGGTCGGATGGTAAAATGCCTTGTAATTCATTCCCGAATACACCCCATAAGACCTACCAAGATCCAGAGATAGTTAATAATTTGAGCAGTTTTAATTCTCTGGGTCGCAAAATTAAAGGTAAGAACGAAAACGTTTTGAAGGCACTTGAAATGGACAATTTTATAAACAGGTGAAATGAGGTGTCTATTTTTATTTTATTTATATTTAGGTGACATTTTATTTAATATTCTGTTCAGTATGTAAGCTGTGATTTAAAATGAGAAATTAAAATTAGGTCTACTTTTTCTTCCATATCGGTATTACTTTTTTTTATTTTCTTATTAGGCAATTATTTATTGTAAATTTATGTAATGAATTTAAACAAGAAATGTAAAAGTAGCATTTATTGTGTCGCTAGTAGGTAAGCTATGCCGATTCTGGACCACAAAAAAATGCACAATTTTTAAAACCACGCCTCTAGCCACGCCCATTTACCTGAAATTGACCAATCGGAGGCCGTTTTTCACCGCAAATACGCCCATTTTGTACACATTTAGCCAATCGGAGCGTTTCACTCCTACATCGATCCCACCCATGGGGGGTTCTGGACCAAAAAAGCTAAGGCCTGATTTTGCTCAAACACATTTGGAGATGTCTGTCTGTCTGCCTGTTATTGACCTCACTCCCATTTGTCGTCTCTAAAGATTGGTGTGACGTAACTTTAAATCATGGAGTCTTCAACCAATGTAATTATAACTTCTTATTAGTTTATTAATTAATCTCCGATAGCTCGGATAGTTTTTTGTCTAAAATATTTCCTTAGAATTTTTGGGTCAGAACCCCACCTCCAAATGTGTTTGGGCAAAATCAACCCTTAGCTTTTTTGGTCCAGAACCTCCCATGGGTGGGGATCGATGTAGTAGTGAAGCGCTCTGATTGGCTAAATGTGTACAAAATGGGTGTATTTGCGGTGAAAAGCGGCCTCTGATTGTGGATTTTTGAAATGTTTTTTTGTGATCCAGGATCGGCATAGCTTATCTACTGTCGCTTAAGATGTATTATAGATTTAGTAGGCTGACTGACAGTTGCAGGTTTGCCAATTGTCAATAAAAATGTTAATTGTAACTAGTGAATCCGATGGTCTGATTTAAACATTGATACTTTATAGCAAATAAATAGTTGTTTTTCCAAATTATGTAGGTGGGTAAAAAACATTATGTCTATGCTTTAAAATTATATATCCTTTAAAAAAACACACACAAAGAAACTTCGATTCCTTGAACCTCAGCTCTTCATGGGTACAAGACTCATAAAAAAATTCTCGTAAATTGTTTAGATCTTCTTGGAGAAGCTTTCCATGTAGATCTATTTCTCTGTCTACTATTCTGTTATTTAATAAATGGCGTCTTTTTAATTTGATTGTTCTTCCGACATATTTCTTGCTACCTCAGGTGTTTCCCAAGGTTCTGTCCTGGGGCCACTTCTTTTTAATATATTTTCAATATTATAAAGATTCTTCAACTTTTTGATGCTAATAATCTCAAAATCTTTCTGAATCAGTTTCTCATAATATTCACCCATACCTTGGATCTCGGGAATTCTTTGAATATTATCAAATGTAAGTGATAGGTGTTTATTTAGTACATGTTATAGGTGTCGTGGATTTCGGAGTGAATAATTTTTCTCTTAAGATTCGTACCACCCATTTATTTCATGTTCCAAATATAAGAGCATTTTTGTTAATTATGAACTCATTTTTGTCACACATTCAAAAGTAACATTTATGTAACTCTCTTTTGTTATCTGTACTATTGTTTGTATTGTGTACATACTTTCTTATGTATGCAATTGGCAATTTGGTACTGTTGCCTTAGATATAACTAGCTCTGGCAACGCCGCTTCCAACTAACGTAAAGTTAGTGAAACAAATATAACAGCATTTTTGTGAGTTATTAACTCATTTTTGACTCACATTCAAAAGTAACATTTATGTAATTCTCTTTTTTGTTGTCTGTACTATTGTTTGTAATGTGTACATACTTTCTTATGTAAGCAATTGGCAATTTTGCCTTAGATACAACTAGCTCTGGAAACGCCGCTTCCGAATAACGTAAAGTTAGTGAATCAAAATAAAATGCTGAATGGATCGGGAGGGATTCGAACGCGGATCGCTCACATGGCGGGCGACCATTCTACCACTGAACTGCTGATGTTAGATACTAATTTATTTGTTTACGTGGGACCTAAACAGGAGGCATATAATACGAATAAAATGAAGCTTTAATTTTGGACTTTAATATACAATTTTCTGCTGAAAATATCCAAATAAAAAATAGCCTAACGGATGTAGAATTTCCTAGAGAATCTAGTTCGATCTGTCTCCGTCGTTCACAACTACTCGACATACTTTTAGTGACAAGTTTCTGTTACAGAATGTCTTGTGTTAATCCACATTTCATCTAAATAAAATGCATGTCTGCCTTCACATCTTATTGTCGAATTTTCTGAACGTAACTTCTCTTCTAACCAAACCAAAACTCTGTACCTGGACAGCAAATTTCCTCTCCAACCAGAGCATTCCTGTTGTTGTGGATGGCCATTCCTCTAAACTGTATCTAATTAATGCAGGAGTTCCTCAAGGTTAAGCTTTAGCCCATACTTTGTTTTTTCTCCATATCAATGACCTCCTCTATAGCACATCCAACCCAACTCACAGTTACGCAGATGACAGCACCCTCCACTCAAATATACAATATTCTAAGCCTCCAAAAAATATTAGATTTGGGAAGTAGAAATCTTGTACAATTCAACCCCACCAAATCTCAGTCTTGCTTTCTATCTCATAAGAAATACACCAGCCCTACACCCATCACAATGAACAACCAAGTTAGGCAAAGTAATGAGTTCTTTTCACTTGTTGGTATTTCTGTGGATCAAAATCTCAATTGGCACCAACATGTCACATCACCACACATTGCCCACCAACGTGCCGTTGGTAACCTCTCTCTCTCTTTTATAGATATCTGCACGGGCACTGCTCACAGGAGCTTTCTTCCATAGTTCCACCACCTACTGCCCCCAACAGATCTACCAGGGGAACAGAGCGAATGCACTATTTTACTGTCCAGGTCACCAGACATAGAACATCTTGTTATGTCTGCTCTTTTGTCCCAAGGACTTCCAAGTTGTGGAATTCCTTGCCAGCACATGTTTTTCCTTCTCCGAACCTCCAACCTTCAAGTCCAGAATTAACAAGTTGCCTCTTTCTTCCTTGTTGACACCCACGGTACGATAGTATTTAAGCTGTAAGCCCTCGTGGTGTGTTGTTGAAATATTTTAAAAAATAAATTGCAGAAGCGGCTGCTAAGAAATTAGGTTTCCTCTTCCGGGCTTGCAATTACTTTTCACCAGCTAATCTCTATACCGTATATACTTCACAAATAAGGCCAAACCTCGAATACTGCTCCCACATCTGGGGTGCCGCTGCCGCTTCTACACTCGCTATCCTGGACTCCATTCAGGAGAGAGCTATATGTCTCATAGGTGACCCTACCCTACCCAAAGGCTGCCATCCCTTGCCCACCGACGTGCCGTTGGTGACCTCTCTCTCTTTTATAGATATCTGCACGGGCACTGCTCAGAGGCTCTTTCTTCCATAGTTCCTCCACCTGCTGCCCCCAACAGATCTACCAAGGGGACAGAGCGAATGCACCCTTTTAATGTCCAGGTCACCAGACATAGAACATCTTGTTATGCCCGCTCTTTTGTCCCTAGGACTTCCCAGTTGTGGAATTCCTTGCCGGCACATGTTTTTCCTTCTCCTCCGAACTTCCAAACCTTCAAGTTCAGAATTAACAAGTTGCCTCTTTCCTCCTTGTCGACACCCATGGTACTATAGTATTTAGGCAGTAAGCCCTCGTGGTGTGTTGTTGATATAGTAGAAGAAGAAAATCTTTGCTTTATTGATTCTCTCCCACGAAAAGTTGAATTCACAAAAAGCTTTCCATAATGTCCTGTGACTCATTTGGAGTAGGTTATCGTCTTGATTCACTGCTACTAGAATTTTCTGACTTGTTGGCACATCTTTTCGTAAGTAAAATGAGTGAACCTTGGTCCGAATCGATTGTTTTATTATCTAGCTCAACGGGGGCGTTGACCAGAAGATGGTAGTGGATTATGGACTTGTCCCAGTTTGCATATGGTAATTTTTGATATTCTGGTCATCTTGGAACAATCCTACAGCATCATTGACACTTGTTGAAAATTGTTGGTTGTTAAAGAGCGGCATAGATGTTATGTACTGTGATTTTTTTCATTTGCGGTCCATGCACTTATTTTCAAATGCTTTGTTGGTGAAAAATCTTCCATGTCAAATAGTAGAATCTGCCGTTTACAATCACCAGGTCTTACAAAATCAGTTTTAACGAGCAAATTCCATCCAAAACTATAATTATTGATAAGTTTTCATATTTTATTTTAGAATCAGTCAAGTAAACAAGAAATGTGGGATATACTTAAATTACGTTCAAAGTGTTGTCTCCTTTGAAACAAAAAAAATGTGGTATTTTGTAATATTTTTACAAGATTTCTCATTCCAAATGCCTTTAAAATATTCTGTGCACTATTCAAATCTGTGTACTTTTAAAAATATTCTTTCTATTTTAATAGTGTCTTAAATTTAATTCGTTAGAGGAAGTATAGGTAAATTTTAGATGTAGATTCTAGAGTATGTAACTTCCATTTCTCTTTGTATAAATATAAGCCTAAATGGTTGTTTATTAAAAAAATGTTAGCAGTATGATAATTCTAATAGCTGAGTTAAATTAGAAATAAGATACATCTGCAGAAAAACCTATGAAGACTAGATTTTTGTATGCAGTTAAGATATTGAGGATTTTATACTTTCACAACCAGCTTCCCATTGGAAACTTGAATGGCTTACGAGATGTTATGCCGTTTTTGATAGCAACACAGCATCCCAGCGAAGATATTGACCGCTATAATTGAACAATGTTTCAAAAATTCTAATCAACACCAACCTTTCCCTTTTTTTTGTGGAAAAAAGGGGGGTGTAAAGGAATCCTTTTTGTGCTAATATTTTACAGATGCAGTCTTCTGCGGATTTTTTTCACAGATGATTTACTAATTTGAATGGACTATAAAGAACGTTTATTGTTAGTAACTTATAAGGCGATAGTGCTTATTAGGATGTTTCCAAATGTTTTTATAATGATTATAACGTGAAAACTAAACCTGTCTTCCAGTATTTTATATTTATTTTGTTTGTTAAGGTAATAAAATTGAATATTTTTGGTAGAGGTGTACGAACCCATGTATTGTTCGAACCGAACTATGAACGAACGCAAGCAAATATGTTGCCTCGAACTTCGAACCTCGGAAGTCTCAAGTTCACAGTCGAACTTGACATGACCACATACTACCTGGTTCTGCACCAAGATGGCGACTCTGTCGTACATTTCACAGTGTGACTTTGTCATGTCTCATTGTGTCGCACCAACTGTCTATAGTATGCATGAGTGAAATCTCCTAAACTTACGCTATCGACTCAATGAGACCCATAACGAGTTGAGAGTGCCGCAACTTCGCTATCGTTAAAAGCATTCAATGCCTGTAAAGTTAAATTTAGAAGTATTTTTGACGAGCGTAGTTGGAGCTATTTTGGAGAATTACATACCTCGAACTTCAAACTACTCTAACATCGCCTAGTGCGAACAATTTTTCGAACCGAAGGTTCGGTTCGAGTTTGGGTTCGGTTCGAAATTTCGAAGCTTCGCACACCTCTAATTTTTAGCATTATGTACCATAATTTTATTATTTATTACATTTTAACTGTGTTACCTTTTTGCCTTTTCTGATTTAAATCCAAAGGAACATTGTGATTGGTTTATTGATGTTTTGTGATTTTCGCCAAATTTAATAAAGTTTGTTGTGTAACCAAAAAAAAATTTTCAGGTGTTTACAACCTATATCTACCAACATGTTTTTTTTTTTTAAGATAAAAAGAGCAGTATCTAGCCCACCTTTGATAGGCGTATGTGATAAATTTCTCGACCAACAGAATGCATATCCCTTAAGACATGTTATTTTAGCAATAATAATGTTAATAATAACGAAATGACAAAGAAATCTTTTTGCTGTTTACGTGTATTACATGAAAGCGTTTGATTCAGTTCCACACGAATGGCTTATAAATGTGCTGAAGATCTATAAGATCGACACCTACATCCTGAGGTTCCTAGAACACTGGAGAACAAAAATTCAACCAGAGGTACAAACGGGTGAAAGCATCGTAACTGGTATGTTAGTCAATCAGAATAGGTATATTTCTCGCTGAGTCCAGGTTCTGCCTCGCATTGAATCCTCTATCAAACCATCTGAACTCCACCAGATGTGGCTTCGGTATAAAAAGCAATAGCACAGAGTAAATGAAGCTTTGGGTGATCTTAAGCTCATGGTCTCCACAAAGAAGAACAATTGTTTACAATCGTGGAAGAATCTTTTAGAGAAATTGATGGCACCTTATGTGTAGTTAAAGGGAAGATACAACCAGGCATATATGAAATGCAGAATGGTCACTAAATTGCCTCGATGGATGCGGCAGTGTTATAAAGACCTGGGAAAACAGCAGGTGACGAAAATAACCGAACTGACAAATGAGTTTATGAAGCGAGTAAAACGGGTGTTGTGAGCACATCTCCACAGCAGAAACCCGACGAAAGCACTTATTATATAGGCATGTTTTGGATTCAGTTATTCATTGGGATTGTGAGCTGGAGTAAAATGGACATTGAAGATCTACAACGGAACGTGTGAACACTCATAACACAATCTAAAAAGCATCATCCCTGTAGTGCCCCTACCTAGACAGCAAGGTGGAAGAGGATTGTTGGATATAATGATAATAAACTTATTTGCCTTTCTCTACATAACCACGTAAATCTGGCACGTCATATACAATATTGCAAAACAAAAAACCTAAATTACATAATATACGATATGGAATAATAGATATATACACCCATAAGTATTAACAAATGCAGTCATTAAACTAAATATAGAACCTCAGTGGTTCAGGGGTAAGAACATGTGCCTCTGAACCGAAGGGTACTAGGTTCGAGCCCAAGGTACTTTCACTTTTTCAGTACATACTGTATAATTAACATCAACCGAGGTTCTGGCATTGTATTTGAGCCAGTTGAATGTCTGCACGTTCCGCCCTTCGGAGGGGGCGTCGGTCCGTGTCCATGCGATGTTGGGCACGTTAAACATCCCTACCTTCCTTACAGAAAGGCAGGGGTTCGGCAAAATTTCCAGGAGAGTGAGGTGAAACTGTTCCCTGGCGTCGGTGATTGGCCATAGTCGCGAAAATAGGCTGACGTTAAAGAAACAAAACACACATTATACTAAATAAGATTTTACAAAATTTAAAAGCAGATTAGGGGACTACTACTACTCACAAACATGTAATCAAAGCGAATCCATAATCAAGCTTCTCCCCAATAGAATAAAACGGTTTACCAGTGAAAACGATTTGACCCCTTTTTTTAAATGACTCGAAGACGGCTATATACTTAATGGCATGGGAAAGGTTATTGTATGTTTTAATAGCCATATAGTGGCAGCTATTTTCAGATGCTGTGGAATGGTGGAGACATATCGTTAACTTATTTATAGGACATAGTATTCATCTTCAGTTCAGAGAATGACGCATTAGTTATAAATCTTTGAAGATTTTTCCTTACATACAGAATTGGTCTATACTGGCAAAGAGAATAGACCATCATTATTTTGAATTCCATGAAAATGGAAGAACAATGCCCCCAATGTACAGGTTAGATATTTTGACAGACAAGATTCACTGATAACAATTTCAAAATGACGTGTTTAAATTTACAAAAACTGAGATAATTTCAGAGATTAAAACAGGAAATTCATAATTATTCTAATAGCAGCTCCCTGGCATTATTCAAAACTAAAACTTGATTTAGTGTCTTTGAAAGTTCAGATTATAAAAATTCAGTTGCCAAATGAGTCCGTTAGACAAACTTTGCTAGTTCAGAGAAAAATTTTGACACTGAATCTTCTGCTTTGAATTACCTGGTTACTCTTTGGGGACGATCTCCAAACTGAATCAAATACTAGTAGCTGACACAAGTCTCAGTGACTCCAACAAGAGAAAAGAAGTTAGGAGAAACAGTGATGGTTACTAAGCCGGTGGATTTATTGTCTCATGTGTATAAAACCCTTCGACACCTTGGCCGACATTCTGAATTCGCTTGTTGGAAACTTCGCAAATCGCAACTTAAACGTAAATTAAAGCAGCAAGGCAACAGGTTGAAACAAAGAACCACAACTTAAGTTCCGTTTTTTAAACTCGAAAATTATTAATACACTTTAAACAATCGCGTAGTATTGTTACAAGGTAGTATAGGTAACAGAAAGACTTAAAAACCCCGTTTATAAGACAATTCGAGAGCCACCTCAAGTAAACGATGTTCAGGCCCAGGCGTCAGCGTTAGACTCCTAGAGGCAGAGAGTGTTCGGCTGCACCTGACCCCAGCATGCAATTTTCAGTGTTATGAGCGTTAGTCGTTATTTGCAAGCTCTTTCTCGCCTTCATTCTTCGAATGGGATAGAACGAGAGCCCCAATCCTTGGTGAAGTCACCAACGTCTTCTATACACACCTCCACAATAATGGACTCGTCCGTTCATTTACTAACCGATTTTCTGGACTTCAACATAATTACGTCAGCTTTTTACCTAGAATTTCAGGACAATAGAGATGTTTATTTTCCCCAACAAAATGCAACGTTTTTCAATATTTAGATCTTGATGTATATTATAGGGAGCTCAGTATGCTTCTTACGATACAGAATATTTTAGCGAATTTTCATCAACATTATTTTGAAACCAAAACGTGAAATATTCAATATAAATATGGTTTCTGGTATTGTTTATTATGCTTGGGGGTCTTCTAGGTGTTTTTAAACCGGTAATGATTCCACGTGAAAACTGAACCCTCTCAAAGTCACCAACTGCTGGCTAGTAAATTTTTCTAAAGAATATAAATGTTTTGTTTCACATTTGTATGTTAGTCTAATGGTAAAAACTAAAATTTTTATTGCGTATTTCGAAAGTTCCTATGAATATGCTGGAAAAATAAATTGTATCTCAAAAAATAAAAAAGTAATTTTGATGAAATTTGATAGCTATGTTGCATCGGTAAACACCTGGCGGTGCTATCGGGGCGGCAAGGCCGCGGACGAGCCCTGAGGGAACAAAAAAAAAACACCTTACTATATACCAAAATTCAACTTTCTACGATTATAGCAAATTGAGTTATTCAAATTTGAAGCATTTATTAAAAATTCACTACCATAAAACTATCATCGCAATGTTATTGTCTTTTCAGTGAAAATTTTGAAAGTTTAGAAAGCTACATTTTTGTCTTTATAGACCGATATCTGAAAAAATTTAACGAATCATTTCATTCTTCTCTGTATTTTACTATCGGCGAAAAAAACGTTACATTTTTTAAGTCAGGAAAATTTTCTTATTTAAGTATTGTGTATGGTAGATATAGGTAACTAGTAACGGTGTGCGAAGCCCCAAAATTTCTAACTGAACCTGAACAAAAGCTACTGTTTGAAAAATTGTAGATGCGATGTTAAAATAATTCGAAATTCATTGCTCAAAAATGTTGAGTACACTTGGAGAACCCATATCACCACAGCACATTAAAAAAAAACTTGACAATCGTTTCACTAACTAAGTTAGCGTCATCAGAGCATGAGGACATAATTATTCATCCCCTGGTGACGCTGACTTGGTTAGTGAAACGATCGTCAGTTTTTTTTTAAATGTGTAGTGGTGATTTCGGGTCTCCAAGTTTACTTATCAGTGCCCATCACTGGTTCCAATCTTCACTTAGTCAAAAATAGCTTGAAAGTAAACTCACAGGCATTGTTGCCGAAGGTAGGTAAATTGTAACTCTCTACCGGCGCTTTGAACTTGGTATGGACTCCAGTAAGACGGTACCATAATTTTAGTGTGTATTTTTGACAGTTATATATGGAGAGCCAGAGGTGAAAAAATTCTCTGAATTTACAAAAGCTGATTTTTTGATAGTTAATTAGGTACGCTGTGCACGTACAGATATTCTGGTCAGTCAAGAGTATCTTAGGACAGGTGCCACAGGTGCGCCAACAAAGATATCGTTTTTACCGGGGTAATAAAATGAATTTACTAAAGCTGATAATTGTTATACAGATTCTATATTGTATAACAATAAAAGTTATGTCAGTCAGTCAGCTGCATACGGGTACAGAGCTGGTCAGTCAGTTCGAATGTGTGTATGAAAAATAAATAATGTGCAATTTATTTACAAAGCTTGGATTTTTTTTGTGGGTATATATTGATCTGTTAAACATTTAAAAAAAAGTCAGTCAACTGTTTTGTAGAACAACGCCCGCCAGTCAGAGAAAAAACATATAAAAATTTCGTGCGCGCCGGCGGCGTTACAGGCGGCATGCTCGCTCTTCTCCTCCCATTATTATTATTTAAAATATTAGAAAACTATGTAAAATTATAATTTGTAATTATAAGTTATTAATTGGTATTTTTATTGATTATATATATATATATATATATATATATATATATATATATATATATATATATATATATATATATATATATATATATATATATATATATATATATATATATAAATATATATAACAGACAATTTATTTATTTAATAAAGTGTAACGGGATAACATTACGAAAAAAAAATATTAAAAAACTAACTATTAAAACAACTTATAGTTGATGATTATTCTATACAAAGAATATATGTATATATTAAAAAATATTTTTCTAATATATACATATATTCTTTGTATAGAATAATCATCAGCTGTACGTTTGTTTTAATAGTTAATTTTTTAATGTTTTCTTTTTTTCGTAATGTTATCCTGTTACACTTTATTAAATAAATAAATCGTCTGTTAATATTATATATATATATATATATATATATATATATATATATATATATATATATATATATATATATATATATATATATATATATATATATATATAATCAATAAAAATACCAATTAATAACTTATAATTACAAATTATAATTTCACATAGTTTCCTGATATTTTAAATAAAAATTTAAATATTTTAAATAAAAATAATTTTCACTGACTGACTGACGGGCGTTGTTCTACAAAACAGTTGACTGACTATTTTTTAAATGTTTAACAGATCAATATATACCCACAACAAAATTTCCAAGCTTTGTAAATAAATTGCACATTATTTATTTTTCATACACACATTCAAACTGACTGACATAACTTTTATTGTTATACAATATAGAATCTGTATAACAATTATCAGCTTTTGTAAATTCATTTTATTACCCCGGTAAAAACGACATCTTTGCTGACGCACCTGTTCTAAGATTCGCTTGACTGACCAGAATATCTGTACGTGCACAGCGTACCTAATTAACTATCAAAAAATCAGCTTTTGTAAATTCAGAGAATTTTTTCACCTCTGGTTCTTAGACTATTAGTGGGATATATTTGGACGTGGTACAGCCATGTAATAAACACAGATTTTTATATATATATATATATATATATATATATATATATATATATATATATATATATATATATATATATATATATATATATATATATATATATATACTAACGCCTCTTTTATTACAACATTATGACATAAACAATCATTTTAAACGAATAGTCAAACACAAGCTTATAGATAAAAAAAACACATTTTTTCAAATCCAAGACATTTTCGTTTTAGATTTAATCATGTTTGCACTCTGGCCTCCTTTAATTTTTGTTTTCCACTCATTTTATTCAATAATGTGGGATTTTTTTATATGTAATCTCCGAAAGACTGTAATTTTTGGTCAATAAAGTTTATTATTGTATGATGACAATTTTCCGAAGCGTTTGATAACAGAGTTTATGATGGTAATTCGATACTGCAATTTTCGAAAGCGTTTGGCAACAGAATTTATGACGGTAATTGAAGATGGCATTCTGACAACATTGGGTTATACATAGGTCGTTTCGAAATGGCCCGAAGAAGTCAAATATTCACAATCGAGAGTCAATTAAATTTTTCAGTGGTAATTATATACCTATCACACACTTATTTTAACCACACCTAATCCAAGTGAGCACTAAACCTGCCTCGCTAACATTAAACAAGCAAAAATCTTTATAATTGAGCTTATACCCTATTCTAAATATCGGTTTGTATTTTTGTTTCAACGTTGACCCATCTTTCCAAGCACTGGAAAGAATTTCTTTGTGTAAAAAGAACAGCAATTTTTTTTATACCAAATATTATATGATACAACATATCTAGATTTTGTATTTAAAAACACGATATATGGACATTTGATTATCGTTGAGTTCAAAGTACGATTTAAATATTTAAAAAGGTTTAAAGTTAATTAACTATCGACCTGCTTCAGTATGTGTTAGTGTTTACCCTTTTTAAACCTTTTTGCGAGGTTCAAAATTTAAGCCAACAGATTTGTTTGGGTTCGTTCGTAGTTGGGTTCGCACACCTCGAAGTACTTAACCAAAAAAATAGTAGTGAGAATGGTTACATGCTGAAAATGTAAACCTGATCCAAGAAACTTATAAAAATATATGATAAAGATAAGGGAAATCCCCTTTATTAGTTCCTGTTATTAAATTGTATGTTTAGTATTATCAAGGTAAATAACTTTTAAAAACACTGTGGTAGGAACAATATCAGTTGTAATAAAATGAATGTAAGTAGTTTCAAAATTGTCAATTTATAGATGTGTAAATTGTGAAATTAATAAACTTATGTTTTGTTAATTGTGGTGTTTTCTTTTGTAAAACAATATGGGAGTAGGAGCCGGCGCATATGGGGGCAACACCGATGCTAGACTATCAACTAGCCTCGGCAAGTACACAACCATACACCAGGCAGAAGTGTATGCCATCGAGATGTGTGCAAGGGAAATTATAGAAAACCAGTGCACACACAAATCAATAAAGATATATACAGATAGCCAAGCTGCAATAAATGCTCTTGGTTCCTACCGGTGTAATTCAAAATCGGTATGGAATTGTAAATCTGCTCTCAATGAAATGGGCAGCTGTAATGAGGTGTTGCTGGTCTGGATACCGGGTCACTACCATGATGGCAATGTTGCGGCCGACGCGCTTGCCAGAAGTGGTGCCAAGAGGAACTTTATCGGACCAGAACCGGTCCTGGGGATAACAGCAAGCACAGCAAAACACACCTTAAAGACCTGGACAGAAAGAATGACAATCCAGCAATGGCAAAATCTGCCAGGATTAGGTTAGTCTGAGGCCTTCATAAATGGCCTGTCTGAGTCAAGGGCTCAAAAACTTCTAGAGCTAAACAGACAACAACTGAGTACTCTAGTCGGCCTGTATACAGGACACTGCCGCTTGCGTCACCACATGCACCGAATTGGAATCGGTCAGGAAACTGAGTGCCGGCTGTGTATGGAGAGTGACGAGACAGCAGAGCACTTACTGTGTTCCTGTCCGGCGAAAAACAGGACTAGATACCTGCTCTTTGGCAAAGACAAAGCTTGCTCCGGAAGATCTGGATCAACTTTTGCCCACAAAGATTATCGACCTCTGCAGGAGGCTGGCTTTGTTCCGTGAAATATAGACCATTAGGCGTGAGCCACAATAGACTTTATGGTCGCGGTGGAGGGACCGGTATGGCCTACTCACATTCAAACCTAACCTAAGTACTTAGCCAAAAAAATAGTAGTGAGAATGGTTACATGCTGAAAATGTAAACCTGATCCAAAAAATATATGATAAAGATAAGGGAAATCCCCCTTATTAATTCCTGTTATTAAATTGTATGTTTAGTATTATCAAGGTAAATAACTTTTAAAAACACTGTGGTAGGAACAATATCAGTTGCAATAAAATGAATGTAAGTAGTTTGAAAATTGTCAATTTATAGATGTGTAAATTGTGAAATTAATAAACTTATGTTTTCTTAATTGTGGTGTTTTCTTTTGTAAAACCTATCATTAAAAATGTATGAATTTCAGTTAAACTTGAACTGAAACATTTTAAAATGCAATCACAATCTAAAATCCTTCACCTTCTGTTGAATGCATGAAGTACATATTATACAGGGTGGCACATTGAAAACGAAACAGACCGATTTGCATCCAGAGAAATTTTTTTTAAGATACACTGTAATACGTCAATTTTAATATTGAGGGGGACATGTTTTGACATAGAACTCAACTTTGTCACATCAACCCCTTAAGGGTGGTGATAACAACCCTTATATTTTAAATAGGGAACATGGGTCGAGTGTTACATCATTTGAAAGCTCTTTCTTTTCTGAATTCAGCACACTAATTTTTTTGGAAGTTTTATCAACTCGTTTAAAAATTATTCACAGTTGGAGTTGCAAGAACGTATTTCATTCACTGTGATAAGAAATGCACTAAATAGTCAATTTTTCGTTAAAAAGAAACTAAAAAACAAAACCAAACATTAAAAAATGTTTATTCAGTTAAGTAAGTGTTCAAATTGTTGACCACCAGCTTCCATACAAAAGACAAATTTTGTTCAAAATGAGCTCTGACATTCTGGAGCATTTGTGGAGTTATTAGACGGCATTCTTCAACAATGTGTTGTTATAATTCTTTCAGAGACTTCGGTTCTGTTGCGTAAATTCTACTCTTTAAATGGCCCCATAAAAAATGTCTAAAGAGTTAAATCCGGTGATCTAGGGGGCCACTCAATAGCACCTCTACGCCCAATCCATTGTCCTGGAAACTCTCTGTTCAAAACCTCCCTAACACGTTGTGAAAAATGCGGAGGAGCTCCATCTTGTCGAAACACTAATTGATTTTCTTGATAGCGATCATCATTTTCAACAATGTCAATTAGTAGAGGGTAAACGATATCTTCTAGTAACTCCAAATACGTTTCGCCACTCAAATTGCCATCAAGAAAAATTGGTCCGATTAAACGGTATCCAAAAATGCCAGTCCAGACATTCAATATCTGTGGTGTTTGAGTGTGGACTTCATGAAAATTTTTTGGATTATATCTGCTTAATAACGACAATTATGACGATTGACTGTAGAGTTTAATAAAAACGTACACTCGTCTGAAAAACAGATATTGAACAGAAAGTTTCCGTTATCAGCTATTCATGCAGTCATAACTTCACAAAACTCCAGCCGCCAATCAAAATCATCTTCATTCAGTTGTTGTACAAGATGAATTTTATACGAGTGAAATTTATTATGCTTCAATATTCACTGAATAATTCTTCTTTTGAGGTTTGAAACAGTGGCCAATTTTCTCGTGCTTAAAGTTGGGTCTGCAGCAATTTGTCCTAAAACTTCAATCCCAGTAGTCACATTTCTAACCAGGAATTCACGTTCAGGATCCCGTTTTTTGTTGGCTACTGAACCACTTTATCGAAACTTTGCAACTAACTCCAAAATGTATTTTTTTGTTAACATGTCTGTTCGGATGTCGTTCATTAAACAAATTTGCGGTACGGTTGGCACAGTCATCGTTTTTGAAAAAAAAAAGAGTAAGTATTTCAACTCTTTCTTCTACAGAATACACCATTGTGAAATTAATTTTCGGTGGTACTATCAAGTATCAAACCGACCGATAAACTGAAATAATAAACCGCATTTCTGTCATTCCGATAAGAAATGTTCTGATAGTCAATTTTTTGTTTACAAACCAACAAAATATTGACTATCAGCACATTTCTTATCGGAATGAGTGAAATGCGTTTTTGCATCTTCAACTGTGAAAAATTTTTAAACGAGCTGATAAATATAAGGGTCTCAAGACTGTATACAGAGGGAACAGTGAAAATTCCCAGCGACTTGTATGCCTGTCTGCAGTCATCCCTATACCATAGGCCCCCAAGAATTCTGACAGCCTTAGTGCACTTTTTATTAAGAAGTGAACATTGTTTTTTTACAAGAAACATTGATAGCATTGACATCGTAGATTTCCACACTGTAGCTTACTTTTCTAGATGAAGTGATAGGCATGGAGGCGTAGCTATTCTTGCCAATATAAGAAACACTTTTCTGTCCCAGTTTCTTCAATTGATAGATTGTCGATTAAAATCAACTGTCAAATATCAATTGTTTCATTTAGAGACATAATTATTATAGTTTTATGCAGATCCCCAAAATGGCGGCTTTGGGACAATCATGCAAAGAAATATTAACTTAGGTGACTTCAATGTGCCTTTCAATACATGATACAGACGCAGGCCTTGGAAACTGCTGCTGATTTCGAGTTCTATGGCTTTTTGTCTCTCGTTGCCAACTCAACTAGGTTAAATAGCTGTCTAGATAATAGAAATGTTGATATTAACACATATCTCTCAGATAATTTAACGACGCAAGAAACCGCTATGTCCGCATTCTTTCTGAGGCAAAAAACTCGTTTAATAACCACATCAAAAACAAAGTTCTTTTAAGCTCCAACGGCGGCAAACCCTTCTGGACTCTTGCTAAATCTATTGGAAATAATTTCTGCAAGAGCATGTTCCCACCTCTTGTTTCAGGGGATGAAATTGTTTCTACCGTCCTGGGCAAGGCTGAACTTTTTGCCTCGTTGTTCGCCGACAATTCTACTCTCAACCCACCTCCAAATGTTCAACCACCAACAGTCCCCAATGTCACGCATAAAATGACAGATATCATTTTCAAAACTTGAAAGGTACGAAAGATGCCCTCTTCTCTTAATACCAGGAAAGCCTTTGGCCTTGACGAGATCCCAGCAATTGTTCTTAAAAAATGTGCACCAGAACTTGCTCCTATCCTGACTCGTCTGTTTCAGATATCTTACAATAAAGGCATATTCCCTAGTAACTGGAAAACTGCTTGAGTACAACCCATCCCCAAGAATGGATTCAAAGCGCTTACTAGCAACTACAGGCCTATTTCTCTCCTCTCAGTCGTCTCTAAAGTGATGGAAGAGTATATAAACACCGAATTACTAAAATTTCTTGAAAAACACAGTCTAATCCACGACAGGCAGTATGGATTCCGTCAGCGCAGATCGACTGCCGACCTCCTTTCCTTTGTCACCCATTCTTGGAACAAGTCTATGGAACTACACGGTGAATCCCAGATTGTCGCTCTAGACATATCCAAAGCATTCGACCAGGTCTGGCACGCAGCGCTGCTTAATAAACTACCGGTCTATGGCCTACCACCAAAACTCTGTACGTGGACAGCAAATTTCCTCTCCAACCGGAGCATTTCTGTTGTCGTGGATGGCCATTCCTCTAAACTGTATCCAATTAATGCAGGAGTTCCTCAAGGTTCTGCTTTAGCCCGTACTTTGTTTCTTCTCCACATCAATGACCTCCTCTCTAGCACATCCAACCCAGTTCACAGTTACGCGGACGACAGCACCCTCCACTCAAATATACAATATTCTAAGCCTGTCTCTTTAGCACAATTAGATGAGGATCGCAGACTCATGGAGGGTTCTATCTCCGTGGATCACCAAAAAATATTAGACTGGGGAAGTAGAAATCTTGTACAATTCAACCCCACCAAATCACATAAGAGATACACCAGCCCTAGACCCATCACAATGAACAACCAAGTTATGTAAAGTAATGAGTCATTTTCTCTTGTTGGCATTTCTGTGGATCGACATCTCAATTGGCACCAACATGTCACATCAATCGCAGAAACGGCTGCTAAGAAATTAGGTTTCCTCTTCCGGGCCCACAAATACTTTTCACCAGCTAATCTCTATACCTTATATACTTCACAAATAAGGCCAAACCTCGAATACTTTTCCCACATCTGGGGTGCAGCTGCCGCTTCTACACTCGCTATCCTAGACTCCATTCAAAAGAGAGCTATATGTCTCATCGATGACCCTACCCTCACCCAAAGGCTGCCATCCCTTGCCCACTGACGTACCATTGGTGACCTCTCTCTCTTTTATAGATATCTACACGGGCACTGCTCAGAGGAGCTTTCTTCCATAGTTCCTCCACCTGCTGCCTCCAACAGATCTACCAGGGAAACAGAGCGAATGCACCCTTTTACTGTCCAGGTCACCAGATATAGAACATCTTGTTATGCCCGCTCTTTTGTCCCGAGGACTTCCAAGTTGTGGATTTCCTTGCCGGCACATGTTTTTCCTTCTCCTCCGAACCTTCAAACCTTCAAGTCTAGAATTAACAAGTTGCCTCTTTCCTCCTCGTCAAGACCCACGGTACGATAGTATTTAGGCTGAAAGCCCTCGTGGTGTGTTGTTGAAATTAAAAAAAAAACATAGGTGTAATATTGAAACTAAGTAAAAAATATGATATGGATATAAATAATAAAAGGATTAATTACAGGCCTATAATAGAAGTTGGTCTACTTAATTTAAATTCCTTGGTAGCAGACATGGACTGAAGTTTCAACATAGACACGAAATTGAAACATTTCTCTTATGGCTTATTCAAAATCATTCTGTCGTCAAAATTTGTCTAGGAAGTGTAGGAGTTGTAGATATGACTGGCTAATAAATATCATTAGCTACTAGTACACCAGTTTAAAAATAGACTAGTAATGTCAATTTTGTTTCGGTGTAAGAACTATAATTTAGAAAGCGCTCAAAATTAAGATTATGGCATTAGAAAGTTTCTTGACGACTGGTTCTTAAACTTTAGCAATTAATAAATAAATAGATTACCATACCAAATTGGTTATTTTAATGTCTTAGCAATGTAATTTTTTGTATTACAGTATTTTTATGCTGAATTGTTTTTAAATCTTATAACTACCTAGGTATTTTAAAATGGTTAAGCACTCACCCTAACTGTTTTTGTCATTAGTTGAAAAACTAATAATAGGTACTCAGGTTGCTAGTAGCAACAGTTCCAGATCCTTTTTGATTTACATTTACCATTCATTTAGTTGATGTTCAGATAATTTATCAACCCTGAGCTAGAATAACACAAAACGTGTTTGAAAGCTGAAATTAAATTATCAAATATTAGTCTTGAAATATATTAATCAACAGATCACCTCCAAACTAACAATTCTCCATAAACTTTTACGAATCAATTACAGTTTTAACTTTTAACCTGACAGTTATAATTTAACATATATTTATACATTGACAAACAAATTTTTATGTAGGAACAAAATCTTATATAACATTAGATTTGGATAAATAACATTGATTTTAAAATTAAGTTTAATATACTTACATTTGCTTAAATTTTGCGAACACTGTCCAGACTAATCACATTTATTTAGTATTATTTCTATTTGGCGGCAAACCTTTTAAAGCCTCATCTGTCAGTCTTTTTCTTTTATTCAAATTTATATATTTCTGTTTGCAGTTATATTTTTCTCAGTCCATTTCAAATTGGCAATTAAAAGAAATTTAATTCATCTAACCCATATTTATTATTTACAAAATTAGGTACATATTTAAAAAACTTTAAAACTATTATTATTATTATATTTGACAGTATAATGGTGAGGCTGGAAGCTGGAATTATCCATGGCCTGCTTCTATTGTTCTACTCAATTATCTAAGATTGTACTTTAATAAAATATTGACGAAATCAGCACTTGTAAATTATTTATTTGATTGAAATAAAGTTGTAAAAACATTAAACAAATAATTTTGGTACATTTGACTGAACTTTTTTTACCATTTTTTTGATAAAGAGATACTGCTTTAAAAGCTACAGTCCTTCGACTTCCAAAATGTATTGTGTATATGACTCTAGCAGTTAACATGGTTGAAGTTTTGAATTCTTATAGGGTGCTTTGTTTTAATGGTTTGATTTAAAAAAATTAAGTCTAGCGCGTCCGTAAGATTTTCGCTAATAAAACTTAAATTATTTAAAAAGTATTTACTTAAATTGGCTAATGCTTAGTGAAAAATGTCCTTAAACGCCATTTGTCAAAGTTCTGACAAAAATATAGGCAAGGGTAAGTGATTTTTTCCTTCAAAATACTCGTATATACTGATGCTTCCAAAAGTTACAGCATGTATCTAGAGGTAATTTGAAGATTTTAGATGATTTTCAAAATATCTCTCAATATATTATGTGTATAATTTATTTGAAAATTAGAAAGTTGTATAAATATTTGAGAATATTATGTTTGAAATCAACAGGTTGAAGTCGCGTCATTTTAGAAAATGCGAATCATTATTTTTACTTTTACTGTTATTTTGAATAGTTCTCAGACATGCATTTAGTTATAGTATATAGTGTGTAATAGAATATTTTCCACGACGGAATATATTATTGCTTTCTCAAATTAGTAAGGAGAATTAGTATATTTCTGTACGTATAATTTGAAAATAATATTTTTTATTAATTATTTTAATTTTACATCAAGCGTCATTATATCCCAGGCCGCCATCTTTGGCTACTTAACTCAAAATTAAGCTTAAGCAGCCTTCTAAATTTTAAGACAATCTTTATTAACGTTTTAGAAAATTTAGTTTTACATAGTTTTTGTTTGATTTTCATTTATGTATCTAAGAAAATCTTGTATTTTCACACACCTATTCGACCAACTTGAAAATTTGTATACAAATATAATAAGAAAAAAGTTCGGGACGCAGCAGGTGCGTTATGGTAGTGATCTTTTATTAAATGCTTCAAACTTAAATAACTCAATTTTTTATAAACTTAGAAAGCTGAATTTTGGTATGTAGGAAGGTCTTTCCCAAGGCAATACATCCACCAAATTTTATTAAAATAACATTGTAATATTCAAAAAAAAAAATTCGAAAGGAAATTCAAAATTTGAATAACTCGATTTTCTATCAACTTAAAAAGTTGAATTTTGGTACGTAGTAAGGTCTTTCCCAACGCAACATATCAAGTAAATTTAATTAAAACAGCTTTGTGATTTTCGGAAAAAAAATTCAAAATTTTCCCGAAAAACCTTATCCGATTTTCCTGGCTAACGAACTCATCCAGGCCATTAATAAAAGAAAGGCACTTGCCGAGTTTCATCGAAATCGGTTGATTATTTGTTGAGTTACCAGATGGATATATATATATATATATATATATATATATATATATATATATATATATATATATATATATATATATATATATATATATATATATATATATATATAGGGTGGCACATTGAAAATGAAACAGACCGATTTGCGTCCAGATAATTTTTTTTAAGAAATGCTGAAACACATCAGTTTTAATATTGAGGCGGACATGTTTTGACATAAAACTCAACGTTGTCACATCAACCCCTTAAGGGTGGTGATAACAGCCCTTATATTTTAAATGGGGAAACATGGGTCGAGTGTTACATCATTTGCAAGCTCTTTCCTTTCTGAATTCAGCACACTAATTTTTTTGGAAGTTTTATCAACTCGTTTAAAAATTATTCACAGTCGAAGATGCAAAACGCATTTCACTCATTCCGATAAGAAATGTGCTGATAGTCAATGTTTTGTTGGTTTGTAAACGTAGAAGATATCGTTTACCCTCTACTAATTGACATTGTTGAAAATGATGATCGCTCTCAAGAAAATCAATTAGTGTTTCAACAAGATGGAGCTTCTCCGCATTCTCCACAACGTGTTAGGGAGTTTTTGAACGAAGAGTTTCCAGAGCAATGGGTTGGGCGTAGAGGTGCTACTGAGTGGCCCCGTAGATCACCGAATTTAACTCCCCTAGACTTCTTTCTATGGGGCCATTTAAAGAGTAGAATTTACGTAACAGAACCGGAGTCTCTGGAAGCATTAGGACGACGCATTGTTGAAGAATGCCGTCTAATAACTCCACAAATGCTCCAGAATGTCAGAGCTCGTTTTGAACAAAATTTGTACTTTTGTATGGAAGCTGGTGGTCAACAATTTGAACACTTACTTAACTGAATAAACATTTTTGAACGTTTGGTTTTATTTTTTAGTTTTTTTAACGAAAAATTGACTAATATAAGTGCATTTCTTATCACAATAAATGAAATACGTTCTTTCAATTCCAACTGTGAATAATTTTTAAACGAGTTGATAAAACTTGCAAAAAAATGTGTGTGGTGAATTCAGAAAAGAAAGAGCTTTCAAATGATATAATACTCGACCCATGTTCTCTATTTAAAATATAAGGGTTGTTATCACCACCCTTAAGGGGTTGATGTGACAAAGTTGAGTTTTATGTCAAAACATGTCCCCCTCAATATTAAAATTGACGTATTTCAGCGTTTCTTAAAAAAAAGTTCTCTGCACGCAAATCGGTCTGTTTTCGTTTTCAATGCGCCACCCTATATATATATATATATATATATATATATATATATATATATATATATATATATATATATATATATATATATATATATATATATATATAAACATATAAAAATTGAAACTGACCCCGGATATGGGTTTTAGGGGTCCTAGTTTGCGCTCATTTGAAAACACTTTTGCAAAGTCTCACCATCGATACCTCTCTATTAGTGATTTTTTTAAATAAAAAGATTCACTAAAACGTTCTTAGTAATTAACGAACAAACTTGTATGTACGTATTATCTTTCCTGAACGTCGGTCTATTCCCACAAATATGTCAAAAATCACCGACGCCAGGGAGTAGTTTCACCTCGTACCATCCTGGAAAATTTGCCAAACGCTCGTCCTTGCTGTAGGGGCGGTAGAAATATTTAACGTGCATAGTATAAATATATATTATTTATCTATAAGCACATTGTGCATTTATATTTTTAGTGAATTTTTATTTAAAAAAATTCACTAATAGAGAGGTATATATCGATGGTGAGACTTTGCAAAAGTGTTTTCAAATGAGCGCGAACTAGGACCCCTAAAACCCATGGGCTTAGTTTCAATTTTTATGTGTTTATATATATATATATATATATATATATATATATATATATATATATATATATATATATATATATATATATATATATCCGTCTGATAACTCAAAAAATAATCACCAATTTCTTAGGCAATTTTTTTGAAAATTCCTTGTCAAAGCACACTTGCTGCGTCGGTATTTTTTGCCTAATAAAAAATCGCTTCTACCTTACTTGTAGTTTCAGATGATTCGAAGAAAGAGAAACCCGTGTTTAGTTCCACAGCGGAGTTTCAAGAACAATATGCCGAATCTGTGAAAAGGAAAACCAAAAAGGCCAGTGAAAAAGCTGTTAAACAAGATGCTATAAGAAAAAATCCGAAGAGAAAAGTACCAAAAGTTAATTATAAAGAACCGGAAGTTGCTCCAGACGATCACTATATCTGTAAGATCTTTTTCCTTCAACTATAATTGAATTTTGATCAATAAACGATACATACTACGAGGGCTGGTCAATAAATCCGTGACTTTTTGAATAAAACACAGGTTTTTGACCAAAAAATCATTTTATTTCTCAACATAGTCTCCTTTGAACTCTGTACACTTCGTCCAACGTTTCTCCAATTTTTTTATCCCTTCCAAAAAATAAGTTTTGTCGAGGTCCTCAAAATAGGTATTTGTTTGTGAGATGATTTCATCATTGGAGTCAAATCTCTTTCCGCCGAGCCATTTCTTTAAGTTTGGAAACAAAAAAATAGTCACTCAGGGCTAAATCCGGAGAATAAGGAGGATGAGGGAGACATTCGTAGCCCAATTTATGCAATTTCGCCATGGAGACTACAAATGTGTGCACCCTTGCATTGTCTTGGTGGAAAATAACTTTTTTATTGGCCAAATGCGGTCTTTTTTCTTCAAATCGTCATTAAATCGGTCCAATAAGTTGGTATCATATTCGCCATTGGTGGTTCTTCCCTTTTGAAGGTAATCAATGTGGATTATACCGCGTGCATCCCAAAAAACGGTCGCCATGACTTTATTGGCTGATAAACCCACCTTGGCCTTCTTGGGCGCCGATTCGCACGGAGAAACCCACTGTTTTAACTGCTACTTGGTCTCTGGTATGTTGTGGTGAATCCATATTTCGTCCACGGTTACGAAATGGCGCAAAAACTCGTCCCTATTGCGGTTGAACAACGTCAAACACTCCTTCGAAGTTCTCACACGATTGCGTTTGTGGTCGATTGTGAGCAAACGCGGCACCCATCTTGCGGATAGTTTTCTCATACCCAAGTGATCATGCAAAATCGAAACCACTAAGCCATGTGATACGCCTATGGCTTCCACAATTTCTCACACTTTCAATCTCTGATCGACCAACACCATGTCATGAATTTTTTCAATTGTTTTGGGTGTAGTCACCTCAAGTGGGCGTCCAGAACGTCATTTGTGCTTGTACGGCCGCAACAAAATTAAGTAAACCACTTTTTAACCATGAAAATTGATGGTGCAGGGCCCCTATAGTATTTATCAAGCTTGGCCTTGGTTTGAGTGATGGTTTTTTTCCCCAAAAAATAATGTTTGATGACCACACGAAATTCACTTTTGTCCATTTTCGTTATAACTCAAGAGGTTGTCTGCTTTCAGTTGCTATCTAACACAAACTAAATTACGCAGCTTGTTCAAAATTTGACAGGAGTCAACTGGCAGATGCTTGTTGATAGGAGCAGTTTTGCCCTTCCTGTGAAGAGGCGGGAAATTCAAAAAGTCACAGACTAATTGACCTCTCGTATATATTGGTTTTCGATCTATATATATATATATATATATATATATATATATATATATATATATATATATATATATATATATATATATATATATATATATATATATATATATATATATATATATATATATATATATATATATATATATATATAATAAAAACGGAAAACCAGTATACAAAAGAATTTTACGCACGTGAAACAGTTTTTGTTTAACCTACAAGAACATTTTGAAAAGTAGTAGCCATCCTAAAACTGTAAGTCTGACAACAGCGCTGAGGTGAGATTAAAATGTTCATATTTCGAAATCTTACTGACTTACTGTACAAACTAAGCCGAAAATCGAATTAACAGACGATAAAATAATGATTTTTTTCCTAACTTTACGCACCAATACATTTTAAATGATACGAGGTAAACATACGCATCTGTCTGTCTTATTTTTGTCCCTCCACAGCAATAACTTTGGTCAGAGAAGAAGTTTTTTACAAGCTGAGTCAACTCAATATGTTATGCTATCCAAGAATC
Source organism: Tillus elongatus (assembly GCA_964006375.1). Classification (NCBI taxonomy): domain Eukaryota; kingdom Metazoa; phylum Arthropoda; class Insecta; order Coleoptera; family Cleridae; genus Tillus; species Tillus elongatus. Next base: position 106,892,126 of record OZ023270.1, on the reverse strand, counting down.
GTTCTCGGTAGATAGCTTTATGGGCTCACACCACATGATCATCGTGTCTCTATGTCCAGAACTATATGCAAATTATTTTACCTTTATATTTTCAGACTGTGACGTTTGCAAACAGGAATATCTGGGCTCCTGCAAGAAGTGTGGTGCTCTTGTTGCATTGAAGAGCGTCTCTGTATTGATGGGTGTAGAAAACAGGGCACGCAAAACGTTGCCAGAAGCTTTAGAGATACGACCTTCACCTATCCACGGTCTCGGGGTATTCACCAAGAAGCCGTTGAAGCGAGGCGTGCGCATGGGGCCTTATGAGGGCGACATTGTGCGCGTCGCAGCGACATCTAAGGAGTCTAATGGCAACTACGCATGGAAATTGAGGAACGGCAGATTGGTCGACGGAGCCGATGAAAGAAAAAGTAACTATCTGAGATATATTAACTGTTCAAGACATCATACCGAGCAGAACGTTGTTGCCTTTCAGTATAAAGGTGATTTATATTACAGGTAGGGAGTAAAACTACAACAATTGTGATTTTTAAGAACTTATATATTTTCGTGTTGTGTTGCTGAAGTTTTCATTCAGTACCACTGGGTAGTACTGCATGATCACGGTGCAGTAACACTTTTATCTCGGCAGCATTCATTTTTCTGCCTTCCGAGTAAACTTCTCTCATACATTTGTCCATGAATATGTTGAATAACCATGGCATGGAGACATTACACATCCTTGTTTGGCAAACTGTTTAATTCTAACATGGTCACTGCGGACATTCCATTACTTCTCACACATGCTGTACTTCCATCATATAGCGATTTAATGCCTCGAATAAGCCAAACAACCATACCATATTCGTAAAGAAAAATTCCAAGTCTAGAAACGTGCAAGATACTTTCTTTCCCACATTCAAACATTTCTCAACTACCAGCTGAAGTGACAATAGTTGATCATCCTGTCATGAACCCAGACTGAACATCCCAAATATTTTCCTCCGCCATTTGTTTCACTCGTTCTATTCTCCCAAATAGATTCCCCACAACACTTAACAAACTTATCGCTCAATAATTTTTGCATTCACTCTTGCTTCCTTTGTCTTTATACAGAGCCACCATTATAGCGTTCCTCCAGTCCCTTGACACTTGACCTACTTTTATGCACGCACGTTAAACAACTCACTTAGCCACACAGTCAAATTTGTGTATCCATACTTTAACATTTCTACATGGATTTTATCAACAACCTGCTGCTTTTCCGTTATTTAGTTTCTTGATCGAAAGAACAGAAAAGCAGCGGTTGTTGATAGAATCCATGGAGAAATCTTAAGTATGGATGCTCGAATTTGACTGTGTGGCTATGTGATAGGTACTTTGGATATTGTTCAAATTTTCTGAAAGGTTCTAGCGTGAATAATTGGATAGAGAAGTTTGCTGAGAAAACTGTTAAAAATTTGTTTTTGTTTCTTGACTAGATTATTCAGAGGAGGTTTAATAAACAAGCATATACAAGCTTATATTAATCTTTTTCTGTATAATTTCCCATAATTAAAAAAATATTAATTCTTAGATTGATACTTTTAGTATTCCTTTTTCAAGAAAAGGCCTACTCGTTTTCACAACTTTCATTACCTACTTTTTCTTTTAAATATCAACTGACAACTATCTCAAACAATATAAACGTAGTTAACTTATAGGTATAATAAAATATTTAATAAATTAATTAATATTGATTTCCTTGACGACCTGTTTCATCTGCAACATTATTCCCGCCGTAATTAGACTCGATCTATTCACAGTTAAATCGGCATAACTTTGTGACGGGACATCGAATTAATTCTTGAATTTCTCCAACTCTATGGGCTACCGATTGTTTATAGTTTCTACCATCTCCTTCAATCAATTTTAAAACGGTTTATGAGTCTGTCCATAGATAAATGTTGTCAACATTTAAATTTACTTCTGTCTTTACCATAATTTATACCCTGTGGGTCCGGGGACTGACTAAAAGAATAGGCCCATGGTAACTCCTGCCTGTCGTAAGAGGCGACTAATCGGAGTCAAGCAGGTGGTAATGGACTTTTCCTTTACGTAATAATAAAGGATTTTTTCACACCCGAGGAGGTACCGCCCCTTACATCAAGGGGCCGGCGAAGTCCCGACGGACGTTTCCGTTTCTGGTGTATGAGTCGGTTTCCCTTATTAAAAAATAATGATGACTCCTCCTTGTACAAAAGGTTCCGGAGATAAAATACCCCTCCATTCGGATATCCGGGAGAAGAGTGTACAGGGGACGCCAGCATCAAGATTTAACATATCCTTTCGAATATATGTGGCCTAAATTCTAAAATGAACTCCGACCACAATTTCCTTCAGGCTAATAGGCCCCAACTCCTCTTCCTCACCGGAACCCAAATCAGTGCCAAAACAGCCACTAATTACCTTAATTTCCCGGGGTATGAGCTCCTTACTTCCTTTAGATTGCATGGAGGCGTTTGCGCATACGTCCGTAGCAATATACCCTGCACCAGACTCCCCAATTTAGAAGCTGGAAGAAAACACATACTTTGGATTAAACTCTCTCTCAGGGCTGCAACTAAATTCATCTGTTGCATTTACCAGTCACCTTCCGATAACAACTTTGTCCAGCTCTTCGACTACCTTTCTGAAAAAAACAACCATCTGATTTCTAAATATCCTTCCTCCGAGGTCACTATTCTTGGTGACTTCAATGTCCATAATAAGGAATGGCTAGGATCTTCAAAAACCGATCCACAAGGGAGAGCAGTGGAGGCCTTTGCAGTCAGCAATTCTTTAGCCAATTTGGTTCAGCAACCTACTTACTTTCCTCGCATCCCAACACACAGCTCAAATCCCTTGGATCTCCTTCTTACTACAAAACCTGAATGCTATAAGACATCAGTCACAGCCCCCCTTGGTCGCTCAGACCACGGCATATGGTCACTGCTTCCTGCGGAATGCAATCCGAGGTCACACAGTTATCACACCCACGTATCGTTTGGCACTACAACTCCGCGAACTGGGACTAAATGCGGTATTACTTTCCTCATTTCCATGGGCGTCTGTCTGCTTCTCTCATTCTGACCCCTCTGATATCTCACAAAACGTCACCGAAATTATCCAAGCTGGCATGGAATTATTTATTCCACATACACAGAAAACCTCTTCAGCCACTCAAAAGCCCTGGTTTTCTAAATCCAGACTTGAAAAGGTCAAAGCTCACAAAACACTTCTACACAATCCCAGTCAAGAAACCCGTCAAGCATTTAACAACGCAAGAAACCGCTATGTCCGCATTCTTTCCGAGGCAAAAAAACTCGTTTAATACCCACATCAAAAACAAAGTCCTCTCAAGCTCCAACGGCAGCAAACCCTTCTGGACTCTTCCTAAATCTATTGGGAAACATTTCTGCAAGAGCACGTTCCCACCTCTTGTTTCAGGGGATAAAATATTTTCTACCGCCCTGGGCAAGGCTGAACTTTTTGCCTCGTTGTTCGCTGGCAATTCTACTCTCAAGCCACCTCCAAATGTTCAACCACCAACAGTCTCTAATGTCGCGCATAAAATGACCGATATCCTTATTCCTTTGTCACCCATTTTTGGAAGAAGTCTATAGAACTACACGGTGAATCCCAGATTGTCGTTCTAGACATATCCAAAGCATTCGACCAGGCCTGGCACGCAGCACTGCTTAATAAATTTCCGACCTATGACCTACTACCAAAACCCTGTACCTGGACAGAAAATTTCCTCTTCAACCGGAGCATTTCTGTTGTCGTGGATGGCTATTCCTCTAAACTGTATCCAATTAATACAGGAGTCCCTCAAGGTTCAGCTTTAGCCCCTACTTTGTTTCTTCTCCACATCAATGACCTCCGCTCTAGCACATCCAACCGACAGCACTCTCCACTCAAATATACAATATTCTAAGCCCGTCTCTTTAGCCCAATTAGATGAGGATCGCAGACTCATGGAGGGTTCTGTCTCCGCAGATCTCCAAAAAATATTAGACTGGGGAAGTAGAAATCTTGTACAACTCAACTCTACCAAACCTCAGTCTTGCTTTCTATCTCATTAAAGATACACCAGCCCTAGACCCATCACAATCAACAACCAAGTTATTCAAAGTAATGAGTCCTTTTCATTTGTTGGCATTTCTGTGGATCGAAATATCAATTGGCACCAACATGTCACATAAATTTCAGAAGCGGCTGCTAAGAAATTAGGTTTCCTCTTCCGGGCTCGCAAATACTTTTCACCAGCTAATCTCTATACCTTATATACTTCACAAATAAGGCCAAACGTCGATTACTGCTCCCACATCTGGGGTGCCGCTGCCGCTTCTACACTCGCTATCCTGGACTCCATTCACGAGAGAGCTATACGTCTCATCGGTGACCCCACCCTCACCCAAAGGCTGCCATCCTTTGCCCACCGACGTGCCGTTGGTGACCTGTCTCTAGTTTATAGATATCTGCACGGGCACTGCTCAGAGGAGCTTTCTTCCATAGTTCTTCTATCTGCTGCCCCCAACAGATCTATCAGGGGAACAGAGCGAATGAACCCTTTTACTGTCCAGGTTACCAGACATAGAACATCCTGTTATACCCGCTCGTTTGTCCCGAGGACTTCCAGGTTGTGGAATTCCTTGTCCGCACATGTTTTTCCTTCTCCTCCGAACCTTCAAACCTGCAAGTCCAGAATTAACAAGTTGCCTCTTTCCTCCTTGCCGACACCCACGGTACGATAGTATTTAGGCTGTGGGCTCTCTTGGTGTGTTGTTCAAATAAATAAATAACAAAAAGCAAATATTATTGGTTGCTTGGATTCTACATCATCTTCTTTGAGTTGAAGGCCGTCTGACAAAATATTGCAGCTCTTGTTACAATAGACACATATGCCCAGTTTCACAAAGCTTGATTAAATATTTAACGGCCGGTTAGTTAATCAGGGCCTTAGACGACCAATCACATACTATAATTCGGGTTGTTGCCATGACAACCAAATATTTTGAAGCTGTGATTGGTCGTCTGAAGCCCTGATTAACTAACCGGCCGTTAAATATTTAATCGAGCTTTGTGAAACCGGGCAATAGACTAGATTCTTTTTTTTATGATTCCAATAATGTTTTGGGAGTTAGTACTGGAATTGGGAATGCTAACTAGACTTAAAGCATCAGCTTTTTTATTCCTTCATATTGTGAAGTGTTTTAAATTTACTTTTTCTGTACTTTTCTTGCATAAACTCTCCCCAATGTAATTTAAAAAAGTCTGGCAACGTAGTTACTAAACAATACTGTATTTTGTAAATGATTGGACGATTCTAACAGTTCTAGTGTTGCAACTAAATTTGCCACTTGGCAAGTATATCTAATTAATATTGACTTCCTTGGCGATCGGTTTCATCCGGAACTTTCTATATGTACACAAAAGGTACAAAGGAACCTTTGTAGTAGTTGTGTAGTTACAGCTTAATTTTAGCCATTTGTTTATTTTATATTGATGGGCTCTATATATACTATTATATGTAACAAAACATAGAAGATTAAATAAATAAATTAATTTAAAATATTTATTTCAGAACCTGTAGAGATATAGAAGTTGGAGAAGAGCTGTTGGTTTATTATGGTGACAGCTTTGCAAAGCGTTTGGGTATCGACAGTAAGAAGTATCACGAACCTGAGATGGAGATGAAATTAGATGAAGTATTTTTTTGTAAATATTGCAACAGTGGATATACAATTGTGGAATACAGAGATAGACACATATCAAGATGCAGTTACAATCCAGTCAATGTTATAGATGAGAATGCCGAGTATTTTACATGTCAGTACTGTCATTTTACACTATCAAGTAATACATACCTTCAACGCCATGAAAAATATTGTGGATCAAGAAAGAAATCGTATGGGTAAGCAGATATTTTGTTTGATACATATTTCTATAAGATTTGCATTTATTGCTTCTATTTTATAGAAGTGGTGCCAGGTTTTCCAGATTATTTCCTCTTGGTTTTTATTTCCTTTTATTTTAAGTCAGCGATTCTCAGTGGTGCCAGGTTTTCCAGAAATTTCCTTCTTGGTTTTTCTTTCCTTTTAGTTTAAGTCAGGCATGCTCAGTGGTGCTAGGTTTTCCAGAAGATTCCCCTCTTGGTTATTCTTTCCTTTTAGTTTAGTCAGCCATTCTCAGTGGTGCCGGGTTTTCCAGAAGTTTTTCTCTTGGTTTTTCTTTCCTTTTAGTTTAGGTCAGCCATTCTCAGTGGTGCCAGGTTTTCCAGATTATTCTCCCTTGGTTTTACTATCGTTTTAGTTTAGTCAGCCATTCTCAGTGGCGCCAGGTTTTCCAGAAGTTTCCCGCTTGGTTTTTCTTTTCTTTTAATTTAAGTCAGCCATTTTCAGTGGTGCCGGGTTTTCCAGAAGTTGCCCTCTTGGTTTTTCTTTCCTTTTAGTTTAAGTCAGCCCTTCTCAATGGTGCCAGGTTTTCCAGATTATTCTCCCTTGGTTTTACTATCCTTTTAGTTTAGTCAGCCATTCTCAGTGGCGCCAGGTTTTACAGAAGTTTCCCGCTTGGTTTTTCTTTTCTTTTAATTTAAGTCAGCCATTTTCAGTGGTGCCGGGTTTTCCAGAAGTTGCCCTCTTGGTTTTTCTTTCCTTTTAGTTTAAGACAGCCCTTCTCAGTGGTGCCACTTTTTCCTCTTGGTTACTTTTTCGTTTTTCGAAGTATGTGTCCTTTAAATGTACCTGTCTAATTAGAAAGTTATTGTCTTAAAATATGTCTAATTGTAATAGATGAAAATAATTTGCCCAGTTTCATAAATCTCGATTAAATATTTAACGGGCAGTTAGTTAATTAATAGGCTTCAGACGACCAATCACAGACTATGATTTGGGTTTTTGCCGCGACAACCAAATATTTTGAAGCTGTGATTGGTTGCATAAGCCTTGATTAACTTTCCGTCCGTTAAATATTTAATCGAGCTTTGTGACACTGCGTATTGTATTTGTGTTTCTTTAATGTCGGCTTATTTGCACGACTATGGTCAATCATCGACACCATCAGGAAGCACAGTTTCACCTCAGGTTGTGTGTGACTGTTCTACGGTCTTAAGTTAGTTACATGTTTCGCAGGTATTTTAATCAAGTGAAGCGGCGTTACAGTTAAAACATAAATCGAAGAGCTTGCTAAAGACATTTCATGCAATACCTATTATTATTGAATTTTTTTAAAAATTCATTAAGAAGAGATCTCGACTTTTGAATTGAAAAATTTATTTAAATGAGCGTGAACTAGGACCCCTAGAACCCATATCCGCGGTCAGTTAAATTATATATATATATATATATATATATATATATATATATATATATATATATATATATATATATATATATATAATATTTAATATTTATTGTTTTTTTCCCACATGGGTTGTCGGCGGCTTTGCCGCCCCGATAGCACTGCAGTCTTTGCCTTATTGTGCATGCCCTTAATCTTTCTACTCCACCCATTCCAAAATCACTGTGCCTTGAACTAGTCTGCACAGCGATTGGTAGGGTGAAGTTTTATATTGGTCTGTCTCCGGTCTAGAGTGACCGTAGATCAGTTGTCTTTTCCGGTCCAGAGCTATACACTCACACAAAATGTGCTGGGCTGATTCCTCCCCCTCACCGCAGAGTCTGCATTTGAGGTCTCCTTCGAACCGCCCCATTTTATGCAGGTGTTTCTTGACGGCCATGTGTCCCGCCAAGAGACTTATTATGTTTCTGAGCTGTCCTCTGCTAAGATTTAGCAGCTCCACAGCTCTCTTTGAACTGGGTTCGTCAATTATTGACTTCCCATGTCTAAGCCCTGGACAGTCTGCCCAGTACACCTTGTGTTGGTTTCTGACCCAGGACTTATAATAGCTCCCCTCGCAGTACTCTTTGTCATGCCCAGAGCCGGTTCTGGTCCCATAAATGGTTCTGCCGACCATCTCTTCAGTTTCTTCATTGCAGTTGAGCCCTGACTGACCCGGCACCCAGAGATGAGGGTGACCTCATTCTGTCCAGCCAGGTCGCTCGTCTTGTTTCCGTACTCACTCACCCGCGAGGAATTTACCCGTGGGCTATTTAGGGCCTTAAGTGCTGCCTGGCTGTCTGTGGCTATGAGGACTCGCTTGTTGGTGTAGCCCCTCTTCTTGTTCTCCCGCACACAGTGTAGGATGGCGTACATTTCTGCCTGAAAGACCGTTGCATGGGCTCCGAGGCAAATACTATGATTTACCCTCGGTCCTTTCGAATAAACACCTGCCCCCGTCCCACGCTCTCCGCCGGATCCGTCCGTGAACCTGATGAGCGCGTTTCGTGGTATGCCCGGCGTCTCCTCTCGTTATGCCTCGCGGGCGGGGATTTCCACTGTAAAGTTGTTTTCCTTGCAGTTTCGCAGGCTTGCGACGTCTGACCTCATTTCAATAGAAAGCTTTACTACGGCCACCCCGCCGCGATCCCCGCCAGCAGAGTCTCTCCCGCGAGTGAGGTGAACACCGTCCTGTCCCTGAGCATGGAACCGATCCACCTGCAGCAGGTCTCCTCTATTCCACCCTCCCTGACAGCTGCCAGAACCGATCCGAACGAGGTGTTGCTTAAAGGCCCCCTCTATGTCTAGGAATGCCCTCAGCGCCACCTCCCTGTTCTCCAGCGTGTTCTCCAGTTTCAGCACCAGTTGGTGCAGTGCTGTTTCTGTTGAGACTCCTGCTCTGTATGCATAGTGTCCGCTGTGTGGGGGAGATGCTTCCAGTACACCGCCCCTAATGTGTCGGTCGATATCTCCGTAGTAAAATATTCTTAATTCAATACTGAGTTTGTAAAAAATTATTATTATTATTATTATTATTATTATTATTATTATTATTATTATTATTATTATTATTATTATTATTATTATTATTATTATTATTATTATTATTATTATTATATAATACTGTAAGAACTTCTGCACCTTATAATAATGATGATTTTGTTGCAGGACTTCAACAAACCGAAGAGATCTGAATAATATTGTTAATGGTAATAACAAAGTTGTCAATAAGAATGATGAAATGAAAAATGAAGATAGTAAAGATGTAAATACAAATGGTAAAAGTGGTGAGGGTACAATTTTAAAGAAAATTGAAGTAAAATGTATCTGTGACATGTGTATGAAGACATATTCAAGTAAGCGTAATTTAAAAATGCACATAGAAACAATACACAATAGAGATAAAGCTAGGAAATATAGTTGTGAATTATGTAATTTTGTAACAGTATATAAGACAAATTTATCTACACATAAAGGTACACATGATAAATTAAGGATGTTCGTCTGTCCTTTATGTAAACATAGCTTTAATCGCAAACGATTGTTAAAGTACCATATGAATAATCATGTTAATATAAAACAGTATAAATGTAAACAATGTGAATACAGTACAAATATAAAGAGTAATTTAAGTCAACATATAAATGATAAGCATACTAAACATATATATTATAGTTGCAGTAACTGCAGTTATAAATGTACACAAGCAAGTGCCATTAGAAAACATGAAAAATCTGTTCATAGTAAAATAAAACCATATAAATGTTTATATTGTAATTATTCCTGTGCCCTTAATCAGAATCTGAAGGGTCATGTAGATAATATACATTTACATTTAAAACCATATAAATGTGATTATTGTCCATATAGTGCAGCATATAAAGCTGTTTTAAATATACATATTAACGGGGTACATACCCATAGTAAAATATATACATGTCAATATTGTAATTTCAATTCACCATACAATAGTGCTGTATATCAACATAAGAAAAACATACATGCTCAACTATAAACTATTATAAACATTCAGTTATATTTATAGATAACTATATATGTGTAAGAAACTTTCAAAATACAAATATTATTATTATTATTGTAAATGTTGTCATTTATATTATAAAAGTGTTAAATATGTAATATTGTGTTTAGATGGTCATAATAAAATAATGTATCAATAGCTGATATTTTATAATTGTATCCAATTGTCCACAAGTATAACACTGTACTTGCGTCCGAGATAGCTTTACCAAGCAACACATATTCGCTGATCCCACCCAACTAGGAATAAATTAACAAGTTCATAACTAATTATAGCATGGGTCCCCAAAGTTGTGTAAACTATTAGATTAGTTTACACAAGTCTGGACGCAGCAAGTGCGTTATGGTAGTGAATTTTCATAGAAATGATCTGGTACAACATATTTTATTATAACTTTTTTTGATTGTAACATAGAAATCTAAATTTTGGCGTATAGTTTATTTTTTATATCGTAAACCTACCTACCAAATTTGGTTATCATAGCTTTTTTTATTTTTTTAAAAAAAAATTTTTTTCATATAAAAACTGAAATTTTTCCCGGAAAACCTCGTCCGATTTTTTTGATTAACAAACTTATCAAAGCCATTTATAAAAGGAAGGTGCATGCCAAATTTTATCAAAATCGGCCTATTATTCTCTGAGAAAAAATTTTTTTTAGAATGAAAACTCAAAATTTTCCCGGAAAACCTCGTCCGATTCTCCTGACTAACAAACTTATTAAAGCCATTTACAAAAGGAAGGTATGTGCCAAATTTTATCAAAATCGGCCTATTATTCTCTGAGATAAAATTTTTTTTAGAATGAAAACTCAAAATTTTCCCGGAAAACCTCGTCCGATTCTCCTGACTAACAAACTTATTAAAGCCATTTACAAAAGGAAGGTATGTGCCAAATTTTATCAAAATCGGCCTATTATTCTCTGAGAAAAAAATTTTTTTTAGAATGAAAACTCAAAATTTTCCCGGAAAACCTCATCCGATTCTCCTGACTAACAAACTTATTAAAGCCATTTACAAAAGGAAGGTATGTGCCAAATTTTATCAAAATCGGCCTATTATTCTCTGAGATAAAATTTTTTTTAGAATGAAAACTCAAAATTTTCCCGGAAAACCTCGTCCGATTCTCTTGACTAACAAACTTATTAAAGCCATTTACAAAAGGAAGGTGCATGCCAAATTTTATCAAAATCGGCCTATTATTCTCTGAGATAAAATTTTTTTTAGAATGAAAACTCAAAATTTTCCCGGAAAACCTCGTCCTATTCTCCTGACTAACAAACTTATTAAAGCCATTTACAAAAGGAAGGTATGTGCCAAATTTTATCAAAATCGGCCTATTATTCTCTGAGATAAAATTTTTTTTAGAATGAAAACTCAAAATTTTCCCGGAAAACCTCGTCCGATTCTCCTGACTAACAAACTTATTAAAGCCATTTACAAAAGGAAGGTGCATGCCAAATTTTATCAAAATCGGCCTATTATTCTCTGAGATAAAATTTTTTTTAGAATGAAAACTCAAAATTTTCCCGGAAAACCTCGTCCTATTCTCCTGACTAACAAACTTATTAAAGCCATTTACAAAAGGAAGGTATGTGCCAAATTTTATCAAAATCGGCCTATTATTCTCTGAGATAAAATTTTTTTTAGAATGAAAACTCAAAATTTTCCCGGAAAACCTCGTCCGATTCTCCTGACTAACAAACTTATTAAAGCCATTTACAAAAGGAAGGTGCATGCCAAATTTTATCAAAATCGGCCTATTATTCTCTGAGAAAAAAATTTTTTTAGAATGAAAACTCAAAATTTTCCCGGAAAACCTCATCCGATTCTCCTGACTAACAAACTTATTAAAGCCATTTACAAAAGGAAGGTATGTGCCAAATTTTATCAAAATCGGCCTATTATTCTCTGAGAAAAAAATTTTTTTAGAATGAAAACTCAAAATTTTCCCGGAAAACCTCATCCGATTCTCCTGACTAACAAACTTATTAAAGCCATTTACAAAAGGAAGGTATGTGCCAAATTTTATCAAAATCGGCCTATTATTCTCTGAGATAAAATTTTTTTTAGAATGAAAACTCAAAATTTTCCCGGAAAACCTCGTCCGATTCTCCTGACTAACAAACTTATTAAAGCCATTTACAAAAGGAAGGTGCATGCCAAATTTTATCAAAATCGGCCTATTATTCTCTGAGATAAAATTTTTTTTAGAATGAAAACTCAAAATTTTCCCGGAAAACCTCATCCGATTCTCCTGACTAACAAACTTATTAAAGCCATTTACAAAAGGAAGGTATGTGCCAAATTTTATCAAAATCGGCCTATTATTCTCTGAGATAAAATTTTTTTTAGAATGAAAACTCAAAATTTTCCCGGAAAACCTCGTCCGATTCTCCTGACTAACAAACTTATTAAAGCCATTTACAAAAGGAAGGTATGTGCCAAATTTTATCAAAATCGGCCTATTATTCTCTGAGATAAAATTTTTTTTAGAATGAAAACTCAAAATTTTCCCGGAAAACCTCGTCCGATTCTCCTGACTAACAAACTTATTAAAGCCATTTACAAAAGGAAGGTATGTGCCAAATTTTATCAAAATCGGCCTATTATTCTCTGAGAAAAAATTTTTTTTTAGAATGAAAACTCAAAATTTTCCCGGAAAACCTCATCCGATTCTCCTGACTAACAAACTTATTAAAGCCATTTACAAAAGGAAGGTATGTGCCAAATTTTATCAAAATCGGCCTATTATTCTCTGAGATAAAATTTTTTTTAGAATGAAAACTCAAAATTTTCCCGGAAAACCTCGTCCGATTCTCCTGACTAACAAACTTATTAAAGCCATTTACAAAAGGAAGGTGCATGCCAAATTTTATCAAAATCGGCCTATTATTCTCTGAGATAAAATTTTTTTTAGAATGAAAACTCAAAATTTTCCCGGAAAACCTCGTCCTATTCTCCTGACTAACAAACTTATTAAAGCCATTTACAAAAGGAAGGTGCATGCCAAATTTTATCAAAATCGGCCTATTATTCTCTGAGAAAAAAATTTTTTTAGAATGAAAACTCAAAATTTTCCCGGAAAACCTCATCCGATTCTCCTGACTAACAAACTTATTAAAGCCATTTACAAAAGGAAGGTATGTGCCAAATTTTATCAAAATCGGCCTATTATTCTCTGAGAAAAAAATTTTTTTAGAATGAAAACTCAAAATTTTCCCGGAAAACCTCATCCGATTCTCCTGACTAACAAACTTATTAAAGCCATTTACAAAAGGAAGGTATGTGCCAAATTTTATCAAAATCGGCCTATTATTCTCTGAGAAAAAAATTTTTTTAGAATGAAAACTCAAAATTTTCCCGGAAAACCTCATCCGATTCTCCTGACTAACAAACTTATTAAAGCCATTTACAAAAGGAAGGTATGTGCCAAATTTTATCAAAATCGGCCTATTATTTTTTGAGATAAGAATTTTTTTCGAATGAAAACTCAAAATTTTTCCAGAAAACCTCGTCCGATTTTCCTGACTAACGAACTTGTCCAAGCCATTTACAAAAGAAAGGTACATGCCAAATTTTATCAAAATCGGCCCATTATTTTTTGAGTTATCGGTGTGATACATATATATATATATATATATATATATATATATATATATATATATATATATATATATATATATATATATATATATATATATATATATACATATATACATATACATATATATATATATATATATATATATATATATATATATATATATATATATATATATATATATATATATATATATATATAAACATATAAAAATTGAAACTGACCCCGGATATGGGTTCTAGGGGTCCCAGTTCGTGCTCATTTGCAAAAATTTTTTCAAAATTCAAAAGTCGGGATCTCCCTATTAGTGAATTTTTTCTACCAAAATTCACTAAAATATACATATTTGAGCGTTGAAAATACGTATGTAGGAGTTCCAGAGATGCGCTATTTAATCTGAATACCACCATTTTCAAAATGGCGGTTTCCGGTGAAGTCTAAATAGATGCTTCTCTATTATTTTAAATGGGACTCCCTATATATCATTATATTTTTCAAATGCCCATTTAATTTTAGGTCGACATCAGGGATACTATGTTTATATCTTTTACTGTTTTCGAGGTGTTTAAATTTTTTTTGAAATTATTTTCACAAAAAGACTGGCATAATGGAAGTGATTTTGCTAAATGTCAATATGTTGAGAAAATATTTTTTGCCCCATGAATTACAGGATAACTAAGCTTCGATATGATTTGGAAGAAAAAATATTTTATATGCAAGGTGATTTATAAAATTTATCTGGATTCCGTAGGATTCAGAATAAAAAAAAACTAGTTGATTTTAAATAGAACACCGTGGATTTCATGTTTTTAGCGAATTTTCCGTAACACGAAAATTCACAAATGAGGAAATCTGTGTTATATATATATATATATATATATATATATATATATATATATATATATATATATATATATATATATATATATATATATATATATATATACGAGGGCGGATCAATGAATCCGTGACTTTTTGAATTTCTCTTCACAGGAAGAACAACACTGCTCCTGTTAACAAACATATGTCAGTTGAATCCTGTCAAATTTTAATCAAGCTGTGTCATTTAGTTTGTGTTAAATAGCCATTGAAAGCAAAAAACCTCTTGAGTTATAACGAAAATGGAAAAAAGTGAATTTCGCATGGTCAACAAACATTACTTTTTGCGGAAAAACCCATCACTCAAACCAAGGCTAAGCTTGATAAATACTATGAGGACTCTGCACCATCAACTTCCATGGTAAAAAATGTGGTTTCTGAATTTCGTTGCAGCCGTACAAGCACAAATGACGCCGAACAATCTGGACGCTCAGTTGAGGTCGCTACACCGAAAACAACTGAAAAAATTCACGATAAGGTGTTGGCCGATCGGAGATTGAAAGTGGAGGAGATTGTGGAAGCCATAAGCGTATCACATGGCTCAGTGGTTTCGATTTTGCATGATCATTTGGAAATGAGAAAAATATCCGCAAGATGGGTGCCGCGTTTGCTCACAATCGACCACAAACGCAATCGTGTGAGAACTTCGAAGGAGTGTTTGACGTTGTTCAACCGCAATAGGGACGAGTTTTTGCGCCATTTCGTAACCGTGGACGAAACATGGATTCACCACAACATACCACAAACTAAGTAGCAGTCAAAACAGTGGGTTTCTCTGTGCGAATAGGCGCCGAAGTAGGCCAAGGTGGGTTTGTCAGCCAATAAAGCCATGGCGATCGGGATGCACGCGGTATAATCCACATTGATTGCCTTCAAAAGGGATGAACAATCAATGGCGAATATTATACCAACTTATTGGACCTATTCAATGACGATTTGAAGAAAAAACGACCGCATTTGGTCAAGAAAAAAAGTTCTTTTCCACCAAGACAATGCAAGGGTGCACACATATGTAGCCTCCATAGCGAAATTGCATAAATTGGGCTACGAATTGCTCCCTCTTCCGCCCTATTCTTCGGATTTAGCCCCGAGTGACTATTTCTTGTTTCCAAACAAAGAAATGGCTCGGCGGAAAGAGATTTGACTCCAATGATGAAATCATCTCACAAACAAATACCTATTTTGAGGACTTCGATAAATCTTATTTTTTGGAAGGGATAAGAAAATTGGATAAACTTTGAAAATGATTTTTTGTCAAAAAAGCTGCGTTTAATATATATATATATATATATATATATATATATATATATATATATATATATATATATATATATATATCTGTGTGTCACACCGCGATAACTCAAAAAATAATACGCCGATGACGTTCAAATTTGGTGAATACCTTTCTTTTGCAAGTGGCTTGGATAAGTTCGTTAGGCAGGAAAATCTGCCCAGTTCAAATAGATTAAACAATGCTTTGTTTTAACTAGACAGTCGGATTCTGACCTTTAATGTATCTATTTCGACCACGTAATTATAATGCATGTTTATAAGAAAAGTAATTTAGGATGCAGCAAGTGCGTTATGATAGCGAATTTTTATTAAATGCTTCAAATTTGAACAGCTCAATTTGTTATTAACCTATAAGGTTCGTTGGCTAGGAAACTAGTTTTTTCAAGAACATTTTAAGTTTATTTTCGAACATTTTCAAACAATAAAGTTATTTTGATGATATATGGTACATTGTTTCTACTATATGGGTCAACTGATAACCAAATTTCATGCCTGTTTTCTTTAAAAAAAACATACAAATTTGCTATTTAAAACATTTTTATGAAAATTCAGTAACATAACGCACTTACTGCGTCCAGACTTTTAGCTTTTGATTGGAAAACTGATGTCAGGGTAGGCCAGGAAGGTCAGTTGGGAGGATTGTGTGTTAACAGCACGTCAGGGAGGTCTTTTATTTCGTTCCCAAAACTCTCTAACAATTGCGCATGATCAGTGCAACCTAGTTTTTACTGTCGAGAGAAGTTTGTCATATTGGTTCTTTCGAAATCTTAAGGCTAAATGTTACAGATGTCAATTGTCAATATGGTACCATAGTGTTACTTTTATATCTCTATTTCATTATTATTACTTATTACATTATTACTCTGTTGCTGTTGTTATTGAATTTTTCAAATTTTTGATACCTGAAAATGATCACCTGACCTTATAAATTTAAAATTGTAAACTACAGAAAACAGAACATAATGTCCATTTAGATTCTAAATCTCAACGAAAAGATCAAAAACGTCATGTAAATAAATTACGTTTATTTCTTTTTGAGGTTTAACAAAGTTTAATTCGTTGATTATATTATGCAAGAAAAACCTGAGCATCGTTTGTTGACATTAGATTTAATTATTATTTATTCAGCTAACGGTATTTCTTTTAATCTTTCTGACCTTTATTAAAATGTTTGCTAAATTACGAAACGAAATCTTTTGTGAAATTTTACTGTTATCTCTATCTGATAGTCTTAACTTAGCCCAGGTTAGATGCTAAAACTATGGTTCCAATTAAAATCTGTTTTCTGTTAATTTTCTTTCACTGCACTTTTACAAGAGTTCTATCAGAAATTTGCACAAATTCTGGGTACAGCTATGAGAAACATTTAGGATCAAAAACACCATATCGGATTGTTGCTAATAATACTTTTGGAAAATTGGAATACAAAGGTAAGAAAATTTGTATTATATCTATCTGTTTCAACAAAACTATGTGAGGGTTTGTGTTTAAAATTTACTGTTTAATTTTATATCTCAACTAATATCTGAATAAAACCTTTTTATTTAACTAATAAAAATTAATCATAAAGAAAATAATAAATAATTTAAATGGATTTAAACTGGTTTTTCTAGGATGTAAACCTCTAAAATTATGGATGGTTGTAAGACATGGTACAAGAACTCCCAACAGCAATTTTATTATAAAAATGAGGACTCGACTGTTTGAAATTAGAGATCTAATACTAGACAATAATCCTGTTGCTTCAGGTATTAATTTTATTTACTTATTAAATTCTCATCAGTCAATATTAAGATTTTTTTTCAGTAATTCTTCACTTTATGTGTTTGCTGCATACTATATAGTGTTTTATAAATATTTTTACTGCCTTACAGTTTTACATTATACAGATAGTTACTTACACCTGTTTTAGATTATATAAGCAATGTGCAATTGGACTTATTCCGTAAATGGGACACAAAATTAACAGAAGATGATAGCAAAAAACTGACTCACGAAGGTGAGAATGAAATACTTCTGTTGGCTGAAAGGATGCAAAGCAGATTTCCAGAAGTTTTGGATAGGGTTTATAGCAACACATCATATAAGGTAAGTAATTCAAGATTAACATAGTGTGTATCAATTCGTTTAATTAAATAATTGGTAAATTTGCAGATTAGGTCCCGAACGCTTTTCAAAAAATTTTCAGAAACATTACTAGGACCCCCCCTTGATACACAAATCACAACAAAAATGTCTTGTTTACACACCCCAAGGAAGTTACGGGACTGGGAGTAAATAGCGGTGCTGGGCAGGGTAGGTAGTAAAAAGGAAATATGAGCATAAAATGCGTAAAAAAACTGCTTGAAAGCTGTCTATTTCAAGCCATATCCCCATTAAACCCTGCCTACCACACATAGCATCCCCATTCGCCCCAGGTCCTGTAACTTCCTTGGGGGGTAAGAACAAGAAATTCTTCTTATGGTTTATGGAACGAGGGTGGCTGTATGCACACGAGAGGGGAAGGAAAATGCCTATGATGAAGCAGGACCCCCCCCCCCTTCAACTTGAGACAAGGGAGGTTGGGGTGCTTTGTCGTGGGATTTTCCTTCCCTTCTCGTGTGCATACAACCATATGAAAACTGTCTTGTTCCTACCCGCCAAGGAAGTTACGCCACCTGGGGGAATAGGGGTAGGCAGGGTTCAAGGGGGATATGACTTCAAGAAAAAGACAGCTTTCAAGCCAGTTTTCTTCGCATTTTCTGCTCATATTTCCTTTTTACTACCTACCCCACCCAGTACCCCTACTCACTCCCGGTCCTGTAACTTCCTGGGGGGGGTGTGAACAAGAAATTTTTCTTGTGGTTTCTGCATCCAGTGGGGGGCCCTAGGCAGGTTTCTGAAAACAGTTCTTTGAAAAGCGTTCGAGAGCTAATCTGCAAATTCACCAAATAATTTTATTAAACATAGTAAAGCCTCTAGATATGTATGGCCAAAAAACTTAACAGGTGCAGGCAAGGTAATTACAAGTATTTAGTATACAAATTAAAGGTTATATTGACCTATTCTTTTGTTCTTATGATGTTAATAATTATGAGCACAATGTATATATAGCAAATATGTGGTTACCGAGTGTTATCATAGCTCACTCTTATTAAAGAAATCACTTACATGCCTCACAATTAGTATTTGATCAAACGCCCTCAGATTTATCGGACTCTTGTTAAATACTGGTACACTTTGAAGATAATTTAGGCAGTTAGGTAGCTCAAACCCACACACCTAACGGACGTCCATTAGCTATCCAATGGATGTCCACGATGGATATCCAAGACATCCAATAGATATACATGGATATCCAATGGACATCTAATGGACCTACAGATGTCCTACCAATATCCATCAATCTGGATATCCATGTGGATATATTTTGGCTGTTGTATATATACATGGGTCACGAAATGTATATACATTATACATCTAATGGAAAATACCCAAAAACATATGTAGTGGACTTTAAAAACCAAAAAAATTCGAATCATTATCATGTGACCGCGAACGTTTTGTTATTGGTTGTGACGTACTTGGACATGATGTGTTTACATTTGCCCTATGGTATGATAAGTACAGTAACTTGTTTCTCAATATCGTGGTGATGCAAGCTCATTGTCATTGTGAGATTACCGTCCAGTGACGCCATAGATTATGCCGGCAAAATAGTGATGTCAAGTATTTTTTTGCGTCGTTATTTTGTAGTATGTGAAAAGAAAACATTAAAAAGTCATCTTTGTGGGATGCCAATCAGATGTGCCAATCAGTTCGTGGACCTTTTTAACGATTTTCTCAGTAACCACGTCTGGCGGGCGGCCTTGCCGCTCCTTCGCAAAAACGGATGTACGACCACGTTTAAATTCGTTGAACCAATATCTCACGATGAAGGATTCCCATACACAGCATCCAACTTTGCTTTTATTTCTTCGGATGTTTTTCTATCCAAAAATAAAAGGCGAATTACAGATCGATATTGCACTTTTTCCATTTTATCAAGAAACACGAAACATACAACTCTCTGGCAAATAAACACTAACTTGTATGATGTCGTTTGACAGATGACAGTACACGACGGTAATGCCAACTTCTCTCAGCAACACCACCTGTCTTCAAACACAGGTACTTATTGAGTGTTCCTCGTATAGAATCATTTGGAAAATATTCTGCCAGCCATGGTTATAAATAGAACAAGAAGCAAAACTAAGAGTTGCCTGGATGAAGATCAGTGCCAGTTTAGAATTGAGCAAGGAGCTAGAGAAGCAGTGCTGGCACATAAAACAATAGGAGAAAGGCGGCTGTTCTTGATTCTTTTTATTGCAGTGGTTTTTATGTTATTCTTTTTTTGTGGTAGCTTACTTGCTTTCTGTTTCCATGTTCCTGCATTTCTCTTTACTTTTTTATACATATATGTATTTTGGGAATGTGCGGATTTTATGTATTTAATTATTTTAGTTGATTTTCCTTTATTTTTACTTTTTTTCAAATTTTTCTTTCAGTTCAGATATACAGCCTCCCAGAGAACCAAGAACAGCGCTAAATATTTTGCCACTGGTCTTTTTGGAAAGAACACCGCCAAGAAAGTATGGTATCCCAAACCCAGTAAGAAGGATCCCATTCTCAGGGTAAGTAAATTAAAATTACATTAAACACAGTAGAGTCTAGTTTTTAGCGAATTTTCATTAAGAAATCGACACATTGACCGGTGAAAGGAGGGGGACACCGGCCGGCGTCAAGCCGGTCGCATGTCGCAGAGAGGAGTTGAGTAGCTCCACCGCCGTTCGCTGGCTGTGTACATGAACTGTTGAGATCGAGAACATTCCGTTAGCGTAACTGATTTACGCTATTCCTCTATTACTAGGTACCAAGATTGGATCAAAGTGGAAGGCCCGGCCGTGCAGCGGGAAAAGTAGAATAGCAGATGCACCAGGTCTTGTGATATTAGCCAAGCGGCTCTGTTTGATTCCATTAGGCCCAGGTATCTGGCGTTTATGAACAGGCCTGCAGAACTAGGGAACTGCATTCCCGAGTTCTGGTTCCCCGGCATCGCAAGGGTAAGTGGCTAAGCTAGCGGGATTTATGTCCGTATCGTGGTGAATGTACCATCGGTCCCAGTTAAAAACAGCCCTCCGGGTGGCCACCCCCTGCGTTGCTGTCAGGGAGTAACTTTCTTTAATAGATTTTCTTGCTACCCCGAACTGCGTATCAAGACCCCAACCGTTGCAGAAGTTGTCATGTGACCTACCCTCTGTATCATCTGTAAATATCTTTGTGAAAGTCACCGAACCCCCTCTGGTTCCCCATAACTACTTCGTACATAATTTCTAGTAAACGGAATCCCTTTGTAAATAGTTTGTAAATAGATTCTCTTTTAATTTACTCGATATTTCATTCATTCTCTCTAGAATATCCACCCAAGTGAACTTTAACAATAGCTTTCTAATAAAGACCATAACCAGAAGCCACGGGGGACTTCGTCTTAACTTAGGAGGACCCTGTCTCCACTAGAATCTACCCTGGGCTTGTGTGTCCAACCGACAGTGACTTGTGAGGGGGGTGAATATCCCGAGGGAGCACGCCTACTCCCTGAAAGAAACTCTATAGGCGTTGGCGCTCGAACAGGATCCCGTCGTAAAGCCGTGTCCCCGGAGTCGGCCCGAAAATTCCCCATATTAGGGAAAACTAGTATTAACCCCCGGCCACCCCAAGTGGCTGTCACAATATATATATATATATATATATATATATATATATATATATATATATATATATATATATATATATATATATATATATATATATATATATATATATATATATATATATATGTATATATGTATGTATGTATGTATGTATCCGAGCGATAACTCACAAAATACTCAACTGATTTTAATGAAACTTGGTACATATCTTCATTGTAATAACACCACGGACGAGTTCATATATCAGCTATAACAGACATTTTTTCTCCCAAAAATATACAAAAATATTTTTAAAAATTCCATATTTTTGTAAGTATCTGGAAGTAACTGGAATGAGACTTACATGTGGCTAGAAATAGTACAAATAAACCTATGTGGTGAATTTTAAGTAATTTTGTACACAATATTTAGAGTTTTTTTCCAAATTAAAAATAAAATCCCAAAGACATGCCTTAAAACGACTTAGTGGTTAAAGTCCAATGCCTGACAGACATAGTAGTTAACTGCCACGCGTAGATTGATTCATACAACAGGTATAAACCATACATCAACGGTAACCAAACTAAAAATATACCAGGCATAAAACCTACTACCCGAACCAACTATCGTGAAATCTCAGCGGCAATTATGAAAAATGACAGACGACTTGAAACTAAAAATTTGCAAAGTGATTGTTATTTAACTGGGGGATTCAATCAATTATTAAAATACACTATATTTGTAGCTTTATGAGCAGCCGGAAATACAGTTTTAGCGCAGCATAGATATATTATACTGTCGCATAATATGATAAAAATGTAAACAAAATCAAGTGACGTCTATGATTCTAAAATAGTTTCTTTTATCTCTTAAACTTGAACATAAGACGGAAACAATCCTTGAATATGTTTCAATGGCAATTTTACTAATTCTGTAATTAATTGTTACGTATACTTTTTATATACTACCCTGGGCATGATGCCAACGTTAGTTGACTTGTTAGCAGATAGCTCAGTGGAAGCATGTTCGATTCCAGCTCGATGAATGTGTGTTTTTTTTTTATGTTTTATTTTGACATTTGGAGAAGCAATAGTGCACAGGTTTCATACGTTTTGAACAAGATCTCATATTTGTGTAAAACGCCTGAATAATTTTGTCACCTTTGAGTCTGAAATTATAATTTTCAGCAGACATTTTGTTATTGTTGATATTGAAGAAACCGGTTTGATTAGGTTGACTAAAACGAAATCTTTCTAGTGATTAATAAGGAAAAATAACTGCTACGTTTATAATTTGGCAGATACTTTACTTTTCTAAATATGAATTAAGTTTCCTTCTGGAAATCTTTTGTATAACTTTAATGACATTTGTAATACAAGTTTCTTTGAAAGAGATTTACACTATCTATAAATATAGCTAACTTTAGTTCTTTAGCATCATAGAAAATTGAGTTTTTGGCATTTTTATCAAAAGGAGTTAGAACGCAAGATTTTGTTTGATAATAGAGGGATATCTATGGGAACCCTTTCGAAAGAATTCTTCAAATGTGCGCGTACTAGGACCTATAAAATCGATCTTCAAGGTCTGTATAAGTTTAAAGGATTAACTTTACTAATATGCCGCGTAATAATAGTGAAAATTGACTTTCATTTCATTAAAATTACAGTTCTACAAGTTGTGTAAGAAATGGCAGGACGATGTTAAGAGAAATCCATTGATCCTGGGAGAGAGGAGAAAGTTTGAGAAAAGCGTAACAGTGCAACAAGCAGTATCGGAAATCAACAGACGTCTTCAGCTTGCAGACGACGAATTAGATTTTGGTAAATTTAATTTTGCATAATTAAATGTAATCCTATGTAATAAAATGCATTTTATTACACAGGATGTTCTTAAATTCTCTACTATTTTACTAAATTTAATTATTGTAACTAGGGTTAGTTTTAAAATTTGAAACTGAACCCAACTGAAACTTTTATGTAGAAAAAGTTTGAAAGTGAAATCAATACAAATTTACTAAAATGAACTACTAAAAAGGTTCACTTTCAAAATACAGGCATATTTGGAAATATTTGACAACGTTGCATTGCTTCCCTTCATGCCGTCATTCCACCCTTTTCGTAACAATGCTGTACTAGTGTTTATAATAATAATAATATATTTTGTCACACATTCTACAAAACCATGTAAACATTTGAAAAACAAAACACATAACAGAAAAGTACAATACAAATAAATCACAAAAATTCTAAAAGTCATAACAAACAAATGTACACTGGTGTCAAGATACAAATCCCGACCAATTCACAGTCCATCCAAAGCAATATCACAGGCCAAGAATTCCTCAAGAAAGTAGCAGCACCGGTCCACCAGAAAACTTTAAATTTTTCTCCTGAACACTGCCTCACCCAGTAGAGTGGCGCCTCCAGGCAATTTGTGATAGAATTTCTTGCCTCAGTAATTAATTCCACGTCTGGCCCTCTTGGCCCTATGATAGGGCGGGCAGATTTATATTGCACTTTTGCCTTGTATCATGGTCATGTATTGCAGAGTTTAGACTGAATTTATCAAGATTTATATACACATGAACTACACAGGCAAGTTATATATATATATATATATATATATATATATATATATATATATATATATATATATATATATATATATATATATATATATATATATATATATATATATATATGGAGAAGATGCTAAGTATTTTTGTTCTACGGAAAAGCGGCCTGCAGGGCTCCAAGTATGCAGCCCAATATAGCACCCTAACAGCTGTCTTTTGCTGCAGGAACACATTTTGTAGCTCAGTAGGAGTCCCACATGAGTATCCTGTAAATCGTCACATAGTGGAAATTGGCGTAGTATGGTGCCACTGTGGGCTGGTAGGTTGCAACCTGCTTAACTCTCCTCACCATAAATGTCACCCCTGAAAGCCTTCTCAGCGACACCTCCACATGTTTGGACCACAACAGATTACCCTTAAACAACAAATCCAGAAACTTAAGCACAGCGTCATCCCCATCCGGGCATGTGGAGAAGGTGATGCACTTGGTTTTACTCTCGTTCATTTTTAGTACATTATCTGCAAACCATTACTCCGAAGATATTATTACGTGACCTGCTTTCCTCCGCAGTCTATCTCTGGATCTCTCGATGTTCACGAACGTTGTGTCGTCAGCATACAAGCATGCTTGGTCCGCCTTGATGTTGTCGTTTATGTAGACCAGGAACAGCAGCGGTCCAAGTATGAATCCCTGAGGAACACCCTGGGCAACCGTCATCCAATCCGAACTTCTGTCCCTACACACCACACGTTGCCTTCTGTTTGCCAGGAACGATGTTATCAACTGGTGTGGCACTCCTCTCACTCCATAGTATTCCATCTTCTCCAACAGCACATCATGAGGTACACTGTCGAAGGCCTTACTTGAGTCGCAACATGCAACATCTCCCTATTGAAGGCTTCCGATATATTCCCAGTCAACTCTGCCATTGCAGTCACTGTTGATTTACCACCCCTGAATCTGTGCTAACGCGGAGTTATGAAGTTGTTGTCAAAATAGTTTAGCAATAGCTGTTTTATTAGAGACTCAATTATCTTTGATAGCATGGATGATATCGATATGGGTCTCAAGCTCTTGACATCCCCTTGCTTAGGTACTGCAACAGTGTTGGCCATCTTTAAGACATGCGGAAGTACACCCGCACTAAAACATCTATTAATCAAAACTGTGAGAGGTGCCGCTATAGCCGTGATTGCAGATTTCAACACACACACGCTTATACTGTTACCATCTGTAGAGTATTTATATGTCTGTATTCTAGTTGTTATTATAATGTGTTCCTCAGTGATGTCTCTCAGGAAAGATGACTGAGTTGTCGATTTTCATATTGTTCAGTTTACTCAAAGATTCATATTTATTAGGTTTCAGCGCCAATGTGTCATCTATAGATTGCCGGTTTGTTTTGTCAACATCTATCTAAATATTAGCCCTCCTTTTATCGCGACTTGTACAATTTATCTCATTCCATGTTGTTCTCACCTTTTCAGCCCTCTTAATGTAGTCTGCCTTATAGGCTGTATCAGAACAGTCATCCTTCCTAACACGTGCAACCACCTGCAGCCCATCCAGTGTTGCCTTTATCCTCTCCAACTCCTCTGTATACCAGCTGATAGTCTGACTACCTATCTTCAGTTTCCTTTTCCTCTCCGGGCAAAAGGCCTCAAACGAGGATACCAGAATCTGCTGAAAATCCTCAAATCCTTTTTTTACATCTGGTATGCCAAGAACGGTACTCCAGTCCTCTTTCCCCAAGCCTCCCACCAATCCAGACATTGTTTCCTCTGATACGCTTCTCACTTTAACATATTTACATTCTTTTATAGGTTTTGGTATATACCACCTAACGATCTGGGCATGATGATCGGACATATGTAGATTAACCATGGGGCTAGAGCTGGCATCATCTATGTTTGAAAGCACATTGTCTATACATGTAGTACTTCTAGACGTTTTACGTGAATGTTCAGTGAATGTGGGACCTAATCCATATGATGTAATAACTTTAATGAGTGCATTGTATGGGAGATACTGCATTAAAATCTATGTTGAAGTCCCCACAAACAACAATCTTAGCATTAAATTTTCTTGTCACATCTTCCAGAACTTCATCAAGTTTCCGAATGAAAAGCCCAGCGTCAGCTCCCGGACATCTGTAAATGCAGACAACGACCTTATTAGTTTCCTTGATGTAAACGCTAGCAACCACAAAAACCCTCTCTACCGATGCATTATTTAGAGAGGTTATGCTAACCGCACCAATCCCTTCTCTAGTCAACATAACAACAGTCTTCTTCAATTCTTGTATATTCTCTGATTCTAATACTTTATATTATTCTGTGGTTATTGTAATAATTTAATGTTTTAGTGGATGTTCACGTAATCACAACCTTATTA
Source organism: Tillus elongatus (assembly GCA_964006375.1). NCBI lineage: Eukaryota > Metazoa > Arthropoda > Insecta > Coleoptera > Cleridae > Tillus > Tillus elongatus. The sequence continues at coordinate 106,865,793 of OZ023270.1, read as the reverse complement.
GTTTCCTCGATGTGAACGCTAGCAACCTCAAAAACCCTCTCTACCGATGCATTATTCAGCGAGGCTATGCTAACCGCACCAATCCCTTCTCTAGTGAACACAACAACAATCTTCAGTTCTTGTATATTCTGTGATTCTGATACTTTATATTATTCTGTAGTTATTGTAATAATTTAATGTTTTAGTGGATGTTCACGCAATGTACATGATGTGCGCCTTCGAGACAGCCTGGAATAGACGAGCCAAATCACCGTGGTGTTCTCCATTCACCCTTGACATTTTCAAGGTACCTAAATTAAATTTAGCTAATCTGATTGTTGATACTTATTGTTTTAATCGAGATGTTTGGCTAATTATCTTGTTATTTTTAATGTTTTTAGATCATGGAGTATGCAGAAGATTTGCAATTCTATTGGGTGGATGGTTACGGTCGTGAAATAACTTACAAGCAAGCGTGTACAACTTTTAACGATATGATAAACATGTTTAAAAGGTGAGTGTTAGTTTTCTATAGTTTTTGGTTTTATATGTAACATTGGAAAAAAAAAACTGTCTACGTAAGTTGAAAATCGACAGGGACTTTATTTCACTTTATTAAGTTTTAATAGCATATGAGATTGTTGTTGCCTTAACTCAGTGAAACCGTTCCATGCTTAATACAGCTTTAGAGACTTTGTCTGTGGCTGCACCCATTTTCCTCTCTGCAACCGGTTTAAATTTTTATGACATGGTCAAGTAAAGAAGTCTAACGAGGCGGGTTTACAAGCCATTTACTTTTCTTTAAAACAAAGCATTATGACTGTAAAACTGTAATTATCATTAACCCGTCTCAACTTTTTATTATTAAGCACACTTGAGTGAATATTTATTTTGGTACATTTTGGTTCAGTATTTAGTCCGCCAATTATTGCAACACACACACACAATATTTCATGAGTTTAATAATTAACTGCTTCTTAGTTTAATTGTAGCCATCAAATTTATCTCACTTCCTCCCCTTTAAGTTCCCAACTAAAGCCTTATGGCTCCAAGCCCTATCTTGCCCTTCGTATTTTAAATCTCATAAAAATTCCCATCTAATTTTTCATATAGTGTTACTCGTCTTTAAGGCTTAAAAAATCCTTCTAAAACAACATCTAAATTTTAATTCAGTTCAAATTTACTTTAATTCTATTCTAAAACCCTACTGCTCAAATTTCTATGCTAATATTCTATCTTACAGCCCTATGACTCAAAATATCTATACAAATTTTATATAAAAAATATGTCAGTACTCGAGACAGCTATCCCTTAAAATAAAAGTCCTTTCAAACATTTTGTCATTATATAAAAAATATGTCAGTACTCGAGACAGCTATCCCTTAAAATAAAAGTCCTTTCAAACATTTTGTCATTATATAAAAAATATTTCAGTACTCGAGACAGCTATCCCTTAAAATAAAAGTCCCTTCAAACATTTTGTCATGGAACATACTCGCCGGGCAATGGAAATAACTCCAAAATATATTAGCAAAGCCAGCCCTGTACATTACTGCTACACTCACTAACTTCACAGAAAACCTGAATCAGCTTTTTTAGCTCCCTAGCTCGAACACTACTTCACTCCCGTAAGTTCCACTCGAACTCCTAACTCAATTCTACATTTACTCCTAACCCCATGATACCCTCGCCACGCTCTACCGATATTTTCTCGTCCGCGGAGGGTAGTCCTAGCCCCCACTGAGGCTTGGAGCCCACTGCCAACTCAACCTCTTCTCTGTCCCCTGGTGAACCCTACTCCCCGTTTCTTCGTCATTATTGTCTTCCAATTAACATTCGTATTTAAACATCATGCCATTTTTCTAACCAATAAGCGATTGTCTTGAAGACACGTATCTCCACAGTCGATACATCGAAACCCTGAGTTTGCTGTTTTTTCTGTTGAAACTAAAGTGACCTCTTTAGAGACCGCGACACTTGAAACATGCAAATCTAGCATTCCCCTCTAACAATGTCTCAACTGACCGTTTTCACGGAACTTTTTGCTGGCTTGGGTATTTTATTACCAACTAGGTCAACAGCTGTATTTTGCAACTTTGTGGTTAATGGTTTATATTTTCAACGTAACCACAGCCTACATAATTATGCATATTATAATTAAATAAAATGATCGCATAAAACATTTGTTTTATGGCAACTTTTCATTAAACTTTTTGAGATCCAACCCAGTGATTCATTTACATCTGCCCAAACATTTATGTATGGAGAAATTTCACAAAAACTTATATACCTAAGCAGACATCCTGCTTACAGAAGATTTTCTTTGTGAAGCCACAGAAAAAGTCTACGTCTATATTTAGATCAGATTGTATAATTTTCATTTACATTATGAGTGAGTTTTTATGTACAAAATGTTCTTGTTACGACTTTTCTCGCAAAACATTTTCAACCCAAACAATTGTTTCTGATTTTCCTGAAAGAAGATTGGTTTCGAATTTTTGTGTGCAAAAATATTTTACACATTTTCGGGAGTCGTTCGTTTTATATCAAGCTAAAGAAGGGTGTATTCCACTATTCTAATTCATTTTCACATAGTTAGTGCATCCACTTAACTCTTTATTTGTCTCTGAAAATTACCCTTCTTTTCATCGTATAACCGATCCCAAGTTGAAATTGACATTTGACATATACAGCCAACTTAATGTCAAATGTCAATTTCAACTTATACAATGAAAAGAAGGGTAGTTTTCACAGACACATAAACAGTAAAAGGGGGTGCACTAACTATGTGAAAATGAATTATAATAGTGGAATACACCCTTCTTTAGCTTGATATAAAACGAGCAACCCCCAAAAATGTGCAAAATATGACAAAAACATTCCGCAAAAGTGAGTAGAACTTACGTTTTTCCTACAAAAATGTCCAAATAACTCCAAAAATTGGCTTCTGTCCTTATTTTTATTTTGATTTTCGTCATTTACACCATAAAACACGTCTATATACAAAATTTCATAAAAATCGAACACGCGCCCCGCAAGTAAACGTTTACATCACTTTCAAACGTTGATCGCTTAATATGTGATCCCGAACAAGGGCAATCTTGTTGTCCCTCACTGCTTCCACCGTTCTCGCGTCATCTTTCAAGGATTCCTGCCCAACTCGAAACTGTTTAGACCAGTTTTTTGCTAAAGAATAAGGCAGAGAATTTTCCCCGTGCAGCCCGTCCAGCCGATTTTTGATGCTTTGAGGTGGAAGACCTTCTCGAGTAAGGAATTTAGTAACAGCTCTATACTCAATTTTTGTGATTTCTGACGTAGTTGTGAGCAAGTGTCAGTTATAAGAAAACTAATTGTCATAACATCCTTTTTTTGTTTTTTCCAAGACTAATAAGACTTGAACCAATGTCTTACCAAAATTTGACAGGTAGCGATACCCTGGATCTATGTCAGGCCGGGATGCACAATAGGCCAAGGGTTGCAGTGCTATCGGGGCGGCAAAGCCACGGATTTTCCCTGTCAGGCCGGGAAATTTTGGCACTTACCTCGTATTAAGTTTATTAGATAACAAAATGGCATTAGTGATACCATTCCTTCCATACAAGATTTATGTTGGATTATTTTAATTTGTTTTAATCCATGTTTCTACAATTGATATTACTTGATTGTTGTTTTTTGTTTTCTGTTACAGGAAAGACAAATTTCCCAAAGTAACTGTATACTTTTCACATTCCGGAACTTTATTGAAGATGTTGGCCCACTTAGGGTTGTACAGGGAAGATGAATCTCTGAAAGCTGATAATTTCCGTGAGAATGCAGAAGAAAGGCTGTGGAGAGTGGGACGAATCGACCCGTTCGGTACCAATCTTGCTTTTGTACTTTATAGGTAAGTGATGTTCTAGATGTGTACCTCTAAATATATATTGAAAAAGAGAAGCGTTCCATATGTAATATTTCAATTTTTTAACTGTTTTTCTTTATATTAATTATTAAATGATCAATTGAATCGACTGATGCTTGATGGAAAAACATGCTACATTGATTAACACTAAAACACTTGTATTTCATCAATATTTATTTATTTATTCATTCATAAACTCTACAAGGCAGACAGCTACATAAGTTTCGTCATTATTGGTAGTAAAAGATAAAAAACCAGACAAAGGTGGGCTTACAGCCTAAATATTATCGTACCGTGAGTATTGACAAGGAGGAAAAAAGCAACTTGTTAATTCTGGACTTGGGGGTTCAGAAGAGAAGGAAAAACATGCACCGGCAAGGAATTCCACAACTTAGAAGTCCTCAGGACAAAAGAGCGGGCATAACAAGATGTTCTATGTCTGGTGACCTGGACAGTAAAAGGGTGCATTGGCTCTGTTCCCCTGGTAGATCTGCTGGGGGCAGCTGGTGGAGGAACTATGGAAGAAAGCTCCTCTGAGCAGTGCCCGTGCAGATAAAGAAAGTATCCAAAGCGCTTTGTAGCAACTACAGGCAGTATAGATTCCGTCAGCGCAGATCAACTGCTGACCTCCTTTCCTTTATCACCCATTCTTGGAACAAGTCTATGGAACTACACAGTGAAACCCAGATTGTCGCTCTAGACATATCTAAAGCATTCGACCAGGTCTGGCACGCAGCGCTGCTTAACAAACTTCCGGCCTATGGCTTACCACCAAAACGCTGTACCTGGATAGCAAATTTCCTCTCCAACCGGAGCATTTCTGTTGTCGTGGATGGCCATTCCTCTAAACTGTATCAAATTAATGCAGGAGTTCCTCAAGGTTGAGCTTTAGCACCTACTTTGTTTCTTCTCCACATCAATGACCTCCTCTCTAGCACATCCAACCCAGTTCACAGTTACGCGGACGACAGCACCCTCCACTCAAATATACAATATTCTAAGCCTGTCTCTTTAGCCCAATTAGATGAGGATCGCAAACTCATGGAGGGTTCTATCTCTGTGGATCTCCAAAAAATATTAGACTGGGGAAGTAGAAATCTTGTACAATTCAACCCCACCAAATCTCAGTCTTGCTTTCTATCTCATAAGAAATACACCAGCCCTAGACCCATCACAATGAACAACCTAGTTAATCAAAGTAATGAGTCCTTTTCACTTGTTGGCATTTCTGTGGATCGAAATCTCAAATGGCACCAACATGTCACATCAATTGCAGAAGCGGCTGCTAAGAAATTAGGTTTTCTCTTCCGGGCTCGCAAATACTTTTCACCAGCTAATCTCTATACCTTATATACTTCACAAATAAGGCCAAACCTCGAATACTGCTCCCACCTCTGGGGTGCTGCTGCCGTTTCTACACTCGCTATCCTGGACTCATTCAGAAGAGAGCTATACGTCTCATTGGTGACCCTACCCTCACCTAAAGGCTGCCATCCCTTGCCCACCGACGTGCCGTTGGTGACTTGTTTCTCCTTTATAGATTTCTGCACGGGCACTGCTCAGAGGAGCTTTCTTCCATAGTTCCTCCACCTGCTGCCCCGAACAGATCTACCAGGGGAACAGAGCGAATGCACCCTTTTAGTGTCCAGGTCACCAGAGATAGAACATCTTGTTATGCCCGCTCTTTTGTCCTGAGGACTTCCAAGTTGTGGAATTCCTTGCCGGCACATGTTTTTCCTTCTCCTCCAAACCTTCAAGTCCAGAATTAACATGTTTCCTCCTTCCTCCTTGTCGACACCCACGGTACGATAGTATTTAGGCTGTAAGCCTTCATGGTGTGTTGTTGAAATGAAGTAAAAAAAAAAGAAGGTCCCTATACAGAACCACGGAAAGAAACGTTAGAGCTCTTAGCACGTACACATTTCCCAGATTGTCTGATCCTGACTAGTGAAGAAATCCCGCCGGCCGGGGGTCGATATAAACGCCTTCAAAGTGAAGACTGGCGGGTTGCTAGAAAATTAATTACAGCCTCGGCGGTGGAATGTGCTGTTAAGCATTTCCAGCCATTCAAGGTGCCAGGGGAGGATAGGGTGATTCCGGTTCTGCTGCAAAATGCACTGGAGGCACTCCTACCATTTTTCATCAGGTTGTATAGTGCCAGTCTGACTTTGAACTATATGCCATCCAGCTAGACAGTGACTAGTGGTGTATATATTCCCAAATTGGTATATAACGACCTCCCACCCAAATCGCTGAGACTTCTCAGTGGTACTTGATTCCTCCTAAAGGGATTGGAAAAAATACTAGACGGACACATTAGGGGGAATATCTTAAACAACAACCCCCTAAATACCCACCAGTATGCCTACCAAACCGGCAGATCTACTGAGTTAGCACTCGATAACCTTGTTGAGAAGATCACACACTCCCTGGATAACGGGAAGGTGGCGGTGGCTGCATTTCTCGACATTGAAGGAGCGTTTAACAATGCAGTACCTAACTCCCTCTACGAAGCTGCTATCGCTAGAGGGGGGCACCTACCAATTGTAGTAAATCTTACACCGAGTTAAATGACTCACACCTTCTACTTATACCACAGTCTTTTTGTCCAAAAAGCGTTTAACACACAGCCCCGGTCTTTCAAGCTTACCCAGGCCTAACTTGAGAGACGATAGTTATTGCTCTAGAAGCTTGACGGTTCGCATCTCTCGTAGCAAGTACTCTGCCGCCCTCTTCAAACTCGGGCTCTGGCGCTGGCGACCCCTTTCCACTCACGTGTTTACCATGACTACCTTTGGTCGGATAAACAATACCCGGGCAATTCATAGCTAATAACTTATAATAATGGTTACCATGACTACCTTCGGTCGGATAAATAATACCCGGGCAATGCCGGGTATTCATAGCTAACAACTTATAATAATTGAAGTAGGTCTATTCTATTTTAAAATTTATAGGTGATTTTATTTTCAGTTGTGATAAGAAAGATAAGGAAAGGAAGATTCTAACGCTGCACCAGGAACAAATCGTAAGACTGCCCAGTTGCCCTGACCGTGATCTTTGTGATATTAAAAACGTAACCAGTTATTATAAAAGCAGTATTGAAACATGTGCCTTTGATGAAATGTGTGATAATACATAAATTTTTCCATGTACAAAATTTATCTTTGTAACTGTTGTAGTTTGTTATACAAAATTTATCTTTGTAATCGTTGTTGTAGTTTGTTATACAAAATTTTAATGATAATTGTTAACACTATTTTAAATTTTATCAGTGTTAAAGAAATAAAGTGTGTTTATTTATTTGTAATTATTTGTTTACAATTTTAATAGTACTTCCAGAAATATTTTAGAAATATGTACCTCAAAATAGGTGTAGATGAGCACATCATAAAGTAAAATATTAATAGTAAAGAAAAAAAAGTTCGGGACGCAGCAATGGTAGTGAATTTTTATTAAATGCTTCAAACTTGGATAGTTCAATTTTCTATAAACTTAGAAGGTTGAATTTTGGTATGTAATAAGACCTTTCCCAAGGCAACATATACACCGAATGTCAATAAAATAACTTTGTGATTTTCGGAGAAAAAAAATTGTTTCTAAAGAAAACTCAAAATTTGAATAACTCAATTTTCTATAAACCTAGAAAAATGAATTTTGGTATATAGTAAGGTCTTTGCCAAGGCATAATATCTACCACATTTTATTAAAATGGCTTTGTAATTTTTAGAGAAAAATTTTTTTTCCAAAGAAAACTCAAAATTTTCCCGGAAAACCTTGTCCGATTTTCCTGGCTAACAAACTCATCCAAGCCATTAAGCTAAGAAAGACACTTGCCGAGTTTCATCGAATTCGGTTAATTATTTTTTGAGTTATCGGTTGGATATATATATATATACAGTGTGGAACAGCCAAATGGAATAAATTCGATAACGGATAAATGAGGGCGTGTTGGGAAAAACGCTTGGACACGTCGATTTGTATTTTTAACTGCGCATCTTTTTCAAGAAAAAAAAATTATATAGGGTGCGTCATGTGACAGTGGCCAATACCAACTTTCTTATTTTAAATACAAGCCCCTGTATATTATTAATTTTTTGGATTCTTCAGAAAATTCTAGACATAATTCATGTACAATGTCCTATACCTATCTTCAACTGTTTCGGAAATATTAAGTATTTTCAGATTTATTACAAAAATTAACATTAAAAATAGAAAATTATTTTATTTCACAAATTCTCTACATTGCATTCAATACTTATTTCCCATTCAGCTCTTGATAATGAGAAAGTAAACAAAAACCATTCCTGCGTTTCTTTTTACTGATATGAAATGAAACAAAAACAAAAACAGTTTTCTTTCTGTTCGTATAAAACTCGTAGCCTTAGCAACTTGTTGTCTGCCTGCATGACAGTAGTGATTAGTGTCAGTGCTATTGTCGTTTGAATTTCGTTAACTGTACGTAATAATATCAGAAAAATGGTTCATTTAACAGAAATGCACAAAATAACCATTCTACAAATGATTGGTTATGGAGATACACGGACACAGATGGAAGTGTCTCGCTTATTTCACGAAAAATTTCCAAATTTGCCGCCTGTATCCCAAGGAACAATTAGCAAAATAGAAAAGCAGTTTCGCGAGCTTGGTCATGTGAGACAGATAAAAAAAGTAGCTGCCAATGCAGTAAGTGATGATACGAAATTGGATATTACGCTTGAGTTTCAAGAAAACCCACATACTTCTGGTCGACAAGCAGCCCAACTATTCAACGTTAGCCACACAGCAATTTTTCGAACATTAAAGGAAAGTAAAATGCATCCCTATAAAATGATACCAACTCAGGAGCTCATGGAGGACGATTTCGATAGGAGAATGTATTTTTGTGAACAAATGATGGCAATGTTAGATAACAATGTGATCCAATTAGAAGATGTTTTGTTTTCTGATGAGAGCACATTTACACTTCACGGTCATGTTAATCGTCAAAATTGCCGCTATTGGTCTAATGAGAATCCTCATTGGATGAGAGAGGAACATGCGCAATATCCTGAAAAAGTTAATGTTTGGGCAGGAATTGTTGGAAATCATATCGTAGGTCCCTTTTTCATTGATGGCAACTTGAATGGGGATAAATATTTAGAACTGCTCCAAAATAATGTCGTGCCAACTTTGACAAACTTATATCCAGATCCAGCAAACCCACAAGTTCCTGCCAATAAAATATGGTTTCAGCAAGATGGAGCACCGCCCCATTACCAAATCAATGTCCGGCAGTACCTGAACCAAATTTTTCCAAATCGGTGGATAGGGAGGCGCGGATCGATAGAATGGCCAGCACGATCTCCTGATCTGTCGCTATTAGACTACTTTTTGTGGGGATATGTCAAAAGTATTGTATACAAAACTAAGCCCCTCAACTTAGATGACTTAAAAAGACGAATCACGCTTGCGATTAGATCAGTCACGCCTGAGATGTTGAGTAATGTTAGAAGACATTTCTATACCAGATTAGCATGTTGCCAAGATGTTCGTGGCGAGCATTTTGAACATTTACTACATTGACATTAATTTTTTTTTGTTTTTTTAAATTATTAAGAAATAATCAGTATTTCTTATTAGAATTTGTGAAATAAAATAATTTTCTATTTTTAATGTTAATTTTTGTAATAAATCTGAAAATACTTAATATTTCCGAAACAGTTGAAGATAGGTATAGGACATTGTACATGAATTATGTCTAGAATTTTCTGAAGAATCCAAAAAATTAATAATATACAGGGGCTTGTATTTAAAATAAGAAAGTTGGTATTGGCCACTGTCACATGACGCACCCTATATAATTTTTTTTTCTTGAAAAAGATGCGCAGTTAAAAATACAAATCGATGTGTCCAAGCGTTTTTCCCAACACGTCCTCATTTATCCGTTATCGAATTTATTCCATTTGGCTGTTCCACACTGTATATATATATATATATATATATATATATATATATATATATATATATATATATATATATATATATATATATATATATATATATATATATATATATATATATATATATTATTGATATTTAGCAATATCAAACCTAACTTATTAGCTACCACACGTGAAGCTGAAAACTAAAAACTAGGTACTTAGGAGTAAACTAGGATATCACTAATTAAAATGCTAAAGGTTTATAACCGATAATTGTCACAACACTAACACTGACACAAAATGTCAATAGTGTGGAAAACCTGGTATCAATTTAAGTGGACATCAAAGGGTGGTATCGTGCAGAATACTGATTCCAGTAAAAACGGTTTTTGTAGAACATTAGAGAGCATGGCCAATGAATTCTTGAAATCAATCTGAAATTTAGAAATAAAGTTTAAAACAAATGTAAAGATAAGGGAAGTTCACATACTATGTGTAAATAAATATCAATGATGTTTTATGTATGTGGAACAGATCAAATGGGAGGAAGGAAAGAACAGCTGCCAATTTCTGTTAACTTCAACTCTATGGATTATTCCATAAAAATGAGATTATTTAATATTGATATTTTGAATTTGTCATCGGCCATAATCGGCTGGACGATAGACGTCAGAATTGGAGCGTCGTGCAGCCGATTGTTCGTCATTGGTCTGTTTAGAGAGCCATTACGTGGCTCAGGGACATCTCAATACTCGCTTTTTAGTCAGTTATACAACAAACAAATGAACATATTATTGTCTATGATTTTAAGGTAAATTTTTAATATTTTCACTGGCACCTGGCACCCATGATACAAATACCGAGAGATATAAAATTCAGACTGCCTATTTTTAGACCTGTCACGCGCATGCCGTCAAGTGGTGAGTCCAATGCAACAATAATATACTGTAGTGGGGTTTGACGTTTCATTACAACCTCTTAACAAATTATGTATTTTACTAATATTTAAGTGCATACAGTTGGAAGTAATAAAAATGAAAACGATTAAATTTAGTGCTGCGATCTTTATTATCTGAAAAAGACAATATAGGCGTAACTTCAACCGCATTATACTGACGTATAGAAACTATTTGATTGCGATTGACTTTGTTTTAAGTGTGTAGTTGAACTTCTATGACGTTACCCACCACGTGACGTCATAGGAGGGGGCGGGGCATATGCCCAATATCATATCTCTTCTAAGTCATTATATCATGCCTGGCACCAACTATTTGGTTATTCAATTTTATAGTCAATAACCGCGTTCACCAGGCGACAACAGTTGAATTGTTGTGTCAACATTTTTTGACATAAGCCGAATTCCCGTCGCTTTAGTCATTTTTATTTATCAAGACCAAATGGTCAAATTGTATGACTTGGTAGAGATGAGTTTATCGGTGACTTTACAATCACCGGTAGTAATATACCGGCGACTGAGAATTCACGGTTATTTTTACCGGTGAAAATTCACTTTTTCAAATGTCATACCTGGACCAATAACTTTAATTATTCTAACGCTAATAAAAATAATAATGAGTAATAGTGAATGACTAAATGTTAGGTTTTATTGCTTGAAAGTTTCTATTTTGTCACATATTTATAAATTGTGTCCCCAGGATATACTCGAATCGGTAAACTATAGCAAATGGCCGTAACCTGTTAAAAAACTTTTCAATTTTACATCCATATTTTATCATAACACATAGGTAGACATTTCTTCACATAAAAAATAATATAAAACAAAAAGTGTAACGTACGACATATCTATTAATAATACTTAGATAGTAATAAGTAGAGGAAGGTATATATAAAATATAATAAAGTAAAGGAACTTCGCTCACCGTCACTGTTTACCGAACGTTGAAATGGAATCGGCCATATGTCCGTAGTCGATGCAAACCGGTTACTTTAAAATAACAGTCACCGGTAATATCGGTTATTTAGAAATCACCGGTATTGAAATATCGCTCATCACTATGACTCAACTGTTGGCACCTGGTGAACTCCGTAATTTATAATAGTTATCAAAAAAATCCTTCGAATTCAAATTGGTTTATTGTCATACTGACAGTGTCAGTTTTTAGAACAAAGAAAATGCATGTCCTTTTTGTTTAAAAATATTATCTAATAATTATTTTATAAAAATAAAATGAGAAGACTATTTTTGTGTAAACCTCTAAATGTCGAAATTAGTTTATAAACGGTAAGTTGTGCATATATTACAATATATATTTTTATTTAAGCGAATAGAAAAAAAAAAAATTTTGCACCAAAAGTGTTATAATTCATTATTGATGAAAATTTATAAGAACTTGTCCTTTGATATTTTAACAAACTTAAAGAGGGAGATTCGAAAAAAAACCTTTAGTAGACAGGGACAGATACCCACTGGCACGAAATTATATCCATAAACTTCTTCTTTTCTTTCTGAGTATGTGTTGTTAGTTTAATTAGATAATGAATGAATAAGATTGGAACTTGTGATAAGCGCTGATAAGTACAATTTGGAGAACCAATTTCATTATCACAATACAGGCCTGAGGATTGTTTTCGCCAACAAGTGAATGAATAAACTTTTATTCATCCCTCCGATGCTAGGTAATATAGCTTTGTTAGCGAAACGATCGTGGGGTCTGAAAACTGTATTGTGATAAATATTGTGTTCTCCAAATTGTACTTATTGATTATACAGTTTACAAACGTATTTAGGTTTAATTCAATATTCAACTAGTAACATGCTATTCATGTGGTTATAACAAAATTGTCAAAATGTGACCCTAAATGTAGTGATGAGTGTATTTGCAACTTGACCCAAGTAAGTATGAGCTTAACAAAAACATTAGAATAAGAATACGGTATTATAGACAACGTTCAAGAGTTTAGCAGGACAATCAGAAAAATGTTGAAGAAAAGTTATAGATATCAGAGGGGTCAGGATGAGAGAAGCAGACAGACGCCCATGGAAATGAGGAAAAGTAATCTCGCATTTCGTCCCAGTTCGCGGAGTTGTGGTGCCAAACGATACGTGGGTGTGATGACTGTGTGACCTCGGGTTGCATTGCGCAGGAAGCAGTGACCATGCCGTGGTCTGAGCGACCAAGGGGGGCGGTGACTGATATCTTATAGCAATCAGGATTTGTAGTAAGAAGAATATCCAAGGGATTTGAGCTGTGTGTTGGGATGCGAGGAAAGTAAGTAGGTTGCTGAACCATATTGGCTAAAGAATTGCTGAGTACAAAGGCCGCCGCTGCTCTTCCTTGTGGATCGGTTTTTGAAGATCCTAGCCATTCCTTATTATGGACATTGAAGCCACCAAGAATAGTGACCTCGGAGGAAGGATATTTAGAAATCACATGGTCGGTTTTTTCAGAAAGGTTGTCAAAGAGCTGGACAAAGTACTGGTCAGAAGGTGACCGGTAAATGCAATGTTCAATATCTGTCATTTCTAGTCCATTCTCGAAATATAATTCTAGAGTATTCGCTGTTACGAACACACTTTACAAGGTGGCCGTGACCATAGAAGTAACAGAGTTCGTAAACTTAATTCTAATAGAGACAAGTGTGAGACTGCGCCCTTCTTACATTCGACCGCTCTGGTCGAATTCTGGTATGGTATGATACTGCGTAAGCCGGTGCATAGAAACACCTTCATATTGCTCTTTGGGCTCCTCTGAATGCGATAGACAACGTCATTGATCCTTTTGATTATCTTATACGGACCTTCCCATAATTTCTATAGTTTCGGTGACCGTCCCCTGCGTCGTGGTTGACCTTTTTCTTCTGGGTTTGCTCGCACCTACATGGCTTATACACGCTGCGTCTTGTATTTCTTCCATAAATCCTTTTCCAGTTGCTTCTAGCTGAATAAATCGGTCGTCTATTTTTTCTCAGCTCCCTTCACTGGAATGACACTTTCGTTGCAGACGTTAATGTTGATATTTTCTTCCAGAGTGATTTTTCGCACTATCAGATTACTGCCAGACGACATTGCTATTTCTTCATCGCCGATAGTCAGGATGTTAGTGTGAAGATCAAGTTTAACACCCTGACGTTGGAGAATGACCAAAGACAATTTAATCGAGTCTGATATGACGGCGACTATGGCTCTCTGCTTTGCCTTCCATCTCCCAATTTGCAGCTCGACGTCAGCTTCTTCAAATACCTGGATCCGATCCCCACCAGCTGTATTTACTCTGTAAAGCATATCTGGCTCTCTTACTCGCCATCTTGGTATCAATTCGCGGCGAATAATCGTCCTAGGTGCGCTGGTGTCTACGACCATCCGAGTCTTATTACCGCTTATGTATCCATCTACGGCGAGAACGCTGCTAGAATCGATAACCTGAGAAACAGTTAACGGCTCAGCCTCACTTTCTCCCATGCCCGTGATCTTAGAACCCAACATACGCCCCTTCACAGTTCCAACAGTTCCAACAACCCAAGGCATTTGCACGGTGAGCTCTTATTGGGTACCAATGAGACGTAGGCTTCATCTGCTCTACAATTTTCGTTAGTAACTGCACGGCCTCGGATGATTCTGTTTTATTTGCTTCTCGTACTTGGAGACTGCGAACTCTAACAAGACTTTTTGACGCTTGAAACTCCAGGGAAGGTGCCAAAGCATCGTTCAGGTTTTTGTGTCTCGTCATCCTCAGGGCCTGTTGGGTGTCGGTATCCCTGATGCCACCAATGAAGGGTTGCAGCAACAGCTGGTTTAAAAACTCTATCGGTGCTATGGGGTGGGCTAATCATGTCAGCCTGACAACGTCGACGTGGAGATGTTTGAGACTTTCGCCCGATTTTTGACAACGATTTTTCAACTGGAATCTATATACAGCTGTTGTAAATGCTGGTCGCCAAACCTCATATCTAATTGATGTCTATTGCTGTCAAAACTCAACGGTTCTTCTCTGAGAATACCTTGGAGCACATCTAGGGCATCTCCTCTAAGAGCTACAATTAACGAGGTCGCTTTACTCTCTCGCCCCAAATATTTGCAGTAGCATCGGCTTCGAACTGGCCTAGATAAATACCCCATGGAACAGCCATCAAATGATCAGACGGTTGTGACACTATATATATATATATATATATATATATATATATATATATATATATATATATATATATATATATATATATATATATATATATTGTAAAGAACTAAATGGCGAATGTGTGACATGATAAAAAATATGAGTAGGTAGTGCATAATGGTTTTTTTCTATAGTCTAAATCTTAACACTCATGTCCTTTTATTTAGTTTTTGTTCTCAGTCGGCACATAATCACCCAGCATGGTACAGACATGCTTCAAGTGAACACTCTTGTGATGAACCGTTGGGAACTATTTGCCAAATTAGGAGTCGGAGGACGTAGTGAAGTATACGGTGCATTCGACAGAGTCCTGGGAAGAGATGTTGCTGTCAAAGTTGAAAGAGATTCTAAACGATTGGCCAATGAAGCGGAGGTAATAGCGGAAAGTATACAGTATGAATAATAATAGTCCGTTATTATTATTTATACTTGTTAAACTCAAACACAATATATTATTTTTCCACATAATATAAATCTCTAGCAGTTACACATTTTTTTTTCCGTCAGGGCTCGTCCAGTCCAACACTTATTCAATAACACGATGCAGTCCAAAAATTTGTCTTTACGTAACTCATCATAAAAGTATCTTATCTGAAGAAAATCGGCGTCCCCGCTAGCGTTTCTTCAGGTTAGGAGAAATGTAATAGTCGCGCAGCAATAAAGATATCTGGGCTGCGTTTTTTCACGTATTGTTTTTAATTGTTTTTTTGTAGACACATGCAGTAATCGTAAACTTCTTCATATACTTTACTCCAAAGACTGCCATCATGAATAAAAAACTTGTTGCCATCAACTTCCCTGCAGATGCATCTTGCATCACTTTAGTCTTCAAGGCCACCATAATAACGCCCTTCCACTCCATTGGGTTTTTTCCTCCCTCAGGGCTCGTCCGAGTCTTTGCCGCCCCGATAGCAATGCAGCCTTTGGCTTATTGTCCAACCCTATAGTCTTTTTACTCCACCCATTCCAAAATCACTGTGCCTTGAACTAGTCTGCACAGCGATTGGTAGGGTGAAGTTTTGTATTACTTTGTCTCCGGTCTAGGCTAACCGTAGATCAGTCTTTTGCGGTCCAGAGCTTTACACTCGCACAAGATGTGCTGGGCTTAGCAGCTCCACAGCTCTCTTTGAACTGGGTTCTTCAATTATTGACTTCCCATGTTTGAGCCCTGGACAGTCTGCCCAGTACACCTTGTGTTGGTTTCTGACCCAGGACTTAATGGCTCCCCTAGCAGTGCTCTTTGTCACGCCCAGGGCCGGTTCTGGTCCCATAAATCGTTCTGCTGACCCTCTTTTTGCGAGATTGTCAGCTTCTTCATTGCCTTTGACCCCAGAGTGACCCGGCACCCAGATGAGGGTCACCTCATTCTGCCCAACCAAGTCACTCGTCTCGTCTTGACATTAACTACTAGCCTGAAATTTACCCATGGGCTACTTAGGGCCTTAAGGGCTGCCTGGCTGTCTGTGGCTATGAGGATCAGCTTGTTGGTGTAGCCCCTCCTCTTGTTCTCCCACACACAGTGCAGGATGGCGTACATTTCGCCTGAAAGACCGAGTGGGCTCCGAGGGAAATACTATGACTTACCCTCAGTCCTTCCGAATAAACACCTGCCCCCGTCCCACGCTCCCCGCCGGTAAGGCCGTGAACCAGACAAACGCGTCCCGTGGTATGCCCGGCGTCTCATCCCGCCATGTCTCGCGGTCAGGGATCGTTTTCCCTGCAGATTCGCGGGCTCGCGAAGTCTGACCTCATTTCAAGCATGGGCTCCTTCACGATCTCCTGAATTTTGCAGTGGCCCCCGAAGCCTGGGTTGATCTTCAGTCTACCATTGCAGGCTAGTCTGTATAGTCCTAGCCTGGCCTCCCCCATAATAACTAAGTGTAGGGAGGGCAGATCCAGCAACACCTCCATGGCGGCTGTTGGGGTTGAAGACATGGCCCCCGTGATGCCCAGGCAAACCATCCTTTGGATATTGCCTAGTTTTTGTTTGGCATTGGATTGTGTCACCTTAGGCGACCAGACCACTGCCGCGTATGTTAACGATGGTCTGACCACCCTTGTGTACAGCCAGTGGGCCATAGTAGGTTTTAATCCCCACGTTTTTCCATATAGCCGCCTAGTGACGGCTAGGGTCATGACTGCCTTACGCAGTATTTTTTCAACGTGGCCATTCCAGATTAGCTTAGAGTCCAACACGACCCCAAGATATTTTACCTCCCTGGCCGTTGGAATGTTCCTACCATGTAGAGTGAGAATTCTGTGGCTCTCCCACTTCCTCCTCTTCGTAAACGGTATAACGGTTGCTTTATCGGGGCTCATCCCGAGCCCTTGACCAACCGTCCACCTTTCTTCCACTTTTCAGTGCTGTCTGCATGCGCTCCCACACTGACTGTAACCTTTCCTCGGACTATGATGACAATGTCGTCCGCATAGCCCTGCACCTCATACCTCCCTCCCGAGAAGCTCCCTAGCAGGCCGTCCCCGACTAGGCACCAACGCAAAGGAGACAGAACGCTCCCCTGCGAACGCCAAGCCGCGAACCCCCTCCAGCAGAGTCCCTCCCGCGAGTGAGGTGAACACCGCCCTGTCCCTGAGCATTGAACCGATATACCGCAGCAGGTTTCCTCTATTCCACGCTCCCTGACAGCAGCCAGAACCTATCCGAATGAGGTGTTGCTGAAGGCCCCCTCTATGTATAGGAAGACCCCCAGCGCCACCTACGTTCTCCAGCGTATTCTCCAGTTTCAGCCCCAGCTGGTGCAGTGCTGTTTCTGCTGAGAATCCTGCTCTGTATGCATATTGTCCGCAGTGTATGAGATATGCTTCCGGTACACCGCCCCTAATGTGCCGGTCGAGCAGTTTTTCCGTTGTTTTTAGCAAGGATATGAGACTTATTGGCATCAGGGACTTTGTCTGGTCTGTTGGACGCCCAGGTTTAGGAATGAATACAACACTGGCCAGTCTCCATGCCCTCTTAATGTACCCCAGAGCCAGGCTGGCCCTCGTTAATGAGGGTAAGCGCCGGCGCCAGTATATCTATACCCCGTTGGAGCATGATGGGCATTATTCCATCAAATCCCGGTGATTTGAATGGTTTGAAGCTGTTAATGGTCCATCTGATTTTGTTCCAAGTAACCACCTCTTTAGCGACTGTCCAGTTTACTCTAGATGCCACTCCATTAGTAGCTTGACCTTCTTTAATGCACCCATTAAACGGCTCCCATAGCCACATACTCAGATTGAAACATCCAGTCGTTAGCATTTCTTCATGGATTTTATCAACAACCGCTGCTTTTCCGTTCTTTAGTTTCTTGTTCGCTATTTCGGCCTCATGCATTTCAACAGTGCCACTTTATGTCTGACCTGATAATTCTTATTGTTTTCATATATAGTATATAGTTTCTCAAAATACTCTTCCTATCAGTCTCTCACACATCATCTTCCTCGTCTTAAACGAGGAAGATGTCAGTAATATCGTGTTTCATGTTCTCATTACTTATAATTTATTGCAGTTATATCCTATTTCTCAATGATACAATATATATATATATATATATATATATATATATATATATATATATATATATATATATATATATATATATATATATATATATATAATGTTTTATTTACTAGGTATTGAGAGAACTCCACGAATTCGACATGTTCTGTAATTTAATAGAACAGACCAGTACGCATGTTGTAGACTTTTTAGTGATGGATCTCAAAGGTCCCAGCTTGAAAGAAATCGTGCAATATTACAGACCACTGTCTTGGAAAACTGTACTGCGGTGTGGTGTACAAATGTTGGAAGCCATTCATATCATGCATTTTGCAGTGGCCCCCGAAGCCTGGGTTGATCTTCAGTCTACCATTGCAGGCTAGTCTGTATAGTCCTAGCCTGGCCTCCCCCATAATAACTAAGTGTAGGGAGGGCAGATCCAGCAACACCTCCATGGCGGCTGTTGGGGTTGAAGACATGGCCCCCGTGATGCCCAGGCAAACCATCCTTTGGATATTGCCTAGTTTTTGTTTGGCATTGGATTGTGTCACCTTAGGCGACCAGACCACTGCCGCGTATGTTAACGATGGTCTGACCACCCTTGTGTACAGCCAGTGGGCCATAGTAGGTTTTAATCCCCACGTTTTTCCATATAGCCGCCTAGTGACGGCTAGGGTCATGACTGCCTTACGCAGTATTTTTTCAACGTGGCCATTCCAGATTAGCTTAGAGTCCAACACGACCCCAAGATATTTTACCTCCCTGGCCGTTGGAATGTTCCTACCATGTAGAGTGAGAATTCTGTGGCTCTCCCACTTCCTCCTCTTCGTAAACGGTATAACGGTTGCTTTATCGGGGCTCATCCCGAGCCCTTGACCAACCGTCCACCTTTCTTCCACTTTTCAGTGCTGTCTGCATGCGCTCCCACACTGACTGTAACCTTTCCTCGGACTATGATGACAATGTCGTCCGCATAGCCCTGCACCTCATACCTCCCTCCCGAGAAGCTCCCTAGCAGGCCGTCCCCGACTAGGCACCAACGCAAAGGAGACAGAACGCTCCCCTGCGAACGCCAAGCCGCGAACCCCCTCCAGCAGAGTCCCTCCCGCGAGTGAGGTGAACACCGCCCTGTCCCTGAGCATTGAACCGATATACCGCAGCAGGTTTCCTCTATTCCACGCTCCCTGACAGCAGCCAGAACCTATCCGAATGAGGTGTTGCTGAAGGCCCCCTCTATGTATAGGAAGACCCCCAGCGCCACCTACGTTCTCCAGCGTATTCTCCAGTTTCAGCCCCAGTTGGTGCAGTGCTGTTTCTGCTGAGAATCCTGCTCTGTATGCATATTGTCCGCAGTGTATGAGATATGCTTCCGGTACACCGCCCCTAATGTGCCGGTCGAGCAGTTTTTCCGTTGTTTTTAGCAAGGACATGAGACTTATTGGCATCAGGGACTTTGTCTGGTCTGTTGGACGCCCAGGTTTAGGAATGAATACAACACTGGCCAGTCTCCATGCCCTCTTAATGTACCCCAGAGCCAGGCTGGCCCTCGTTAATGAGGGTAAGCGCCGGCGCCAGTATATCTATAC
This sequence comes from Tillus elongatus, assembly GCA_964006375.1. Taxonomy (NCBI): domain Eukaryota; kingdom Metazoa; phylum Arthropoda; class Insecta; order Coleoptera; family Cleridae; genus Tillus; species Tillus elongatus. Next base: position 106,845,769 of record OZ023270.1, on the reverse strand, counting down.
CCCGTTGGAGCATGATGGGCATTATTCCATCAAATCCCGGTGATTTGAATGGTTTGAAGCTGTTAATGGTCCATCTGATTTTGTTCCAAGTAACCACCTCTTTAGCGACTGTCCAGTTTACTCTAGATGCCACTCCATTAGTAGCTTGACCTTCTTTAATGCACCCATTAAACGGCTCCCATAGCCACATACTCAGATTGAAACATCCAGTCGTTAGCATTTCTTCATGGATTTTATCAACAACCGCTGCTTTTCCGTTCTTTAGTTTCTTGTTCGCTATTTCGGCCTCATGCATTTCAACAGTGCCACTTTATGTCTGACCTGATAATTCTTATTGTTTTCATATATAGTATATAGTTTCTCAAAATACTCTTCCTATCAGTCTCTCACACATCATCTTCCTCGTCTTAAACGAGGAAGATGTCAGTAATATCGTGTTTCATGTTCTCATTACTTATAATTTATTGCAGTTATATCCTATTTCTCAATGATACAATATATATATATATATATATATATATATATATATATATATATATATATATATATATATATATATATATATATAATGTTTTATTTACTAGGTATTGAGAGAACTCCACGAATTCGACATGTTCTGTAATTTAATAGAACAGACCAGTACGCATGTTGTAGACTTTTTAGTGATGGATCTCAAAGGTCCCAGCTTGAAAGAAATCGTGCAATATTACAGACCACTGTCTTGGAAAACTGTACTGCGGTGTGGTGTACAAATGTTGGAAGCCATTCATATCATGCATTCAGTTGGATATGTACACGGAGACATCAAGCCTTCAAGTTTTGTTATAGGTAAGACTTTCCCTAAATTTATCACAGTGTCGTTGCAGAGTGCTAAACATCTAACTTCATCCGTAGGCTAGAACCAATTGTTTTAATTCATCATCTCATTCTAAAGTCGTTGTCTTTTTGTCGTCGCAACAATAAGTATAGATGCAATTGTCCGCCTTCCGCTTGTTGCCACTGCGTGTGTCGTTACAAGTAATGGTGGTAGGAGACTGGGTCACTAGAGGTATGTCCTGAAATGACGTAAACCAAGATTGAGGACCTAGATTTAATATAAAGAAGAAATTTAAATTTGAAATGAAATATAACTGTTGTTGCAAGATATTACGAAATAATAAAGAGGAATTGTTTACAATAAAGTTAGATTTTAAATTATACCAGACAAATAAGAGATGCACTCACCTGTGTAATGGACTGTATCTTCACGTGGGTTTTAGGGTCTTCTTTGGAGGTCGGGCGACTATCTTCACCCCAAATGAGGCAAAAAATTATGTAACAAGAAAATTAGACCAGAAAATCTGGAGCACATCCCTAGTCTGGAGTACTAGCAGTTTTCAGGACGACTGATTCTAACGCAGTGACGCTGGTTTTCGTCGCGAGAGAGAGAGAGAGAGGCTGTCACAAAATCTGCCCCCTCTCCTCCTCTCAGTGGTGCCAACCACGGCGAGCAGCAATCCCTAAATGTCTGGCGGCAATTTCAAATTCAAAAATATATACAAACTTGCATCAACATTCCGCCCACCAAATAAGGACTACTTATTTCCGATTAAAAAATGCAAAGATTAAATTAAATTGGTAGATACACACTATAACTAACTATACAAATGGGAGATGCGTACTGGCCGTTTACTGCGAAGGTAAAGGGCACAGCTTGGTCATAGGCCGATCTAAAATACTTGTGCTTGTTCGTACTTGAGCGACACGGGCAACGCCATCACGACCCGGATAGAGTTTCAATATGCGCCCTAACTTCCACACAAGCGGAGACACTGTCTCATCTTTGATGACAACGAGAGTACCAATCGAAGGAGCTTCTTGGGGGGTAGACCACTTATTGCGCTGCTGCAAGGTGTGCAAATATTCACTTTTCCAGCGTTTCCAAAAATCTTGATGCATTCTGGAAACAAGTTGCCAACGAGAAAGTCTGGTAAGTTTGACATCAGTCACGTCTGGGTCAGGTGGGGCACAAAGAGGCTCCATGGTCAAGAAGTGCGCAGGGGAAAGCGATGTCATGTCATTGGGGTCTGTACTAAGACTACAGAGCGGTCGGGAATTAAGAACTGCTTCAATCTGTGCCAGAACAGTGGTCAGTTCCTCGAATGTCAGAACCTGTGTGCCAACAACACGACGCAAGTGAGTTTTAATGGAACGAACCCCTGCTTCCCACAGTCCTCCAAAGTGCGGCGCTGCTGGGGGATTCCAATGCCACTCAATTGACAAGGAATCAGTCACCTGATGTGCGTATGAAACCAACAATCGGTTGGCCCCGACAAAATTAGTGCCGCAGTCACTGTAGACATTGTCACAACGACCTCTTCGAGCCACAAAGCGCCGAAAAGCAGCAAGAAAAGCCTCCGAGGTGAGGTCTGATACCGATTCAATATGCACAGCCTTTGTGGTCATGCAAACAAAAATACACACATATGCCTTCGCACTTCTGACACCACGATATCTTCCCTGGGTAACGAGAAATGGACCGGCAAAATCAATTCCAGTGTGAGAGAATGGTTTCAGCTGAGAAACTCTTACTGGAGGAAGATCCCCCATTACAGGTGTCAAAGTTACCGGGCGAACACGGAAACAACGATAACATTGCCCAAGCACACTATTAATTGCCCGGCGGGCCGAAAGAATCCAAAAATTTTGTGACAACAAATACTGCAAGGTACGAGGTCCAGGATGTAAGTGTTTCTGATGGACACTACGAATCACCAAGTCAGTGAGCAAGTGTGAACGTGGCAGAAGCATGGGATGCTTTGCATCAAACGACAAGTCCGAGCATCTAAGTCTACCGCCCACCCTGAGAACACCATCCCTATCCACAAATGGGGCCAGCCTACGGATAGACTTTACACAAGGTCGACCATGCTCAATGTCACGCATTTCCCTCTCAAACGCCAACCTTTGTACTGCTTTAACAAGAAAAGTCAGTGCAGTGTAAAGCTCCGCCTCACTCAATGCGCCCGAAATTCTGTCCTTCCGGGGTAATTTCAGATTTTTGACAAACCTCATACTGTAAGCAATGATACCTTGAATTTTCCTCAGCGAAGAATACCCTTCTAACAAATTCAGCGGCCAATCACACGAAACAACCTTTGTCATGCACACAACTTGCCTCTGCTCCGACATCATGACATCAGACTCTTCACCTAAAGATTCTGCGCTAATCCATGTATCGGATGGTTCGGACAAGAAAGCCGGACCCGTCCACCATAGCGGGTGATTGAGAAGCTCATTAGGAGTAAGTCCGCGCGATGCACAATCTGCAGGGTTGATTAACCCCGAAACATGTGACCAGCAACCAGGGGGTACCTTTTCTTGTATGAGCGCCACTCTATTGGCCACAAACGTTTTCCATCGATGGGGAGATCACTTAATCCACTGAATGGCAACTGTGGAATCAGACCAGCAAAATATATTATCAATAGAAATAGTCTTTCGGTATGTAACCTGAACGAACTCCATCAACTCTGCTAACAAGGCTGCTGCACAAAGCTCCAATCGGGGTACTGATACTTTTTTTAGTGGGGAGACACGAGACTTAGCACACAAGAGAGATATCTTTATGGCTCCGCTGGCGGATACAACACGAAGATAAATTACGGCCCCATAACCAAGCTCAGACGCATCCGAGAATCCATGCAATGTAGAAGAAGTAGTACCTTCAGCAGACACATACCGCGGAATTGACAACGATGACAAACAAGAAAGTTGCGATTTGTATGTGTCCCACCTGGATTCGACTTCTAGTGGTGGTTTTTCATCCCACGAAATGCCTAGCTGCCACAGGAACTGCATCAGCTGCTTCGCAGAGAGGGTGAGGGGAGACAAGAAACCCAAAGGATCAAAGATTCTAGCAAGCTCTGACAGTATGTTACGCTTGGTGCATTTGCGTTCAATTGGATGTACCTTGTACGAGAAGCAGTCAGTCATTGGACACCACTGTAGTCCTAAAATCTTGACAGACACTAAGTCATCAGAGTCGAAACACAGAGATTGCTGATGACTACTGGGGAGAGACGCAAGAAATTCGGGATCATTGCTTGCCCATTTTCGCAACTCAAATCCAGCCTCTCCGAGCATTCATATCAGTTGAGATTTCACTTCAATTGCAGAATTGGAATCTGGCACACTAGTTACTATGTCATCCACGTACGTGTCAGACCTTATGACGTCTGCTGCAAGTGGATATTTACCACCTAAATCTGTTGCCACCTGTAAGAGGGTCCTAATGGCAAGATAGGGGCTAGAAGCAACACCAAAGGACACTGTATTGAGTCTGAACTCTTGCACTGGCTCAGAATTGGAAAACCGCCAAAGAATGCGCTGGAAGTCCCTATGCTCCTCTGCCACCAATACTTGCAGAAACATTTGCTTAATGTCTGCAGTAAAGGCGACTCGATGAGCCCGAAAATTCAACAGGACTGTCACAATATCCTGCTGCAACTTGGGTCCAACCAATAGGGTGTTGTTGAGCGAGACGCCATTTGAGGTCTTAGCACTGGCGTCGAACACCACCCGTAACTTTGTAGTGGTACTTTCGGGTTTCAAGATACAATGATGAGGGATGTAGTAGACGGCACTAGGATGTGATACCTTACACGACACAGGAGACATGTGCCCATCGCTCAGATACTCACGCATGAAAGCCACATACTTTCTACGGATATCTGACTCTTTGGACAATCGTCTCTCTAGAGCATGAAGCCGTCTCAATGCCATGGAATGTGACTCACCCAGATCTGGCATCCCATCACGAAATGGCAGGCCCACGACATATCTACCATTAGAGTCACGTGAATGAGTGTCCTGGAAGATCTTCTCACACAGGGCATCTTCCGGACTCGCTAATGTGCACTGAGGCACTTGCTCCAATTCCCAAAATTGTCTGAGAGTTTTGTCCAGAGAAACATCGACCGACGTACAAAAGGAATCAACTACTAAATTCGATTGGGCTGGTACACTACCCAAGATTACCCAACCAAACACTGTATTGATAGCAGTAGGTTCCTGATCCTTACCCTTTCTAAGTCCCGGTAACAATGCCATTGCATATATATCAGCACCCAATAAAATATCAATGTCCCCTGGCTGACCAAAAGTATCATCCGCTAAAGCAAGGTCTTTGATATGATTCCAGACATATGATTGTACGTCCGTTGAAGGTGCCTTGTCGCAGATTCTGGGAACCACAATAGCATCGATATCGAAACTAGGATTAGGTTTGTCCCGAGGTCTCAACCTAAATGAAGTAACCCCCAAATCAGTAACGGTGGCCATCTGATTTATCCCCTGAATTGGAACAGAAGCATGTGACTTCGACAGAGAAAGTTTGCTTACAAGGCGCTGCGTAATGAAATTTGCCTGACTTGCACAATCGAGCAGCACACGACATCTATGATACACCCCATAAGCATCACACACATCCACTTTACATGTGGCAAATAATACAACAGGGAAGCTGGGAAGCGTGCTTGTCAATACGACTTGACCGGTTACTTGGTCGGGTCTGTTATCACCTTGCTCACATGTTTGTGTATCAGTCTGACCAGAGCTTGATGTAAAATGCAAATATGTGTGATGTTTCCTAGTACAAACACGACAATTAAATTTCGAGGTACACCCTGCGAGTTTGTGAGACCCAGCCAGACAATTATAGCACAGACTTTTCCTCTTCACTAAGGTATGACGATCCTTAGGAGACATTTCTAAGAACTTGTCACATTTCGTCAATGAGTGTTCCCCCTGGCAACACACACAAGAAATTGATGAATCTGACTTACTAACACTAGTCACCAAAGAAGTGGTTGGTTTCGGCTGCACGAACTGTTTCCCTTTCAACATTTGAGGACCCTTCTTCACTGAGACCGGTGCTACGGTTAGCGCAGATGTTTCAAGAGCCTTGCACTGTTTTTCTAAAAAATCACTAAGGTGCGAGTACGTGGGGACCTCACAGTCACCAAACTGTATTTCAAATTGCTTTCGGATAGAGGAATCTAACTTTTGCAAAAGGAAATTGAATTTCGTAAAGTCCCACAAATCATACTGCTGCTCTTGATATAAATCTAACGCACATACGTTTTCAGTAAATGTTGTCAACAAATTCCTTAAATCTCGAGATGAATCGCCTGACACCTTCGGAGCATTAAGAAGAGCTAACCAGTAATTCGTAAGCAACACACGTTTATTTTCATACCTTGAAACTAGCGAATTATATGCCACTTGGTAATTATCCGAAATGAGGGGTAGGTTTTGAACTATTGAAGCTGGTTCTTTTGTCAAGGAAGCAAGAAGATACTGGAAACGCTCAATATCTGACAAAGTGTCATTTTCATGAATCAGAGTCCTAAACAAATCGAAAAAACGTGGCCACTGACCAATCGCCCCGTCAAATTTCGGAATATCGATCTTAGGCAATCGAACATTACGTCTGCCACCCGTTCCACTATCAGAGTGAGCCTCATTATCGAGCGACTTAGCTACATCGGCAGCATCAGCAGTAACCTTACCACAAATTTCAAAATAGATTGACTTGATGCTGTACTGTATGTTGTCGAAGTCTGTCTGAATCTCCGATTGTAAAGCCAAATTATCCTTATCATTCATTAAAGACACGATGTCCAGATGTAAAGAATCAAACAAATTTACAGAATCGTTAAGACCTTGGTATCTGATTCTAAATTCATTCCTTTTTGTGGGTTCAGCCTTGGCGTCTAATGCAAACCTTGATAGGTGTTGCACTCGATTCATAACAGAGTTACGTTTATTTATCAACTTTTCCACCTCCATTTCAAAAATGACAAAAAACGAAAAGGCAAACTAGAAAAGACTGATATAACCTGAACCCAATCGGATGATAACCACGTGTTTCACGTCGAAAAAACACGTTTCAAACAAGTAACAGAGCTCGAAAATCGCCGATTGCGAGACACTGAAAAACAAAACAATTTTGACGCTAAAAGGCCGTAAAACAAATTAAACAAGCAAAACAATTACACTAACACGGATTTGCCGACCCGAACACGTGTTCTAACCAAACCCTGGAGGCTATAAATTACGATTTTTAACAACAAAACCGCCAAACACGTGTGCATAAATTCACGATATGAACACCCACAAGTGTCAATTCTAATCAAACAAGCATCGGCTTCGATGGACCAAAATGTTGTTGCAAGATATTACGAAATAATAAAGAGGAATTGTTTACAATAAAGTTAGATTTTAAATTATACCAGACAAATAAGAGATGCACTCACCTGTGTAATGGACTGTATCTTCACGTGGGTTTTAGGGTCTTCCTTGGAGGTCGGGCGACTATCTTCACCCCAAATGAGGCAAAAAATTATGTAACAAGAAAATTAGACCAGAAAATCTGGAGCACATCCCTAGTCTGGAGTACTAGCAGTTTTCAGGACGACTGATTCTAACGCAGTGACGCTGGTTTTCGTCGCGAGAGAGAGAGAGAGAGGCTGTCACAAAATCTGCCCCCTCTCCTCCTCTCAGTGGTGCCAACCACGGCGAGCAGCAATCCCTAAATGTCTGGCGGCAATTTCAAATTCAAAAATATATACAAACTTGCATCAACAATAACCCTTAGATTAGCCGTATTACTTTATAGGTGTATTTTCGCTGCAATTAGTATGCCCTACTGACGAGCTTTAATTAGAGCGAAACTGGTCTACGGTTCTAATTATGGTGAGAATACGTCTAGCCTTACATACTTTCTCCGTATATTGGGGAAGAAATGGGGCAGTGCTGACAATTTACTAAATTGTTAGTTGGTTGTATACTGTCTCTATTTTCTAACATTCTGTGTTATTTGGAGCTGCCGTGACAACATACTACTTGGTTCCGCAAAGAGGTGGCGACACGTGTAAAAAGCGGGTCTTACATCTCTCTTAGTTTTGCGAGGCTGGCTACCATAGCCGTATTAGTTTATAGGTGTATTTTTGCTGCATTTAGTATGCCGTAATGACGAGCTCTAATTAGAGCGAAATGGGTCTACGGTTCTAATTGTGCTGAGAATACATTTAGCCTTACATAGGTAATTATTACCTAATCTAAGGTCTGACCTGTCTAAGTGGAAAGGTCCGACATTTGGATTTTGCAGATGACGTACATAAATATGTCCCAAATAAAAACATTTTATTTTAATTCTAAAGGAGAGTGTGAGAAAACGTTGTTCTTAGCATCACCACGAGTTTAACTTGAGACGACGTAATCTAAGATGGCGGTCGATATGGCGGATTGAGATTTAAAAAATTTGATATTCTTGGGTAATGTCTCTTCTACAATTTTCTGCAATTTAGCTATTTAACGTATTTTTTTACACCAACACTTTCATAGTCACTTCTAAAATTAGATTATCATCTCACAAAACCGCCTTTTAATCCATAACCAAAATTAATTATAAATGGTGGCCTTGACTAAGAAGAAAAATAAGCGATGTTCTAATTATTATATGGTATAGATATTGAAACTGACAAAACACACGAAGTTGTCTCGTTATTTAATTAAGTTTGCTTTAACTGGTCTCCAATTCTACAATCATGTCTTTTTAAGGTAGTAAAAAAGTACAGGGTCACTAAAATGTGAAACCTAGATCAGGTCGGTCAAAAGGCGTGTTACAATAAACGATGCAGTGCTACACGTATTGGGTGTTCCAAAGTATATCTATCACAGGTTCCAATGTTCACTTAATGTGTGTTGTTCTTTTTTATTTTCTTTAATTTCTGGCACGATTGCTTTCTTAATATAGTTTGCATCAAACACAAAAGCAGTTACGTCATAAATCGAGAACTAATCAGCTACTAAGCCGGTACACAGTTTATTCTGTTTCAAACACACAGTTATGAATTACTGCTGACACTGATCTTCCAGAGATTCTAGAAAATTCCACGTTGTTCAACGAATATTCTGGAAAATATTTTTGCTAGCAGCTTGAAAATCCCACTTCTGACACCAGTTGTTACATTCTACGGGGTTATGGATTTGTTGACTAACAAAAGACAGGTTTTCAAACTACTAATTAGTATAACCTTTGACTATATAGAGAATAGACCCGGCACACAGCCGAATTGTTTGAAGCCAACATTCAAGGGACTCTATGTTTACATCGGTCCTCTGCTCTGATTGGGTGGTGGCTCAAGCGTTGCCGCTATGTAATAATTCATGCCTAAATCGCCGAATATGCTAACAAGTTGAGAATGATAAATGTATTACTTTTCTGTTACTTAAGACATTACACTTACATTAGGGATTATTTATGAATGTTAAGATTTACTAACGTTATATTCCTTGGTTTCTCCCTTCTTTATGTAAATATAACCAGAAAACTCAATTTAAAATCTTTATCTTGCTGCATGTGAAGTATCTAGATTTGTATTAATCGACAGTTGTGGCTTGTATTTGTCTGTGAATAGTATGCAAGTATACTGAAAATTTATTTTCAATAAAGGTTTTGAGTTTTGTTTATGCAAAATGATGATAAAGTATATTGCTTGTAGAAGATTACCTGAGGATGTGGCAACGATGTCTCTGCATGTTGCTGTTTGCGATTTTCAGTGGCGGCACGTCAGTTTGGCACTATTTTTAGGTTTCCATCTACTAACATGGTGTGCTGCCTTAAATAGAAAATCGGATACGCTGCCGAAATATTCTTATTTATGTTCACAGCATTTTAATAAAGACTTTTATTATTTACCCAAGTGGAAGAAAGGTCTTAAAAACGCAGCGTCTCCATCAGTTTTAAGTTCTCCAGTGCATTTTACTTTTGGCATGAATAAGCTCTTGCTCACGCAGAAAGAAGGTGAAGAATTCTTCTTAGCTTCCTATTTTGTAAACCTTTATTATTGGTAAAATTAATAAATTACCCGATAAAAATTGCAGTCATAGTTTTCAAGAAAATAGTGATAAATCATCGTTATCATCAACTCTCACTGCTTTGGAACTATCATCATGTTCAACAGGTGGGGCACTTGGCAGTCCTCCTGAATTAACACCAAAAGCTAACATTACTCCAGGTCAAAAGTAAGTTAATGTGCCTGGACTTAGAATTGAGAGAAAAATACTAGAAACCATTTTTATAAAATTATATTCCGTTCACTAAAAACTTATCATATATCGTCCATTTTTTAGGAAAAAACTTCCTTATTTTGTAGACATTTCCAGTTCATCAGGAACTCCAGAAAAAATCTTTAAAAAATGATCTATTGCTAAACGAGTAATAAAAAAACAAAAGAGGAAAATAAATATATTGCGCCAACAGAAAAGACGTCTTAAGAGTTTGTCACCAAAAATGAGCATTTTAAAAGTCGTATTGCTTTTACGGAAAATACATAAACATCCCTGAACGCCTCACTTTTGAGTGTTATTGAATTGATATAATTGCTTGTAATATTTTAGGCCTCTTTACCCATACAAATAGATCTGATTAAACAGCTTTTAAAATGTCCACAACGGAACTATTCACCAGACGTAAAGTCGTTTGCTATTACCCTAAATTTTTATTCAAACAAAGCTTATAATTACGTTCGAGAAAAATTGATGAAATCTTTGCCACATCCTCGAACAATTTCTAAATTGTTCCTGGATTCTGCAAAGAAGCATTCGCGGTTTTGAATTCAAAAAGTCGAGAAGCAGCTGAAAAATGTTGCAAAATACTTTGTTAAATACCTAATCATCGACGATATGTTCATAAGACGTCAAGTTGAGTGCACTGGAAAAAAGTTTTGTGGTAATGTAGATATTGGCGTGGATATCAATAATTCAAACGAGCTTCCAGTGGCTAAAGAAGTTTTGCTTTTCTTATTATAGTTGCTTTAAATAACCACTGGAAAGTTCCAGTGGATTATTTCGTCCTAGCTGTCATTTCTCGTGAAGAAAAAGCAAGCCTATTATTTAATCGGGCTTTAAGTTTTATCTATCAAGCAAGAATAGTTGTTACTTCCGTAAGTTTTGATGGAGCAGCTGCAAATATAAGCATGATTAAATGTTTGTGAGCAAATTTAGATACATTTATTCAAGAAGGTTTAAAGGCTTATTTGCCGCATCTTGTAACCAATGAAAATGTATATATTTTCCTAGATGCTTGCCACATGATGTAATTAATAAGAAATTATCCGGCAAGTTGTAGATCTACAAAACATGGCAGCAGACAAATCAGGTGGTCATTTCTAGAAAAACTGGTAGAGCTGCAAGGTTTTTTCTTAAATTTTTGTTGAAAACACTTTTTACTGAATTTGCATAGAAAAAAATCGCTTGTGACGAGATCACAACATTGCAACATTAAGACTTTCGAACATTTTATTCGAGAAATCATTTCTATAAAAATTCACTACCATAACGCACTTGCTGCGTCCAGACTTTTTAGTTAATAGTATACTTAAATAATGTATGGGTAGTTAAACATCTTTTAAATTTTATTGTAATCTTTTTTATCGTATTTATGAAAATTTCAATCCTATTTCTCGAGACGCCTCTGGTGTCGAGGACCATGTAAACAAACATTTTATTCAATGTTGGTTTCAAACATTACAACGCATCGCATTGGGTGATGCCTGGTCTATTCGTAGATAGATAGTCAAAGAGTATAACCAACTATTTCCCGACCAGAAACACACCAACTAAAATATTTCTCTCTATTACTAAATGTCTATAGTTTATTATCGCCTCTATTAAATTCACACTACATTGAATCGCTTAATACACTATGATCACTTATTCTGCACTAACACTAACTCTATGTGCGGATCGCTATTTATACTGTCCATAGAGATTCTAGACCCTCTACGTTGTTCTTCACCTATCACTTCTGGTCCCTTCTGGAAATATAATTCCAGAGTGTTCGCTGTTACGAACACACTTTACAACCGGTCTCTGGCCATAGAAGTAGCAACGTTCATAAACTTAATTCTGATAGAGACGGCTGTGACACTTGTTTTTAAATCATTCTACGCTACCGTATATTTAATCACTTGCAGGTCTTCCACCAAACAACATGGACCAGATAATCCTAATAGATTTCGGCTTATCTCAAAGACTGAAAGACAACAACGCTACATCATTTCTAAAACAGTTCAATATGAAACGAGAAAACGACGAACCGTACACGCCCAAGCTCCACTTCATTGGGTCAATGAAATACGCAAGTCCTTTTTGTCACAAGGGCTTCAGAATATCAAAGAGAGATGATTTATACAGTTTACTTTACACTTTATTGGACCTACGCACCGAGTTACCATGGAGTCGAGTAGAAAGACCAGCGAAAGTATGTGAAATGAAAGAAGAACTAGTAGCCAACTTAGTTGTAACAGATCTAGGAAAAGAATTTGCTAATTTCAAAATTCACCTCGACAGTTTATCACTCACCGATCCACCAAACTACAGAAAACTTCGATCATGTTTCTCAGAGGTAATCGGAAAGCAGAACTTAATGCCGCTATCGAAATTCGAGTGGGAATACGAACCGAAATATCTCTGGAAAATACAGGTAGTACTGGATGAGAAGCCCAGTTTCAGGATGGATCCTCAAGTATCACAAAGTGAACCGTCGAATCACAAAGCGATCAATTCTAAAAGTGAATCTTCTGAGCTGTCGAAAAAAACTAGTCGAATTAAGAGGAACATTGGTTTCAACTTCTCCACGGAATCCGATGTAGTTCAGAAGCGCGAGAAACGCAGGAGCGCAGAAAAAATCGTCGACGCCGCGCTGCCACGTGATGCCTTAGTCGTATCGAAACTGATGGCACTACCTAAAAAAATTGATAATGTTTCGATTTTAAGCGATTATAAATATTATAAGCAGCGCGGTGAAGTTGAAACTGAATCGTCAGAAGATGATGAAGAAGATGATGATTAACTTGTGTGTAATATTTATCTGAACTAAAAAATACGATAATAAATGTTACATGATAAATGACTTTCATTTCTATAACAACTATATAAAGTACTAAAATAAATACTGATTGTGGCGGTGGTTCCGACCGCAGTGTTTCCGTCAACACTACTCTGTGTTTCTGCATAAATACTCTTGACAGTTAAACGTTACGTTATGTTCTGCGACAGCCAGCTGTCAAGATCTACAGCAACGAAGAAACACCAGAGCGATCTATCTCTTCTCTACCAACCGCTACAGTGAACACACGTCCTCCACGCTCGGTCGGTTATCTGCTATGTACTCGTGTACTATTGTAATTGTTATTATATCATAAAGTTTATTATAGTTAAATGTATCATAAAGTTTAAACAAGTGAAGTAATAAAGTTATATTAAATGTTTACGTATGGATTTAATATCAACAAGTGCAATTAACATCCATACTGATATTAAAAGAAAAATAATACTGGTAAGTCGTTTCCACAATCTGTTTTCAAAGTTCTCGTAACAAAAACCGTTCTTAAGCAATAAACGTTTGCGAATAAAATTATAATGTATCTTTGAATTAATGCATCTGTTGCCTAAAACAAGGACAATTAAGCATTCAACTAATAGAGCTTACATGTTATTATCTGTTTTAAAGCTGACCTTTTGTGCTTAATCATTATATTGAATATTCGATACGCCAGATAAACAATAATCATGTGTTGAAATTTTATATTATAACTTCTTTGTGTGGTTGGTATTATACGTTCAATGTTATAATATGAATATTAAAAAATACAATAAGGTCTCCGTGTGCCTACCAGCCCTGTTGGATGATTCCGTAACTAAGTATTGAATGCACATGACTAAAATAAAGTATCCTCATAATGTTTGGAAAATGTATGTGCTAGGTATATTTTAGTTGGGGGTACAAAGTGTAATAAGTTGCATAATAATGAGGTCACGTCTTTGATATAACGTATTCTATAAGTTAAACCAAGTATCTAGTTAAACCTATTAATATTTAGTAAAATTTGCAAGCAGGTGCCTCAAACAATATCTAAATCCTAAAAAGGTAAAATTAAAATAATTATTTATTACCTCATAATGGCGAGTTCACCAGGCGCCAGAGTTGTCTGCAGCTGCATTGTTATGTCAAAAAATGAATTGACGTAACAGAAAATTATTATTTTCTATGCTAACTCCGTCTGCTGTAGAATCTATAAACCTTGACTGTAAATAATGTTAGAGTCCAGCAGGCTCCAACATTTGAATTGTTATATGTCAAAGTATGTGTTCGCAAGTCGAATGGCAGACAAATGTCACATAATAGTACTTGAAGTCAACATTAGGCGAGTTCGCTATGCACCTGCAGCTGCATTGTTATGTCTAAAAAAATTATAAACGTCAACATTTTTCAATCTTTTGACACAACAATGCAGCGCTGGAAGGTGGTGGAGCCTATTTAACTCGCCTCTTGCGTTTATCAGTCTCCAACTGATAAAATACTTCGGTATTGAACAGGTAAGCGCTTAAACTCAGCTGATGGCGTTTGCTAAACTAACCTATCTGGGTGTAGAGACAGCAGTGTCTACTTATAACATCGGTTGACACAGTTTAGCGTCAACAGTTGAATAGTTGTGTCAACGTATGCGTACACCAATACCAATCCCGCTGAGTTTCTGCTGGAACTCAACTATTGCCAACTTGTCAAAGCGGAATGACAGACAAACGTCACAAAATGAGCTTGAAATCAATATTATGTTCTTTGACTATCTATCTACGAATAGACCAGGCATCACCCAATGCGATGCGTTGTAATGTTTGAAACCAACATTGAATAAAATGTTTGTTTACATGGTCCTCGACACCACAGGCGTCTCGAGAAATAGGATTGAAATTTTCATAAATACGATTAAAATAATAAAATAAAATTTAAAAGATGTTTAAGTACCCATACATTATTTAAGTATACTATTAACTAAAAAGTCTGGACGCAGCAAGTGCGTTATGGTAGTGAATTTTTATAGAAATGATTTCTCGAATAAAATGTTCGAAAGTGTTAATATTGCAATGTTGTGATCTCGTCACAAGCGATTTTTTTCTATGCAAATTCAGTAAAAAGTGTTTTCAACAAAAATTTAAGAAAAAACCTTGCAGCTCTACCAATTTTTCTAGAAATGGCCACCTGATTTGTCTGCTGCCATGTTTTACAGATCTACAACTTACCGGATAATTTCTTATTAATTACATCATGTGACAAGCATCTAGGAAAATATATACATTTTCATTGGTTACAGGATGCGGCAAATAAGCCTTTAAACCTTCTTGAATAAATGTATCTAAATTTGCTCACAAACATTTAATCATGCTTATATTCGCAGCTGCTCAATCAAAACTTACGGAAGTAACGACTATTCTTGCTTGATAGATGAAACTTAAAGCGCGATTAAATAACAGGCTTGCTTTTTCTTCACGAGAAATGACAGCTAGGAAGAAATAATCCACTGGAACTTTCCAGTGGTTATTTAAAGCAACTAATAAGAAAAGCAAAACTTCTTTAGCCACTGGAAGCACGTTTGAATTATTCATATCCACGCCAATATTTACGTTACCACAAAACTTATTCCTGTGCACTCAACTTGACGTCTTATGAACATCTCGTCGATGATTAGGTATTCAACAAAGTATTTTGCGACATTTTTCAGCTGCTTCTCGACTTTTTGAATTCAAAACCGCGAATGCTTCTTTGCAGAATCCAGGAACAATTTAGAAATTGTTCGAGGATGTGGCGAAGATTTCATCAATTTTTCTCGAACGTAATTATAAGCTTTGTTTGAATAAAAATTTAGGGTAATAGCAAACGACCTTACGTCTGATGAATAGTTCCGTTGTGGACATTTTAAAAACTGTTTAATCAGATCTTTTTGTGTGGGTAAAGAGGCCTAAAATATTACAAGCAATGATATCAATTCAATAACACTCAAAAGTGAGGCGTTCAGGGATGTTTCTGTATTTTCCGTAAAAGCAATACGACTTTTAAAATGCTCAATCAGCGATTTTTGGTGACAAACTCTTAAGACGTCTTTTCTGTTGGCGCAATATATTTATTTTCCTCTTTTGGTTTTTTTTATTTCTCGTTTAGCAATAGATCATTTTTTAAAGATATTTTCTGGAGTTCCTGATAAACTGGAAATATCTACAAAATAAGGAAGGTTTTTCCTAAAAAATGGACGATATTTGATAAGTTTTCAGTGAACGGAATATAATTTTATAAAAATGGTTTCTAGTATTTTCCCCTCAATTCTAAGTCCAGGCACATTAACTTTTGACCTGGAGTAATGTTAGCTTATGGTGTTAATTCAGGAGGACTGCCAAGTGCCTCACCTGTTGAACATGATGATAGTTTCAAAGCAGTGAGAGTTGATGATAACGATGATTTATCACTATTTTCTTGAAAACTATGACTGCAATTTTTATCGGGTAATTTATTAATTTTACCAATAATAAAGGTTTACAAAATAGGAAGCTAAGAAGAATTCTTCACCTTCTTTCTGCGTGAGCAAGAGCTTATTCATGCCAAAAGTAGAAGGCACTGGAGAACTTAAAACTGATGGAGACGCTGCGTTTTTAAGACCCTTCTTCCACTTGGGTAAATAATAAAAGTCTTTATTAAAATGCTGTGAACATAAATAAGAATATTTCGGCAGCGTATCCGATTTTCTATTTAAGGCAGCACACCATGTTAGTAGATGGAAACCTAAAAATAGTGCCAAACTGACGTGCCGCCACTGACAATCGCAAACAGCAACATGCAGAGACATCGTTGCCACATCCTCAGGTAATCTTCTACAAGCAATATACTTTTTCATCATTTTGCATAAACAAAACTCAAAACCTTTATTGCAAATCAAGGTAACACAAAAATAAATTTTCAGTATACTTGCATACTATTCACAGACAAATACAAACCACAACGGTCGATTAATACAAATCTAGATACTTCACATGCAGCAAGATAAAGATTTTAAAATGAGTTTTCTGGTTATATTTACATAAAAAAGGGAGAAACCAAGGAATATAACGTTAGTAAATCTTAACATTCATAAATAATCCCTAATGTAAGTGTGATGTCTTAAGTAACAGAAGAGTAATACATTTATCATTCTCAACTAGTTAGCATATTCGGCGATTTAAGGATGAATTATCACATAGCGGCAACGCTTGAGCCACCACCCAATCAGAGCAGAGGACCGATGTAAACATAGAGTCCCTTGAATGTTGGCTTCAAACAATTCGGCTGTGTGCCGGATCTATTCTCTATATAGTCAAAGATTATGTTCGTCAGTCTCCAACGGCTGAAATGTAATGATAGTCAGCAGATAAGCGCTTAAACTTAGGTGTTGTCGCCTGGTGAACTGAACATATGTTTATTATTTTAGCTAATTATTTTTAATGGCGATTTTGAGGTTTGACATTTGACATACACGTCAAAAAACTTCAAACCGCAAACATCTGTTAATGTGTTATTTATTAAACGTGTACAAAACAAACACAAATATATAATAAATAATCATTAACGACAACACATTTAGTTTAACGTAACTTTAATCTTCAATAAATACAAAGTTTATTCTACAGAATACAGGTGATATTAAACCATTAAACCATGACAAACTGGGAAGAGATCAAGCGATTGGCTGCTGACTTTCAAAAAGTACAACTCACTTCAACTTCACAAAAGTACGTATTCTTTCTCATAAACCACTCATTATTCTTAAGTGATTAATGTATAATGTAGATAGTGTCATTTTCTCAAGTTTCCATTTACAATTACCCAATATGTTTCAGGCTGTCTGAACGTAACTGTATAGAAATCATAACATGGCTCATCGAAAAGAAAATGATCGACTTGATCTTTACAAGCGATGGCAAAGAATATATGACACCAGCCCAGCTGATACACGATGTACATTCAGAACTTATAGTGAATGGTGGACGAATCAACTTGGTAGACGTTGCCAAAGCTTTAGGGGTAGATCTGGCTCACATAACCACACACCTTAATGAACTTCTGAAAGGTCAAAAAGATATTCATTCAGTTGTTGGACAGCTCATTCACAAGTCCTATATTCTTAGAATAGCAGGTGAAATCAATGAAGCTCTAGCTCAGAAAGGGCAAATTAATATAAGCGACTTAACAATACAGTATGATCTGCCTGCCGATTTTCTCCATCACCAAATTGAGAAACATCTTGGTACTGTCATACATGGTAAACAGGATAAGAATGATCCAAGGGTAATATATACTGAGACTTTTATTGAAAGAAGCAAAGCAAAGATCAGAGGTGCCCTTGCTGGTATAACAAAACCAATTTCAGTAGCTTCGATTTTGAACCACATCGAAATGAATGAGCAACTGTTTTTTTCTTTATTTGATCAGGCTTCTCCATGTGGTGTTCTCACTGCTAGATTGCACGGAGCACAGTATATACCTACAGTGTATTCAAGATCACAAGTAAGTTCTACTATAGTTACCAATTTGCATACGTTTTCAGGCAGCTTAAGAACAGGTGAAGTTTTCTTTGCAGTTATGCCGCTTTTTAAAAGTATTATAGGATTACCATTTGGACTTAAAACATTTAATATGCTGTTGAATAGAATTAATTAAAGTCTAACCTGAACTCCGTCCACCATTTCCTCGAGGCTAATAGGCCCCAACTCCTCTTCCTCACCGAAACCCAAGTCAGTGCCAAAACAGCCACTAATCACCTTATTTCCCGGGGTATGAGCTCCTTACTTCCTTTAGATTGCATGGAAGCGTGTGCATATACATCCGTAGCAATCTACCCTGCACCAGACTTCCCAATTTAGAAGCTGGAAGAAAAGACATACTATGGATAAAACTCTCTCTCTCAGGGCTGCAACTAAATTCATCTGTTGCATTTACCGGTCACCTTCTGACAACAATTTTGTCCAGCTCTTTGACTACCTTTCTGAAAAAACCGACCATCTGATTTCTGAATATCCTTCCTCCAAGGTCACTATTCTGGATGACTTCAATGTCCATAATAAGGAATGGCTAGGATCTTCAAAAACCGATCCACAAGGGAGAACAGCAGAGGCCTTTGCAGTCAGCAATTCTTTAGCCAATATGGTTCAGCAACCTACTTACTTTCCTCGCATCCCAACACACAGCTCAAATCCCTTGGATCTCCTTCTTACTACACAACCTGAATGCTATAAGATATCAGTCACCGCTCCACTTGGTCGCTCATACCACGACATGGTACTGCTTCCTGCTCAATGCAACCCGAGGTCACACAGTCATCACACCCACGTATCGCTTGGCACTACAAGTCAGCGAACTGGGACGAAATGCGGGATTACTTTTCCTCATTTCCATGGGCGTCTGTCTGCTTCTCTCATCCTGACCCCTCTGATATCTTACAAAACGTCACTGAAATTATCCAAGCTGGGATGGAATTATTTATTTCACGTACACAGAAAACCTCTTCAGCCACTCAAAAGTCCTAGTTCTCTAAATATTGTGACAGGGCCAGGCTTGAAAAGGTCAAAGCTTACAAAACGCTTCTACACAATCCCAGTCAAGAAAACCATCAAGCATTTAACGACACAAGAAACTGCTATGTCCGCATTCTTTCTGAGACAAAAAACTCGTTTAATAACCACATCAAAAACAAAATCCTCTCAAGCTCCAAGGGCAGCAAACCCTTCTGGACTCTTGCTAAATCTATTGGGAATAATTTCTGCAAGAGCATATTCCCACCCCTTGTTTCAGGTGATGAAATTGTTTCTACCGCCCTGGGCAAGGCTGAACTTTTTGCCTCGTTGTTCGCCGGCAATTCTACTCTCAACCTGCCTCCAAATGTGTAACCACCAACAGTCCCCAATGTCGCGCATAAAATGACGGATATCATTTTCAAAACTAAAAAGGTATGTGCTAAGGAAATGTGCTCTCTTCTCTTAATACCAGGAAAGCTTCTGGCCTTGACGAGATCCCAGCAATTGTTGTCAAAAAATGCGCACCAGAACTTGCTCCTGTCCTGACTTGTCTGTTTCAGACATCTTACAATAGAGGCATATTCCCTAGTAACTGGAAAACTGCTCGAGTACAACCCGTCCCCAAGAAAGGATCCAAAGCGCTTCCTAGCAACTACAGGCCTATTTATCTCCTTTCAGTCATCTCTAAAGTGATGGAAAAGTATATAAACACTGAATTACCAAAATTTCTTGAAAAATACAGTCTAATCCACGACAGGCAGTATGGATTCTGTCAGCGCCATTCCTCTAAACTGTATCCAATTAATGCAGGAGTTCCTCAAGGTTCAGCTTTAGCCCCTACTTTGTTTCTTCTCCACATCAATGACCTCCTCTCTAGCACATCCAACCCAGTCCACAGTTACACGGACGACAGCACTCTCCAATCAAATATACAATATTCTAAGCCTGTCTCTTTAGCCAAATTAGATGAGGATCGCAGACTCATGTGGAGGGTTCTGTCTCCTTGGATCTTCAAAAAATATTAGACTGGGGAAGTAGAAATCTTGTACAATTCAACCCCACCAAATCTCAGTCTTGCGTTCTTTCTCATAAGAGATACACCAGCCCTAGACCCATCACAATGAACAACCAAGTTATTCAAAGTAATGAGTCCTTTTCACTTGTTGGCATTTTTGTGGATCGAAATCTCAATTGGCACCAACATTTCACATCAATTGCAGAAGCGGCTGCTAAGAAATTAGGTTTCCTATTCCGGGCTCGCAAATACTTTTCACCAACTAATCTGTATACCTTATATACTTCACAAATAAGACCAAACCTCGAATACTGCTCCCACATCTGGGGTGCCACTGCCGCTTCTACACTCGCTATCCTGACTCCATTTAGTAGAGAGCTATACATCTCATCGGTGACCCTACCCTCACCGAAAGGCTGCCATCCCTTGCCCACTGACGTGCCATTGGTGACCTCTCTCTCTTTTATAGATATCTGCACGGGGCATAGGAGCTTTGTTCCATAGTTCCTCCACCTGCTGCCCCCAACAGATCTACCAGGGGAACAGAGCGATTGCACCCTTTTACTGTCCAGGTCACCAGACATAGAACATCTTGTTATGCCCTCTCTTTTGTCCCGAGGACTTCCAAGTTGTGGAATTCCTTGCTGGCACATGTTTTTCCTTCTCCTTCGAATCTCCAAACCTTCAAGTCCAGAATTAACAAGTTGCCTCTGTCCTTCTTGTGGACACCCACGGTACGATAGTATTTAGGCTGTAAGCCCTCATGGTGTGTTGTTAAAATATTAAAGTAAAATAAAATTGGTTGTGATACTCAGCTATTTAATATAGTTGTCTCCAGTTTTTTTCTCATTTTATCTTACTGAAATCTTGGTGTGTATATTTAGTTGTAGTGAAAAAGTATAACAAGGATTTTATCAGCATTTATTGTTAAGTACTGACTTTCAAAAAAGACTTTAAGTCTTCCAAAATCTTGTTGCATCATATGCTGAAATTCAATCCATGTTTTCGCAGAGTAAAATATAACTGTATCAGTTGCATAACCCATGGTTTGGTCCCTTATGTTAATGTTAAAGAAATCATTAAGCCACAGAACAGTTCCTTGTGGCACACCATAATATATTATTTTCAGATGTTTACTTAAGCTCCATTTATAGTTAGTTTGTAATCTTCCTGTAAATCATGTTAGATTAATATATGTTTTTTTTTAGAATGACTGGATCCAAAACTTTTACAAACAGAACAAATATTTAGAATTCGATTCTCTAACCCGTCTGGGAATCACCGATTACAAAACATACATAAAGAAGCACATGAACAATGATGAGATTGTGACCTTGTACAGCTGCATAGTTTCCAAAGAACTTCTAGAACAAATAGAAGCTGACATTGATGAATGTATATCAAGCAAATCATACATCGACTTGCACCACAGCCTTCCCTCCGTCTTCAATGAAGAAGACATAAAAATAATCATTACAACGGTCCTGTCAAGTCAGAAGCAACAACAAACCATCCTCATCAACAATTTCATCTTGAGCAAAGGCTTCGTGGATAGCATATTCAAGAATTCAGATATTGTGTGGAAACACAAGGCAAAAAAGTGTGTTGAATCAGGGGAATATCAAAGATACAAGACGGACCAACATCTTACCCATAGAACAATAAAATCTGATGACGTAGATGAGAAAGGTGATAAACGAGACGAACGCAGAAAAAAAGCAGCTGCAGGGAAAAGTGGTGGAGGAACACAGGGGAGGGAAACTAAAACCAAATCAACGAAAAAAGCTGCAAGATCATCTGCCAAAACAAGTTCCAGTGAACTCGAGGTTGTTACCAAAAAGAAGAGCTTAGAAATTTTATCCGTGGATGATATCAAAGAAATTATAAAACAACCTTTAGAAGAAGAGGGTCTAGATGAACTAGTTGAAGCGTTATCTGAAAGTTTACTACCGAAATATCAAGAAGAGGCTCTACAAATCGCCGATGAATTGTATATGTCCACAATAGCTGATAAAACTGCTAATAAGAAAAATGTACATAATGATGTGCAAAATAAAGTTAATAATACAATTACTGATATAAGACTGTATGAAAAAGGAATTAAGCTCGTACCGAGTGACTTACAGACGCAGTTATATAAATATTTATTGAAAACTTTGTGTACAGATGTTGTTAATGAAATTCTCAATTATGTAGCGACAGATCAAGAGATGAACATTGTTACAAACGATTTTAACAATGATCAACGTATGAAATTCGTTAACGATCTGCCAACTGAATTCAAAGCACCATTTGCTACGTTGATTAAATCATTATCGTCGCAGAATGTAGATGATTTCATGGCGGCAATCGAGCCAAGCTTGCACGTATGTAGCATGATTATCAAGAAAATCGATAAAAAGAAAGACAGGAGTATTATTTTAAATCATAAGCATAGTTTATTAGAACAAATGAATAATTGCGATGATTTAGCTTTAACATTGCATCTTGCCATTTTAGCTATCTTCACAACAGCTATGCAGTGTATGCTTCACGCGAGCGGAAAACATATTCCTCCCTTACTTATTTTTATGAAGCCTTACTTTAACGAGGTTCAATTTGCAGAACTGACAACTTATCAGGGTAAGTGGTTTTTAAGTTATATAGTTATAAGAGTTATGTGATTTGTGGCGGTTTACACCAGTCTCCCTTAATTCATCCGCTTACCAATAAGGTTAATCTTATAAGTTAAGGTGCACCTTTAGTTAACTCTGTTTGCATCAGTGCGACTTACGGAAAACTTATCTATGCCTGAAGAAAGTTTGGCAACACCACAAAAATTGACGTTTCTGTTGATAAGACAAGCGACTGACAAGTGACAATCGACAAGTGACATCTTGGCAGGAATCTGTTTAGATGTATTGTCTTTTAATGAAATGATAAGAAACAAATACAGTTCTAATATCGTCTTATAGGAGTAAGGTTAGTCCCTTGCAAGTGTAAAGCTCTGGATCGCAAAAGACAACTGATCTACGGTCAGTCTAGACTGGAGACAGAGCAATATAAAACTTCACCCTACCAATCGCTGTTCAAGGCACAGTGATTTTGGAATGGGTGGAGTAAAAAGACTAAGGGCATGCACAATGAACCAAAGGTTGCAGGGCTATTGGGGCGGCAAAACCACGGACGAGCCCTGAGGGGAAAAAAAAGGTTAGTCCCTTGTCTGTCTATACTGATGATTTGATGAAGTCCCAGGCTGTTGATATGAATAACAATTTTTCACAAAACCTCATTACAGAGGGAAAAAACTGGACACAGCAAGTCCTCTTGTTTCAGGGGATGAAATTGTTTCTATGCCCCTGGACAAGGCTGAACTTTTTGCCTCGTTGTTCGCCGGCAATTCTACTTTCAACCCACCTCCAAATGTTCAACCACCAACAGTCCCCAATGTCGCGCATAAAATGACTGATACCACTTTCAAAACTAAAAAGGTACGAAAGATGCTCTATTCTCTTAATACCAGGAAAGCCTCTGGCCTTGACTCTTGTTTTAAAAAATGCGCACCAGAACTTGCTCCTATCCTGACTCGTTTGTTTCCGACATCTTACAATAGAGGCATATTCCCTAGTAACTGGAAAACTGCTCGAGTACAACCCGTCCCCAAGAAAGGATCCAAAGCACTTCCTAGCAACTACAGGCCTATTTCTCTCCTTTTAGTCGTCTCTAAAGTGATGGAAAAATATATAAACACCTAATTACTAAAATTTCTGGAAAATCACAGTCTAATCCACGACAGGCAGTATGGATTCTGTCAGCGCAGATCAACTGCCGACCTCCTTTCCTTTGTCAGCCATTCTTGGAACAAGTCTATGGAACTACACGGTGAATACCAGATTGTCGCTCTAGACATATTCAAAGCATTCGACCAGGTCTGACACGCAGCGCTGCTTAATAAACTACCGGCCTATGGCCTACCACCAAAACTCTGTACGTGGACAGCAAATTTCCTCTCCAATCGGAGCATTTCTGTCGTTGTGGATGGCCATTCCTCTAAACTGTATCCAATTAATGCAAGAGTTCCTCAAGGTTCAGCTTTAGCCCCTACTTTGTTTTTTCTCCACATTAATGACCTCCTCTCTAGCACATCCAACCCAGTTCACAGTTACGCAGACGATAGCACCCTCCACTCAAATATACAATATTCTAAGCCTGTCTCTTTAGCCCAATTAGATGAGGATCGCAGACTCATGGAGCGTTCTGTCTCCGTGGATCTCCAAAAAATATTAGACTGGGGAAGTAGAAATCTTGTACAATTCAACCCCACCAAATCACAATCTTGCTTTCTTTCTCATAAGAGATACATCAGCCCTAGACCTATCACAATAAACAACCAAGTTATTCAAAGTAATGAGTCCTTTTCAATTGTTGGCATTTCTGTGGACCGAAATCTCAATTGGCACCAACATGTCACATCAATTGCAGAAGCGGCTGCTAAGAAATTAGGTTTCCTCTTCCGGGCTTGCAAATACTTTTCACCAGCTAATCTCTATACCTTATATACTTCACAAATAAGACCAAACCTCGAATACTGCTCCCACATCTGGGGTGCTGCTGCCGCTTCTACACTCGCTATCCTGGACTCCATTCAGAAGAGAGCTATACATCTCATCAGTGACCCTACTCTCACCCAAAGGCTGCCATCCCTTGCCCACCGACGTGCCGTTGGTGACCTCTCTCTCTTTTACAGATACCTGCACGGGCACTGCTCAGTGGAGCTTTCTTCCATAGTTCCTCCACCTGCTGCCCCCAACAGATCTACTAGGGGAATAGAGCGAATGCACCCTTTTACTGTCCAGGTCACCAGACATAGAACATCTTGTTGCCCGAGGACTTCCAGGTTGTGGAATTCCTTGTCGGCACATGTTTTTCCTTCTCCTCCGAACCTCCAAACCTTCAAGTCCAGAATTAACAAGTTGCCTCTTTCCTCCTTGTCGACACCCACGGTACGATAGTATTTAGACTGTGAGCCCTCGTGGTGTGTTGTTGAAATAAATAAAAAATAAAAAAAAAAAGGAGGACTTGCGACTTTTCTGTTTGTCGTGATGTTCATCATCCTCCTTTAAGTGTGACGCTTTCTCTCAGTTCATTTGGTGAGTGATCGGTGGAGGGCAACGCTGATCATCACTCATACAACTTCCTTAGATGTGACTTTCAGGCACTTTATACAGGCTTTGCTGCGGTAGCGTGAGATGAGCTGGACGGTTTTGGTGATATCGACTCTTATGACTGCTGATTTTTATTCCAAAGTATACAATCTTCTGGACCTTTTTGTCCCTAAGACCTCTTGCACAGAAGAAAAAATTCTTATCCTGCATGCTTTTCGGAAGAGATTAGGGCCCCCATTAAGCGGAAAAGGTTTTACTGGCGCAAATTTAAAAAATCTGGTGAATATTCGTTCCTTGTTAAATTTCGAAAGCTGCGAGTAAAATCAAAATATGATATAGGGGTTTCTCTGACGGTTTTTCGGCAATATTGATGAAGAGTTAAAACTGTGTATTAAAACGTTCTGGAGCTATGCTTCGTATAGGAATCGCCAGCATTTCATTAACATTAACATTTATTAACGGAAATTCCTTTTTACATAGACAGTATTAACATTTTGCCCAAACAAACATCTCTGAGAAATTCAGCACAGTTATTATAGTAAGGCTAGGCTAATTCACAATAAACCAATGGTTGCAGTGCTATCAGGGCGGCAAAGCCGCGGACGAGCCCTGAGTGAGGAAAAAAAAAGGCTAGGCTACTCTAAAAAACAGTAATTAGAACTGATAGGGTAAGGCTAAAGTACTGTCAAAGGTAGGCCCTGCTCTATGGACCGTCAAGGAAGTGACATGAGATATTCGACCTGAATCTGCTGAACTTATTATCGAAAAAGTTTAGGTCTGCGTTGACTTGATTGGCTGACCTAGCCATACGTGTGAGGGGACTATTCAATCCATAATTCCTGCTATGAAAATCTACAAGAAATGTATCATTTGACCTTGTTGCAGTCGTTTTAATTTGTAAGCTGATCTGACTGAGCAAATATGGGGAATCAATTTCACCAGATATTATTTTAAAGAATAAGCAGAGGTCAGTTTGTATTCTTCGATTGGACAGTGTGGTTAAATTCAATCGCGACATAAGATCACTGTAGTCATATTTATAATCGTTACAAGGAATCTATAAGCTGACCATCTTAAAAAGATGTGCTGAACCTTTTCCAGCATCACAGAGTGAGCTTCATAGAAGGGCCTCCAAATGACAGAAACATATTCTAATGAAGAGCGCACTAGTGCGCTATATAACATTTTAAATTATGTGATTGAGAGATCAGATGATCTTCTCTGTACATAACCCAAAAGCCTACGTGATTTCAGAGAAATATTTAGAATGTGTTGAGAGAAACTTAATTTGGTGTCAAATAAAATACCAAGATCTTTCACAGCAGATACAGCGGTGAGGTTTACTGATTTAATGGAATAAGTATGGTTAAAGACATTGCCCTACTATTGAATCGGGTAATCAGCAGGCTTCTAGTGATGTCTTTCCATCCTATTTTTCTAAATTCTTTGACTCTAAACCTGCATATAATATGGCTTCTAATTGTGATATAGACTTCTCATCTGTATTGACCATTGAACATTTTACTGATGATGAGATCATCGCAGCTGCTAAGAAAATTAAGCCAAATTTCTCCTCCGGCACAGACCTCCTGTCGGGATTTCTTGTTAGGGGATTGTTTATATTGTTTTTTATATCCTCTAACAAATATATTCAATGACAATTTATTTATTATTTTTTACTTTATTTTTGTTTTGTTTTAGAATTCGTAACCCTTATGCTTGGTGGTGGAAGTGAAGCGGAAAGTGCAAAAGAAAAATTAAAGGAAAAAATTCAAATTGTAAAGAACATTGCTAATGAATACAAGAAGGCAGAAAAGAATTGATTGATCAAATCAATTATATGTAGTTGAAATTATGTAATTAAATTTATGTTGTGTTAAATGGTGTTTTATTTGCTTAGTGCCGGGTTAGTTCAACTGGTAACAATTTTATCAAGTTTAACCACATTGCAAACGACTTCCCTAGGCAAGGTGTTCATTGTAAATATGCTGAATGGGTGGAATTAAGGAATTTTTATTCTGCGTTTCCTTGGGATGATGTCTGTTTTCCAAATAATCCAGCAGATGTGCCAATTTTATTACACACAGGAACGTACAGTGTGTCTAAGCTAAGGACGGCCACTATGAGGATCTCCAAAACGGTAGCAGATCTTGGTTAAATGGGAGAAAAGTGTGCGCTATCAAAGAGCCAACAAAATGGAAGTTAGACATCTCCGAAAAATTTACGGCGCAGCGAAACATGGAACAGAAACGTAAATACCGCATACAGTGTTGTCGGGTTGTACTTCTTTTCATCGAATAAGATGTAATAAATATTTTATACTTTTTAATATAATTGTGCCTGTATCAAATACATCTAAAAATAGGTCCAACAGCATCTACAAATAATGTAAAAAAACATAATATTGTTACATTTAAGTGTATATTTGTTAAATTTGCAGAGAACCACTCTGAACGCTTTTTAGTGAATTTTCTTTGAAAAAATCCACTACTGGGGAGATCCCGACTTTTGAATTTTATTATATATATTTATTTTATTATCAGCAGCTGATAGATAAAGTTTGGTATCTCGCACGTACGCTGACACTATTCTTACCTTTTGTTCTCTTGCCTTTGCCGAGTTATTTACATGCAAAGTTTTTAACACGTTACATACTTTTTAAACAATTTCTCAGTACGGTTCTGTTCCGTGACACCCCTTCCCCTCCTAAACATCACATTTGACATACAGTTCACATTGGCCTTGGGAATCCCTGGAATATTCTGGACACATTCTCTACTAAAAGCGAAGTGATAACTGGGCAGTAGAAGCCAATTGTCCATGTGTCCAGAATATTCCACGGATTCCCAAGGCCGATGTGAACTGTATGTCAAATGTAATGTTTAGGAGGGGAAGGGGTGTCACGGAACAGAACCGTACTGGGGGTTTCTAAGCATGTTTCTGAAAAGTTTTTTCTAAAAGTCTTGACGCAGCAAGTGCGTTATGGTAGTGAATTTTGATAGAAATAATCTGACACAAAATATTTTTTTTGAACTTTTTGCTTGTAACATACAAATAAAAATGTTAGTTTATAGTCTACTTCTTATCTCACAAACCTACCTATCAAATTTGGTTACCACAGCTGTTTTATTTTTTGAGAACATTTTTTTCGATAGAAAACAAAATTTTCCCGGAATACCAGTTCCGATTTTCCTGGCTAACGAACTTATCCAAGTCACTTACAAAAGGAAGGCACATGCCAAACTTTATCAAAATCGGCGTATTATTTTTTGAGTTATCGCTATGATACATATATACATATAAAAATTGAAACTGACCCCGGATATGGCTTCTAGGGGTCCTTTTTTTTTTTTTTTTTTTTTTTTTTTTTGTTCCCTCAGGGCTCGTCCGCGGCCTTGCCGCCCCGATAGCACCGCAACCCTTGGTTGATTGTGCATATTCTAGGGGTCCTAGTTAGCGCTCATTTAATTTTTTTTTTTTTTTTATAAAATACAAAAGTCGGGATCTCCCAAATAGTGGATTTTTTCTAAGAAAATTCACTAAAAAGCGTTCGGGTGGTTCTCTGCAAATTTAACCAATATACACTTAAATGTAACAATATTATGTTTTTTTTACATTATTTGTAGATGCTGTTGGACCTATTTTTAGATTTATTTGATACAGGCAAAAATATATTAAAAAGTATAAAATATTTATTAGATCTTATTCAATGAAAAAAAGTACAACCCGACAACACTGTATACGGTATTAACGTTTCTGTTCCATGTCTTGGCTGCGTCGTTTAGGATGCGCCGTGTGACACCCTCAATTCAAAATCAACCATATATATCGCACCCTGAGTGCAACAGTATCGTAAGTAACAAAAATCAATTTTTTGAGATAAGCGAGTTCTGCACTCAGAGAACATCAATTTTTACGGTGCCAAAGTATCGTAAATGTATTAGTAATATTGTTGTCATTGTGGCACTGTAACAATATGTATATTCATCATAATCCTTATGCAACACTGTCACATTAGGATATGCGTTAGTCTACAACTTGAGACAAGTGTGAATATGTTAGTGCAAGAGTATCGTAAGTACAACATGTGATAGTCTTGCATGCAGGGTTCGCTCCAGTTTCATTGTTTTTCCGCCATAACGCCACGTGCGTGAGATCTAAATCTCTTAAAGACTTTTACCTATAGACAAAAAATAAATATGAGTGACCGTACAAAACGCATAATGAGCTTACTTGGTGCACCAACATTGTCCAATTGTGCACCTGTGTTATCAGTTCGCAGCGTTCCAGACATTAAAGGTAAGTAAAACTAGTTTAAGGTTATGTTTTTATTACAGTAACACTTTCTTTTCTTCAAATGCATAGATATTGCAGAAAATGCGTGTACCGAACAGAATGTTGAAAATAATAGTAACAAAGGCTTCACTGAGTCTCCTAGTTTTGTTACTCTACAAAACATGCAAATTTATAGTGAGTCAGACGAAGACGAATTTTCTAACCATGACAATGAACCACACGATTACAATTACCACGAAAATGATATTTCGGATGTTATTAGTGACATTGAAGGAGAAAGCACGTCGAATCGCAGAGAAAATGAAGTTGGGCTACAGTACACCCCAAATTTGATAACAGATGGATGCACATCAGAGGACATTCAATTCAATGTTGAGCAAACAGACAACACTACAGTAGAGAGCAATGAAGGCAAATTATCGGACAGAAGACAAAATAATGAACTAGAATATATCAGTCAGTTTCAAAAAGAAAACATAGTCCATGATAATGAAGAAAACTTGGGTAGCCACTCAGAGGTAGAAGAAATCCCACTGGAAATAAATGAGAATAAATCAAAAAAAAGGAAACTGTGCAAAGAGAAATGGTTGAGAAACATAAAGAAGCGACAACTGAATTTTGGAAAAGCACACACAAACAGCAGAGGTAACTGGTCAAACGGAAAAGAAATGAAGGAACCATGCAACGAAACGTGCAAATTTAAATGTACTACCCATGTCAGCAACGAAGAACGTTGTAAGATTTTTGAAAATTACTGGAAAATGGGAGACATTCATCGTCAACGTGAATTTTTGCTACGAAGTTTGAAAAAAGTAGAGCCAACGTACCGTCGCCATAGTTTGTCTTCTACCCAAGACATCAGACAAAATAATTACAAATATTTTTTATGTGTCAATAAAAATGAAATCAGGGTTTGCAAAAAATATTTTTTAAACACTTTGTCTATCAGTGATCAAGTTATAAAAACACTTCTGAAAAAGGTAAACCAAGATGGCATACTGGAACAAGATCAAAGAGGTAAGCATGAAAATAGAAAAAATCGTGTTAGTGAGGAGATTAGGATTGGCATTAAACATCACATTGAATCCATTCCTACCATTGAATCGCATTATCTTCGGGCTCAGACTACAAGAAAATATTTTGAAGGTAGTTTAAATTTGGCCACGTTGTACCGACTGTACACAGATAAATGCAATTCTGAAGGATCAACGCCAGCTCACTACTTTCAGTATGCAAGAATATTTAACTATGAATATAATATTGGAATTTTCACACCCAAAAAAGACCAATGCACTTTATGTGCTTCATATAAAAATTCGACTGTAGAAGAAAAAAACAAAATTCAAGAAACAATTGATAATCACATTCGAAATAAAGAAATGTGTCGTGCAGAAAAAGCTAAAGATGTAAGTGCTGCTTTAACAAACAAAGATTCAGTTTTAGTGGCTGTCTTTGACCTACAGGCAGTTTTACCCAGCCCATTGTTACTAGAATCTGACTTTTATTATGTAAGTAAGTTGTCTACCTTAAATTTTACCATGTATAATATTGCAGACAAGGAGGGATACTGTTACGTATTTGATGAAACTTTGGCCAAAAGAGGTGCCAATGAGATTGCCAGCTTTGTGTTACACTACCTGAAAACTTACTGCCAGGAAAAGAACGTGATCTTTTATTCTGATAATTGTGGGGGACAAAACAAGAACAAATTTCTGATGGCAATGTATTTATTTGCGATTGAAAAATACAGTATCAAGACTATAACTCACAAATATCTCATCTCAGGTCACACACAAAATGAAGGCGATAGTATGCACGCCACAATAGAGAGAGAAAAAAAAAGATATTTGAAGACCAACAAAATAAACGTGCCTTCTCAATGGATACCCATAATAGCATTAGCTAAAAAAACGGGCAAACCCTACAAGGTTCATGAGGTTCAGCAAAAAGAAATTTTTGATTTCAAGCTATTATCGACTGAAATTGGAAAGAATTACTGTGTGAATACACAGTACGAAAAGGTGAACTGGCCAGAGATAAAAGTTGTTCATGTTGATTCTTCGAAACCTAGATATTTTTTTTTACAAGACTGACTATGCACAGGAGGACTACGACAAAGTCTTTATAAATCAAAAACAGAGACATTTAATCCGCGACATAGAAGACATTGAATTAAAAAAGGCCTATTCAAGGGCGCTGCCCATCTCAAAGAAAAAAAAAGAAGGTATTATTAATTTATGCAACAAAAATCTGGTGGATAAAGAATACCAACAATTTTATCGGGATTTACTGGTTACAAACAAAACTACCGAAGAATCGGATGACGAATAAGAAGTAGGACTTCTTATAATAGTATAGTAGCAGATTGTTGAGGACCTTTTATTTTAAATGGGATTGACGTTAGTTTTAGTTTTTTAGTATTGTTATTAATAAAAAAGTGTGCTTAAAATTTGCATGACTACAACATGCTTTAGATTTTTAAAATTTATTATGTACTTTGTTTTTTTATAAAATGTGTTCATCATTGGATTTCACAAGAAATATGAATAAATATTTTTTTAAGAGGAAAGTATTTTTACACCATAATAAAACTTTAAGTTAACTTGGCCAAATATTTTAATAATTTTTTTAATGTCAATAAATATTTTTGTATTGAATATTAACATCAAAAATGAGGACTCGCGCAGTAGTTGCGATAGTGTTACTCTGAGCCAGTTTGAAAACGAATGACAGTTAAGTGAATCATTAACAAAAGCAGTACATTTCTGTTCATGCAAGACTAACGTAAATAGCAAAAGTTTCTATAATATTAATAATTTTTTAATTGAAATATATGTATCTATATTAAACAAATTTTGTCCACTTTTAGAACATATTTTGAAAGCATTTACAATATTTATTTTCATAATGTTTAGCAGAACATTGAATTGAAAAGCGCTAGTACACAATTGGAATCTTTAACCGCAGTTTTCTCGAAACTATGGTTAATGCACTTGCGATACTGTTGCACTCAGGGTGCGATATATATATATATATATATATATATATATATATATATATATATATATATATATATATATATATATAGGTTCGTTGGCAACTGGACCAGTTTTTTAGAGTTGTTTTCGGATAATTGTTGTACTTTTTCAAACAACACCTACTAGGTATATAGGTTATACTAGTAACCAAACTTTATGCCTGCTTTCGTTTAAAAAAAGACACATTTGGTATTAAAAACACTTTTAAGACAATTCACTATCATAACGCACTGGCCACATCCAGAGTTTTGTTAACACAGCCGTAAAAAAGAGACCAGGCCAGATTCGTTTCCATTGGTTGTATAGAGACAAATAACCATATTATATTTTTCTAAATTAATTTGGATAAACCACTAGGCAGTTGTTTTTCGTACTGTTTTAAATGAGAGAAGAAACGACATTCTTCACATCTAGCAGTGAAAAGTATTAGGAGTAAAATATAAATGTTTATAATATTGTTAATGTTAAAATTCTTATCGCTGGCTTGCGACCTCTATCCCCATATACTAAAACTACACAACCATGATTGTTATTAATAGTCAATAATATTAATTAATAATATGAAATATCGGATTATACCTTTAAAGTAAGGATCTTTATGAAAAAAGAATTTAAAAGACAAAACCATTGTTAAAACTAGACGTTAGATGTTTTTGTTTAGTTATATTAAATGATCAATAAGATTTTAACAATATTAAAAATACCAATGGTTTATTGCTTGTGCTTTTTACTACTAGATGTCAGGACTGTAGACACTTCTAGAATTTACAATTGCAACATTAGTTTTATACACTGCCTAGCCTCTCATGTGATCCTGATACTAGAGACGTGAAAATCGTCTCGTGTTTTCTGTGAATTTCTGTGGTAAAAACTTAATTTTGAAAAACATAAATGGTATTTGTCTGGATACAAGCAATCGAAACGAATCTGGCGTTTTCTCTTTTTTACTTACACCTTTATTATTAAAAAAGCCTGGATGCAGTAAATACATTATGGTAGTGAATTTTCATAGAAATGATCTGGCACGAAATATGTTTTATACTAATGTTTTAAATGTGAGAAGAAACGACTTCCCTCGCATTTCACAGTGAAACGCACTAGCAATTAGCAATAAAATATAAATGTTTTTATTGTTAAAATGCTTATTGCTAGCTTGCGACCTCTATTCGCAAATACCTAAACTGTACAACCTTAAATGTTATTATTAAGTCAATAATAAATTACTAATCTCGAATATCGGATTATACCTTTAAAGTAAAGTATTAGGATCTTTATGATAAAAGAATTTGAAATACAAAACAATTGTTAAAACAGACGTTTGAGGCTTTACATTTAGTTATATTAAATGATCAATAACAATTTTAACAATATTATGGACACTAATGGTTTAGGCTTGTGCTTGTACTTTTCACTACTAGATGTCAGAAATGTAGTTCCTTCTAGCAGTTACCATACCACATTAGTTTTAAACACTGCCTCTTCTCTCATGTGCTCCTGATACTACAGACGTGAAAATCGTCCCGTCGTTTCTAGGAATTTCTTTCAAGAGTGGTAAAAACTTACTTTTGAAAAAACAGAATGGTTATTTTGTCTGGATCGAAACGAATCTGGCGTTTTGTCTTTTTTACAGCTTTATTATTAAACAAGTCTGGATACAGCAAATGCATTATGGTAGTGAATTTTCATAGAAATGATCTGGCACAAAATATTTTTTATACTAATGTTTTAAATGCGAGAAGAAACGACATTCCTCACAGCTCGCAGTGAATGCAGTAAAATATAAATAAATGTTTTTATTAAAAACATTTATATTTTACTGCTTTATTTGGATAAACCACTGGGTAGTTGTTTTTCGTACTCATGTTTTAAATGCAAGCAGATTCCTCATATTTTGCAGTACGTACTAGCAATTAGCATACAATATAAACGTTTTTAATATTGTTAAAATTCTTATTGCTTGGGTGCGACCTCTATTCGCAAATACTAAAACTATACACCCTTGAATGTTATTATTAAGTCAATAATATTAATTAAGAATATCGAATATCGGATTATACCTTTAAATTAAAGTATTAGGATCTTTATGATAAAAGAATTTAAAATACAAAACTATTCTTAAAACTAGACGTTAGAGGCTTTACATTTAGTTATATTAAATGATCAATAAGAATTTTAACAATATTATAGATACTAATGGTTTAGTGCTTATACTTTTCACTACTAGATGTCAGAAATGTAGTTTCTTCTAGCAGTTACCATTCCACATTAGTTTTAAACACCGCCTCTTCTCTCATGTACTCCTGATACTACAGACCTGAAAATCGTCTCGTCGTTTCTAGGAATTTCTTTCAAGAGTGGTAAAAAAAACTTAATTTTGAAAAGAATGGTATTTATTTGTCTGGATACAAAGCAATCGAAACGAATCTGGCGTTTTCTCTTTTTTACAGCTTTATTTATTAAACAAATCTGGATGCAGCAGATGCATTATGGTAGTGAATTTTCATAGAAATGATCAGGCACAAAATATTTTTTAAACTACTGTTTTAATGCGAGAAGAAACGACATTTACTCACATCTCCCAGTGAATCCAGTAAAATATAAAAATACATGTTTTTATTAAAAACGTTTATATTTTACTGCTTTATTTGGATAAACCACCGGGTGGTTGTTTTTCGTACTCATGTTTTAAATGCAAGGAGATTCCTCACATTTCACAGTGAAACGTACTAGCAATTAGCAATAAAATATAAATGTTTCTAATATTGTTAAAATTCTTATTGCTGGCTTGCGACCTCTATTCGCAAATACTAAAACTATACACCCTTGAAAGTTATTATTAAGTCAATAATATAAATTACCAATTTCGAATATCGGATTATACCTTTAAATTAAAGTATTAGAATCTTTATGATAAAAGAATTTAAAATACAAAACCATTGTTAAAACTTGACGTTAGAGGCTTTATATTTAGTTATATTAAATGATCAATAAGAAGTTTAACAATATTATGAATACTAATGGTTTAGTGCTTGTACTTTTCACTACTAGATGTCAGCAATCTAGTTTCTTCTAGCAGTTACCATTCCACATTAGTTTTAAACACCGCCTCGTCTCTCATGTACTCCTGATACTACAGACCTGAAAATCGTCTCGTCGTTTCTACGAATTTCTTTCAAGAGTGGTAAAATAACTTAATTTTGAAAATAATGGTATTTGTCTGGATACAAAGCAATCGAAACTAATCTGGCGTATTCTCTTCTTTACAGCTTTATGATTAAACAAGTCTGGATGCAGCAAATGCATTATGGTAGTGAATTTTCATAGAAAATGATCTGGCACCACATATTTTTTATAACTTTTTTTTTTCTTGTAACATAGAAATATAAATGTTAAATTTTGGTATATAGTTTCCTTTTATTATCGTAACCTTACGTACCAAATTTTACCAAAATCAGGCCATTATTTTAGTTTAGAGTTATCGGTGGGGTACATACATACATATATATATATATATATATATATATATATATATATATATATATATATATATATATATATATATATATATATATATATATATATATATATATATATATATATATATATATATATATATATATATATACATATAAAAAATAAAACTGGCCCCGGATGTGGGTTCTAGGGGTCCTAAAATAAATGTTTGCAAAGTCTCACCATCGATACCTCCCTATTAGTGAAATTTTTTAAAATAAAAATTGACTGAAAAGAGAACACGCCAGATTTCGTTTCGATTTCTATGGAGACGACAAATGATAAATAATAATAATGGGTTATTTTAAATTGTAAATAAGTTTTTAATTTACCATCACAATTGTGTTATGTTAATAAACACGAGACAATTTTCATATCCCTAGGATCAGGAGCACATAAGAGACGAGGAATTGTTTGAGACAAATGTAAATCCGAGAATATAACATTCGTGACATCTAGTAGTGAAAAGTATAAGCATTTAAAAAAATTAATTATACTAATGCTCTACTGTAGTCATAATACTAAAATAGTCAATAGTATTGACTAAAATGTAAACGGCATTGGTCCTTTAGTTTCGCTATTAACAGATAGATGTCGCAGTTTATAGATAAGAATTTTTAACAATATGAATATTTATTGTGTATTGCTTGTACTTTTTACTGCTAGATGTCAGGAATATTGTTTATATTCGTTATTAATAGTATTGACTAAAAAGTAAATTTCAATGATTTTGTAGTACCACTATTTGCGGTTAGATGTCGCTAGTTATTAAAAAGCCTTTTAACAAAGTTACGAATATGTATAGAATGCTTCTACTTTTCACCGCTAGATGCCAGGAATGCTGTTCCTTCTGACCTTTAAAATATTAGTTTCAGATACTTCCGTCCCCTTCATGTTATCCTGATACCAGTGATCAGAAAACTAGCTGGTATTTCGTTACATTTAAAACTCGATTTAAAAAAACATTGTAAGCAATCGAAACGAATCTGGTTTTTTCTCTTTTTTACAGCAAGTGCGTTATGATAGTGAATTTGATGAAAATGTTTTTGATAGCAAATGTCTTTTTAATGAAATTTTATTTAAAAAATTCACTAATAGAGAGGTATCGATGAGACTTTGCAAAAAATTTTTTCAAATGAGCGCGAATTTGGGCCCCTAGAACCCATATCCGGGGTTTCGATTTTTATATGTTTTATATATATATATATATATATATATATATATATATATATATATATATATATATATATATATATATATATATATATATATATATATATCTATATATATATATGTATCCAACCAATAACTCAAAAAGTAATTAACCGATTTTGATGAAACTCGACAAGTGCCTTTCTTTTATTAATAGCTTGAATGAGTTCATTAGCCAGGAAAATCGGACAACGTTTTCCGGAAAAATTTTGAGTTTTCTTTCGAACAAAATTTTTTTCTCCGAAACTTACCAAGCTATTTCGATGAAATTTGGTGGACATGTTGCCTTGGGGAAGACCTAATTATATACAAAAATTCAGCTTTCTAGGTTTACAGAAAATTGAGCTATTCAAATTTGAAACATTTATTTTTAATATCTGTTAGTGAATTTTCTTTAAAAAAAAAATCACAAATGAGGAGATCCCAACTTTTGAAAAAATTTCTTCAAATGAGCGCTTATTAGGCCCCCTAGAACACATATTCAGGGTCAGTTTCAATTTATAATATGTGTGTGTGTATCACACCGATAACTCAAAAAATAATGAGCCGATTTTGATTAAATTTGGTGAGTACCTTCCTTTCGCATGTGGCTTGGATAAGTTTGTTACTCAGGAAAATCGGCTCAGGTTTTCCCGGAAAATTTTGTGTTTTCTTTCGAAAAAAAATCATATCTCCGGAAATAACAAAGTAAGGGCAACCAAATTTGATACGCGGGTTTATATCATTATAAATAAATTACCAACCAAAATTTAGCTCCGAACTTAAAGATAAAAAGTTATGGGCATTTAAAGAAAAATTAATTGGGGTTTTCCTCGAAACGTCAATCGCGATTTAAAACGTCAAAATTTGCAACATTTAGGCAAAGAACCTGAAACTAATAGGAGCTATGGAAAGAAAATGTGTCAAGACAAAGCCTGAAGTTAGATTCAACCGTCATTGTCCTTCATTACTAAAATATTTCCAGAAAATTCATTTCAAATAGACCCTTTCTCTGATACTTTGGCAGTAGCCTTAGCTATAGAGTATGTCGTTTAATGGTATATAATTTTTCAGTTCAGTTTCTATCGAGGGATCTCTCAATCTCATTTAATTTTTCCAAAGTTGGTGCCCCGATACCCATTGAAGTGTCATCAGGAAACAACACCGTTCTATGAACCATAGAATTATGCAAATCATTCACGTATATTAAAAACAGGAGAGGGCCAAGTACCGACCCCTGTGGAACTCCTCTCTCAATTATCTCGGCCCCCGAAAAAATGTATATCCAACCACGTTATTATTATCACATACTGCCTTCGGTCAGTTCGGTAAGATTTTATCAACTTGAGTCCATTACCTCTTCTTCCACTGGCAACCAGCTTTCCATACAAACACTTGTGATCTATGGCATCAAAGGCACTAGATAAATCAATGAATAGGGCAACCATCTCTTCCGATTTATTATAAAAACTGCTATAAGTATGTTAAGTTTAACAAAAGATCACATAATAAAAACTGTTGGCAATTAAGACATTTAAGCATACTATATGGTAGGAACACTTTAAAGAAATGAAATTATGAATTCTATAATGATTTATTAACACATATCTACAAATATAAGACACAACTATTATATAAATTTCTTCACTGAAAACAAAAATATCAATCTTCACTTTTGCAGTCTTCCATCTTGCTGTATTTGAGCCACTGTCTCGTCAGACATGGGAGAATCAATACAGAAGGTACATTTCCAACCCATGAATGGGTATATATTCCAGTTTTGATTTTGTGTGTCAGCGAACCCTGACATTTTTCCCACCCCCCTCCTAACGATGAAATCCGGGATGATATGTTTCCGTTGTTAGTCTCCTCACATACAATCTAATCACTAAAAGACACCTGAAAACAATCAAAATGGAGTACTCGAAAAGGTGATAGTAACAAATGCATTTTTTACACATTAGTTACCTATTCATCCAATCATTTTCAGAAAAATCGGTATACATCTGGGCCCCCTGAAGCCTTTTTCGTTTGATACTTTCCGTTTCGGAAGTCTCCGCAAATTTTCTATCAGGTTAAGGTCTGGAGAGGCTTCTGGTCACTTGAGAAGTTGAATGTGGTTCTCCTGCAAGAATTTTGAACGGATTTTGCCATGCTCCATCTTGCATGAAAATAACTCATCTAAGGAAGACTACTCACCCATTTGAAGCTTCAGCCTTCTATCCAGGACTTGAATGTACTGGTCCTGTCTCATTATCCCTCCGACACCGTAATGTCGCCGTAGACCTTTTTCGTTAATGATGGACCATATCATCACAGCTGTTGGGTACTTAACTGTCCTAATGATGCAATATAGATGATAATTTTCTGTTATTAATCTTGTCACATACCGAGTCCTATCTAATTACCGAAACACACCTGAAAAGAATCAAATTGAAATATCGGAAAAACTGACGAGTGCATTTTTTTAAACAAATTAATTACATACCTCCATCTAAGCATTTTCAGAAACAACTTCATGCCACTGGGCCCGCTGAAGCCTTTTTCCTTTGACATTTCCCGTCCCGGAACTTCCCACACGTTTTCTATTGGGTTAAGGTCTGGAGAATGTTACAGCCAGTCGATATCTCTGGGGAGTGATGTACATCCGGATTTTGAGGCCTCCACTCTGGGCTTAGAAATGGATGGTTGCCCGCGCTTGGTTGTTACTCGGGAGCGGGGTTCAGGATGGGTGCCGTCTTGGGTTGAGTCCTGGCGGGTGTCGTGTGTCTAGACAACCCGGAGGGGGTTGACAACTCTGATGACAACACCCGGAGTTTGGGCCCCCCACTGTGTGCTTCGGAACGGACGGACAGCCTCGCTTGTGCGATGCTCGGGAGCGGGCCTCGATGGGATGTCGCCTTGAGTCCAGCACTGGTGGGTGTCGGGTCTAGACGAACCCGGAGGAGAGCTGAGATCTTTAGGGGTGAAATAAAACTAAGGGTTGAGGCCTCTTCTGTGAGCTTCGAAACGGACAAACGACCTCACTTGGATGCTGCTCGGATGCAGGACTTCATGATACTGCACAGAGTCAAACACTGACGGATGTCTGGTCTAGACGAACTCGGAGAGAGGTTATCTCTCTTTGAGTTTTAAGACGGGCAAGCGACTTCGCTCAGATGGCAGTACATCTGTCAAACAAAGTTTCACCTCGCAGGTGTCGTCTCCTGTCGGAAGCTCGATTTGTTGCATTAAATTTAAGCTAACGCTGGCAGGTGTTGGACCTGGACGAACCCGGAGGTGGCTGGGCCTACTCTGTGAGCATCGATACAGGCTAACGACCCCGCCTGGATGCTGCTCGAGGATGGGACTTCATGATACCACCTCGAGTCAATGAAACACTGGCGGGGGTCTGGTGCAGGTGAGGCTGGGGGGATGCGGACATCTCTGGGGGAGTGATATGCACCCGGAGTTTGGCGCCTCCACTGTGGCCTCAGAGACTGACAATTGGTCTCGCTTGGTTGTTACTCGGGAGCGGGGTTCCAGATGATACCGCCCTGGATTGAGCCCTGGCGTGTGTCCATACGTCCCGGGGACTCTGATCTCTGATGAGTGGTAAACACCCGGAGTTTGGAGCCCATACTGTGTGCTACGAAACGGACGGACGGCCTCGCTGGGGTGATGCTCGGGAGCGGGACTCGATGGGATGTTGCCTTGACACTGTTAGGTGTCAGGTTTAGACGAGCCTGAGGGGAGCTGAGATCTCTAGGGGTGGATTACAACTGGAGATTAGATGCTGTTCGAGAGCGGGACTTCATGATACCGCCTCGAGGCAAACACTGACGGATGTCGGGTCCAGACGAACTCTGAGAGAGGTTATCTCTCTTTGAGCTTCGAAACGGGCAAGCGACCTCACTCAGAGGGCAGTACACCTGCCAAACAAACTTTCACCCTCTAGAAAAGATCGACTCCCTCAGAGAGCTGGAATTGATGGGTGAAATCTAAATAATTAGATGTGAGCCACAATAGACCTAAGGTCGCGGTGGAGGGACTGGAATAGCCCACTTACAATAAAATCTAATCTAAATCTAATCTACAGCCAGTCGAGAAGTCGAATGTTGTTCTGCTGCAGGAATTTTTAAACAGATTTTGCCGTATGGGATAGTGCTCCATCTTGAATGAAAACGAAAACCAGCCATGCAATTGGAACTCCAGTCTTTTATCCGGGACTTTCAATGCACTGGTCCTGTCTAATTATCATTTAGACAACGAAAATCGCACTAGTGCTTTTCTGCTATATCATCACAGACGTTGGGTGCTTCCTTTTCCTAATGATGCAATCTAGACGATATTTTTCTGTTAGTCTCCTAATTTACTGAGTCTCTTCTAATCACTTAAACACACCTGAAAGGATTGAAAATAAAGTATCCGAAAAGTTGATGAGAACAAGTGCATTTTTTGCAAATTAGGTACATACCTTCATCCAATTACTTTCAGAAAAATCTTTATACTTGTCGGCCCTCTGAACCCATTCTTTCATTATCGCCTCAGTGAGTTTCGGTTTATTAACTGGCCCACAAGCAACAAAGCCAAGATTGTTGACCACTCAGCGTGTTGACTGATACAGCGCCACCATCCCCCTAATTTTTAGTCTCATTTTCCTCACAAGTCGCCTTACTCTGTCTCCGGGGTGTTCCTACTCGTCTGCCATATTATCAACACGTTGAGAATTCAGGGACATGGACAAATCAAGTTTTTTTGCATATTGGCTACGGTTGTGTGGGAAACATTCACCCTGTTGGCTACTTGCCGTTGAGAAGAGCCGTCTACCTTCAACAAAGCCTTAACCAAGCCAAATTTAGTTGGTGGAACATATTCCTTCACACATAGCCTTAAAAGCGATAAAAAAAGAAAACATTAACTTTCCAAGTACTACAACATTACAATTGTAGACTGAAAAAGATCTAGATATATATGGAATCTAATTAACACAAAAATTATAATTGTGAGATAGGTACTTACGTTTTTTGTTCACTGCAAAACAATTCCTTTTCAAGCCATGCCATTAAAAAAAATCCTTTAAATCACGTGACTGGTGTCCCCACGCATATTTACTGATGTGATTCAGTCAGAAATTGGCCACTACAATGCGGATTATGTGCTGGTGCGTTATCATAGTGAAAAAGCACTTTTTTTCTTAGCCAAGTGGGACCGTATCTCCTTCAATTTAGTATCGAATTGCTCCAATAATTCACTGTAGCACTGCCCGGTGATCCTTCATTTCTGCAAAAAGCCCATGAGGATTCTCTTCGAATGCCAAAAAATGGTGGCCATGACCTTTCCGGCTGGGACCATCTTTGCCTTCTTGTGAGCAGATGCACCCAGAAAAATCCGTCGTTTTGTCTGTCGCTTGGTCTCTTCGAATGCCAAAAAATTGTGGCCATGACCTTTCCGGTTGGGACCATCTTTGCCTTCTTGTGAGAAGATTCACCCAGAAAAATCCGTCGTTTTATCTGTCGCTTGGTCTCTTCGAATGCCAAAAAAATTGTGGCCATGACCTTACCGGTTGGGACCATCTTTGCCTTCTTGTGAGCAGATGCACCCAGAAAAATCCGTCGTTTTGTCTGCGGCTTGGTCTCTTCGAATGCCAAAAAAATTGTGGCCATGATCTTTCCGGTTGGGACCATCTTTGCCTTCTTGTGAGCAGATTCACCCAGAAAAATCTGTTGTTTTGTCTGTTGCTTGGTCTCTGGCGTATAATAATGTATTCAAGTTTCGTCAACGGTGGGGACTCCTCGCAAAACTCCTGCAAATTTCACTTAGAGGTCCAAACACTGCTTCGACCTTGACAGCCGTATCTGCTTGTTGTCCACGGTGACCGATCATGGCACCCACCGAGCCGACACCTTTCTCAAACTTATCATGTAAAATCCGTTCCGTACAACACGCCTACTGCCTCTGATACTTCGAGCATTTTAGTTAGGTGATCAGCGAGAATCCCGATGTGGACCTTTTTAACGATTTTCTCGGTAACCACGTCTGCCGGGTGGCCTGGCCGTTCCTTATCAAACTCAGATATACGACCGAGTTTAAATTCGTTGAACCAGTTGTCATAGTCGGGACCACATCACCCGACTTCGTTTTCATTTCTTGACATGTTTTGCGATCCAAAAGTAAAAACCGAATTTTGGATCTATATCGCACTTTTTCTATTTGATCAAAAAACACGAAAGACATGCGATACAACTGGCTGCCAAATAAAAACCAACACCGGTACTTATTGATTGGGCCCTAGTAAATATAAACACTTCATTTCAAAATAAAGAACAGCGAATTATAAAAATCTCAAAATTGGTGGTCATAATTTGGCCAGGGACTGTGGTACAATGTTTAGGTAGGGATTTTAGTATAAAGTTGGCGCGGACTTCAAAGCATCTTATAGCCATTCATCTACCTTTACATTATTAGTGAATTTTTATTTAAAAAAATTCACTAATAGAGAGGTATCGATGGTGAGACTTTGCAATATTTTTTTCAAATGACCGCGACTCGGCAAGTGCGTTTCTTTTATTAATAGCTTGGATGAGTTCGTTAGCCAGGAAAATCGGACAAGGTTTTCCGGGAAAACTTTTGAGTTTTCTTTCGAAAAAAAAAAATTATCCGAAAATTACAAAGCTATCTTAATAAAATTTGGTGGATACGTTGCCTTAGGAAAGGTCTTACTACATACCAAAATTCAACTTTCTAAGTTCATAGAAAATTGAGTTTTTCAAATTTTGAGTTTTCTTTGGAAAAAAATTGTTCTCTGAAAATTACAAAGCTATTTTAATGACATTTGGCGGACATGTTGCCTTGGGAAAGGCCTTACTACATTCCAAATTTCAACTTTCTAAGTTCATAGAAAGTTGAGTTTTTCAAATTTTGAGTTTTCTTTCGGAAAAAATTTGTTTCTCTAAAAATTACAAAGCTATTTTAATGACAGTTGGGGGACATATTGCCTTGGGAAAGGCCTTACTACATACCAAAATTCAACTTTCTAAGTTCATAGAAAATTGAGTTTTTCAAATTTTGAGTTTTCTTTCGGAAAACATTTTTTTCTCTGAAAATTACAAAGCTATTTTA
Organism: Tillus elongatus; assembly: GCA_964006375.1. Taxonomy (NCBI): domain Eukaryota; kingdom Metazoa; phylum Arthropoda; class Insecta; order Coleoptera; family Cleridae; genus Tillus; species Tillus elongatus. The sequence continues at coordinate 106,801,043 of OZ023270.1, read as the reverse complement.
ATGACATTTGGCGGACATGTTGCCTTGGGAAAGGCCTTACTACATACCAAAATTCAACTTTCTAAGTTCATAGAAAATTGAGTTTTTCAAATTTTTAGTTTTCTTTGGAAAAAACTTTTTTCTCTAAAAATTACAAAGCTATTTTAATGAAAGTTGGGGGACATATTGCCTTGGGAAAGGCCTTACTACATACCAAAATTCAACTTTCTAAGTTCATAGAAAATTGAGTTTTTCAAATTTTGAGTTTTCTTTCGGAAAACATTTTTTTCTCTGAAAATTACAAAGCTATTTTAATGACATTTGGCGGACATGTTGCCTTGGGAAAGGCCTTACTACGTACCAAAATTCAACTTTCTAAGTTCATAGAAAATTGAGTTTTTCAAATTTTTAGTTTTTTTTGGAAAAAACTTTTTTCTCTAAAAATTACAAAGCTATTTTAATGACAGTTGGGGGACATATTGCCTTGGGGAAGGCCTTACTACATACCAAAATTCAACTTTCTAAGTTCATAGAAAATTGAGTTTTTCAAATTTTGAGTTTTCTTTGGAAAAAAACTTTTTTCTCTGAAAACTACAAAGCAATTTAATGACATTTGGCGGACATGTTGCGTTGGGAAAGGCCTTACTACGGACCAAAATTCAACGTTCCAAGTTTTTCGAAAATTGAGTTATCCAAGTTTGAAGCATTTAATAACAATTCATGCACTTGCTGCTTCCCGAACCTTTTTTTTTCTTTGGAGCACTTCTTGAAAACGGTTTCACATTAAACATTAAATTATTATTTTAACCACATTATCTTAAAAAGTGCTTCAAACCTTCTAAAGTGTGACTCAAACAAAAAAGGAACAATGTACTTAAAAAAAAACAAATAAAAAATTAAATTCTCAGTACTTTGATTAAAACGTTTCTTATAACTCAACTACAAGAAATATAAACATGTTACATATTGGCTTCGGGAATCACCACCCACCAGTCAGATTTTTAAATTTAACTTCTGATATTTTAGTCTATTCTATGTACTTAATTGTGGAAATACAGTAATGTACAAGGATCTAACAGTAAAAACACTTTCATCCTTATATCTATCATGGACAACAATAACAATAATCGTTAGCGTCTTAAAAACACCAATTTTTACTGTTGTATAAAAAATAAAACAAATCAAGTCTTCAACCAGTAATAAACAAAATAAAAAAAAAAAGTCTAATAAGAAAACATACGTTCCTTTACAAGTTTATTACCTGTAGTACACTAAAAAAAATACTATCATATATATGTACTATACATTTTCTGTTGAAATTATTACTCACAAATAAAATTTAAATTTTTAGCGAAACACCCGTTGCAATAGGAAAAACTGATGAAAGTTATCACACTGACCACATTTTAGGACACCAAAACACTCAAAATCAGTAATGATCTAGTGTCATCAGTTCCAAAGGTCTGGACATGTTCTGCATTATCCGGGGAACCAGTGCAACTTTCAACCTCCCCAGTTAATTTCCCAAAGGCAAAATAATTTTCATGCATCATCAAGCACTCTGTCAATAACCAAAATCAATCACTGTGTATCTCCAAGACAATGACGTCCCTTTGCTTCGTTGGCCTGGATATTCACCAGACATGAACCCAATCGAAAATGTCTGGGAATATTTCAAGAGGTAAAATATAACAAGAAAAGTTATTTATCACTGAAACCACAATGAAAAATTTATTAAATCGCCATTGGCTGCTTAAAAAACATGCCTTGGTATATTCAGACTCTTATAGAAGAAAAGGGTGATTACACAAAGTATTGATTTTTTTTTAATACAGGGTGATTGATCAAAACGGTCTATTAAAAAAGTATTAGGAGTTCTGTTCATAATATTTTTCTGGAAATTTCAGTATGCGTGTAACGAACCGTGATATATAACTAAATGAAAATATTTTCAAAATAGCGGTACTTCCAGACATACCGGAAGTAGACACTAATTTTCCTATTTCAAATAGAATGGTATAGTTTTTTTTTGCATTTTTGACTTATAAACGTTATTTTAGAGGGACTTTTCATAGCATTCCCTATACCTAAGTTCAGCCTTTTTGAGTTTTTTTGGACTTTGAAAATGTTTGGATTTACTTCACGATACTTCAAATTATGTAAGGCCGCCATTTTTAAAGCAAAAGCGCTAAAATTATGGTTACGGAGAGAAAAAATGTTGGTGTTTATAGTGCCGTTTTTTTAATTTGCACATTTACAGGCTGTGCAAATTTTATTTGAGTGCAACTTCAGATCATTAAAACTCGATTTTTTCCAATACAATGCCCTATTTCCGTATTCTGAAGCAGAATTAAATTCCGCATCACACTGTAACAGTAGTAGAAATGCTACCGTTACAGAATCTGACTTTTTCTCAACAACTACGCCATTTCTTCATGCCGATCACACAAAGTTTTTGACTATCATGGGCTGTAATAAATTATTTATTACATGTCTTTCACATGAGTTTTTAAAATTCAAACAAAACATGTTTAAAACAGTTTTAAACAAAACTCAAAAATCCAACTCCAGTGTTTAAAACATGTTTTAAATAGTTTGTTTTAAACTTGCCAAGCCTGAATAGAAGAAATGTTGAAATATCCTTAAAGTATTACTTAAAAATTAATCAAGTTCATTACATAATTTCAATTAATACAATCTAAAAAATATAAGTGAGTGGTAATTTTAACAGATACTATGTATATCATATTTTATATCAAATATAAATTCCATAAAATAAACTTATCTCAAATATAAATTTCATAAAATAAACTATCTTACTGTATGGTCCTTCTTTTATATATAAAACCTCAGTCGATTCGTAAAACACAAAGAATATTTTATGAAGAAATTCAATAACTGAATATCATATCACCAAATACGAAAACCGATAAAATCTCAACTCTTTGTAATTACTTACAAAATCCCAGACATTTTAGAATGGTGACCCGTACTTTAACCAAGGATCTAACTTCAGCGCTTGCCAATCTTTAAAATCAATAGGTTGTTGCCCTACACCTCCTTGAGAAGCTGACACAAAAGCTTCCCTTTCCCTAGATTCTCCCGAAGAAGCATTCAAGTTATCTCCATTTGGGCTGTTCGACTGTATATTTCCCACGCCTGAAACCTGTCCATAATTCCTGGTTCTCAAAGATAGTAAATTGGCCCTTTCTTGATACGCTTGAGAAGGCTTGTTAAATTCCAGATTTTGTTGAACTTCTTGATTTAATGGTCTATGTTGCTGTTGAATATCTCTATAACCATAATTGACTTCTGGATACGTTCCACCTTGTACATTTGTGTAAGGGTCATAATTTCTAGGTTGAAGTACCGGCTTGGGGTATGCTACTGGTGGAATGTTATATTGTGGTTGCGCCATGCCTAGAGAGGGATTTCCGACTGTTACAGGTAATACATCAGCTTTATGTAGTAAGTGAGGTCGCGTGACTTCCCTGGGATCAACAGGTTTCTGTACTGAACCCGTTTCCGACGTACTATCAACTCCATTCAACATTGCAGTCACTTTTTCTAATAGATAATTTTTTAATGATGGAGTTGGTTCGGCTACATCGGTAATTTTGCGACGTACCGACTCAAAAAATGGTTGGTAATCCTCTGCGCTCTGGGGTTTCGTCGATTTTATCTTTTTCGCTTTTCTAGCTTCCTTGTCTTTAGCGGGTTGATCGTTTGTATCAGATTCAACATCACTGTACGAGGAGTCACTCATGTAGGAATCGTACCGGCTTAGTTTAGATCTTCTATTTTTGATTGCTGTAATTTTCTTAGAATGGTAGTCCTCACTACCACGTTCTTTTCTGTATTCGGGAAGGTCATCACGGCCACCAATTTTATCTCTTATGCTTTGAGGTGAATTGCCTCGGCGGCGACGTTTTTCCTTTTTGCATGGGGGAGAATCATCTCCGCTACTACCTTCTCTTTTGCGTAGAGGGGAAACATCTCGACTGCGACTTCTTTCTCTTTTGCGCAGAGGGGAAACATCTCGACTACGATTTTTTCCTCTTTTGCGTACAGGAGAAATATCTTGATCACGACTTTTGTCTCTTCTACGTGAAGGAGAAACATCTCGACTGTTACTTCTTTCTGTTTTGCATATAGGAGAAATACCTCGACCACGACTTTTGTCTCTTCTACGTGGGGGAGAAAGATCTTGACTCCTACTTTTTTCTCTTTTGCATATAGGAGAAATATCTCGACCACGACTTTTGTTTCTTCTGCGTGGAGGAGAAAGATCTTGACTGCTACTTTTTTCTCTTTTGCATATAGGAGAAACATCTCCACCACGACTTTTGTCTCTCTTGCGCGGAGGAGAAAGATCTTGACTGCTACTTTTTTCTCTTTTGATTATAGGAGAATCATCTAGACCCCGAGTTTTGTCTCTTCTGCGTGAAGGAGAAGGATCTCCACTGCTACTTTTTTCTCTTCTCCTTATAGGGCAAACATCTCGACCACGACTTTTGTCTCTTCTACTTGGAGAAATATCTGGGCTGTTACTTCTATCTCTTTTGCTTATAGGAGAAATATTCCGACCACGGCTTTTATCCCTTTTGCGTGAAGGAGAGATATCAGGACTGCGACTTTTTCCTCTCTTGCGTAGAGAATCATCTCGACCACGATTTTTGTTTGATCTGCATGGGGAAAGATCTTGGCTATTACTTCTATCTCTTTTGCTTATAGGAGAAATATTCCGACCACGACTTTCTCTTCTATGTGAAGGAGAAACATCTCGATTGCTAATTTTTTCCCTATTGCATGTAGGAGAAACATCTCGACCATCACTTTTGTCTCTTTTTCCTGAAGGAGAAAGAGCTCGACCACCACTTTTGCCTTTTTTATCTGAAGGAGAAACATCTCGACTCTGACTTTTTCCTCTCTTGCATAGAGGAGAATTATCTTGACCACGACTTCTGTCTCTTCTGCATGAAGGAGAAACATCCTTACTGCGGCTTCTTCCTCTTTTACGTATGGGAGAATCATCTCTACCACGGCTTCTGTCTCTTCTGCATGAAGGAGAATCATCTCGATCACGACTTTTGCCTCGACTGCCACTTCTGTGTCTTCTGCGTGGAGAAAGATCTCGACTGCGACTTCTTCCTCTTTTGCGTACAGGAGAAGCACATCGACCACGACTTCTTCCTCTTCTGCGTGGTGGCGAGTCATCTCGACCGCCACTTCTTCCTCTTCTGCGTGGTGGTGAATCATCTCGACCACGACTTCTTCCTCTTCTGCGTGGTGGCGAGTCATCTCGACCGTCACTTCTTCCTCTTCTGCGTGGTGGTGAATCATCTCGACCACGACTTCTCCCTCTTTTGCGGGAAGGAGAATCTCTACCACGGCTTCTATCCCGTCTGTCTTTTCTTTCACGGGATGCACTGTTTTTATATGTAGTTTTCGAATTTTCATCAGTTTTGGCTTCTATGTGAGAAGGATAGCCCTTTAATTCTTGTGTACCATATTGGGTTATAGTTTCACTGACTGCAGCTGATACAGGTTGTTCAATCGCCTCCTTTTGTCCTAAAATGTTGGTTCTTTTGAAAGGCGGATAACTTACCAAACCTTGAGTTAATGAAAGCTCTACAGGTGAAGCGGTAACTTCTCGATCATTGATTCGTAAATGGGTCATCGCCGCTTTACTTTGAACAAGTGTGTGCTTACTAGCATTATCAGTTTTCATGTACGGTAACTGCAATCCAGCAGACGTAATTTGCGATGATTTTGGTTTTGCAGAATTTTGACTTTTCAAATCGTTCAAAAAGTGCCAAGTATGTTGGGATATGTCTGATTTTTTATTAAGGGTAGCAGTTTGTTGAACACCAATTGGTGGTCGAGCACCCTGAGAAATTTGCTGAGCACCTTTTGTTGGTTGGGCATTTTGATAAGTTTGATAAACGCCTGTTGTTGACTGAGCACTCTGACTAACCCTTTGAAGCCCAGCTGCTGGTTGAACACCTTTTGTCGTTTGGACATTCTGATAAGTTTGATAAGCACCCCTTGTTAGTAGAACATTTGGATAAGTGTTTAGAAAACTTGTTGCTGGTTGAGCATTTCGACTTTGAATACTACCTTTCGTCGTTTGGGCATTCTGATAAGTTTGATGGACACCTTTTGTTGGTTGGGTATTCGGGGAAGTTTGCTGAAGACTAATTGCTGGTCGAGAATGTTGACTCTGCTGAACACCTTTCGTCATTTGGACATTCTGATAAGATTGAGCACTTTGACTTTGCTCAACACCTTTTGTCTTTTGGACATTCTGATAAGTTTGATGGACACCTTTTGTTGGTTGGGTATTCGGAGAAGTTTGCTGAAGACCTGTTGCTGATTGAGCATGTCGACTCTGCTGAACACCTTTTGTTGTTTGGGCATTCTGATTAGTTTGATGACCACTTTTTATTGGTTGCACGTTTGTAGAAGCTTTCTGAAGACCTGTTGCTGATTGAGCACTTTGACTTTGCTCAACACCTTTTGTCTCTTGGACATTCTGATAAGTTTGATGGACACCTTTTGTTGGTTGGGTATTTGGAGAAGTTTGCTGAAGACCTGTTGCTGATTGAGCATGTCGACTTTGCTGAACACCTTTTGTCGTTTTGACATTCTGATAAGTTTGATGACCACTTTTTATTGGTTGGGTGTTCATAGAAGCTTGCTGAAGACCTGTTGCTGATTGAGTAGGCTGAGAAGCTTGTTGAAAATTAGGTGTTTCATTTTGATAGAAAGTGTTATTCTGAGTTACTTGCAGATTGGCTGAAACTGTACCGAACCTAGTTAATTCTGATTGTTTGGACTGGACCTGATTATCTGACACCTTAGCAACATTTTTAGGTTCTGTTTGATCGTTCACATCCCATGTCTTTGCCTCAGGTATAAAATTACTTAGACATGATATAATACCTTCGATACTACCATCAACTGGCTTCAATTCTACTATGCCGAATTTATAGTTGATAACAAAGTTTTTCTCTTTTAACAACAAATAAGCGTCTTCGTCAGGAAGTAATAGCAATGCTACATCGGAACCGTTAAAAATTTTTGTCATCACAAACCAATGACGACCCCACCCAAAATCATCGTTTTGATTTCTAATATACCTAAAAATGTCAGTAACTCTTTCATGAGAACTATCTTTAAAATATCCCAATGTAAGCCTGCCAGATGTGAACAAGGCCTCTTTGTGAACTTTGATGGCAGTGCGCCACGAATGTTCTGATGCCCTGATGGTTTCTATCAGCCATGATTCTGTGTCTGTGTCAGCACAATCTATGATGATGTAGCCTTTTTTGTAAACAAAACCTAAGAACTTGGGTACTATAGAACGATCTTTAATGTTGGCAAGCTGTGTTAGAAGCTCTTTCTGGATGGTTTTCATATCCTCTTGGGTCAGTAGGATCTGTGGATAGTAATACGAGTGTATTCTCAGAGAAACTGGAGTGGCCTGATTTGGTTTCTTTTTGCGACGGGTTCTAGTAACTTCCTGTGCCTTCTCATGCTTATATTTTCCTAAGACTATATCCATCGCCGAAGCAGAATCTAACCCCTGGTTTTCTACTAGGAACGTGTAATATCTCTTATCGTAATAACCAAGTGAATCGTATGCAGAAGTAGAAATACTGATATTACTCTGCAAAACACTTGAAACTTTTGTAGGATCCTGAGTGTTTTTCTGAGACACTTTACTTTGGTCGATGTTCTCTTGAGCTGATATGTTTAAAGAACTCTGATTATTTTTCTGTGTAATATTACTCATGTTAGTGTTCTGCTGGAATGTTATTTTCTGAGCCACATTACTTTGCTTGATATTCTCTTGAGCTATGTTTAAAGAATGCTGATTATTTTTCTGGGTAATATCACCTTTGTTAGGGTTCTGTTGAACTGTTATGTTCTGAGGAACATTACTTTGCTTCTGTTGAAGTGAAGCTTTTAAGAAATCTTGACTGTTTTGCTGCATATTCTGCTGTACTGGTAGTTTTAACGGATCCTGACTGTTTACCTGCCTAATATTATCTTTTTTCTCGACAGTTTGTGGAGAATTGTTAACTGGATCCTTTTTATATTTCATGTTAAAGAACTTGGCACTCTCCATTGCTTGAATGTGGTTCATTCCTTCTTTCTGTATCAAATATTTATAAAACCTTTTAGTCTTTTTATGAAGACCTCTATATTCTTCATCGTGATTAGGTTCAACGAAGTTTGCCTTAGTCTCAATGAAGTTTGCCTTAGTCTCATATATATCCATTATTCTTTGAACAATAGTAATAGCAGCTTCATTTGAGAACCCATCTCTTAGTAGAAGTCCAATACGGTATCTTGCAAAAGGAGAAACAATCTTACCATTAATTATTGTAGGAATTTTCTCTCGTATTGATTTCGGTAAGCTGTTAATATCATATTCTTTCATCGAACCTTCTTTATTGATTATAGAATCATCTTTCACTGAAGAATCTTGCACATTAGTCATTGGGCTCACTAAACTGTCATCTTTCTTTTCAATTTTTATTTGCTGTTGTAGAGGGTTTTCTTCAGGTACTGTAGTCACCTGTGTCTGTGTATCATCTGCATTTGTTACAGTTTCTAATCTTGCACGCTTTATTTCATTCAATAAAGCTTTTTTTCTCCTTCTACGTGCCCTTCTCTTTTCAGGTGATTTTTTATTATCATTTGTACATACATTTTCTACAGTTTCTTCCCCCAGCTCAGTTTTTACCCCTGACATATTTTCTTCTCCTGATGTAGCCTGTATTTTTGGTGTAGCCTGTATTTTTGGTGTAGCCTGTACCTCTGGTGTAGCCTTTACATCTGATGTGGCCGCTACTTTTGATGCAGCCTGTATTTCCGCTGCACATTTTTCATGGTGTTTATCACGTTCTATGTCTCCTTTTAAGGCACAGAACACAGCAGTAGCTGCATCCTCTAAACTGTGGCCAATTTTTGTTAGTAATTTAATACCATTTCTTTTGTCTAGTACCCAATTAAACGTGTTGTTTTTCACAACTAGAAAGGTGATTTTACTTACGATGCGAATAGATTCCTCCCAACTAAACCCTGATCGAGTAAGATGCTGAAGACGGAATTTATTTTGAAAACAATGGGTTCTTTTTAAACGTCTCCCTTCTTGTGAATTTAAAAGCATGTTGGGTTTCTCCTCTGGAGTTTTTGAAGATTTGTGATTTTCAATGACTTTGGCAACTACCTCTTTGGCATCCTTTGCGGAAAAACCATTGCCTACTATAATTGCTGTAAGGTCTTTAATTACAGTCTCAAGGTCATAAGCCTCTTCCTCGGCTTCAGTCTGTTCAAATGACTTTTGACTATTCGAGTCTGTTATTTTTGAAGGTGCTGCTTCTAAAACATTTTTATTTGTATCGTCTTTACTGTCAACTGTTGACACATACTTATCATTTCCCACACCGTCTTGCCGACCTTCAATTTCTAAAGGTTTCGTATCTGAATGAATGTCTTTTTGGTCTGCCTCTTTCGAAGCGTTTTCATTTTGCAGACAATCTGTTGTAGTTGTAGCTTCTTGTCGCACCAAAGTAACATCCTCTTTTTTAACAGCTGTCGGTAAAGCCTTTTGATCATGTACAGCCGATAATTCCAAATGCTTTGAATTTTCACAACTTGCTTCTTCTGTAGGTTTCTCTTCCTTCTCATCAGTTTTATCTGTTCTTTGTAAAAGTTCACAATTTGCCTGCACATGTTTAGAATTCATTTCATCTTTAAACTCTACATCATCTAATAGTTTTGAATCTTGTTGCGAAACTTCTTTACGCTCTATGTTTTTCATGTTAGTTTCCCGCTCTTTGTGCAAGCTAGACTCTGCAGCTTCAAGTTCAGTTTCTTGTTCTTTAGCGTTCAAGTTCTGTTGCTCGCGTAAATCGTCTTTTTGTTTGACTTTCGACGATGACTCCATAACTGAAACACCACCTTGCAGTTTACTTGCTTTATCTTCTTCTGAAGGCTTTGTGTTTTCCACACTAGATTCCTGACCTTTGGCTTCTAAATTGTGTTGTTCTTGTAAATCATATTTTTCACTGACTGTCGTTGATGACTTATCTTTAACCCCATCTAGAAGTTTTGTGTATTCCTTAGTAACCTTGAGGGTTCCTTCTATTGGAAGTTTTGTATCTTGAACATTAGACTCCTGCCTTATAGCCTCTAGATTTACTTCACCTTTTAAATTTACTTCATCTATATGTTTTCTCTCTTCTTGTGAGGCTTTGTTTTCATCTAGATGTTTTGGGTCTTTTATATTAGATTCCTGTTTTTCAGCTTCCAAATTCTGTTCTTTTACATCATCTTTTTGACTGACTGCCAATGATAACTTCACATCTTCAACACCATATTTTATATTTGATTCACCTAAAACTTCTCTGTCTTCCTCAGACACTTTGCTACTTTCTTCTAAAGGCTTTGTGTCTTTCACAGTAGACTCACTTCTTTGAGTTTCTAATTTATCTTGTTCTAGTACATCTCCTTTTTGATTTACTGTAGATGATAACGTATCTTTAATACCAGATTTTATGTCTGCTGCATCTGCAAGTGTTGTATTTTCTTCAGAGACTTTCAGGTCTCTTTGTTCTAAGGTATCTATATATTCCACATTAGCTTCCTGTCGTTTGACTTCTACATTCTGTTCTTGTACATTATCTTTGTGTCCGATTGTCAACGATGGCTCATTTTCAACATCATCTTTAATATTTACATCACCTATAGGTTTTGTGTTTTTCTCAGTTCTTTCTTCGGTAACCTTTGTGTCTTCCAAGTTAGAATTAAGTCTTTCAGCTACTAATATATGTTGTTCTTGTACACTACCTTTTTGACTGACTGTCGATAATGACTCATTCCAAACATCATCTTTAATATTTTCTATATTTAAATGTTTCGTTTCTTCCCCTGAGATTTTGAGTCTTCCTTCTTTTATGGGCTCTGAATCTTTCACATTAGTTTCCTGTTCTTTGACTTCTAAATTCTGTTCTTGTACATTATCTTCTTGACTGACTGTCAATGATGTCTTCATATTTTCAACACCATATTTCATATTTGATTCAACTAAAAGTTTTGCATCTTCCTCAACTTTAATACCTTTTTCTTTTAAAGACCTTGTCTCTTCCACAATACACTCACTTCTTTGAGTTTCTACATTATGTTGTTCTAGTACATCACCTTTTTGATTGACGGTAGGTGATGACTTATCTTTAACCATATTTGCTGCATTAAAAAGTCTTGTGTCTTCCCTGGATATTTTGAGGTTTTCTTTTTCTGGGGGCTCTGAATGTTCCACATTAGTTTCCTGTTCTTTAGTTTTTAAATCATGTTCTTGTACATCATCTTTTTGACAGATTGTAAACGATGACTCATTTTCAACATTATCTTTAATATTTACGTAACCTACAAGTTTTGTGTTTTCTTCAGAGACTTTAATGCTCCTTTCTTCTCGAAGCTTTGTGTCTTCAAAGTTAGATTCAAGTCTTTCAGCTACTAATATCTGTTGTTCTTGTACACCCCCTTTTTGACTCACTGTCAATGATGACTCATTATCAATATCATCTCTAATATTTGCTTTATCTAAATGTTTTGTGTCTTCCTCTGGGACTTTAAGACTTTCTTTTGCTAGGGGCTCTGAATCTTCTGCATTAGTTTCCTGTTCTTTGGCTTTTAAATTATGTTCTTGTACATTGTCTTTTTGACTGACTGTCAATGTAGACTTGTTTTTAACATCATCTTTAATATTTAGATCACCAAGAAGTTTTGTGTTTACCTCAGACACCTTAGCGCTTATTTCTTCTGAAAACTTTGTGTCTTCTGCATTAGAATCGAGTCGTTCGGCTTCTAATGTCTGTTGTTCTTGTACATCCCCTTTTTGACTGACTGTCAATGATGATTTATTTTCCACATCATTTTTAATATTTACATCACCTAGAAGTTTTGTGCCTTCTTCAGAAACTTTAATACTTCTTTCTTCTAGAAGTTTTGGATCTTCCACATTAAATTCAGGTCGTTCAGCTCCCAATATCTGTTCTCGTACGCTACCTTTTTGACTGACTATCGATGATGACTCATTCACAACATCATCTTTAATATTTTCTTTATCTAAATGTTTCGTTTCTTCCTCTGAGATTTTGAGTCTTCCTTCTTTTGGGGGCTCTGAATCTTCCACATTAGTTTCCTTTTCTTTGGGTTCTGAATTCCGTTCTTGTACATCATCTTTTTGACTGACTGTCAATGATAATTTAATTTCAACATCATGTTTAACATTTATATCACCTTGAAGTTTTGTGTCTTCTTCAGAAACTTTAATACTTCTTTCTTCTAGAAGTTTTGTGTCTTTCACATTAGATTCGGGTCTTTCGGCTCTCAATGTCTGTTGTTCTTGTACGCTACCTTTATCTAAATGTTTTGTGTCTTTCTCTAAGACTTTAAGGCTTTCTTTTGCTTGGTTCTCTGAACCTTCCACATTAGTTTCCTGTTCTTTGGCTTCTAAATTCTGTTCTTGTACATCATCTTCTTGACTGTCTGTCAATGATGATTTCATATTTTCAACACCATATTTTATATTGGATTCATCTAAATGTTTTGTGTCTTCCTCAGAGACTTTAATACCCCTTTCGTCTAAAGGCTTTGTGTCTTCCACAAGAGACTCGTTTCTTTGAGTTTCTATATTATCTTGTTCTAGTACATCACCTTTTTGATTGACTATAGATGTCAACTTATCTTTAATGCCATCTTTTGTGTTTGCTTCATTAAAAAGTGTTGTGTCTTCCTCAGAGATTTTGTGGTTTCCTTTTTCTGGAGGCTCCGAATCTTCCACATTAGTTTCCTGTTCTTTGGCTTCTAAATTACGTTCTTGTGCATCATTTTGACTGACTGTCAATGCAGACTCATTTTCAACATCGTCTTTCATATTTACATCACCTAGAAGTTTTGAGTTTTCCTCAAAGACTTTACCGCTTCTTTCTTCTGGAAGCTTTGTGTCTTCCACATTAGATTCAAGTCGTTTGATTTCTAATATCTGTTGTTCTTGTACACCCCCTTTTTGACTGACTATCAATAACTCATTATCAACGCCACCTCTAATATTTGCTTTACCTAAATGTTTTGTGTCTTCCTCTGAGGCTTTAAAGCTTCCTTCGGCCGGGGGCTCTGAATCTTCTACTGCATTAGTTTCATGTTCTTTGGCTTCTAAATTATGTGTTTTTACATCATCTTTTTGACTGACTGTCAATGATGACTTATTTTCAACATCATTTTTAATATTTTCATCACCTAGAACTTTTATTTCTTCCTCAGAGACTTTATTACTTCTTTCTTCTGGAGGATTAGTGTCTTCCACATTAGATTCAAGTCTTTTGGCACCCAATATCTGTTGTTCTTGTACGCCACCTTTTTGACTGACTGTAGATGATGACTCATTCCCAACATCATCTGTAATATTTTCTTTATCTAAATGTTTCGTTTCTTCCTCAGAGGTTTTCAAGCTTCCTTCTTCTGGGGGCTCTGAATCTTCCACATTAGTTTCCTGTTCTTTGGCTTCTAAATTCTGTTCTTGTATATAATCTTTTTGACTGACTGTCAATGGTGATTTATTTTCAACATCATTTTTAATATTTACATGACCTAGAAGTTTTGTGTCTTCTTCAGAAACTTTAATACTTCTTTCTTCTATAAGTTTTGTGTCTTTAACATTAGATTCAGGTCTTTCAGCTCCCAATATCTGTTGTTCTTGTACGCTACCTTTTTGACTGACTGTCGATGATGACTCATTCCCAGCATCATCTTTAATATTTTCTAGATCTAAATGTTTCGTTTCTTCCTCAGAGATTTTGAGTCTTCCTTCTTTTATGGGCTCTGAATCTTTCACATTAATTTCCTGTTCTTTGGCTTCTAAATTCTGTTCTTGTACATCATCTTTTTGACTGACTGCCCATGATGACTTTATATCTTCAATGTCATCTTTTATATTTGCTGTTTCTAAAGGTTTTGTGTTTTGCTCAGATATTTTAATGCTTCCTTCTGGATGCTTTGCATATTCTACAGTAGATTCCAGCCTTTCAACTTCTAACTCATGTTGTTCTTGTGCGCCACCATTTGAATGGACTGTCGATGGTGACTTATTTTCAACACCATTTTTAATATTTGCATCACCTAGAACTCTTGTGTGTTCCTCGGAGACCATGAGACTTCCTTCTGCTGGAGGCTTTGAATCTTCCACACTAGTTTCCTGTCCTTTGGGTACTAAATTTTGTTCTAGTGCGTCATCTTTTTCACTAACTGCCAATGATGACTTATTTTCAACATCACTTTTAATATTCACATCACCTAGAACTTTTGTTTCTTCCTCAGAGACTTTATTACTTCTTTCTTCTAGAAGATTTTTGTGTTCCACATTAGATTCAGGTCTTTCGGCTCCCAATATCTGTTGTTCTTGTACGCCACCTTTTTGACTGACTGTCGATGATGACTCATTATCAACATCATCTTTAATATTTTCTTTATCTAAATGTTTCATTTCTTCCTCAGAGTTTCTTAGTCTTCCTTCTTTTGGGGGCTCCGAATCTGCCACATTAGTTTCCTGTTCTTTGGTTTCTAAATTATGTCCTTGTACATCATCTTTTTGACTGACTGTCAATGATGATTTATTTCCCACATCATTTTTAATATTTACATCACCTAGAAGTTTTGTGCCTTCTTCAGAAACTTTAATACCTCTTTCTTCTAGAAGTTTTGGATCTTCCATATTAGATTCAGGTCGTTCAGCTCCCAATATCTGTTGTTCTCGTACACTACCTTTTTGACTGACTATCGATGATGACTCATTCACATTATCTTTATCTAAATGTTTCGTTTCTTCCTCTGAGATTTTGAGTCTTCCTTCTTTTGGGGGCTCTGAATCTTCCACATTAGTTTCCTTTTCTTTGGGTTCTGAATTCCGTTCTTGTACATCATCTTTTTGACTGACTGTCAATGATAATTTAATTTCAACATCATGTTTAATATTTATATCACCTTGAAGTTTTGTGTCTTCTTCAGAAACTTTAATACTTCTTTCTTCTAGAAGTTTTGTGTCTTTCACATTAGATTCGGGTCTTTCAGCTCTCAATATCTGTTGTTCTTGTACGCTACCTTTTTGACTGACTGTCGATGATGACTCATTCCCAACATCATCTTTAATATTTTCTATATCTAAATGTTTCGTTTCTTCCTCAGAGATTTTGAGTCTTCCTTCTTTTGGAGACTCGGAATCTTCGACATTAGTTTCCTGTTCTTTGGCTTCGAAATTCTGTTCTCGTAGATCATCTTTTTGACTGGCTGTCAATGCAGACTCATTTTCAACATCATCTTTAATATATACATCACCTGGACGTTTTGTGTCTTCTTCAGAAACTTTAATACTCCTTTCTTCTAGAAGTTTTGTGTCTTTCACATTAGATTCGGGTCTTTCAGCTCTCAATATCTGTTGTTCTTGTACGCTACCTTTTTCACTGACTGTCGATGATGACTCATTCACAACATCATCTTTAATAAATTTTTTATCTAAATGTTTCGTTTCTTCCTCAGAGATTTTGAGTCTTCCTTCTTTTGGGGTCTCTGAATCTTCCACATTAGTTTCCTGTTCTTTGGGTTCTAAATTCTGTTCTTGTACATCATCTTTTTGACTGACTGTCAATGCAGACTCATTTTCAACATCATCTTTAATATATACATCACCTGGACGTTTTGTGTCTTCCACATTAGATTCAGGTCTTTCAGCTCCTAATATCTGTTGTTCTTGTACGCCATCTTTTTTACTGACTGTCGATGATGACTCATTTCGAACATCATCTTTAATATTTTCTTTATCTAAATGTTTCGTAACTTTGAGGTTTTCTTCTTCTGGGGACCCTGAATCTTCTACTTTAGCTTCCTGTCCTTTGGCTTCTAAATTATTTTGGTGACCATCAATTTGTTGACTGACTGTACACAACTTGTTATCTTCAACACCATATTGTCTATTTTCTACATCAAGAAGCTTTGCGTCCTCTTGGGAGTCTTTGTGTATTGCTTTTTCTGTGCTTTTCTTTTTACTTTCAATACTACATTGCCTGTTTGTTTCATCTAGAACTTGTAGGTTTTCCTGCAAGCCCTTAAGGCCTGACTCTTCCCTGGATTCTATCTCTTTTGTGTCAGTTTCCTTCTCTTCAGCTTTATCACATTTACTTGCTTTTTCTGTAGTCTCCGCACCTTTCCGACAGACATTCAGGTTTAATTGCTCACATGATTCTGTAACTATTACTTGTAAACTGTTATCTTTCCGAATTGCTACAGATGAAGTACTTTGCTCTTCTGAATTTTCAGATTTACATGCACTTGTTTCTTGAGTTTGGTTACTCCCCTCTGATACTTGTTCATTTTCTTCATCTGGGTCAGTCTTACTAGAAGACTTAGTTCCCTCCATTATCCTTTTAAAGAGTAATGTAGTTCAGCTTGAAGACTTTCTAAGTCAGGAAGCATCACTGCAAAAACAAAAATGAAATAATTACTAATTCAAATTATAATCTGCAAAAAAAAAATGGTTTCGAATGTAAATCTTAAAACTGTTTTGTTTCTTGTTTTGACGAATTTTCATGAAAGAAAAATTCCCTAATAGAGAGTTTACGATGAAAAACTTTATCCAGATGAGCGCGAATTTGAGTCTCTAGAACCCAAAACCAATGTCCGTTAAATTTTTTTAATATGTTTATGTATATGTGTATACATACTGCCTACTCCTTAGAGGGGTGGACAAAGGTGGGTAAAGGAAATATGTAAGGACACTCTAAGGACTCAATCTGCCTACTCCTTAGAGGGGTGGACAAAGGTGGGTAAAGAAAATATGTAAGGACACTCTAAGGCCTCAATCTGCCTACTTCTTAAGTGGTGGACAAAGGTGGATAAAGGAAATATGTAAGGCCTCAATCTGCCTACTCCTTAGAGCGGTGGACAAAGGTGGGTTGGGTTGTTGTAGCTCGATTACGGGGCCTCAATCTGCCTACTCCCCAAATCTCGCCGGAGATCGCCTGTGAGGTCTCAGTGTGTTCAACCCTAGGCCTCAGAGAGATCTGACAGTTCGTTGCAAGTCTTGCCTTACATATGTCGTTCCGTCTACCTGCTTTGTTATCAGTGAAAGTAGTGAGGTCACCGTCAATTAAGTGGGGGGGCTTCGGTCACAGTACTTAGAGGATGAGGAGGATTAAGAGGGTCACCGGCATTTGTTGAGGCAGATAATGGGGCAATAAAATTGTCTGTGGAATTTATTTTCTTTTTGTGTGTTTGTACAGAAGATATAATAGGTTTCCAAGTAGTCGGAAGGCGAAGACCATCATCTCTCTTATTTAAACTATCGGGACGTTTTTCAATCTCGATTGCTTCGCGGATAATTCTCGTTTGGAAGTTGTAAACCGGTGCTATTGTTTTGGCATTATCGAAGTCTATTTTGTGCCATGTATGAATATGATGCATGGCCAGCGCCGATGAGGGGTCGGATTTTCTAACTGCGAGGGTGTGTTCATATATTCTATTGTGTATGCGTCTATTTGTTTGTCCTACATAAGTTCGGGAACAGTTGGAACAAGGAATTTCGTTAACTCTGTGGGATTCGTTTGGAATCGTATCCTTGGGAGTTTTTATCAGATTTGACAGTTTTTGTTCTGTTGTGAATACGGTTTTGATACTATGGGTTCTAAAAATTCTGCTGATTTTGTCGGTGACACCTTTAATGTATGGTAAAAACCCTGTGTGTTGTGTGGACTCTGTTTGTTCTTGTTGTGGTGTAGTGGTTTGCTGTTGTGCGTTTCGTAGTATGTGATTGTTGTCGTATCCGTTTTCTAGCAATGTCTGTCTTAATAAATTCTGGATGTGGTTCAACCCAAGAACCAATTATGTCTCGTATTAAAGACCATGGAAATCTTTCTGAATATATATATATATATATATATATATATATATATATATATATATATATATATATATATATATATATATATATATATATATATATATATATATATATATATATATATATATATAATTTTATTTGTTTGCTGTACTTGTGATTTTTTTTATTTGTTTACGTGGACTGCAGTTTCAAACCTTCCTGATTCATCATCAGCACGCTACTGTCTCTGATCGTTTCTGTGTGGTCTGTCTGAAATTGTACGTGACTTCTGCGTGTTGAGCTTCTATTGGTCAGTTACAGTTTTCTGATTGGTTGTGTTTTCGGTCTGTGTCGATTGTATCGTGTATAAAAAATCAAAAAAGTACAGCAAACAAATAAAGTGTATATTTAAAAGCGATTACAGTGTAGCGTATGTATGTATTCAAGCGATAACTCCAAAAATACTTAACTGATTTGAACGCAACTTGGCACATATCTTCATTGTATTAAAACACGGGACTAGTTTATATATCAGCTATAACGGACATTTTTCCCCCAAAAATATACAAAAATATTTTTGAAAAGGCTATATTTTGTAAGTACCAGAGTAACTAGAATGAGACTTTACATGTGGCTAGAAATGATGTAAATAAACCTATATTGTGAATTTTAAGTAATTTGGTAGACAATATTTAGAGTTGTTTCGAAATTAAAAATAAAATCTGAGAGACATGTGTTGAAACGACTTAGTGGTTGAAATCCAATGCCTGACAGAGTAGTTAACTGCCACAAGTAGATTGATTCATACAACAGGCATAAACCATACATCAACGGTAACCAAACTAAATAAATAACAGGCACAAAACATACTACCCGAACCAACAATCGTGAAATCGCGGACACAAATATGGCAAATGACAGACGACATTATATATATATATATATATATATATATATATATATATATATATATATATATATATATATATATATATATATATATATATATATATATATATATATATGCCAAGTGATTGTTATTTAACTGGGGGATTCAATCAATTTTTAAAATACACTATATTTGTAGCTTGATGAACGGCCCCAAATACAGTTTTAGCACAGCACAGATATATTATGCTGTGGTTTTAGACTGAAAGTGTAAAGGAGTTAGCGGAATCGGTTGTGTCAAATCTCCAAGAGGAAGTCAAGGCCCCTAGAAAACGGCTCCATACATTCACAAAACCTAATGGACCTGGCAGAAAAAAGAGAAAAACTTGCAAAGGCTGCTATGAAACGTTGAGAAAAACTCTATCAAGTCGAGAGGTTGACACACGAAAGTCCGGAAGGTCACTAGTTACTGTGCTGAATGTTCAGGAAAACCAGGATATTGTTCCAATTGGTCACATAATTAGTTATATAATCTTAAATATATACACTAATAAAGTATGATGTCTGATATTTTGTGATTCCGTATTTCATTGTTACCTATGGACGGTACAGGACCTCAGAGACCTGTCCTGCTTATGGTGCTTGAAGGCCGCTATATCTACTTGATATATTGTATACCAAAACTTCCATGAATTACTCCTACCAACGGACAGATGTCGCCCTATTTGAAATCAAGTACAGGTCCCCAGTGACCCGTTCAGTCTGAGAGTCAGACATAAGTATAGGTTGCTGGAGACTTCTAATGCAGTGAGTGACATAGCATTAATTTCAAGTACAGCAGTCAATGTGTTAATCAAATAATCATAGAAAATGTATAGGAGAGAATAAATGCTCTCAAAATACAGATAGACTTATTCCCTGGCTTCACAAGTACAACTGGAGATCCCAAATCACCACAACACATTTTTTAAGGAGCTGACAATCGCTTCACTAACAAAGTTAGCATCATCAGAGGACTATGAGTTGGGTTCTCCAATTTTACTTATCTGTGCTCACCACAAGTACCAATCTTCACTCAGTAAACAAGTCTCTCTATATGTATTTAGTATAGAACGGTTCAACCTAGTAAAGGCAACAATTAATCAATGCTCTCAAGGTTAAAGCGTTACTCTTAGGCCGATGATACAGTAAAACTCAGAGAATTTTTAGAGAAAATTGTTCCTGAAAACAGTGAATGCAGATTTTTATTCACTATTTAAGAAAACATATGAAAATTGATTTATATAGCTAATAAAATAAGGGGTGAGCCTACAGTTTACTCACTCCTGGTCGCGTAACTTTCTTGGGGGTTGTTTGCAAGAAATTTTTCGTGTGGTTTGTGCATCCATGGTTCTGAAAAAAAATTCCTAAAAACCCTGCATAAACTAGACTGCAAATTTACCAGATAAAGCAGTGAATAGTAGTAATCATGTCCCCAAATAGGTTTAACCTTGATGTGCAGAACGAGGTGACCCTCATATGGGTGCCGGGTCACTCGGGGGTCAAAGGTAATGAAGAAGCTGGCAGCCTCGCGAAGAGAGGGTCAGCAGAACCATTTATTGGACCAGAACCGGCTCTGGACGTGACAAAGAGCACTGCCAGGGCAGCCATTAAGTCCTGGGTCAGAAACCAACACAAGATGTACTGGGCAGACTGTCCAGGGCTCAGTAATTGCAAAACCCAGCTCAAAGAGAGCTGCGAAGCTGCTAAATCTAAGCAGAACAGAAACATAACAGCTTTCTTGACGGGACACATGGCATTCAAGAAACACCTGCACAAAATGGGGCGGTTCGAGGGGGACCTGGCATGCAGACTCTGCGGCGAGGGGGAGGAATCAGCCCAGCACATCTTGTGTGAGTGTAAAGCTCTGGAACGCAAAGACAACTGATCTACGGTCAGCCTAGCATTATAAAACTTCACCCTACCAATCGCAGTGCAGACTGGTTCAAGGCACACTGATTTTGGAATGGGTGGAGTCAAGAGACTAAGGGCATGCACAATAGGCCAAGGGCTGCAGTGCTATCGGGGCGGCAAAACCCTGAGGGAGAAAAAAAAGCCACTTGCAAAAGGAATGAATACATGAATTATTTTTTTTACAAAAATACAGATTTTCCAGTGATTTTGGCAAACTGCCAATCACTAGTGGAATGGGATGATGTTTTATCAGGGTAGCTTGGTGTTTTTTTGTCCTCATGTTGTACCTAAACCCTCTGATTTTCAGATCTGTATGTTGGTACATTCAGCTCTTAGGGGTTAGGTATACCAGCATGTAGTAACTGTCTTCTACTCTTCTAATTATATTGCTTTCATCAGGCTATTTTCTAAGTATCTAGAGCTTTCCAGCTGAGTCAGTCGAACAAGTTACTCCTACCCTCCAGGCTAACGTGTATCCTATACTTGAAAATATATCGCATCCAATATAAATATCAACAGCCACTTTGATTGTTATATTTTAAATTCACCTCTCTGCTTATATTTTACATTAACGCAGAGGGCATGTATAATAAAAAAATAAATACATTGGAGACATATGCAGGGCTTTATCTTAAATACAGCATTAATAATTCGATTTTAGTTTTTTCTGATGCAATTTTATCTTCTGAATTGATTGGTGTCTTCGAATTAATGTATAATTGACTTTAAAAAATATTCTTAAATTAATGTTTATAGACTTCAGATCACTGACAGGGCATAATATTAAAACACATCAATAAGTTGGACTGATTTAGGTAGTTGCAGCATTTATTGTCTGATATGCAAAATGCTGTAACAGATAGCAAGAACATTAACATTCCCATCCATGCATCGGGAGAGCAGCATTGCCGGACAATGCTTATGGCTCTAGGGTCCTGCCTGACCTGACCTACAGGGCTGCCTGAACTGACCTGCCCTGTAGGTCAGTTCAGGCAGGCCCCTAGACCAATGAGCACCGTCCGGCAATGCTGCTCTCACAATGCATGAAATGACGGGACCCGTCTACTTAAGGATCGCCCAATTGACTACCCTTGCTATACATATATAACCCTCAGTAATCTAAACACCGATTAAATATGACATCTCCTAGTTTAGCTGTCAATAATTTAATTAAGAATATTTTGAAACTGTTGAGTATAAGTGAATTTTTAACGCACCCATCAATTCAGGGTATAAAACTTCATCATAAAAATGCAAATTAAATTATCTATCTTCATCGGTTCGTGAAGACGATACACTATCTTAAGGAGGAAGCCTTACTGAGAAATACACCATGGCATAGGTTATTAACAAATATCCTGGCATAGATTGTTAAACACAATCTATCTAACAATAAGCACAGTTAAAGCCCTACGCAATGGCATCAGTATCAACTTATAATAACCAAAGTGGGTGATAAAAATAAACATAAAATAACCCTTGGTAATAACAAAATGAAAGGATATTTAGCTTAGGCAGTGTTTCACTCTTATCAACATTATCAAGTACTACCAACAAATGGCGCATTTATTAACTGATAATGATTTTGTGATGGAAACTTCTGCCTAAACACAAACTTTCCTGTGTAAAAGACACCAAGTGTCTAGCAAAATTATTTAAAAAATCAGCATATGGATACAACTGCTATGAAACATTTTCAAGCATGTATCAAATATGCTACTTAAATCTTTGATTATATAGAGAATAGACCCGGCACACAGCCGAATTGTTTGAAGCCAACATTCAAGGGACTCTATGTTTACGTCGGTCCTCTGCTCTGATTGGGTGGTGGCTCAAGCGTTGCCGCTATGTGATAATTCATCCTTAAATCGCCGAATATGCTAACAAGTTGAGAATGATAAATGTATTACTCTTCTGTTACTTAAGACATCACACTTACATTAGGGATTATTTATGAATGTTAAGATTTACTAACGTTATATTCCTTGGTTTCTCCCTTCTTTATGTAAATATAACCAGAAAACTCATTTTAAATCTTTATCTTGCTGCATGTGAAGTATCTAGATTTGTATTAATCGACAGTTGTGGCTTGTATTTGTCTGTGAATAGTATGCAAGTATACTGAAAATTTATTTTTGTGTTACCTTGATTTGCAATAAAGGTTTTGAGTTTTGTTTTTGCAAAATGATGACAAAGTATATTGCTTGTAGAAGATTACCTGAGGATGTGGCAACGATGTCTCAGCATGTTGTTGTTTGCGATTCTCAGTGGCGGCACGTCAGTTTGGCACTATTTTTAGGTTTCCATCTACTAACATGGTGTGCTGCCTTAAATAGAAAATCGGATACGCTGCCGAAATATTCTTATTTATGTTCACAGCATTTTAATAAAAACTTTTATTATTTACCCAAGTGGAAGAAGGGTCTTAAAAACGCAGCGTCTCCATCAGTTTTAAGTTCTCCAGTGCCTTCTACTTTTGGCATGAATAAGCTCTTGCTCACGCAGAAAGAAGGTGAAGAATTCTTCTTAGCTTCCTATTTTGTAAACCTTTATTATTGGTAAAATTAATAAATTACCCGATAAAAATTGCAGTCATAGTTTTCAAGAAAATAGTGATAAATCATCGTTATCATCAACTCTCACTGCTTTGGAACTATAATCATGTTCAACAGGTGAGGCACTTGGCAGTCCTCCTGAATTAACACCAAAAGCTAACATTACTCCAGGTCAAAAGTAAGTTAATGTGCCTGGACTTAGAATTGAGGGGAAAATAGTAGAAACCATTTTTATAAAATTATATTCCGTTCACTGAAAACTTATCAAATATCGTCCATTTTTTAGGAAAAAACTTCCTTATTTTGTAGATATTTCCAGTTTATCAGGAACTCCAGAAAATATCTTTAAAAAATGATCTATTGCTAAATGAGTAATAAAAAAACAAAAGAGGAAAATAAATATATTGCGCCAACAGAAAAGACGTCTTAAGAGTTTGTCACCAAAAATCGTTGATTGAGCATTTTAAAAGTCGTATTGCTTTTACGGAAAATACAGAAACATCCCTGAACGCCTCACTTTTCAGTGTTATTGAATTGATATCATTGCTTGTAATATTTTAGGCCTCTTTACCCACACAAATAGATCTGATTAAACAGCTTTTAAAATGTCCACAACGGAACTATTCATCAGACGTAACGTCGTTTGCTATTACCCTAAATTTTTATTCAAACAAAGCTTATAATTACGTTCGAGAAAAATTGATGAAATCTTTGCCACATCCTCGAACAATTTCTAAATTGTTCCTGGATTCTGCAAAGAAGCATTCGCGGTTTTGAATCCAAAAAGTCGAGAAGCAGCTGAAAAATGTCGCAAAATACTTTGTTGAATACCTAATCATCGACGAGATGTTCATAAGACGTCAAGTTGAGTGCACAGGAATAAGTTTTGTGGTAACGTAAATATTGGCGTGGATATGAATAATTCAAACGAGCTTCCAGTGGCTAAAGAAGTTTTGCTTTTCTTATTAGTTGCTTTAAATAACCACTGGAAAGTTCCAGTGGATTATTTCTTCCTAGCTGTCATTTCTCATGAAGAAAAAGCAAGCCTATTATTTAATCGGGCTTTGAGTTTCATCTATCAAGCAAGAATAGTCGTTACTTCCGTAAGTTTTGATTGAGCAGCTGCAAATATAAGCATGATTAAATGTTTGTGTGCAACTTTAGATACATTTATTCAAGAAGGCTTAAAGGCTTATTTGCCGCATCCTGTAACCAATGAAAATGTATATTTTTTCCTAGATGCTTGCCACATGATGTAATTAATAAGAAATTATCCGGTAAGTTGTAGATCTATAAAACATGGCAGCAGACAAATCAGGTGGTCATTTCTAGAAAAACTGGTAGATCTGCAAGGTTTTTTCTTAAATTTTTGTTGAAAACACTTTTTACTGAATTTGCATAGAAAAAAACGCTTGTGACGAGATCACAACATTGCAACATTAACACTTTCGAACATTTTATTCGAGAAATCATTTCTATAAAAATTTACTACCATAACGCACTTGCTGCGTCCAGACTTTTTAGTTAATAGTATACTTAAATAATGTATGGGTAGTGAAACATTTTTTAAATTTTATGTTATTATTTTAATCGTATTTATGAAAATTTCAATCCTATTTCTCGAGACGCCTGTGGTGTCGAGGACCATGTAAACAAACATTTTATTCAATGTTGGTTTCAAACATTACAACGCATCGCATTGGGTGATGCCTGGTCTATTCGTAGATAGATAGTCAAAGACTTAAATTGTGTCAATCTACAAGGGCCAATTCAACATGGTGACATAGAGTCATAATTGAACAATAAATCAATAAACAAGTAATAAAAATGTAAACATAAACTTACAAAATTAATGATTAAACTTATTTTTCAGACGGCGAAATCGATACCCAACACGAAGCAGATACCATTAAAGCCGATTAAGGGATGATTTTCATTTTATAACGAAGTTTTCACCACAAAAAAACTTTAAACGCTTGATTAGCTAGATTTTTCTTTATCAGAATAACACTTCACCACGCGACAGAATATGGTCGGATAGTCGAATCCAGTTTTGTGACCGTAGTGCACTTAAGCTTCTTGTCTCAAAAATCTACAAATATAATTAGTTGAATTAGAACTGTATAATTACTTTTAACTTATTTTACATTACATTACCGACTGCAATAAACAAATAGTGCTATTCTATCAGACACTAACAGAAAACCAAAACCACTATTTGCTTTATTTCTCCTTATATTTTTCTTTTCTTATTATTATTATTGACATTGATTAGAGATTTGACGTTTGAGAACAAAATGACAGCTGAGCTGCCGCAGACTGAAAAATTGAGATAATTACAATTATGAAGAACCTCGGTGGTTCAGGGGTAAGAACGTGTGTCTCTGAACCGACGGGTACTGGGTTCGATCCCAGGGTACACCTTTAACTTTTTCAGTACAAACTGTAACATTAACATCAACCGAAGTTCTGGCATTGTATTTGAGCAAGTTGAATGTCTGCACGTTCCGCCCTTCGGAAGGGGCGTAAAGCCGTCGGTCCCGTGCCCATGCGATGTTGGACACGTTAAAGATCCCTACTCTCCTTACAGAAAGGCAGGGGTTCGGCAAAATATCCAGGATGGTGAGGTGAAACTGCTCCCTGGCGTCGGTGATTGGCCATAGTCGCGGATATAGGCCGACGTTTAAGAAACAAAACACACACACAATTACAATTATGACGTCAGCCAGCCAACAATAGGCGGGTTCACCAGGCGCCATTAGCTACTAGCTGCTCCCTTGTTATGTCAAAAAAATGTTGGCAAATGTCAACATTTTTAACATAACTACGCAGCTACTGGCAGCTTTGGCCCCTGGTAAACACGCCCAATGGTTGATTATTTTTCTCTATGCTTATTACTAATTATATCAAAATTCATTGTCTCACCGATAACTCTAAAATGAATGGCCGATTTGGATCAAATTTAGTAGGTCCCTTCCTTTTGCAAGTGGCTTGGATAAGTTCATTATCCAGGAAAATCGACCCAGAACATTTTGCGTTTCCTTTCAGAAAAAAAATATATCTCCGGAAATCACAAAGTAAGAGCAAAGGGTACGTATGTTAACATTATAAACAGTGAACGATGTATCAAAATTTAGGTCTGTAAGTTTAAAGACCAAAAAGTTATAGCCATTGAAAGAAAACAAATTGGGGTTTTCCTCAAAACGTCAAAATCGCGATTTGAAACGTCAAAGTTGACAAAATTTAGGCAAGGAACCTGAAACAAGTACGGGTTATGTAAAGAAACTGTCGCAAGAAAAGTGTTCCGCAAACCCTTAAGTTTCAGCTTCAACCGTCATTGTCCTTCATTATAGTAAAATATTTCCAGAAAATTAATTTCAAATAAACTCTTTTTCTGATGCTTTGGCAGTAGTTTTAGTTAAAATTATGGTTTAACGGTCCATAATTTTTAGCTTATTTTCGTAGAAAAAGTTCGTTATTGAGGAGACCGCGACTTTTGAATTTTAAAACGATTTCTTCAAATGAGTGCAAACTAGGCCTATTAGAACCCTTATCCAGGTTTAGTTTGTTTTTATCTGTTTATATATATATATATATATATATATATATATATATATATATATATATATATATATATATATATATATATATATATATATATATATATATATATATATATATATATATATATAGGGTGACGCATTTCTACGGTAAAACTCATATAATTATTATACAACATACGAGAAAATTTGTATACGTTAATTATAGAATGTCTTGAGCTGCATGTTATAAAATTATTTTGACAATTGGGTGCGTTTACCAGATCCTAACGTTGTGGCAACGTTAGCTAACGGTTTCTGCTATGTCGGCTGAACGAATACGTTGTCAGCTAACGTGTTGGCTAACGGTTACGGAAAAACGTGGGGACTAAGACCTAGTATGGCCCACTGGCTGTACACAAGGGTGGTCAGACCATCGTTAACATACGCGGCACTGGTTTGGTGGCCTAAGGTCACACAATCCAGTGCCAAACAAAAACTAGGCAAGATCCAAAGGATGGCTTGCCTAGGCATCACAGGGGCCATGTCTTCAAGCCCAACAACCGCCATAGTTATTATGGGGGAGGCCAGGCTAGGACTATACAGACTAGCCTACAATGGTAGACTGAAAATCAACCCAGGCTTCAGGGGCCATTGCAAAATTCAGGAGATCGTGAAGGAGCCTATGCTTGAAATGAGACTCCGCGAGCCCGCGAATCTGCAGGGAAAACAATTTTACAGTGGAAATCCCCGACCGCGAGGTTGGTTCACGGACAGATCCGGCGGGGAGCATGGGACGGGGGCAGGTGTTTACTCGGAAGGACCAAGGGTAAGTCATAGTATTTCCCTCGGAGCCTATGCAACGGTGTTTCAGGCCGAAATGTACGCCACCCTGCACTGTGTCGTAGGCCATAGGCCGGAAGTTTATTAAGCAGCGCTACGTGCAAGACCTGCAAGTATTATTTAAGCCAGGAAATAAAAGACATCCCTGGCGTCCTGTTTACACACAATCGTCCCAACTGACCTTCCTGACCTACCCTGACATCAGCTTGCCTAATCAAAAACTAAAAGAAGGAAAAAGTGGAAGGAAATGTACATATTATGCTCACATGAACGGTAGAGTTGATATTCCTTCCCCTTTTAGCTTTTATTAGGGCAAACTGATGTTAAGGTAGGTGAGGAATGTCAGCTGGGAGCATTTTGTGTAAACAGCACGCCAGGAAAGTCTTTTATTTTGTTACTTAAAAATACTGCAAAAAGCGCATGATCAATGCAACTGCTCATTACTGTGGCGAGACGCTCTTCATGTCTTCACATTGGTGAATCGTACTGTCAAGTCAATTACATTTTTAATTTCGAGTTTGACGTTGCTTTCGTGTCAATACGAAATAAAAATAAAAGTTTTTTGCTGCTAAGGCCAATACAAACCAGAACATTGAACATTGAATAAAAGTTTTTATTTGGAGGTATATTAAAAATAATAAAAACTAACACTATATATTATATCCTTATATTTTATAGTTACTATTATTGTCAAAATTTCCCTTCAAGGATATACCAGAATTTCGTACCAATTACTGAAGGTAATACTTGAGAAATTATCAATATTTTTGGTTTATGAATGTCAAACCAAGCTCTTTCATTTATATTGTTGCTCAAGCTTTAGAATAATTATTATACTTCTATATTACTTTTAGGGTATTAGTAAACAAGAAACGAACAAACTCCTGGAAAATCCGAATTAAATTACCAGATAATCTTATAGAAGCCTTACAGTTATTTTAATTCCAGTTCGAAAATGGGGAAGCCTGAACTGCGTGCCCTGATTTTAGTGGGAGGTTACGGCACCCGCCTCAGACCTCTAACACTTAGTCGACCTAAACCTCTTGTGGAGTTTGCTAATAAACCCATACTTTTACACCAAATAGAAGCTTTAGTTGAAGCCGGAGTAACAGAAGTGATATTAGCAGTTTCATATCGAGCTGAAGAGATGGAGAAAGAACTTACAGCTGAGGCGGTCAAACTTGGTATAAATATTATTTTTTCACACGAAACTGAACCCTTGGGCACAGCTGGGCCTCTAGCTTTAGCAAAAGAACACTTGCTAAAAAGTAATTCGCCATTTTTTGCTTTAAATTCGGATATAATATGCGATTTTCCATTTAAAGAATTGGCTGCATTCCACAAAGCTCACGGAAAAGAAGGTACGATTGTGGTGACACGTGTTGAAGAACCTTCAAAATATGGCGTAGTAGTATATGATGAAACTAATTGCATTGAAAGCTTCATTGAGAAACCACAAGAATTCATTTCGAATAAAATAAATGCTGGTTTGTATATATTAAATCCAAGCGTTTTAAACAGGATCCAGTTACGACCAACCTCAATCGAGAAAGAAGTTTTTCCAGAAATGGCGAAAGATAAGGAACTGTTCGCTTTCGAATTGAATGGGTTTTGGATGGACGTAGGGCAACCAAAAGATTTTCTAACTGGAATGTGCCTTTATTTGAAAGATTTACATAGCAAAGGCTCCGATATGTTGTACGATGGACCAGGTGTGGTGGGTAATGTGTTGGTTGATCCTACGGCTAAGATCGGAGCTAATTGTCTTATCGGACCCAATGTAACGATTGGTCCGGGGGTTGTTATAGAAGACGGAGTGTGTATTAAACGTTGCACTGTTCTTAGTAACGTCACTATTAAATCTAATTCATGGTTAGAAAGCTGTATCGTTGGCTGGAGGTGTCACGTGGGGAAATGGGTGAGAATGGAAGGTATCACTGTTCTTGGGGAGGACGTTATAGTTAAAGATGAGACGTATATCAACGGCGGTCAAGTGTTGCCACATAAAAATATCGCTGAGTCAGTTCCTAAGCCTCAGATTATTATGTGATTCTTCAAATCGAAGGCATTTTATCAAAATGTAAATCATTTTGTGACTGTTATACATTATAAAGTTATTACGAAAACTATCTTCTTTTTTTTTGCAGCTCATTGCTCTTTAAATTCAAGTAAGAGTTTCGTCACATTTCTTTGATAATTTCAGGATTTCTCCTTCAAGTCTGCGTATTGTAATAATCAGAAATTATATCCGTAGAATTGAGAAATTCTAGAAGCAGAGTCGATAGTAATGTTCATCAGGCATCAACAGTTGAGTTTAAAATCTCATCTGCTGACTACCGATACATTTTAGCGTTGGAGGCTGATGAACGCACTGCTGACTCGAGGAGTATTTTGTTACCTTAAAATATAATTTATATTCTAAGTCTGTGACTTTCTGACGTTTATATGCTATTTTGCTTTGGCAAATCGTTAACAGTTGATTTCCACTAAAAAATCACCGCGACTAGTAAACTGATGGGTTGACATAACTATTGGCAACCTTGAAGGTTGATTATCTGCGTATGCACGTTGGTGTCATTGATCTATAGAGAATAGAGATAATCTATAGTTGGCAAACTGGCATTTTTAAGGTTGACATTGACAATTGACACTTTGTGCTATTTGTACTTGTAAAATTGTAAATGTTGATCGAGATCTAATAAGTTTTATAGATCTTGGATGTTGATCACTTGGAAGCAGTTTTAGGTGGAATTTGGAAAACAGCCTTGTTATATTTAATACCAGAAATTGTAAGTGGGAATAGTAATTAATGTAAAAATTCAGTCTCTTTATTGTTGTATTCTATGTATTCTACTTAATTGTAATGTAAATTGTACAAAACAGTTTACAACTAACTGTAAATATTCCAATTTTGATTCAACTGTACCCTAAATTCATTAATTGTTGTTGCCCTTACTTCATAAAACCGTTCCATACTCTTTTATATGCTGTAAAAGGGGAAAACTGGTTACATAGTAGAAAACAATGTGAAGCCAAAGAAGAAGTCTATACATCTGTATTTAGTGGAGTCTAAAGTCAAGGAATGTTGAATTTTCAGTCACATTATTTGTGTACCATTTCAATTTTTTTGTAGAACATACAAAGTCATATTTGAAATTTATTTCCTTATTTTTATCAAACTCTTTATATTTTTAGCTTGATTTCCACTCAGTTTTAACTTTTTCAATAATTATTTGAGTGTAACATTGGCATATATATTTTCTTGACAATTTTAATTTCTGGTTTCATTTTCAGTCTCCAGATCAACTCGCTGATTCATAAATATGTGAAATTTGTTACGAAAGCCTTGTGAGGTTAAGAGACTTTAAAGATAAATTAAACAGTAAACATGAAACAGAAACGAAACATGTAATGTTAAAAAGTGAAACTATCGAAGATTTGACAATTGTATTTTGTAAATTGTGTTCACAGGCAGCTGATAAAAATGAATCCTCTAATTTAAATTCAGATGAATATTTTACTGTTATTGAAAGTTTGTTTCCACATTTGGTAAGTTAGACTTTTTGTTTAATTATTTAATGTTTTATTTTAAATAGTTATTTAATTTAATTTAATTCAAACAAAAATTATTTCAGATGAAGCACCTGCTGCAGAAATTACTCAAGAACATTTAAGTGAAATTATAAGAGTAAAAATGGAGTTAGGCGAGGCTAATACCCCAGAAAAGGTGATATCCAGGCTAGAAAAATATGTAATTGAACAAGAAAATGTCAATAAAACAGACTATTTAATAAAACTCACTGATCTACCTGCTATACAAAAAAATCAAAGCAACAGGCGATTGAGCAAAGGCAATTCGAAGGATTATATTGAACGAGATACTGACGATGGTATGAATTTTTATTTTATGTATAGAAAGTTATTGTATGCGCCCAGTCAAATACTTATAAGAGTTTTTTTCAAAAAATGAAATAAGTTTGTCAGTTTTTTTTTTTCACCCTCAGGGCTCGTCCGCGAATTTGCCGCCTTGATAGCACTGCAACCTTTGGCTTATTGTGCATACCTTTAGTATTTTCTACTCCACCCATTCCAAAATCAGTGTGCCTTGAATTAGTCTGCACAGCGATTGGTAGGGTGAAGTTTTATATTGCTCTGTCTCCAGAGAGACAGAACGCTCCCCTGCAGACACCCCGCCGCGTCCCCCGCCAGCAGAGTCCCTTCCGTGAGTGAGGTGAACACCGCCCCGTCCCTGAGCATGGAACCGATCCACCTGCAGCAGGTCTCCTGTATTCCACGCTTCCTGACAGATGCCAGAACCGATCCGAATGAGGTGTTGCTGAAGGCCCCCTCTATGTCTAGAAAGGCCCACAGCGCCACCTCCCTGTTCTTCACCGTATTCTCCAGTTTCAGCACCAGTTGGTGCGGTGCTGTTTCTGTTGAGACTCCGTATCTCTAAAAATAGAAAAGCTGTGGTAACCACTTTTGGTTCGTAAGTTTACGACATTAATAGTAAAATATATACCAAAATTTATATTTCTATGTTAAAAGAAAAAAAGTTATAAAAAAATATGTGGTACCAGATCATTTCAATGAAAATTCACTACCATAACGCACTTGCCACGTCCAGACATTTTATTTAAACTCTGCTGCCCAACATTTATATAATTTGTAGTTAGAACATTATAATTCTCAGCTCACGAGTTGTCACAGAGGACGAACTGGCACGAAATGCGAGATTACTTTTCTTCATTTCCATAGGCGTCTGTCTGCTTCTCTCATCCTGACCCCTCTGATATCTCACAAAACGTCACCGAAATTATCCAAGCTGGCATGGAATTATTAATTCTATGTACACAGTACTAAGGCCAGACTTGAAAAGGTCAAGGCTCACAAAACGCTTCTACACAATCCCAGTCAATAAAACCGTCAATCATTTAACGATGCAAGAAACCGCTATGTCTGCATTCTTTCTGAGGCAAAAAACTCGTTTAATAACCATATTAAAAACAAAGTCCTTGTAAGCTCCAAGGGCAGCAAACCCTTTTGGACTCTTGCTAAATCTATTGGGAATAATTTCTGCAAGAGCACATTCCCACCTCTTGTCTCAGGGGATGAAATTGTTTCTACTGCCCTGGGCAAGGCTGAACTTTGTGCCTCGTTGTTCGCCGGCAATTCTACTCTCAACCCACCTCCAAGTGTTCAACCACCGACAGTCCCCAATGTCGCACATGAAATGACGGATATCATTTTCAAGACTAAAAAGGTACGAGATGCTCTCTTCTCTTAATACCAGAAAAGCCTCTGGCCTTGACGAGATCGCAGCAATTGTTCTCAAAAATGCACACCAGAACTTGCTCCTGTCCTGACTCGTCTGTTTTAGACATCTTACAATAGAGGTATATTCCATAGTAACTGGAAAACTAATCGAGTGCAACCCGTCCCCAAGAAAGGATCCAAAGTGCTTCCTAGCAACTACAGGCCTATCTCTCTCCTTTCAATAGTCTCTAAAGTGATGGAAAAGTATATAAACACCGAAATACTAAAATTTCTTAAAAAACACGGTATAATCCATAACAGGCAGTATGGATTCCGTCAGCGCAAATCAACTGCCGACCTTCTTTCCTTTGTCACCCATTCTTGGAACAAGTCTATAGAACTACACGGTGAATCCCAGATTGTCGTTCTAGACATATCCAAAGCATTCGGCCAGGTCTGGCACGCAGCGCTGCTTAATAAACTTCCGGCCTATGCCTACCACCAAAACTCTGTACCTAGACAGCAAACTTCCTCTCCAACCGGAGCATTTTTGTTGTTGTGGATGGCCATTCCTCTAAACTATATCCAATTAATGCAGGAGTTCCTCAAGGTTCAGCTTTAGCCCCTACTTTGTTTCTTCTCCACCTCCAACCTCTCTAGCACATCCAACCCAGTTCACAGTAATGCGGACGACAGCACCCTCCACTCAAATATACAATATTCTAAGCTTGTCTCTTTGGCCCAATTAGATGAGTATCACAGACTCATGGAGGGTTCTGTCTCTGTGGATCTTCAAAAAATATTAGACTGGGGAAGTAGAAATCTTGTACAATTCAACCCCACCAAATCTCAGTCTTGCTTTCTTTCTCATAAGAGATACACCAGCCCTAGACCGATCACAATGAACAACCAAGTTATTTAAAGTAATGAGTCCTATTCACTTGTTGGCATTTCTGTGGATTGAAATCTCAATTGGCACCAACATGTCACATTAATTGCAGAAGTGGCTGCTAAGAAATTAGGTTTCCTCTTCCGGGCTCGCAAATACTTTTCACCAGCTAATCTCTATACCTTATATACTTCACAAATAAGGCCAAACCTAGAATACTACTCCCACATCTGGGATGCTGCTGCCGCTTCTACACTCGCTATCCTGGACTCCATTCAGAAGAGAACTATACATCTCATCGGTGACCCTACCCTCACCCAAAGGCTGCCATCGTTTGCCCACCGATGTGCCGTTGGTGACCTCTTTCTATTTTATAGATATTTCTCCCATAGTTCCTCTACCTGCTGCCCCCAACAGATCTACCAGGGGAACAGAGCGAATGCACCCTTTCACTGTCCAGGTTACCAGACATAGAACATCTTGTTATGCTCGCTGTTTTGTCCCGAGGACTTCCAAGTTGTGGAATTTCTTGCCGGCGCATGTTTTTAATTCTCCTCCAAACCTTCAAGTCCAGAATTAACAAGTTGCCTCTTTCCTCCTTGTCGACACCCATGGAACGCAGTATTTAGGCTGTGAGCCCCCGTGGTGTGTTGTTGAATAAAAAAATAATGAAACTATGGTTCTCTACTGTGATCTTTTATGCAGAAGGCAGTCCATAGAATGGAGGTGTAAACAAGAAGCACCGCCAAGAAACTTCAAGGTCTATTAGTCATTAATTTAATTGAGAGTCTACGTCATTTCTTCACATAGTCAGGCCGGAAAATTTAGCTCTTACGTCGTACGTCTTTTTGAATGAAAGACTAAATTGGGTGAATAGTATTATCTTGATAGTAGAAACAATGTACCATATTTCATCAAAATAACTCCATTATTTGAAAAAGAATTTACAAAAAGAACTGAAATATTTCCCGAAAAAACTGGTCCGGATTTCCTGGCCACCAAACTTATTCAAGCAATTTACCCAAAAATTATACCAGCCAAGATATAAATATTTTCAAAAAACCTCTTTGTCAAAAATTCCAAAAAAAAATTTGTACATGAAAATTTGCTATTTCTTTTACGACAATTCACCTTTGTTTTCACAAAAATTGGCTTAAGTAATGTAACACGAACATTATATAAAAATCTTCTTACAAAAATGCACTACGAATTTTTTACACGAGAATTTTTGAAACAAATTTTCTTTCTAGGCGGCCTAAGTCGTGATCCCCTCAGCCTAATTTTTCTACCAAAATTCGCTAAAAATTATGCAACTTTTTTTTTTGAGGGGGTGGTAGGAGGGTGTAATAATTTAAATGCATATATTTCAGTTCACTAAATTATTATAACTGGTGGCAAGTTTTACGAGAGATTTGTTTCCTGTTCCAGGCAAAATATTCGGATGCACGTACTGCGAGTATACCTCCAAAAGCAAATACAACGTACAAGAACATACCAGGTGTCGTCACGAGGGTCTGCCATTGTCCTTCGAATGTTTCTATTGTGGATACAAGGCAGGGAGGAAAATACAAATCGCAAGGCATATAAGGTCCCAACATGTGAAAAGCGATGTCACACACAATTGTCCCCATTGCAGCTATAGTTCCCACCTGATTGAGTACATACGGAAACATGTCAGGTACAATCATGAAGATAATGCTAAAATGTTTGATTGTACTGAATGCGATTTCAAGACCAAATGGAAAAACAACCTCAAGAAGCACGTGAAAAATAGACATGTTAATGCGAAAAGTAAAATTCTAAAGTGTACTATGTGCAGGTGAGTTTTTATGAATCATATAAATAATTTCCTTCGGTTATTCAGCTTGATAGTTTATTTTTAATATTCGAATTGGCGTTGTACCAATTTAGTCGATGTTGGTAGCTGTCAATATCTCGTTCATTCGATGCTAAAACATTTTCACAAAACAAGGATTCCGGCAATGTGTAAGTCTTTATTTTATCATTGATAAGCTTCCAGAATATTTTAGGGTTTAGCACACTTGGAGAACCTAAGTCACCACAACACATTTTAAAAAACCTGACGATCGTTTCACTAAACAAGTTAGCATCATCAGAGGATGAGTAATTCTAAATATCTTACAAGGCTAAGATGAATTCTCGCCACAGTTAGAACCGTAGACCGGTTTCGCTCTAACTAGAGCTCGTCACTACGGCATACTAATTGCAGTGAAAATACACCTATAAAGTAATACGGCTATGGTAGCCAGCCTTCCAACACTAAGTGAGATATAAGACACAAAGCACGTGCCACCACCTCGTTCCCAACCAAGTAGTATGTTGTCACGGCAGCTCCAAATAACACAAAGTGTTAAATATTAGAGACTGTATACAACCAGCTACAATTTAATAAATTGTCAACCCTGGCCCATTTCTACCCTAATATAGGGACAAAGTATGTAAGGCTAGATGCATTCGCACAACAATTAGAACCATAGACGGGTTTCACTAATTAGAGCGTGTCAGTATGGTATACTAATTGTAGTGAAAATACGGCTATGGTAGCCGGCCTTCCAACACTAAGTGAGATAAAGACACCTCGTTGTGGCTCATGCTTCGTGTCTTATATCACACTTAGTGTCTAAATATCTTATTATCCACAAGTCTATTTATATTCTTCTGTAGGTAGTTTGTCATTAACGATGTAGGGAGGTTCAACTACACCAAAATTATAAATTATACAGGTGTCTGGTAATTACACTGACAACGGTTAACTGTAGATTCGTGTGATCAACTGATGATGATTTATCGAAAAACAGGATACATGAGGGCTGGAACCGCTGCATTTCCCTCTTTAGAAGATATATATATATATATATATATATATATATATATATATATATATATATATATATATATATATATATATATATATATATATATATATATATATATATATATATATGTTCAGAAAGATTTCCGCTGTCTTTAATGTGAGACATACTTGGTTCTCGGGTTAAACCGCGTCCAGAATTTATGAAAACTCGACGTTTCGGCTCCTGTTTTGGAGCCATTTTCAAGATGTAAAGGAAATATGTAAGGACACTCTAAGGCCTCAATCTGCCTACTCCTTAAAGTGGTGGACAAAGGTGGGTAAAGGAAATATGTAAGGACACTCTAAAGCCTCAATCTGCCTACTCCTTAGAGTGGTGGACAAAGGTGGGTAAAGGAAATATATAAGGACACTCTAAGGCCTCAATCTGCCTACTCCTTAGAGTGGTGGACAAAGGTGGGTAAAGGAAATATGTAAGGCCACTCTAAGGCCTCAATCTGCCTACTCCTTAGAGTGGTGGACAAAGGTGGGTAAAGGAAATATGTAAGGCCACTCTAAGGCCTCAATCTGCCTACTCCTTAGAGTGGTGGACAAAGGTGGGTAAAGGAAATATGTAAGGACACTCTAAGGCCTCAATCTGCCTACTCCTTAGAGTGGTGGACAAAGGTGGGTAAAGGAAATATGTAAGGACACTCTAAGGCCTCAATCTGCCTACTCCTTAAAGTGGTGGACAAAGGTGGGTAAAGGAAATATGTAAGGACACTCTAAAGCCTCAATCTGCCTACTCCTTAGAGTGGTGGACAAAGGTGGGTAAAGGAAATATATAAGGACACTCTAAGACCTCAATCTGCCTACTCCTTAGAGTGGTGGACAAAGGTGGGTAAAGGAAATATGTAAGGCCACTCTAAGGCCTCAATCTGCCTACTCCTTAGAGTGGTGGACAAAGGTGGGTAAAGGAAATATGTAAGGCCACTCTAAGGCCTCAATCTGCCTACTCCTTAGAGTGGTGGACAAAGGTGGGTAAAGGAAATATGTAAGGACACTCTAAGGCCTCAATCTGTCTACTCCTTAGAGTGGTGGACAAAGGTGGGTAAAGGAAATATGTAAGGACACTCTAAGGCCTCAATCTGCCTACTCCTTAGAGTGGTGGACAAAGGTGGGCAAAGGAAATATGTAAGGACACTCTAAGGCCTCAATCTGCCTACTCCTTAGAGTGGTGGACAAAGGTGGGTAAAGGAAATATGTAAGGACACTCTAAGGCCTCAATCTGTCTACTCCTTAGAGTGGTGGACAAAGGTGGGTAAAGGAAATATGTAAGGACACTCTAAGGCCTCAATCTGCCTACTCCTTAGAGTGGTGGACAAAGGTAGGTAAAGGAAATATGTAAGGACACTCTAAGGCCTCAATCTGCCTACTCCTTAGAGCGTGGACAAAGGTGGGTTGGGTTGTTGTAGCTCGATTACGGGGCCTCAATCTGCCTACTCCCCAAATCTCGCCGGAGATCGTCTGTGAGGTCTCAGTGTGTTCAACCCTAGGCCTCAGAGAGATCTGGCAGTTCGTTGCAAGTCTTGTCTTATATATGTCGTTGCTTCTACCTGCTTCATTATCAGTGAAAGTAGTGGGGTCATAATTTTTGCTAGCCTGTTGTCCTTAATTTTTAGCCTGAGGTAAAAAAATCTGTCACATCCTTAACATCACCATTAGCCTTGTATAATCGAAGTGCCTTATATTTGAGTTTTATTTCAAATATAATTCCCCTATTGAAGTATGGACGATATCTTGCAGTACATGACATTTTCATTTCATTTTGTTGTTCACATAATACAAAAATTGTATAAAGTTTTTTTTTTTTTGACTATACCTTATCTTAATTTTATTTTACGTTTTAAGTGTCCTGCAATTGATGCTTTTTTAGTCTGTTTGACATTATTTTTCATATGAAACTTTAAATAAAATTTCTACAACAAAACTGTTTCAGTTTTGAAACTGAGAAGCGTCGAACGTTCAATCGTCACGTGAAAGGCAAACACATCCAATCGGAAGAAGAGCTGTTCCGTTGTCCTCACTGTGAGTTCCGCACCACCCTGATTGATTATCTCAGGCGGCACATCAAGTACAAACATGATGAAACTGTCGATACACACAAATGCCATTTGTGTTCATACACTTCGAAACGGAAAGGTGACGTCAAGAACCATGTGGAGGTAAGAAGTCAAAATTTTATTTAAAAAAAAAATAATCAATTGATTTCTCTATTTATACAGATGTTTGTATTTTTAGTGAATTTTCATTAAAAAAATTCACTAATAGAGAGGTATCGTTGTAGGATATTTGGAAAATTTCTTCAAATGAGCCCGAATTAGGGTCACTGAAACCCAAATCCAAGGCCCATTGTTTATATATATATATATACAGTGTGTCCACGGATTGAGTGTGGGTAAGGTATAAGTGACAAAAAAATTTCGAATTAGATTATGATATTCTGGCAATCGCTCCTGCTTTGTCTTAAACTGAGATGTTGAGAAAATGAACAAAATCAATGAATATACAGGGGTTGGTATAACTGATGTAATGAAATCTATTAAGAGTAAACTATATTCGTTTGTGAAGATATTGTACAAAGTTATTAACAAAAATTGTTTAGAATTAAATTTTATGACAGGCTCTCAATTTTCAAACAAATCAGCCTACCATGATTTTTTTTTAGCTGCGACTTTATTTAAATGACGTTTGACGGCTTCTGTGATTAGGTGTACTTTAAAAAATACTTGAAACTGTATTAAAGAAAGTCTTTACCATGATTAAACTTGAAGTAGGTTTACTTTCATCTCAACCAATAAAAAAAGTAAAGTAAACGCTTAATTGGATATTCGAAGCAATCATTGACAAGTTGCATGGCTACTTGAGCTCTGCCTTGTTCCTTTCCCGGGATACTACTTATTTGGAAAATTGAAACATCAATTTTATTTGCCACGAACGGCAAGCTTCTGTATTTAAAAATGTTAACAACAGAACAAAAAGTGTTTATTGTGCATTCTTATCAGGGAGTGATAAGAAAATTCCTTGAACGCTGGTAAATTATTCGGTTTCTGCTACTGGTGTAAAAAAAGTTGTTACAAAATTTGTGCGTACTGGGAGTGTTTTAAATGTTAAGAAGACAAAATCCGACCTAAATGAAGAAGACAATGCTGCAGCTGCATTAGCTATGGATTCTGTTAGGCGTTTTCCGAAATTATCATTAAGAAGAAGAGCATTAGAAATTGGCAATATTAGCAAATCGCATTTGCAACAAATTTATCGTACCAACAAGGTGAAACCTTTCAAACCAAAACTTATACACACTTTGGAAGAAAATGAAGAGTCAAAACGATTAGATTTTTGTTTATGATACAGCGAGCAATATCTACAAAATCACAATTTTGGCAGAAGTATTATTTTTTCGAACGAATCCACTTTCACCACTAATGGGGGGGTAAATTCCCAAAATGCACGGCATTGGTGTATCGAGAGAGTTAATTAAAGAAGACACTGCCATAAAAAAGTAAATGTGTGTTGTGCTGTTTCTTACACTGGGATAATTGGGCCATATTTTTTTGAGCGGAATATGAACCAGTACAGTTATCTGGAAATGCTGGAAAATATTCTTTAAGACCATTTGCATAACATGTCACTAGAAGATAGACAAACAGCATACTTTCAGCATGACGGCCACCCAGCACATGCAACAGGAATCGTTCGAAAATGGTTAGATCGCGAATTTCCTGGGCGGTGGATTGGTCGATATGGGCCAATGCCTTGGCCTCCCAGAAGTCCTGATCTTACCTTAATGGACTTTTATTTATGGGGCTATCTCAAACAGAAAGTCTACGCAGCTCCATTAAACAACGATCTTGATTTGTTGAAACTAAGGTTGAGAGAGGGAATTGACGGTATTCCAATTCAACATATTCAAAATGCC
The DNA here is from genome assembly GCA_964006375.1 of Tillus elongatus. NCBI lineage: Eukaryota > Metazoa > Arthropoda > Insecta > Coleoptera > Cleridae > Tillus > Tillus elongatus. The sequence continues at coordinate 106,760,409 of OZ023270.1, read as the reverse complement.
TACAAAGCATTTACTAAACGGGCTGAGTTATGTGTATCGGTTGGTGGCAGCACATTTGAATTTCTTTATTTTTCGTTGTTCGTTTTGATTTTTGTTAGCAATAAGCGTCTTGTATTTTACTAATAAATTATTATTTAACATTGCATGGTTACTTACTTTGCGCACCTGCGTTCAGAAAACCACAGGTAAAAAGCTCCATGTTGTTAGCGAAAAAATGTTAATAATTTACTTGATACCTCTCTATATTTTTATTTAAAAAAATTCACTAAAATATGGTAGTTATTAAAAACCTTCAGACAGTTTGTAAGATTATCAAAATGTAGGCTGACTTAAAAAAGCGAGCTTAGCACGTTTTCACATCTAGATTTTGCTTCTTAAGGCAGTAAGTGTTCTGAAGTGACTTTCTTAAAGTCTCAAAGGACACGTGTCTGGGAAGCAGATACTCTGACGAAAACAATCTACATCATTTTGAGAGAGTGAGTTGGTGAGTGAGCGAGAGAGAGTAAGAGCTTTATATATATATATATATATATATATATATATATATATATATATATATATATATATATATATATATATATATATATATATTGAATATAAAAAAAACTAAAGTAAATTTTTTGTTGTAGGTTGTACACGAAAAAACAGAAGTGAAGGCAGCTCAAGTACTGGAGTGTCCGAAATGTGAGTACAGAACTGTACGTCGGAAAACGTTGCTTGGTCATCTTAAACTTCATGATGCGAACAGGATTTTCAGGTAAATAATCGGAATGTTGTAAATACAAATTTCCATAAGGTTCTCGTCTTTGTGACATATGATATACTCCATGGTCCAATTGGACAGTTAATGTCAGATGATTATCAGATATGAAGTATCCTGTAATCTTCATCTTAGTCATCGCTGTTAGTAATTTTATATCATCATAGAGTTTCCGGTCAGGGGTTCAATGGTCTCTGTTCCTGTTGGTAACGCTAGGCAGAGATCATATAATTTTCGAAAATGTGATTTTGTCAGATTGTATGCAGAGCTGGCGGCTTGTGCTGGGATGGCATGGATGAGCTTCAGGATGTTGATTTTATGCTAGACTTTTTCTATTCCAGAATTTACAAATTGCTTGATCTGTATGTTCCCATGACTGCTCCAAGAGCATGTAATAGGTATCCCCCGTGGTTCTCTAAAAAAATTAAGGTTAGTATCAAATATAAATATTCATTATGGTGTAAGTTTAAGAAGTCTGGAAATGTGGAGTTTCTGGATAGATTTAGGGAGCCGAGACCAAAAACTTAAGAGAGACATTTATCTTTCTCGAGTAAACTACTTTCAGAGGGTTGAAGGAGAGATTAGGTCTAATCCTAAAAAATTCTGGAACTGCTCTTCTCGGCGCCGTCAAAACTTTTCTATTGGGAATTCATCTAACCAGCAACGGGCAGCTGACAGTTTTGCTTCTTATTTTGCGGGATGTTCTGGCTCCACCCCCACCTCATCGCCTACAGCCGCCAGCCTGGCTTCGGGTGACATCACAATGTTCCTCGTTGATGACTTTACAGATGACGAAATTATTACAGCCGCTAAGAGAATTAAGGCTAACATGTCCTGTGGACCTGATCTGGTTCCTGGTTTCTTGGTGCGCGACTGCTTATATGCTTTCCTGACTCCACTTAAGAAAATTTTTAAACTGATTCTTAGATCTGGAACATTCCCTGCGATTTGGAAGCTGTCACGGGTTTTCCCTGTATTTAAGGCGGAGGATAGTGGTGATCCATCAAACTATCGACCAATAGCCATACCCTGTGTCTACTGTAAGATTTTCGAGGCCTGCCTTTTTCGGCGAATACTGTTTCATATCAAACACAGACCCTCTATTTCTCAGCATGGTTTCATTCCAGGGAGATCAACTGTAACGAATTTAGTTGATGTTACACAGTTCATTGCGTCCGCTCTCGACCGCTCTTCACAGGTTGATGTTGTGTATACTGATCTATCTAAGGCCTTCGATTGTCTAAATTATTCTGTTCTAATTGACAGGATGAGGGCTATCGGATTATCCGAGGGCTTGCTTCGCTTGTTCAGATCTTACCTGTATGGAAGGAGGCAATTTGTGGAGGTTGGGGGCTTCAAGTCTAACACCTATCAGATAACTTCGGGAGTGCCGCAGGGTTCCATACTCGGTCCACTACTGTTTAATATATTTATCGACCCAGTTAAACATGTTTTAGATGTTCCTTTTTTAATGTATGCAGATGATATTAAGATTTTTGCAAATATTTCGAGTGTTGATGACTGTTTGCAGCTCCAGAACTGCCTTCAGATCCTTGATGAATGGTGTTGTCGAAGTGGTCTTTCTATGAATGTTTCTAAGTGTTGTGTGATGTCCTTTACTCGAAATAAGCACGCAATTACTTTCGGGTACAATATAAGAGGGCTTCCACTTGATCGCCCCGGGGCAGTTAGGGACCTTGGAATTGTTTTTGATGGTACTCTATCTTTTAAACCACACTACGAGCAGACTGTCAGTTCTGCTTACAAAACTCTTGGGTTTCTGATAAGAAACAGCAAAACAGGCACATTCTATCTCCCGGCTGCTCGTACACGATTGCTGCGATCGTCTCCAATTTACCAGATGTGCAATGATTACTCTGTACTGCAAGACAGCCTAGATGTCTTCTCATGTAATATATCAGAGATAAAAATGTTTTTCAAAGCGATCTAATTTGTGACTCTCTTTTGTGTAGTTTGTTTGGTTATTGTTTGTTATTATGTGTTGTGTATCGGCCCATCCTTAGTTTGGCTTTAAGCTGTTGGATGGTGTATGAATAAATGAAATAAAAAATAAAATTTTGACGGAATATTTGGCCACGAATTTGGCAGCCACCATTTTCATCTCCAAATCTTGCTTTAAAATTCGCTAAACTGAATTTTAAAGCAAGAATTCTGAACTCCTGAATTTTGCAGTGGCCCCTGAAGCCTGGGTTGATCTTCAGTCTACCATTGCAGGCTAGTCTGTATAGTCCTAGCCTGGCCTCCCCCGTAATAATTTTATGTAGTTGCTTACTTACTGAATTTATTCTATTGTGTTCTGATGTAATATTTTGCTTGTGTTACTAGCTAAGTGCTTCTTTATTTGTAGGTATAAACTTTTTTGCAAAGAAATTATCCGTTTATTAAATAAATAAATCATTTTTCCAGATGTGAACACTGCCCATACGAATCCAAAATCAAATGCAACCTCCAAAAGCACATAATGTATCGACATTCGGAAGACGACAAATCAATATTTTACTGCGGACATTGCCCCTACACGACCAAATGGAAAGAAGGTCTCACCAAACACATTCGATATCGGCACATTAAAACCGAAAAAGACTGCCTCAAATGTCCCCACTGCAAGGATTACAAAACATTATACGAAAGAACTCTAAATCGCCACATCCGAGGCAAACATTCTGAAACCAAGGAAACTTATGAATGTTCCAGGTGCAACTACCGAACCAACTTGGCCGAATATTTGAGAAAACACATCAAAAATCAGCATGACATCGACGTCCTCTTCCGATGCAGCTATTGCAAGTTTAAAACCAAAACTAAATGTAATTTATCGAAACATCTGAAGAGGAAACATGGTAAGGAACATTTGGATGAGAAAGAAGACATCGTGCGGATTAAAGTCAGTGGTGTTCCTCCTGAAATGATGAGGAAACAAATGCCAAAAAGAACGTCTCATTTTGAATTTGTTGAAGTTGGAGCGGAACAAGACTGTGAGAGTAATAGTGGGTTCAAGGGAAGTGAAATTAATGTTAAAGAAGAGAATAAAGATTTTCCAGTTATTGACAGCAGCATTGAACAATGTGTTATCAAATCTGAAATCAAAGACGAAATTGATTATTGATAGATTATGTCATAGTTTCTAGAATAATGTTATATGTAGTCGACTGGTAGATTAGATTAATTGTGAGTGGGATATTCCAGTCCCTCCACTGTGACCTTAGCTCTATTGTAGCTCACGTCTAATTATTTAAATTTCACCCATCAATTCCAGCTCCCTGCGGAGTTGATCTTTTCTTGAGGGTGAAAGTTTGTTTGGCATGTGTACTGCCATCTGAGTGAAGTCGCTTGCCTGTTTCGAAGCTCAAAGAGAGATAGACCCGACATCTGTCAGCGTTTGCCTCGAGGTGGTATGAAGTCCCGCTCTTGAGCAGCATCCAGTCTCCAGTTGTAATCCACCCCTAGAGATTTCAGCCAGCGTGAAACCCTGGATGTTTCTCATGTAGGAAGGATGTGGCATTCAAACTGTGATGTTCGTCTTCTCCAAAAAAAAAAAGACATGTTGCTTAGAAAACGGCGTATGATCTTCTCCAGGACGACTGTTGGATCTCCTCCACAACGGGGGATGCTCTTCTCCGAAACGACTGTGGCTTGGAAAACGACATGTCGCTCATAAATCGACGTGTCGCTCATAAAACGACATGTTGCTCATAAAACGACGGGGTGGCTATAAGAATTCAGGTGTATAAGTGTTGGTTCAGTTCTTTATCATTTACATAAGGTAGCCGGTAATATGTTCCGTTTGAGTACAAAATTTATCTGTCAATAACTAATAAAAATTAATTGACCGTTAATATTGATTTTAGAAACGCTACCACAAGCCACCATAAAACAATATAGGCATTTATAACGAACAAAGCAATTGTTGAAAGTAAAGTCAGTACAGTGTAATAGCAAGCGATCGTATATCAATCGCAATTAAGGAAATTTTACAAGCAAATATAAAATAAGCGAGCATTATATCTTTCTGTTACCTATTTAGACATGCTGCTTTCTCTGATTAATTTAACTACGCAATGGCATGTTCTGAGATTGACTTTTAAGAAAGAAGAGAATGTGTCGCGTCTTTTAAAGGCTTCTTATCTTGAAACACGTTCGATCAATCGGACGGTCCCGTCTGCGGATTCGTTTCCACTGTCTCATAATGCGGTAGAGCGACTGACTACCAACTCGGTATGCCGCGTCGAAGATTCTGATGTCACTAGTGAGACTTATTCAGAAACCTTATAGTTTGGCAGAGGGTGGTAACACGTGTGATATGTTACAACATCCCATCGAGTCCCGCTCCCGAGCATCACCCAAGCGAGGCCGTCCGTTTCGTAGCAAACAGTGGGGCCTCAAACTCCGGGTGTATACCACTCAGAGATCTCAACCCCCTCCAGGTCGTCTGGATACACGACACCCGCCAGCGCTCAACACAGGGCGGTATCATATGGAACCTCGCTCACGAGTGAAAACCATGAGAGGCCAATTGTCCATTTCTAAGCGCACAGTGGAGGCGTCAAAATCCGGTTGCATATCACCCCCCAGAGATATTTGCCTCCCTCCAGGCCCACCTGTAGCATACCCCTGCCAGTGTTTCATTGACTCGAGGTGGTATCATGAAATCCTGCCCTCGATAAGCATCCAAGCGGGGTCGTTAGCCTATTTCGAAGCTCACAGAGTAGGCCTAAGTCTACAGGTGTAATCCACCCCTCGAGATCTCAAACCCCCGTCTGGGTTCATCCAGACCCGATACGCGTCAGCGTTTGCTTAAATTTCACCCAACAAATCAAGCTTCCTTACATTTGTGAGGTGAAACTTTGTTTGACAAATGTACTGCCATCTGAGCGTAGTCGCTTGCCTGTTTCAAAACTTAAAGAAAGTTCGTCTGGAACAGGCATCCGTCAGTTCATGTTTGACTCGAGGCAGTATCATGAAGTCCCGCATCCGAGCAGCATCCAAGTAAGGTCTTTTGAACCTCACAGAAGAGGCCTCAATCTCTAGTTGTAATCCATCCCTAAATATCTCAGCTCTCCTCCGGGTTCATCTAGACTCGACACCCAGCAGTGCTGGATTCAAGGCGACATCCCATAGAGTCCCGCTCCCGAGCATCACACAAGCGAGGCCGTCCGTTTGTTTCGAAGCACACAGTGGGGGCCTCAAACTTCGGGTGTATACCACTCAGAGATTTCAACCCCCTCCGGGTTGTCTGGACACACGACACCCGCCAGCACTCAACCCAAGGCGGTGCCATCTGGAACCCCGCTCCTGAGTAAGAACCATGTGAGGTAAATTGTCCATTTCTAAGCCCAGAGTGGAGGCCCCAAAATCCGGGTGCACATCACTCCCCAGAGATATCCACTTTCCCTCAGGCCCACATGGACAAGACCCCTACCAGTGTTTGATTCCTATTAGTCGCCTCTTACAACAGGCAGGAGTTACCTTGGGCTTATTCTTTTAGTTAGTCCCCGGACCCACAGGGGACTCGTCGATTAGTAACATTTCTTTAGATAGTGGCTGTAAATGATTTTAAAAACATTATACAAGAAAAAAAACTAGTCGTTTTGTAACGTAATGTAATGTTTTGTAATTGTATTATTTTTTAGAAAGGTATTTTGCCTTTAATACACCTTTCCAGTAGTCGTGGTTACATTTATTTGCACTTCCTGTATTTTGTCAGCCTAATTTTAAAACCTCATGTCAATTGTGATCATATCATCATCATATTACAGGAGAGCCTAAAAACTATTTCATTTAACAAAAAAACAATAATTTTGCAAACTAATTATGGTGAAGTGGCCCAATTTTAACGAAGTGAGATATTAATGTATCGCTTTTAGACAAAAATAGTTAAAATTTTTGTTGTTGCTTGACTTAAGAGGTTAAATAAAAAGTGGTCAAATGTTAGGGACTTCAAGAGTTTTAAAGTATAGGTATATCTAATATTATTTTAGAAAAAAAAGTGTACTAAGTGAGTGGTGGACGTGCCGCCACCTAGTTGCGGAACCAAGTAGTATGTTGTCACGCCAGCTCCAAATAACACAAAGTGTTAAAAAAATAGAGACTGTATACAACTAACTAACAATTTAGTAAATTGTCATGCCTCGCCCATTTCTACCCTAATATAGGGACAAAGTATGTAAAGCTAGATGCATTCTTATAACAATTAGAACCTAGACCGGTTTCGCTCTAATTAGAGCTCGTCAGTACGGCATACTAATTGCAGCTAAAATACACCTATAAAGTAATACGGCTATGGTAGCCAGCCTTAAAACACTAAGTGAGTGGTGGACGTGCCGCCACCTAGTTGCGGAACCAAGTAGTATGTTGTCACGCCAGCTCCAAATAACACAGTGTTAAAAAATAGAGACTGTATACAACTAACTAACAATTTAGAAAATTGTCAACCTTAGCCCATTTCTACCCCAATATGGGGACAAAGTATGTAAGGCTAGATGCATTCTCGCAACAATTAGAACCGTAGACCAGTTTCGCTCTCATTAGAGCTCTTCAGTACGGCATACTAATTGTAGCAAAAATGTATCAAAAGTAATACGGCTACAGTATAGCCAGCCTTAAAACACTAAGTGAGTGGTGGAAGTGCCGCCACCTAGTTGTGGAACCAAGTAGTATGTTGTCAGGCCAGCTCCGAATAACACAAAGTATTAAAAAATAAAGACTGTATACAACAATTTTCTAAATTGTTGGTTGTATACAGTCTCTATTTTTTAATACTTTGTGTTATTTGGAGCTTTAGTATAAGCATCAAAACTTTCATCGCTCATTTGGTTTGCTGCTACAAGATTTTTGAAATACAACAAATAATTAACACACTAGCAATCTTACTACTTTACCTCTATAACTATTAAAACTCTTAGCTAAATAGATACTATTTATTACCTTAATAGCAATAATTTTTTTTTATTTTTTAATTTCAACAACACACCACGACGGCTTACAGCCTAAATACTATCGTACTGTGGGTGTCGACAAGGAGGAAAGAGGCAACTTGTTAATTCTGGACTTGAAAGGTTCGAAGGAGAAGGAAAAACATGTGCCGGCAAGGAAGTCCTCAGGACAATAGAGCAGGCATAAGAAGATGTTCTATGTCTCGTGACCTGGACAGTAAAAGGGTGCATTCGCTCTGTTCCCCTGGTAGATCTGTTGGGGGCAGCAGCTGGGGGAACTAATGAAGAATGCTGCTCTGAGGTGTGCCAGTGCAGATATGTATAAAAGAGGGAGAGGTCACCAACGGCACGTCGGTGGGCAAAGGATGGCAGCCTTTGGGTGAGGGTAGGGTCACCGATGAGACGTATAGCTCTCTTCTGAATGGAGTCCAGGATAGCGAGTGTAGAAGCGGCAGCGGCACCCCAGATGTGGAAGCAGTATTCGAGGTTTGGCCTTATTTGTGAAGTATATAAGGTATAGAGATTAGCTGGTGAAAAGTATTTGCGAGCCCAGAAGAGGAAACCTAATTCCTTAGCAGTCGCTTCTGCAATTGATGTGACATGTTAATGCCAATTGAGATTTCGATCCACAGAAATGCCAACAAGTGAAAAGGACTCATTGCTTTGAATAACTTGGTTGTTCATTGTTATGGGTCTAGGGAAAGCAAGAATGAGATTTAAATTGTGCAACATTTCTACTTCCTCAGTCTAATATTTTTTGGAGATCCACAGAGACAGAACCCTCCATGAGTCTGTGATCCTCATCTAATTGGGCTAAAGAGACGGGCTTAGAATATTGTATACTTAAGTGGATGGTGCTGTCATCCGCGCAACTGTGAACTGAGTTGGATGTGCTAGAGAGGAGGTCATTGATGTGGAGAAGAAACAAAGTAGGGGCTAAAGCTGAACCTTGAGGGACTCCTGCATTAATCGGATACAGTTTAGAGGAATGGCCATCCACGACAACAGAAATGCTCTGGTTGAAGCGAAAATTTGCTGTCCAGGTACAGAGTTTTGGTAGGCCATAGGACGGAAGTTTATTAAGCAGCGCTGCGTGCCAGACCTGATCGAATGCTTTGGATATGTCTAGAGCGACAATCTGGGATTCACCGTGTAGTTCCAAATGACATGACCAAAACTTGGTATGTGGAGAACAAATTTCACACACCAATTCTGGATACGGTACTTTTCCAGACGTGTCAGGCAAGGACCATACACACAATCGCCATATGTGAACAGTGACAGGATTAGTGAGTCCACCAAAAGTTTACGTGCATTCTGAGGAAGGCAATCACGGTACTGATACAGGTGTCGCAGTCTATACAACGCAGACCGGCAGAGATGGTCCACATGTATGGAGAACCGAAGGTTCCCATCTAGTATCAATCCCAAATTTCTAGGATTATTCGAATGGGACAAGGCATATAGTTGAGAAATTCCATTTACATATTGTAACAGACGATGGAAAAGTAGAAACCCATTTCGTTCGCCCATAAGAAATGCATGGTGCGTGATTGAGTTTCTGGGGGATAACCCCAGTTTGAAATTCCCACTTCGAAGAAATCGTTACACTAACGTGGTCCATTAGATGACTAACTGCCAATAGGGTTAAAAAATAAAATAAACAACCATTAATAATAATAATTATAATAAACATAACAAACTTGCTTATAATATTTTGGTAGCAATCTTACACTAATAATTAATCTAATAAACATGATATTCTAAGGAACAACATATATTTTTAGACCAAAAGCTATCACATTTTAAACTTGGTATTAATGGAGACATATTTAAACATATTTTTGATATTTATACCACCCCATCCCCCTTTTTTTAGTGGAGGGGGTAACTTTGTATTTTTCAATGGGTGATGTACTTTTTTATAAAATTTCAATTTACTTTAAAAAATGTTCGGGGCACAGCAAGTGCGTTATGGTAGTGAATTTTCATAAGAATCATATATTATAGTGACTTCGCCTTATATTAAAAGTTATAAAACATTACTTTATTTACTTAGGAACAGTAAAAATAAGGTAAAGAAAGGCAAGCAAAAACATGATCTCTATCATAAATATTTATACAGTAATTTGGATACAAAACTGAAACAAAAGAATTGATTAATAGGAAATATACTCAACCAAAAATACACTAGAAATATGAACATAAGAAAATTCCTGTGGTTCATGCATTGAGGGTGAGTGTATACATGCAGAAGGGGAAGAAAAACCCCCAGGACGAAGAGGGTTTCTGCCCCCTCACCCAAAAAAAACACAAGAGTTCTTTTTCCCCTTGTGCATGCATACCACTACCTGCAAAGCATAAAGCACAAGAAAAAAATCTTGGGAGCAACCCCCAAGAAAGTTACTGGACCTGGGCGAATATGGGTGTTGTGCAGGGTAGACAGGGTTTAAAGGAGGCAAAATTTGAAAAACGCATCTTTTCAAAGTTTAACTAATTGGTTTTTTAGCATTTTCCGCTCATATTTCCACCCCGCCCAGCACCCCCATTCATTCTTGGTCGGTTAACTTTCTTATATATAGTAAAATAAAGAGGGGCCTTAATTAGCATTGGATCTACACAAACTTAAAAGTAGACATTTAGATCGTTTCTAACTGTTTGCACACAAAAATTAGTAAAATACATTTATAAAATCTAATAAAAAAACAACAGTTTTATGATATTATTTTAAATAAACCAATAGGAATATGTTACGCAGCGATTTGGCAGAGATCTGTATCTCTCAGATGCCTAGGGTTGAACACACTGAGATCTCACAGACGATCTCCGGTGAGATTTGGGGAATAAGCAGATTGAGGCCCCATAATCGAGCTACAACCACCCAACCCACCTTTGTCCAGCGCTCTAAGGAGTAGGCAGATTTGAAAATCACTGTGCCTTGAACTAGTCCGCACATCAATTGGTAGGGTGAAGTCTTATATTGCTCTGTCTCCGGTCTAGGCTGTCCGTAGATCAGTTGTCTCTTGCGGTCCAAAGCTTTGCACAAGCACAAGATGTGCTGAGCTGATTCCTCCCCCTCGCTGTCCTCTGCAGCTCCACAGCTCTCTTTGAACTGAGTTCCCCAATTAGTGTCTTTCCATGACTGAGCCCTGGACAGTCTGCCCAGTACACCTTGTGTTGGTTTCTGACCCAGGACTTAATGTCTCCCCTGGCAGTGCTCTTTGTCACGCCCAGAGCGGGTTCTGGTCCCATAACTGGTTCTGCTGACTCTCTTCGCGAGACTGTCAGCTTCTTCATTGCTTTGACTCCCGAGTGACCCGGCAGCCAGATGAGGGTCACCTCATTCTGCCCAGCCAGGTCGCTCATCTCGTCTCGGCACTCACTCACCAGCCAGGAATTTACCCGTGGGCTACTTAGTGCCATAAGGGCTGCCTGGCTGTCTGTGCCTATGAGGATCCGCTTGTTGGTGTAGCCCCTCCTCCTGTTCTCCCGCACGCAGTGCAGGATGGCGTATATTTCGGCCTGAAACACCGTTGCATGGGCTCAGAGGGAAATACTATGACTTACCGTCGGTCCTTCCGAGTAAACGCCTGCCCCCGTCCCACGCTCCCCGCCGGATCCGTCCGTGAACCAGACTAGCGCGTCCCGTGGTGTGCCCGGTGTCTCCTCCCGCCATGCCTCCCGGTCGGGGATTTCCACTGTAAAGTTGTTTTCCCTGCAGATTCGCGGGCTCGCGAAGTCTGACCTCATTTCAAGCATGGGCTTCTTCACGATCTCCTGAATTTTGCAGTGGCCCCTGAAGCCTGGGTTGATCTTCAGTCTACCATTGCAGGCTAGTCTGTATGCTCCTAGCCTGGCCTCCCCATAATAACTAAGTGTAGGGGGGGCAGATCCAGCAACATCTCCATGGCGGCTGTTGGGGTTGAAAACATGGCCCCTGTGATGCCTAGGCAAGCCATCCTTTGGATCTTCCCTAGTTTTTGTTTGGCACTGGATTGTGTCACCTTAGGCCACCAGAGCAGTGCGGCGTATGTTAATGATGGTCTGACCACCCTTGTGTACAGCCAGTGGGCCATACTAGGTCTTAGTCCCCACGTTTTTCCATATAGCCGCCTAGTGACGGCTAAGGTCATGACTGCCTTACGCAGTATTTTTTCAACGTGACCATTCCAGGTTAGCTTAGAGTCCAATACGACCCCAAGATATTTTACCTCTCTGACCATTGGAATGTTCCTACTGTATAGAGTGAGAGTTCTGTGGCTGTCGCACTTCCTCCTCCTCGTAAACGGCACGACAGTTGCTTTCTCGGGGCTCACCCCGAGCCCTTGACCAACCGTCCACCCTTCCACCACTTTCAGTGCTGTCTGCATGCGCTCCCACACTGATGCTGATGACCTAAAAGTTTTTCTAAATACCAATTCTCTTGTCAACTGTCAGGTCATGCAGCACAACCTCGATAGGGTTTCGGAATGGTGTGACATAAATAAATTACCTCTAACTCTTTCTAAATGTAGTGTTTTGTCTTTTTCGAATAAACACCACTTGCAGGTTTTCACTTATAAGGTGAATGGTGTAAATCTTATACGTGTGTCTAATATTACTGACTTGAGTTTGATCATGGATCCACACTTGAAGTTTAATTTACATTTGAACAGTATCCTTAGAACTTCTATAAAAAGCCTAGGATTTGTTGTTAGAAGCACTGGGAATGTTTCATCTACTGAAACTCTTGATCTGTCTATATAATGGTTTTGGCCGTTCTCATGTTGAATATGCCAGCTTGTCCTGGATGCCCTTCTACTCCTGCCACATTACGCTTCTAGAATCTGTCCAGCGTAGGTTTCTGAAGTATTTGTCTTATTTTGTTCACAAAGTTTATTCTCACAGAGGCATATCTTACAATTTCTTACTCAGTAGATTTGGTTTTATGTCGCTTGCTGGCAGAACTCTTTCAGGTCAGTGTTTTTTATTTAAGCTTATTCACAGAATTATTGATGCACCTGAACTTCTCTCCTAGCTGCCTTTTCGCTCTCCTCTCCACGGCTGTCAGACTCGTTCTACTCATATTTTTTACTTCCGGTTTCCAGAACTAATCTGCTATTGAAATCACCCTTGTATTCTATTTGTGCAGAATATACTTCTTCCGGTATTGACAAATTTAGTTATGCTAACGTTGGGTCTTTTCCGCAGCTTCTAGGTAATCCCTCCTTCATGGGGACACCACATCTTAGTTATTTTTTGTTAATTTTTTATTTAGTTTTAATGTAGTTCTTAATTTCTCTTAGTTTATTAGTTCTTATATAAATCCATGTAACTGGGCTCCTGTCTGTTTGGGTTCTTTAAATAAATAAATAAATTTTACAAATCCACGCATCTGAATATACTCGAAGGCGGTCATTAGGGTGGGATCGCCACAGTTCGGGAATGAACGTTCCTTGCACACACATTAGGATGTTGTGGCGATCCCGCCTTATGTGTGTTATTTTGTTTGGTTATCGGTGTATTAGGATGTGTACCAGTGGTATATATATATATATATATATATATATATATATATATATATATATATATATATATATATATATATATATATATATATATATATATATATATATATATATATATATATATATATATATATATATATATATATTAATCTACGTGTGGCAGGTGATTACTCTGTCTTTGTCGGGCATCATACTTAACCACTTAAGTGGTTTCAATTCATGTCTTTTAGATTTTATTTATAATTTGAGGAAAACTCAAAATTTTGTGAACCAGATTACTCAAAAATCACAACACAGGTTTATTTACTTCGTTTCTAGCTACATGTTAAGTCTCATTCCACACGAGGGCTTACAGCCTAAATACTATCGTACCGTGAGTGTCGACAAGGAGGAAAGAGGCAACTTTTTAATTCTGTACTTGAAGGTTCGGATGGAAGGAAAAACATGTGCCGGCAAAGAATTCCACAACTTGGAAGTCCTCGGGACAAAAGAGCGGGCATAACAACATTTTCTATGCCTGGTGACCTGGACAGTAAAAGGGTGCATTCGCTCTGTTTCCCTGCTAGATCTGTTGGGGGCAGCAGGTGGAGGAACTATGGAAGAAAGTTCCTCTGAGCAGTACCCGTGCAGATATCTATAAAAGAGAGAGAGAGGTCACCAACGGCACGTCGGTGGGCAAGCGATGGCAGCCTTTGCGTGAGGGGAGGGTCACCAATGAGACGTATAGCTCTCTTCTGAATGGAGTCGAGGATAGCGAATGTAGAAGCGGCAGCGGCACCCCAGATGTGGAAGCCGTTTTCGAGGTTTGGCCTTATTTGTAAAGTATATAAGGTATAAAGATTAGCTGGTGTAAAGTATTTGCGAGCCTGGAAGAGGAAACCTAATTTCTTAGTAGCCGCTTCTGCAATTGATGTGACATGTTGGTGCCAATTGAGATTTCGATCCACAGAAATGCCAACAAGTGAAAATGACTCATTACTTTGAATAACTTGGTTGTTCATTGTTATGAGTCTAGGGCTGGTGTATCTCTTATGAGATAGAAAGCAAGACTAAGATTTGGTGAGGTTGAATTGTACAAGATTTCTACTTCCCCAGTCTAAAATTTTTGGAGATCCACGGAGACAGAACCCTCCATGAGTCTGCGATCCTCATCTAATTGAGCTAGAGACAGGCTTAGAACTGGGTTGTATATGCTAGAGAGGAGGTCATTGATGTGGAGAAGAAACAAAGTAGGGGCTAAAGCTGAACCTTGAGGAACTCCTACATTAATTGGATTTAATACTTTCGAAAATATAGCGTATTCAAAAATATTTTTGTACATTTTTTGGGGAAATATATGTCCGTTAAAGCTGATTTATGAACTCGTCCGCGATTGTAATGAAATGAAGACATGTGCCAAGTTGCATTCATATCAGTTGAGTATTTTTTGAGTTATCGCTCGGATACATACATACATACATACATATATAGTGAAAGCTCTCACAAACGGAGACTCACGGGACCAACTATTTTGTCCGCATATAGGAATTTAGGTAGGTACAACAATAAATTTGAGTTGCAACGTGTTTAATATTACATATAACATGATAGGGATCTAAATAAAAGGTATTGCACATTTGTCATAAAATAAATTAAAACTATATGTATTTCTTAAAAAGAAACCTACTTAAGTATATGCATACATACATATTATGAGCCATAATTTTAACAATAAATACATACAGACTACTTCTCTGGCTTCACTGTTGGTTTTCGTTCTTGTAGGTGAAGGACGTAGCCAGCGCTTAAGGTAACTGGAGCAAGTGGCCATTATGAATTCTGGAAGTTCTAGGATGTTCTTCAACGTTTCTGTGACTAGTTTCGCTGCCTGACAGCATTCTCAAACAGATCATTATTTCTTGTCATTTTATGACATTTACGTTCTTTTCTATTAAAACTTTTTCTAATAGAGGTAAACATTCCCTAGGGGGTATCTTAGAATACATGCTACAAACATTAAATGAGACTAATTTACTATTTGTGGGAATAATTAAGTTATTTAATTTTTGTGTAAGTTCATAAGAATTCTTAACTGAATATTTTGGAAAGTAATTGTATTCTCTAATAAGTGAAACCAGTTTGTAATGAATCTTTTTAACGAATGTATAAAACAAAATTATTTTAAATTTAATAGTATTTATATGCAAAATGAAGGCCTACCTATGGGTAGTCCGTTGTCACCTTTATTAGCCAACATATTTATGGAAAACTTAGAAAACCAAATTTCAACATCAGAACTTTCACATAATATGGTCTTTTAGTACAGATACGTAGATGATATTTTAGCATGTTTTCAAGGTAGTCATACAGAATTAAATGAATTTTTGAATTTTATTAATAACTGTCACACAAATATTGAGTTTACTTTAGAAGAAGAAGCTAAGAGTTGTATAAATTTTTTAGGCTTAACAATTAGAAAGTTAGAAAATAATTCATTTGACTTTTCAATATATAGGAAACCAACTTACACTGACACAACCATACCATACGATTCATGTCACCCTTTTTTACAAAAGCTGTCTATGATACATCGTGCATTTTCAATACCTATGTCACAAAACAATTTTAAAACAGAAATTTCAATAATTAAGCAAACAGCATTTGATAATGGCTACTCTTTTAAAATAATAGATAAAATGATTGAAAGAAAAGAATACAAATTAGCGATTAATTTAATTTATCCAAATATTAGAGACAAAGAAGACAACAGATACGTTTCGATAACTTATTTTGAAACCATTTCAGAAAACATTTCAAAAATTTTAAATACCTGTACAAATACAAAGGTAGCTTTTAAATGTTACAACACGACGCGTGTTTTACTATTTAACGCTAAAGAAAAATCTTGTTTCCTGACAAAAGCTGGAGTTTATAAATTAGCTTGTACACATTGTAACGCAATCTACATAGGTCAAACTTCTAGAAATTTTAACACCCGATACAAAGAACATATTTCTGCATTTAGAAATAACCACACTGACAAATCTACATTTGCAAAACATATTATTGATACAGAACATAGACCTACAATAAATAACCGCATACAACCACAACATTTTCATAATGACAAGCGTAAACTACTTTTTTGAAGCTTTGGAAGTCAAAAAGCACACACACGACAATAGCTACCTTGTTTTAAACGAGCAAACTGATTTAATGATTTCCCCTTTCTTGGATATTCTTCTTTCTAATTAAATAAGTCAAAGAAAAATAAATTTAACTATTCTTTCAAAAAAGTAATAATAAGATAATGAGTTGATGTATGTCAATAATTTCGTTATATAGAGACTGCTTTTATACTGTTATTGTTTAGTTATTTTATTGTTATAACTGTTATCATAGTTATTATAGGCTAGTTCTATTTTTATGTTAAATATTGACATACATCACGTAGACATTTTAAAAGCCTCATCTGTCATCTGTGTTTCATTTTATTTTCAATTTGATAAAAAATTTTTGATCAAAACATCATATCATAACATAGCAACAGATGTTCATTTGTAGTTGTCATGATTTCGTACTAATTCAATTTTAATCTGTCTGAGAATGCTGTCAAGCAGCGAAACTATAGTCACAGAAATGTTGAAGAACATCCTAGAACTTCCAGAATTCATAAGGGCCACTTGCTCCAGTTAGCTTACCTGCTGGCTACGTCCTTCACTTACAAAAACCAACAGTGAAGCCAGAGAAGTAGTCTCCAAGCCTGTATGTAATATGGACAAGTTTCACCAAGTAAGGACAACAACAATAAATGAATTCAACAATAAACTTAAAAATTCCTAGATGAATATGAAATTAACCATACTTATATATTAGTTAATTGAACAATACTAAAAATAGAAGTTTGATGTTGTCTAGTCTATGATACGAGAGAGGCCAAACATCTGGCAGTTCCGTATCACCGTGTGGTAAGGGTACAACAAGCTGTGAGTTATGACTGCGTGAGGATTTACAACAAGCTTCCAGAGGTCTTGAAGAGCATGCCAATGGAGTCCTTCAAGAAAGAGGCGAAGATGATCTTGGGCCAACATGTCCGCTATTCTGTCAGAATATTTTGATAGATTCTAGACTGTATATATATATATATATATATATATATATATATATATATATATATATATATATATATATATATATATATATATATATATATATATATATATATATATATATATATATATATATATGACATATTTGGTTCTCGGGTTGAACTGCGTCCAGAATTTATGAAAACTCGACGTTTCAGCTCCTGTTTTGGAGCCATTTTCAAGAGGTTTCCTCTTCCGGGCTCGCAAATACTTTTCGCCATCTAATCC
Source organism: Tillus elongatus (assembly GCA_964006375.1). Taxonomy (NCBI): domain Eukaryota; kingdom Metazoa; phylum Arthropoda; class Insecta; order Coleoptera; family Cleridae; genus Tillus; species Tillus elongatus. Next base: position 106,742,834 of record OZ023270.1, on the reverse strand, counting down.
CTATACCGTATATACTTCACAAATAAGGCCAAACCTCGAATACTGCTCCCACATCTGGGGTGCCCTTGCTGCTTCTACACTTGCTATACTGGACTCCATTCAGAAGCTATACGTCTCATCGGTGAACCTACCCTCACCCAAAGGCTGCAATCCCTTGCCCACCAACGTGCCTTTGGCGACCTCTCTCTCTTTTATAGATATCTGCACGGGCACTGCTCAGAGGAGCTTTCTTCCATAGTTCCTCCACCTGCTGTCCCCAACAGATCTACCAGGGGAACAGAGCGAATGCACCCTTTTACTGTCCAGGTCACCAGACATAGAACATCTTGTTATGCCCGAGAACTTCCAAGTTGTGGAATTCCTTGCCGGCACATGTTTTTCCTTCTCCTCCGAACCTTCAAGTCCAGAATTAACAAGTTGCCTCTTTCCTCCTTGTCGACACCCACGATACGATATTATTTAGGCTGTAAGCCCTTGTGGTGTGTTGTTGAAATATATATTTATTTAAATTGTGTTCTCAGAGTGTACTTATCCCGATTGCCGTTTAGTTCGTATTTCTTCTTCATTTTTTGCTATACCTGCCGCTTGTGTTTTTCCTATATTGAACCCGTAATTCATAGTGAGTTAATGATTATATTTTCTGTGGTTGAGTTAAATAATATTTAACAAACCTTTTTGCCAGTCCTCTAACTGACGGGCGTTGTTCTACAAAACAGTTGACTGACTATTCTTTTAATGTTTAACAGATCAATATATACCCACAAAAAAATTGCCAAGCTTTGTAAATAAATTGCACATTATTTATTTTTAATACACACATTCGAACTGACTGACCAGCTCTGTTCCCGTATGCAGCTGACTGACTGACATAACGTTTATTGTTATACAATATAGAATCTGTATAACAATTATCAGCTTTTGTAAATTCATTTTATTACCCTGGCAAAAACGACATCTTTGTTGGCGCACCTGTGGCACCTGTTCTAAGCTTTTGTAAATTCAGAGAATTTTTTCACCTCAGGCTCTTAGACTATAATTAGAACGTAGTGTCCGCTGACGAGATTGAAAATAAAAAAATATATAAAAAAATAGTGTCTGTGTCCGGTTATGAGACCGTCCGTTTGTAGGAGAGTCTCTTACGTGTAAAAGATTAGTGGAAATGTTGGCTCGAGGAAATTTGTCTGCTTGTAGGAGATGTCCGTAAGGAGAGGATTTACTGTATATATATATATATATATATATATATATATATATATATATATATATATATATATATATATATATATATATATATATATATATATATATATATATATATATATATATATATATATACGAACATATAAAAATTTAAATGGACCCTGGATATGGGTTCTGGAGGCCCTAATTCACGCTCATTTCAAAATATTTTCCGAAAGTCTCACCATCGTTACCTCTATTTTCTTAATGAAAATTCACTAATATTGGACCACCACCATTCATTCATTTTTCTGTTAATAAACTGGGTGGGTAAAGCCGTTCTATTCGTTTGGTTTGAGAACAAGTTTAAAATATTCCACCACCGCCATTTGCTCATTTTTCTGCTAGCAGACAATTCTGAGTTCCGACATCGAAACATATATATATATATATATATATATATATATATATATATATATATATATATATATATATATATATATATATATATATATATATATATATATACCCATGATAAGCCCCCAGGCGGTCTATGGTCGGACATGACAAGGATCGATCCTGCCGCCGACCGATGACTGCACAGGGCAAACCAGGGCTTGTGCGATGGACGACGCTGACGTCGATCGCCTAATAAAGTCACATTGTTTTGAGCCTTTCGGCTCCCAAAACTCCTATAGGTATCGTTGCCACCTTTTTCTAGAAAGGATACGGCCTTAGAGACGTTCAGGCATAATCCCACGGATGATAGTTTCGCACTACCGCCCGCTCGAGCGAGTGCGTGAACCAAATGTCCGAACCTGCGGTTCCTCTCGTACTGAGCAGGATTACTATCGCAACGACGAGTCATCAGTAGGGTAAAACTAACCTGTCTCACGACGGTCTGTGTAGTTAAAGTCCTTCAAATTAAAAATTAAATATATCGTATCTCGCTAATACAAAAAAATCAGCAGATAACCAAACCAGTTTACAGACAAATACAATGAAAGCTTTTGGTCTTTTTCTCTCTTCTAATTACCACAGCAACATGCAAGACAGTATCGGTTCTATATTAAAAATAAACATTAAAATACTACATACAACGGTTATTAAAATTATAAATACTTTCATACAAAATAATATCAACAATACAACCCTGTTAGATTTTAAAAATAAACTCGGTGCCAAACTATATATAACTATGTATAACAGTGCGTTTTGCGATTGTGACAATAAGAAATCTAACATAAAATAAAAAATCAGGAAAGAATCCGGCCTTGACGAGATCCCAGCAATTGTTCTCAAAAAATGCGCATCAGAACTTGCTCCTGTCTTGACTCGTCTGTTTCAGACATCTTACAATAGATGCATATTCCCTAGTAACTGGAAAACTGCTCGAGTACAACCCGTCCCCAAGAAAGGATCCAAAGCGCTTCCTAGCAACTACAGGCCTATTTCTCTCCTTTCAGTCGTCTCTAAAGTGATGGAAAAGTATATAAACACCGAATTACTAAAATTCTTGAAAAACACAGTCTAATTCACGACAGGCAGTATGGATTCTGTCAGCACAGATCAACTGCCAACCTCCTTTCCTTTGTCACCCATTCTTGGAACAAGTCTATGGAACTACATGGTGAATCCCAGATTGTCGCCCTAGACATATCCAAAGCATTCGACCAGGTCTGGCATGCAGCGCTGCTTAATAAACTTCCGGCCTATGGCCTACCACCAAGTCTGTACCTGGACTGCAAATTTCCTCTCTAACCAGAGCATTTCTGTTGTCGTGGATGGCCATTCCTCTAAACTGTATCCAATTAATGCAGGAGTCCTTCAAGGTTCAGCTTTAGTCCCTACTTTGTTTCTTCTCCACATCAATGACCTCCTCTCTAGCACATCCAACGCAGTTCACAGATAAGCGGGCGACAGCACCCTCCACTCAAATATACAATATTCTATGCCTATCTCTTTAGCCCAATAAGATGAAGTTCGCAGACTCATAGGGGGTTCTGTCCCTGTGGATCTCCAAAAAATATTAGACTGGGGAAGTAGAAATCTTGTACAATTCAACCCCACCAAATCACAGTCTTGCTTTCTTTCTCATAAGAGATACACCAGCCCTAGACCCATCACAATGAACAACCAAGTTATTCAAAGTAATGAGTCCTTTTCACTTGTTGGCTTTTCTGTGGATTGAAATCTCAATTGGCACCAACGTGTCACATCAATTGCAGAAGCGGCTGCTAAGAAATTAGGTTTCCTCTTCCAGACTCGCAAATACTTTTTACCAGCTAATCTCTATACCTTATATACTTCACAAATAAGGCCAAACCTTGAATACTGCTCCCACATGTACTTATAAATCCCAGTTCAGCTGTTTCAAATTCCTTAACAGTTGAAGTAATTATTTTGATGTAGTGTAACAATATGAGATAAATAAATTTGTAGTTGCGAATTTTTGTATAACACCAACCTCATCTTAAATGATGGTAAGTCGAAACAGTTCATTCTTTGTTAATTTCAGAATTTTACAGTGTTTTATTTCTGTTATTAAAGAGGTGCTAGGTGCTAAGTTTTAGTTTCTGGATTTTAATTTCTGGGGTCCAGTTTCCACTTGCTAGTTTCCAGTTTATAGCTTCTGGAGTATTGTAACATATTCTGGAATAGTTTGAGATGTGATAAGATATTTTAAATCTTGAAATTAACGAATTTAACTATTTAAATACAGATGTAGACTTCTTGTCTGGCTTTGCAATTGTGAAACCATAGAAGTTACTACATCTGTATTTAATATTGAATGGTTTCACCAAGTAACAATTAATTAATTTAACCACTTAAATTTAAAAGAACTCACTACAGAGTTCAACGATTAGAAAAATCGCAAAGTGCACTGTTTTGTTTCATACAGAAAGTACTTACACGATATTTAAAAAAATGTGGCGCTAGTATTTTCTTTTCAACCCACTTAAATAATACCATCTTATTTTATACAGGCTGTAAACCTAACAAGGGTAAACTTGTCACATACCCTGTTTTAAAGGGAACTGGATCTCGGCAGGCTCTGAAATTTTAACCAGCCACAATATTATCAATTAATGGCGCTAGTTGTTTGTGAATCAGCCATAGAAAAGTAATATTTATTTTACTGAGAGACGGGCATATTTAGATGATTCGAATAATTTGAAAGTCCTTTCCTCGATTAGTTAAATAATCAGATGATCATTCGAATAATAATTGCCACTAAAATCTCAAATGTAGTGCGAGAGAAAGATTAAAACATTTGAATTGTAGCTGTTTACAACTTATATAAAAAATTATACAAATGATAATTCTTTCACTTGCTTGTTATTCACATTAAATACTTAGTTAATTCGCAGGTAAAATAATCTAAATTTAGTATATTGTTTTTTCTAGCATTGCAAATCTGTCAAAATATTTGTTTGAATAATAATTATATTTTCACAATAAACAAATTGAATGATTAAACCTATAGTTTGATACTAAAATTACACCTTTTATAATTTATAAACAGACCTCAAAGAACCTAATTTCGGCAATGACGCAGGACAACGATGATCCACTTGTGGGGGAGAACGCCTTTCATCCTTCTTTGAAATTTCACTGGACCTGATTGATAAGTTATCTTCGCTCCTGTAAGGTGTGTTTAAACAAACATTGTCTACCGGCAAAGTGATGGGTGCTGTGTTTTTGGGTATTGTTGTGTCACAACAATAAACGTTGATCGGTATTGTCAGACTTTGAAAAACCTTCACTGTGGAAATCAAAACAAAAGAAGGGGCATGCTGACGAAGGGAGTGCGTTTTCATGGGAATAACGCTCGTCCCCACGCCGCCTGTGCAACAACAGATCTCATCAACCAATTTCGATGAGACGTCACACACGCACACACCCACAGGCATAGCAACAAGTGATTATCATCTCTTTCCTGCCTTGAAGTCATACCTGGGTGGAACAAATTTCAAGACTGACTAGGAGTTGGAAGAAGAGGTTATACGCTACCTGCGTGACATGACAGGAGAGTTCTATGACACAGGCATAGGAAAAATGACGCACCACATTAGATTAGGTTAGACTCGATTTATTGAGAGTGGGTTATTCCAGTCCCTCCACCGCGACCTTAGGTCTATTGTGGTTCACGTCTAATTATTTAAATTTCACCCATCAATTCCAGTTCCCTGCGGGAGTCGATCTTTTCTTGAGGGTGAAAGCTTGTTTGGCAGGTGTACTGCCATCTGAGTCGCTTGCCCATGTCGAAGCTCAAAGAGAGATAACCTCTCTCCGAGTTCGTCTGGACCCGACATCCGTCAGTATTTGCTTCAAGGCGATATCATGAAGTCCCGCTCTCGAGCAACATCCAATCTCCAGTTGTGATCCACCCCTAGAGATCTCAGCTCCCTCCCGCGCTCGTCTAAACCCGACACCCAACAGTGCTAGACTCAAGGCAACATCCCATCGAGTCCCGCTCCCCAGCATGACCCAAGTGAAGTCGTCCGTCCGTAATTTTAAAGCTCAAAGAGAGATAACCTCTCCGAGTTCGTCTGGACCAGGCATCCGTCAGTGTTTTGCTCGAGGCAGTATCATGAAGTCCCCCATCCGAACAGCATCCAAGTGAGGTCGTTTGCCAGTTTCGAAGCTCACAGAAGAAGCCTCAATCTATAGTTGTAATCCACCAATAAATATCTCAGCTCTCCTTCGGGTTCGTCTAGGCTCGACACCCATCAGTGCTAGACTCAAGGCGACATCCCATCGAGTCCCGCTCCCGAGCATCACCCAAGTGAGGCCATCCGTCCGTTTTGAAGCACACAGTGAGGGCCTCAAACTCCGGGTGTATACCACTCATCTCAATCCCCTCCGGGTCGTCTGGACACACGACACCCGCCAGCACTCAACCCAAGGCGGTATCATCTGGAATGCCACTCCCGAGTAACAACCATGCGAGGTCAATTGTCCATTTTTAAGCCCAGAGTGGAGGCCTCAAAATCAGGGTGCACATCACTCCATAGAGATATACACCTCCCTTCAGGCCCAGCTGGGCAGGACCCCCGCCAGTGCTTGACTCCAATTAGTTGCCTCTTAAAACAGGCAGGAGTTACCTTGGGCACCAAGCAAAATACCTGGGGGTTACCCTAGATAAGAAGCTCAACTGTGACCGACAGTTAGAGAATGTAATCCGCAGGGCTAAGCTGTCCCTGTGGACATGCCGTAGAATCTGTGGAAATAACTGGGGAACAAACTGGCTCTATGTAGTGGTTATCAGACCAATGATAACATATGGAGCCATAGTTTGGTGGCCCAAGGCACTTCGTGGTATAACGAGGGCAAAACTGGCTCATCTACAGGGACAAGCTTGTCTGATGATAATGGGAGCGATAAGCACCGCACCATCAGCCGCTTTGGAGGTCCTCCTTAATATTCCACCTCTTCACATATGGCTGGAGAGAGTGGCGAGGTGGACAACATACAGATGAAAACAAACGGCCGACAGTATGCCGAAGAAAATCAGTCAGGGAGGGTCCGGACTCCTCAATGACATTGAGGGTCATGGGATTCTGGGAGTGGTCTCAGACTTGATGCCTACAAAGATCAGTAGAGATCTGTCTTTCAAGACCATCCTACCGGAAAGGGAGGACTGGGAACGAAATCAAACGACCCTATTGAGAGCCGATCACTGCTGGTATGCTGACGGCTTCAAAACCAATATGGGAGTAGGAGCCAGAGCCGGAGCATATGGGGGCAACACCGATGCTAGACTATCAACTAGCCTCGGCAAGTACGCAACCATAAACCAGGCAGGAGTGTATGCCATCGAGATGTGTGCAAGGGAAAGTATAGAAAACCAGTGCACACACAAATCGATAAAGATATATAGAGATAGCCAAGCTGCAATACAGGCTCTTGGTGCCTACCGTTGCAATTCAACGGTATGGAGTTGTAAATCTGCCCTCAACGAACTGGGCAGCTGTAATGAGGTGTCGCTGGTCTGGATACCGGGTCACTCGGACCATGATGGCAATGTTGCGGCCGATACGCTTGCCAGGAGTGGTGCCCAGAGGGACTTTATCGGACCAGAACCGGTGCTGGGGATAACATCATGCACAGCAAAACACACCTTAAAGAACTGGACAGAAAGAATGACAATTCAGCAATCTGCTCACTCTAAGGCCTTCATAAGTATGCACAATCAACCAAGGGTTGCGGTGCTATCGGGGCGGCAAGGCCGCGGACGAGCCCTGAGGGAAAAAAAAAAAAAGGCCTTCATAAATGGCATGTCTGAGTCAAGGGCTAAAAAGCTTCTAGAGTTAAACAGACAACAACTGAGTACTCTAGTCGGCCTGTATACAGGACACTGCCACTTGTGTCACCACATGCACCGTATTGGAGTCGGTCAGGAAACTGAGTGCCGGCTGTGTATGGAGAGTGACGAGACAGCAGAGCACGTATTGTGTTCCTGTCTGGCGGCGGACAGAACTAGATACCTGCTCTTTGGCAAGACAAAGCTTGCTCCGAAAGATCTGGATCAACTTTCGCCCACAAAGATTATCAACCTCTGCAAGAGGCTGGCTTTGTTGGGCGAAATATAGACCATTAGGCGTGAGCCACAATAGACCCTATGGTCGCGGTGGAGGGACCAGTATGGCCCACTCACATTCAAACCTAACCTAACCTACCTTGGGCCTATACTTTTAGTTAGTCCCCGGACCGACAGGGAACGACACACCACATACAAATATGCATCGATCACAACGAGGACTATGTAGAAAAATAGAAAGTCCAGGCTTTCCAACGATGTATAATCCATCGCAAATAAACTTGTTTTTCTTTATGAAAAAAATTAATTGGAGACCATATTTTACAAACATGGCTCGGATTTAAAAATTCAGAAAAAACTACAGTCAAGGCTTCTTTATCACCTTTTAAATGCCAAAGCATATCAAAATTAAAGTGGGATATCATTCTAGGTGTGTTACCCTGGAAAATACTACATGCATCCTTGTTTCGATTACAACCTGTATAAATAAGTCTTGAGATACACCTTAAAATATAAAAATCATTAAGTACTATGTTTTTTCGTAATATGCCTTTTCAAATCGTGCCTTCTTTTAGTTTTATATTTACAAAAGTCACAAGTATGCCATACTTCTTCTTTTTCTCGTTTCTCATGTTTCCTTCTGATGTGTTTCAGTACGCATTCCTCGTTGAAACCTTTAAAACCGCACTCCTCACATTCGTAATAGGCTTTACTTTCCTCTGCTGCTTCTTGTTTGGGTTCAATGGCTTCCGAAGCATCTTCTGACGTGTCACAGTTCATATTAAGATCGACAGGCATGTTATCCAGACCATGTTCAGATTTCAAATGTTCTGTGAGGTCTTCCCATTCGTTGACAGTGTAAGCACAATAGCTGCAACGTTTCGTATGACGTGCCCGCATGTGTTTCTTCAACGTGTCTTTTCTTTTTGTCGTATAAGCACACTGTACGCATTCATACAGAATGTTCTGTTCTAAATGTTGTGATTTTACGTGCGTTTTGAGGTAACGTTCGAGTACTGCTTTGTAGCTGCAGAACTGACACTGGTAGGTTTTGTTGCAGTCCGTGTGTTTTACGATGATGTGTTCTTTCAAGTGGTGTTTCTGTTTCATGGAGGCCTTGCAGTATGGACAACGATACATCTGGGTTTTGTCGTCTTTTTGTATGTTGTCGCTGCTTGATAGGTTCGAGGAACTGCGGCTTTCCTCTTGAGCGGTTTCAGCATCTGAAGTTATAAGTACTTGGGAGGGCACAGTACCTAAAATCAGAATTTCATCTTATTTTCTTTTTAATTTGCTATATTTTTAGATGTAGTATTAATTTAGTAGTATATTAATAATTGAGGTTAATAATGTGTGCGGTATTGCCAAGTTTGTGTATTACAAATACATGGAAAATTGCATTTTATTTTTTTATTTTTATTTCAGCAACACACCACGAGGGCTCACAGCCTAAATACTATCGTACCGTGGGTGTCGACAAGGAGGAAAGAGGCAACTTGTTAATTCTGGACTTGAAGGTTTGGAGGTTCGGAGGAAAAGGAAAAACATGTGCCGGCAAGGAATTCCACAACTTGGAATTCCTTGGGACAAAAGAGCGGGCATAGCAAGATGGTCTATGTCTGGTGACCTGCACAGTAAAAGGGTGCATTCGCTCTGTTCCCCTGGTAGATCTGTTGGGGGCAGCAGGTGGAGGAGCTATGGACCAAAGCTCCTCTGAGCAGTACCCATGCATAAAAGAAGGAGAGGTCAGCAACGGCACGTTGGTCGACAAGGGAGGACAGCTTTTGGGTGAGGGTAGGGTCACCGATGAGACGTATAGGTATCTTCTAAATGGAGTCCAGGATAGCGAGTGTAGAAGCGGCAGCGGCACCCCAGATGTGGGAGCAGTATTCGAGGTTTGGCCTTATTTGTAAAGTATATAAGGTATAGAGATTAGCTGGTGGAAAGTATTTGCGAGTCCGGAAGAGGAAACCTAATTTCTTAGCAGCCGCCTCTGCAATTGATGTGACATGTTGGTGCCAATTGAGATTTAGATCCACAGAAATGCCAACAAGTGAAAAGGACTCATTACTTTAAATAACTTGGTTGTTCACTGTGATGGATCTAGGCCTGGTGTATCTCTTATGACATAGAAAGCAAGACTGAGATTTGGTGGGGTTGAATTGTACAAGATTTCTACTTTCCCAGTCTAATATTTTTTTGAGGATCAACAGAGACAGAACCCTCCATGAGTCTGAGATCCTCATCTAATTGGGCTAAAGAGACAGACTTAGAATATTGTATATTTGAGTGGAGGGTGCTGTCGTCCGCATAATTGTGAACTGGGTTGGATGTGCTAGAGAGGAGGTCATTGATGTGTAGAAGAAACAAAGTAGGGGCTAAAGCTGAACCTTGAGAAACTCCTACATTAATTGGATACAGTTTAGAGGAATGGCCATCCACGACAACAGAAATGCTCCGGTTGGAGAGGAAATTTGCTGTCCAGGTACAGAGTTTTGGTGGTAGGCCATAGGCCGGAAGTTTATTAAGCAGCGCTGCGTGCCAAACCTGGTCGAATGCTTTGGATATGTCTAGAGTGACAACTTGGGATTCACCTTGTAGTTCCATAGACTTGCTCCTAGAATGGGTGTCAAAGGAAAGGAGGTCGGCAGTTGATCTGTGCTGACGGAATCCATACTGCCCTGTCATGTATTAGAATGTTTTTCAAGAAATTTTAGTACTTCGGTGTTTATATACTTTTCAATCACTTTAGAGACGACTGAAAGAAGAGAAATAGGCCTGTAGTTGCTAGGAAGCGCTTTGGATCCTTTCTTGGGGACGGGTTGTACTCGAGCAGTTTTCCAGTTACTAGGGAATATACCTCTATTGTAAGATGTCTGAAACAGACGAGTCAGGACAGGAGCAAGTTCTGGTGCACATTTTTTGAGAACAATTGCTGCGATCTCGTCAAGGCCAAAGGCTTTCCTGGTTATAAGAGAAGAGAGCATCTTTCGTACCTTTTTAGTTTTGAAAATGATATCCGTCATTTTATGCGCGACATTGGGGACTGTTGGTGGTTGAACATTTGAAGGTGGGTTGAGAGTATAATTGCCGGCGAACAAGGCAAAAAGTTCAGCCTTGCCCAGGACGGTAGAAACAATTTCATCCCCTGAAACAAGAGGTGGGAACGTGCTCTTGCAAATTATTCACAATAGATTTAGCAAGAGTCTTTGTTTTTAATGTGGTTATTAAACGAGTTTTTTGCCTCAGAAAGAATGCGGACATAGCGGTTTTTTGCGTCGTTAAATGCTTGACGGTTTCCTTGACTGGGATTGTGTAGAAGCTTTTTGTGAGCTTTGACCTTTTCAAGTCTGGCCTTGTCACAGGATTTAGAGAACCAGGGCTTTTGAGAGGCTGCAGAGGTTTTCTGTGTACATGGAATAAATAATTCCATGCCAGCTTGGATAATTTCGGTGACGTTTTGTTGAAGTTGAAAGAGGAACACTTTTTCAGAATTTTGGCATTATATAGTGTTGCATGCTGACATTAATGAAGATACAGGTGTGCCTCTGATGTTTTAGAAAAGTGGCCATAACTTTTGAACGACTCTGTATAGACCCCAACCGAAAACTAAAAACTGGCGTGATCGGCAAAACAAGAGGAATTCAAAAATGAAATAATATACAGGGTGTATCATTTAAAAAAAAGTGAAGTTTGGGTTGTATCTAACTTATGCAACACCCAGTATACGCAACAATAATATTTGTTTGTAGCTAACGTCACTATTATTGAATATAACAGTTGATATTGAACTTGAACGCACTGTTGGACCACCCTGTATGTTTGGAGCCAAAGGGTAGAAGAGGCAGCATAAAAACCTGATAGAGTATAATTTTTGGGCAAACTCACCAGCATCATCTACCGTGGTGTTTGTAGCAGTTAAAACATCTACTGTCTCCATATCAGATACAATGTAACCAAGTACAAACACTGGTGTTGTGAAATTTTCGCTCTGCTTTAAAACCAGCTCTTGTGTTAGGTTAGTCGTGGTTTCAGCTATTTCTATAGTGTCTGCTAGAGGTGCGCTAGTCTCACAGATCTGTTCAGGGACATTTTCAGTTAGTAAATCAGCTTTATTTTCAGCAACGGCAAGATTTTCTTCATCTAAAATTCTTGTATCTTGTTTTTCCTCCAACAGATTGTCTGCGGCATCATCAACTTTCAATATGCGGCCAATATCTTTTGCAAAATCGGCTACCGCTTCTTCAGATAACTTATCATTGGATGCGTAGTCTTGTAGCATATTTTCCACATCGAGGCACATCTGCTGGAAGAGATACATTTCTTCCACCTTATCGCCGCATTGTTTACACAGCACTGGTTCATAAATATTTTCCAAATTCTGAAAAAATATATAGCATAATTATTTTTGATAGTAACACAACGTTTATTAAACGGTTTTTAGTTCAAGACACTTTATTAATTAATTAAATCAAAAGTCTGCACGCAGCAAGTGCGTTATGGTAGCGAATTTTCTTAAAAATATTTTTAATAGCAAATGTCTTTCTTTGATGAAAGCAGGCATCAAACTTGGTTGCCTATATAGTAGAAACAATGTACCATATTTCATCGAAATAACTTTATTGTTTGAAAATATATAAACATTTTTCAAAAGTCTGGATGCAGCAAATGTGTTATGGAAGTGAATTTCCATAAAAATGTTTTTAATAGCAAATGCGATAGGAATCAATCTGATTACCGGTATAGCCTATGTAGTAGAAACAATGTACTATATTTTATCAAGAAATTTTAGTAATTAGGTGTTTATATACTTTTCCATCACTTTAAAGACGACTGAAAGGACAGAAATAGGCCCGTAATTGCTAGGAAGCGCTTTGGATCCTTTCTTAGGGACGGGTTGTACTCAAGCAGCTTTCCAATTACTAGGGAATATGCCTCTATTGTAAGATATCTGAAACAGATGAGTCAGGACAGGAGCAAGTTCTGGTGCGCATTTTTTGAGAACAATTACTGGGATCTCGTCAAGGCCAGAGGCTTTCCTGGTATTAAGAGAAGAGAGCATCTTTCGTACCTTTTTAGTTTTAAAAATGATATCCATAATTTTATGCGAGACATTGGGGACTTTTGGTAGTTGAACATTTGGAGGTGGGTTAAGAGTAGAATTGTCGGCGGACAACGAGGCAAAAAGTTTTGCCTTGCCCAGGGCGGTATAAACAATTTCATCCCCTGAAACAAGAGGTGGGAACGTGCTCTTGCAGAAATTATTCCCAATAGATTTAGCAAGAGTCCAGAAGGGTTTGCGGCCATTGGAGCTTGAGAGGACTTTGTTTTTGATGTGGTTACTAAACGAGTTGAGTTTCTTGCCTCAGAAAGAATTCGGACATATCGGTGTCTTGCGTCATTAAATGCTTGACAGTTTTCTTGACTGGGATTGTGTAGAAGCGTTTTGTGAGCTTTGACCTTTTCAAGTCAGGCCTTGTCACAGGATTTAGAGAACCAGGGCTTTTGAGTGGCTGAAGAGGTTTTCTGTGTATGTGGAATAAATAATTCCATCCCAGCTTGGATAATTTCGGTGACGTTTTGTGAGATATCAGAGGGATCAGGATGAGAGAAGCAGACGCTCATGGAAATAAAGAAAAGTAATCTCGCAATTCGTCCCAGTTCGCGGAGTTGTAGTGTCAAACGATACGTGGGTGTGATGACTGTGTGACCTCGGGTTGCATTGCGCAGGAAGCAGTGACCATGTCGTGATCTGAGCAACCAAGGGGGGCGGTAACTGATGTCTTATAGCATTCAGTTTTGTAGTAAGAAGGAGATCCAAGGGATTTGAGCTGTGTGTTGGGATACGAGGAAAGTAAGTAGGTTGCTGAACCATATTGGCTAAAGAATTGCTGACTGCGAAGGCCTCCGCTGCTCTCCCTTGTGAATCGGTTTTTGAAGATCCTAGCCATTCCTTATTATGAACATTGAAGTCACCAAGAATAGTGACCTCGAAGGAAGGATATTCAGAAATTAAACTAAAAAAAAAAAATCAACTAGTAAAGTCACACCACTCTGGCCGTGAATCAATTGACTAAGCAAACCGCACGCATGCCTCTAGGCTAGCCTAAGGGCAGAACGTAAACATACGGGCAATACTCTGTGTTATAGCTGACACGTTCAGCGTCACATAGCACATAGCCTAAATCCACCGGCTAGTTGTATGTGGGCGTGGAGTTGCCAATTGCAGCATTTAATTTCAGAATCCGGTTTAAAACATCGTCGTTATTGAAAAATGTTCAATAGGAAGGATAATTAAATACAAATGAAACAGCATTATTTAAATTTTGCACCTGAATAAAAACAGGGTAGGCTGCGCCTAACACCCTTAATGGACGCTACGCAACTGCTTAACAGATCTTGGAAAATATGAATGAGTTACCTTGTAGGTTTGTAAAAATTATAACCTCACTTAATTTTCTTACAATAAATGACACTCACCAATTCCAGAAACAAACTTTTGATAAATACGACATAAATATTGTTCCCATATAAGCTGTAGTGATCGCCTTGGTTATTCTGAAGACATATTCTGCAAACGAAATGTTCGGGATCTGCTTTTTGAGTTTCGTCTAGAATGAATATATCTTTTAAACTAATAACATAATTTGTTTCTGGCATTGTGATCAACTGGCTCAGAATGCTATTGATTTTATTTACAGCTTGTCGACAGATGTCCCGTAAGTTCTCAAATTCTTGCAGTTTTGCATAACATTCTTCACATATCCTTGGAGAAACTGTCAGATCCAAAGACTGCAAGATAAATGTTTTTTATTTAAACTATCAAGAAATACAATGATATAGAAATAACAGCAGTATGTCAATTGTTTACTGTGTTGCACTCTAATTACAAGAATTTTAGTCTGCTTGTATATGTAAATCTTTTAAATACAGCTGATAGTGACTCAATGTACAGTGGGTTGCCAAATTATTAGGGACACCTAATTAAAATTGAAAATTTGCAGGTTCAGCTGGGAAATTAATTCAAATTCATAGTTGTAAGTGATGTAATGATTTATTTATTATTATGCTTCAATCATAACTTGATTATTCTAATATACATTATAATCACAAAACACAGGACTAGATATTTTAGGGTGACCGTATCAGTATTTAGTGATATCACCCTTGGCTACAATGACAGCTTCCAAACGCCGGGGCATGCAGGGGAAGTAGAAATCTTGTACAATTCAACCCCACCAAAACTAAGTCTTGCTTTCTTTCTCACAAGAGATACAGCAGCCCTAGACCCATCACAATGAACAACCAAGTTATTCAAAGTAATGAGTCCTTTTCTCTTGTTGGCATTTCTGTGGATCGAAATCTTAATTGGCACCAACATGTTACATCAATTGCAGAAGCGGCTGCTAAGAAATTGGGTTTCCTCTTCCGGGCTCGCAAATACTTTTCACCAACTAATCTCTATACCTTATACACTTCACAAATAAGGCCAAACCTCGAATACTGCTCCCACATCTGGGGTGCAGCAGCCGCTTCTACACTCGCTATCCTGGACTCCATTCAAAAGAGAGCTATACGTCTCATCGGTGACCCTACCATCACCCAAAGGCTTCCATCCCTTGCCCACCGACGTGCCGTTGGTGACCTCTCTCTCTTTTATAGATATCTGCACGGGCACTGCTCAAAGGAGCTTTCCTCCATAATTCCCCCACCTGCTGCCCCCAGCAGATCTACCAGGGGAACAGAGCGAATGCACCCTTTTACTGTCCAGGTCACCAGACATAGAACATCTTGTTATGCCCGCTCTTTTGTCCCGAGGACTTCCAAGTTGTGGAAGACGCCCTCGTGGCGCAGGTTGCTAGGTGCCAGCCTGCTAAGCGAGAGGTCCTGGGTTCGATTCCTGGGCGATCCAAGTTGACTTTGTCTGGAAAATTTGTAAAAATATTGAATGATGGGAAATGAATGTGCTAATGGCCTGAGATGCCGCAGCCAATAATATTAAATAAAAATAAAAATAAAAAAGTTGTGGAATTCCTTGCCGGCACATGTTTTCCTTCTCCCCCGAACCTCCAGACCTTCAAGTCCAGAATTAACAAGTTGCCTCTTTCCTCCTTATCAACACCCACAGTATGATAGTATTTAGGCTGTAAGCCCTCGTGGTGTGTTGTTGAAATTTAAAAAAAAAATTGCCTGCGTAAGGCATGGCTTTTTGGCTGGGCGGCAACCAATGAGATTTTCCTTGGTCAATCGTCTTTATACTGTTTTCCTTGAAACATTAATTCCACCTTGGTTAACAAGTCTGGTGATCTCATCCACAGACATTTTTCTATTTTCTAGGCACACGTCCCTTATTTTACGGTCACCGCGAGGGGTGGGTTATCTTCTTTCTGCCACATTTCCCAATACGATTGACTTCCAAGGGTAGGTTTTGATCAATTTTTGTCTTGATTCTGTTGACTACTGACTTGAAAGCACCCGGGGATTGCTGCTATCCCTCTCTGAGAATGAGAGGTATGGGTCAGTAATATCTGAATTTATCTCACTTTCATAGGAGATGTGTCTGTTAACTTGCCCATTCTAAAAAAGGAAACAAAATCTGCTCAACAAAAATGATTTTGAACTTCAAAAGCAGCTAATCTAACAAATAGCCAATTATTACTTACATTTTAATGAGGCTGAACTCTCAAAAACTCGTGAAAAAAACACTGAAAAAGTTGTAAAATCTGGTTTACACGAATCACACTGAAAAAGTTGTAGAATCTGGTTTACACGAATCACTGTGTGCACAAAAACACTGCCGTGTGTACAATAAC
The DNA here is from genome assembly GCA_964006375.1 of Tillus elongatus. Lineage (NCBI taxonomy): Eukaryota > Metazoa > Arthropoda > Insecta > Coleoptera > Cleridae > Tillus > Tillus elongatus. The sequence continues at coordinate 106,726,298 of OZ023270.1, read as the reverse complement.
CTCAAATTATTGACCAGCTGAGGTTGTTTGCAGTGTAGCCACTCGTAAAACATACAAGAATTACCAACAATAAAAAACAAAATAATAAACTCAAGAAGGAACAACTATTTCTCTGACTAAATCCATCCAAACTTTGAAATATGAAGAAATTGCTACTGTCCCTATTAATTTGGCAACCCACTGTAATATAATAATATTTTTACACTCTGGCAAACATCCCTTACAAATATGCTATTTTAAAAGATGACACTGAGTATTGTAAATCAAATTAAGATCTACAGTTTTTAATGTTGAGACATCGAAGTTAAATGGACAATAAATATAATTTTGGTGAATTTGCAATTTAGCTCGTGGAGGGTTTTTAGAAACATGCTTAAGCTCGGCGACCCCTTGCCTGTGCAAACCACAAGAAATATTTCTTGCTGACAACCCGCAAGAAAATTACGAGACCAGGAGTGTATAGGGGTGCTGTGCAGGGAAGATAAAAAAATATGAGCAGAAAAAATAGCTCAGCCGGCCCTCTAAAACCTGCATCTTTCACATTTTACAGTCACACCTCCTTTACGCCCCGTCTTCCCAGCATTTGCTCTAGGTCCCGTAGCTTTCTTGGGGGTTGATCCCAAGAAATTTTTTATGTAGTTTAAAAGTAGTTCCATGAGAGGAAGGCAAACCCTCGACGAAGTAGCAGACCCACCACCCAATCAAAAACACGGCCGGGTGTAATCTAAGAAATAGATAGTGATAGGTAAGGGGTGTACCGAAAAAGGCGCATGTAACATAGCCTGCGAAAAAAATTAATTTTAACTTACCCCACCAGGTTGGCGAAGAAGTCGAAATCTAAATAAATTAGCAAAGACAAGGAAGCAAAAGGTAAAAATAGTGTCAAAGTGCTTGTAAGATGCCAAACTTTATCTATCAGCAGTTGATATCTAACACTCTCCGGGAGGTAAACTCCAAATTCACCGTCATTTTCTTATTTGATGAACAGGGATGGGATATTACGATACTTTAATTTGTTCTCAAACAAAACAAGTTTATTTGCTGTGTCTGTGCCACAAACTCGGAATTGTAACGGACATGTCAAAGTTGACAAGCCGATGTTTACAAACTGAAACTAAATGTTATAATAAAAAATTACTTGCTGACAAGTAGCAAATTAAAGATATTCTAGAACCCGAAATATTCATAATAGAATTTTACAGTCTGCTTCTACATATTGGCATAAAAAAATCCAATAAGATTCAGTAAACCGTAAAAGCTTTTGGCTTTAACACAGAAACTGGTTCTTTCATTGCCTCTAATAAGATATTATTCTTCTACTAACAAAGTGCTTCTTTAGTTTTACCACGTCACTTATTTTCAAATCATAAAACACAACATGTGATAAAATCAATTTGAAAATTCTAGAAACAGACAACTTACAATCTGTGGTAGAATATTTGGAAGCGCATTCATCCACTCTGAATCAGTCAGTGGCATATAATCTTTAAATACTTGAAGGCAAAGCCTGCAAGCCATTGTTAGAAATGGGTGTTTGTTAAGTAATTCTTTGAAGCAGCAGTAGAGAAAGCAGATTTTGGAATACGCAAACTGGTTTACATTACATATTGATCGGGAATGTTTTCATCATGTTGGAATGTTTTTAATTTCTTCGTTTATCAAATAAAGCAGAAATTTATCAAGTTCAAAACATATGATTTTGACAGTGGCAGTTTTGTGACTAATAATAATAATAACAGAAGACAGAAGGTAATAAGTGGTTGATAACAATCATAATAATAATAATATTTGGTAATTTTGTCATTCAATCTCATATAGAAATATTATGTTTAATCCATGGTTAAAAGTTATTTTCTTCCTTTAAGCGAAAAGAAACCTTAAGTCTGGTTCATACACTTGCAAATTGGGAAATCGCAGCGAAACGTATCCCTGTTGGTTTATTTTAAATAATATCATATTATTACTTAAAATGGACCAAGGGGAATTAGTGTGGCATTTCGTGAATGTATGAACCTAGCTTCAGCTTTCTCATTAAAAAAACTGCAAACCTGGCAAGGCTTTCACGAACCACTGGAGGACAATAATTCGACTTTGCGTTTTTCTAGTTTTATATTCTCAATCAATAAGCGCATTCTAAATTCACGTATAATCATCAAATTCAAAAATCATCCTATGTATTCAAATGCGAATTGCAAATGGCCACGAAACATATTCGCATTGGTTGATTTGAAATAATATCATAATAGTATTTAAAATGAACCAATAGTAAGACGTTTCGCTATTCGCGAGTGTATGAACATAGCTTGCTATATCCTTATTAGTACATTTTAAATAATAACGTCGTAATTATTTAAAATGAACCAATAGGAATACGTTTCGCAATTCGCGCCTGTTTGAACATTTGCTTATTGTAATCCCAATATTATTTAAAATGGACTAATAGGAATTAATTTGGCAACAAAACTGAAATTGGTTTAAGTGATATTACGATATTATTTTAAATTGACCAATATGAATACGTTTCGCAATTTATGAGTGTATGAACATAGCTCAACTTTGTTTCAAAGCCACAATTTTAGGATTTTTCTCAATTTAGTTTAGGGAGATTAAGTCGAAACCGGAACATTTGTCCATTGTTCATCTTGAATCGCTTAACATACCATAACGCGAGACATTAAATAACATACAGCCAGAGCATAATGATACGCAATAGCCAATCAGGATCCAGGAAGACAAGAATCAGCCTTCTCTCTCAACACTGGCGCGCTGTTTGAATTATTAAAATAGTTATTTGCATTATTGTAAAAAATAGATTGTAGCCAGGGCACTGTATCCACCGAATCTCCCGAAAGATTTGTTTCCATTATGGGAAATAAAAGAACCCACAATGGAAATAGTGCATGATGTTATTTATATATTTGGTGAAAGCGTGTAGAATTATTTTAGTAACTGGTGTATTTAATAAAATGTGTTAATTCTTGTTCAGTTATGTATTAGTATTCGAATCTCCCAAGCACTCAGAAATAAATGTTAAGAGAAAAAATCTACTACAACTTAGATGTTTAAATACATACGATTGAGTTATGTGGTTTTTCTTTTTTTGTGTGCAATATACCGCGATAGTAGATATTTATGCAACAAATACAGAAACAAAAGCTAGGTGCATACACTCGCGAATTGCAAAACTAATTCCTATTGTTCCATTTTAAATAATATATTACGATATTAGTTTAAATGAACCAATAGCAATACGTTTCGTGGCGATTTCGTAATTCGCCTTTTTTTCAATTCGCGAGTATATAAACCTAGCTTAAAGCTATTATCTGAAAAAGACTATATAGGCGACGAAGTGAAATGTAACTTCAACCGCATTAAACTAACGTATAGAAACTTTTTGATTTCGAATGATTTTGTTTTAACTGTGTAGTTGTACTTCTATAACGTTACTCACCACGTAACGTCTTAGGAGGGGGCGGGGCATATGCGCAATATCATATCTCTTGTAAGTCATTATATCACATGATACAAATATCGAGAGATATGATATTCAGACTACCTATTTTTAGACCTCTCACGCACATGGTGTCAAGTGGTGAGTCCAATGCAACAGTAACATGCTGTCGTGCAGTGAGGTTTGACGTTTCATCACAACCTCTTAACAAATTACGTATTTTACTAATATTTAAGTGCATACAGTTGGAAGTAATAAAAATGAAAGAGATTAAATTTAGTGCTGCGATCTATATTATCTTAAAAAGACAATATAGGCGTAACTTCAACCGCAATAACTGACGTATAGAAACTTTTTGATTGCGAATGACTTTGTTTTAAGTGTGTAGTTGGACTTCTATAACGTTACTCATCACGTGACGTCATAGGATGGGCGGGGCATATGCGCAATATCATATATCTTATAAGTCATTATAACATGAGGGCGGGGCATATGCGTAATATCATATATCTCATGATACAAATAACGAGAGATATGATATTCAGACTATCTATTTTTAGTCCTGTCACGCGCATGGTGTCAAGTGGTGAGTCCAATGCAACAATAACATGCTGTCGTGCAGTGAGGTTTGACGTTTCATCACAACCTCTAACAAATTACGTATTTTACTAATATTTTAGTGCATACAGTTGGAAGTAATAAAAATGAAAAAGATTAAATTTAGTGCTGCGATCTATATTATCTGAAAAAGACAATATAGGCGTAACTTCAACCGCATTAAACTGACGTATAGAAACTTTTTGATTGCGAATGACTTTGTTTTAAGTGTGTAGTTGGACTTCTATAACGTTACTCACCGCGTGACGTCATAGGAGTGGGCGGGGCATATGCGCAATATCATATCTCTTCTAAGTCATTATATCATGATATATCTTGTAAGGTATTACATCATGAGTCTATTTAATGGCAAAGCAAGCTTGCGGCCAAAGCGAATATGAAAGGATACGTCTGAAGACGTTATTATGAACGTATTACATACAAGATTTTATTTACGATTGCACTATAAAGTAGGATTTAAATGACCTATAAAATATATTGCCAGGTTTGGTGTGTTTTTGTTTCTGTCAATACCAATCTTAATTTAACATGTATTAATTAATCAAAAGTGTAGCCGGACCATTGAAATAGACAACAACCAGACTCACAAACTGGCAATAGAGGACGAGTTTAGTTTTAGGCTTAGAAAAGGTAAGAAGTTATAATAAAATGACACAATATGTCATTGACATAATAATAAGATATTATTAAATTGGTGAGAGAGAATGCAGAGTTTTCATTTCTCTATTATATGTTATAGCTGTCATTATTGTCAATGTCAATTGTCATTTAATGGACATTTATTTTCATAACTACAGTTTGTTTTGGCTTTGGCGAGTGAGGTGTGGGGTGATGTTTGAAGTTTGATGATTATTAATCAAAGCTGAAGCAAGAGGGTAATTTGTACTTGTACTGTAGTCTCAAAGTTAACTGTTTAATTGAAGGTGTAGACATCGCAATTTGTCTTGTAGTCCTGTGACTATCGTACATCATTTCTTAGTAATTTATTATGAAACGAAACGTAATAAATGAAAACACAACCGCTTTATTTACCGACGAAGGGTCGAGTGACGACACTGCGATTAAGATGGAAGTGTTGGTAGTCAAAGATGAACATGAAGAAGTAGAAGTCTCTGAAAATTATGAGACAACCGAAGAGAGTGGCGGAGCATCAACCAGTCTAGGAAATGTCGACGATACATTATTATCTGAAGAATCGTACGAATGTGAGAGCAGACCGGACGTATTCACACACACCTCGTCTAAACATGATGAAGAGGAACTGTATAGATGTGACTATTGCAAACAGCAATACATGAGAAGAACTGGCCTGATAAGACACATTGCCTTCAAACACAAAAACCAGAAACCGTACAGGTGTTCTTTATGTGACTTTGAGTGCACAATCCAAGCCGATCTGACCGAACACGCTTTATCCAAACACGACGGGGAGAAACCTTTTGGGTGCGAGTTTTGTGATTATAAGTGTCTGACGAACAGGAGGCTGCTGAAACACGTCGATTTGAAACACAAAAAGAAAAAATTACATCAATGTAAATCCTGCGAGTTTAGCACTGTGTGGAAGGACTGCCTAACGCAACATATCATGGCGAAACACACCAAGGAGAAGCGGTACCGGTGTAACTTGTGTGATTATGCAAGTGTGATGAGGGAACATTTGAAGATTCACGTCACCTCCAAGCACGGTGAAGAAAAGCTGTATCGGTGTTCTTTGTGTAATTACAAGGGTTTTACTGAGAGTTCTCTGAGTGAACATGTTGCATATAGACACAGTAAGAATAATAAACGATTCAAGTGTGAACATTGCTCCTATGAAAGTATAAGAAAGACCCATTTGAATAATCACGTTGTAGCTAAACATACGAATGAGAAGCCTCTACAATGTATTTATTGTGAGTATAAGTGCGTTTGGGAAAACAACCTGATGAAACATATTAAGGCAGTGCATGGCGAGGAAGCTGCCTCGTTCGAGTGTCAACTTTGTGAATATAAGACTCTTTATGGTGAATCTTTAGAACGGCATATTATGTCGAAACATGTTAATGTCAACAGTACGCCAGCTGCTATAAAAGTGGAACCGATAGACGTGGAGATGGTAGAAGAGCAGTCTTGACTTACAGCTGGTTTCCAATAAAATTAATACTTTATTATTTACTGGCTGATTTTTTAAAATTATTTATTTTATTTAAGGGTTTAATAAAAGTTCTTTAATAGCATATATTGGTTCAGTAAATATATAATAAGTGATTGTTACTAGAATTTATCAAAATTCAGTTGGCTAAATCTTTTTTTTTTTTATTTATTTTTTATTTCAACAACACCACGAGGGCTTACAGCCTAAATACTATCGTACCATGGGTGTCGACAAGGAGGAAAGAGGCAACTTGTTAATTCTGGACTTGAGGTTCGGTGGAGAAGGAAAAACATGTGCCGGCAAGGAATTCCACAATTTGGAAGTCCTCGGGACAAAAGAGCGAGCATAACAAGATGTTCTATGTCTGGTGACCTGGACAGTAAAAGGGTGCATTCGCTCTGTTCCCCTGGTAGATCTGTTGGGGGCAGCAGGTGGAGGAACTATGGAAGAAAGCTCCTCTGAGCAGTGCCCGTGCAGATATCTATAAAAGATAGAGAGGTCACCAACGGCACGTCAGTGGGCAAGGGATGGCAGCCTTTGGGTGATGGTGGTAGGGTCACCGATGAGACATATAGCTCTCTTCTGAATGGAGTCCAGGATAGCGAGTGTAGAAACCGCAGCAGCACCCAGATGTGGGAGCAGTATTCGAAGTTTGGTCTTATTTGTGAAGTATATAAAGTATAGAGATTAGCTGGTGAAAAGTATTTGCGAGCCCGGAAGAGGAAACCTAATTTCTTAGCAGCCCCTCCTGCAATTGATGTGACATGTTGGTGCCAATTCAGATTTCGATCCACAGAGATGCCAACAAGTGAAAAGGACTCATTACTTTGAATAACTTGGTTGTTTATTGCGATGGGTCTAGGGCTAGTGTATCTCTTATGAGAAAGAAAGCAAGACTGTGATTTGGTGGGGTTGAATTGTACAAGATTTCTACTTCCCCAGTCTAATATTTTTTGGAGATCCACAGAGATATAACCCTCCATGAGTCTGCGATCCTCATCTAATTGGGCTAAAGAGACAGGCTTAGAATATTGTATATTTGAGTGGAGGATGCTGTCGTCCGCGTAACTGTGAACTGAGTTGGATGTGCTAGCGAGTAGGTCATTGATGTAGAGAAGAAACAAAGTAGGGGCTAAAGCTGAACCTTGAGGAACTCCTGCATTAATTGGATACAGTTTAGAGGAATGGCCATCCACGACAACAGAAATTCTCCGGTTGGAGAGGAAATTTGTTGTCCACGTACAGAGTTTTGGTGGTAGGCCATAGGCCAGTAGTTTATTTAGCAGCGCTGCGTGCCAGACCTGGTCGAATGCTTTGGATATGTCTAGAGCGACAATCTGGGATTCGCCGTGTAGTTCCATAAACTTGTTCCAAGAATGGGTGACAATGGAAAGGAGGTCTGCAGTTGATCTGCGATGAGGGAATCCATACTGCCTGTCGTGGATTAGACTGTATTTTTCAAGAAATTTAATTTGGTGTTTATATACTTTTCCATCACTTTAGAGATGACTGAAAGGAGAGAAATAGGCCTGTAGTTGCTAGGAAGCGCTTTAGATCCTTTCAGAGGCTTTCCTGGTATTAAGAGAAGAGAGCATCTTTCGTACCTTTTTAGTTTTGAAAATGATATCAGTCATTTTATACGCGACATTGGGGATTGTTGGTGGTTGAACATTTGAAGGTGGGTTGAGAGTAGAATTGCCGGCGAACAACGAGGCAAAAAGTTCAGCCTTGCCCAGGGCGGTAGAAACAATTTCATCCCCTGAGACAAGAGGTGGGAACGTGCTCTTGCAGAAATTATTCCCAATAGATTTAGCAAGAGTCCAGAAGGGTTTGCTGCCGCTGGAGCTTAAGAGGACTTTGTTTTTGATGTGGTTATTAAACGAGTTTTTTGCCTCAGAAAGAATGCGGACATAGCAGTTTCTTGCGTCATTAAATGCTTGACGGTTTTCTTGAGTGGGATTGTGTAGAAGTTTTTTGTGAGCTTTGACCTTTTCAAGTCTGACCTTGTCACAGGATTTAGAGAACCAGGGCTTTTGAGTGGCTGCAGAGGTTTTCTGTGTTCGTGGAATAAATAATTCCATGCCAGCCTGGATAATTTCAGTGACGTTTTGTGAGATATCAGAGGGGTCAGGATGAGAGAAGCAGACAGACGTCCATGGAAATGAGGAAAAGTAATCTCGCATTTCGTCCCAGTTCGCGGAGTTGTAGTGCCAAACGATACGTGGGTGTGATGACTGTGTGACCTTAGGTTGCATTGCGCAGGAAGCAGTGACCATGCCGTGGTCTGAGCGCCCCAGGGAGGCGGTGACTGATATCTTATAGCAGTCAGGATTTGTAGTAAGACGGAGATCCAAGGGATTTGAGCTCTGTGTTGGGATGCGAGGAAAGTAAGTAGGTTGCTGAACCATATTGGCTAAAGAATTGCTGACTGCAAAGGCCTCCGCTGCTCTTCCTTGTGGATCGGTTTTTGAAGATCTTAGCCATTCCTTATTATGGACATTGAAGCCACCAAAAACAGTGACCTCGGAGGAAGGATATTCAGAAATCAGATGGTCGGTTTTTTCAGAAAGGTAGTCAAAGAGCTGGACAAAGTTGTTGTCAGAAGGTGACCAGTAAATACAACAGATGAATTTAGTTGCAGCCCTGAGAGATCATCTGCTTTTTGTTACCTATGATCTAACATTAAACTAATGACAGAAGTGGTAGAAAAAAGAGCAAGTGTGTTATGGAAGTGAATTTTTCATAACAGGAAAAAACTAAAACGGACCCCGTATATGGGTTTTAGGGCTTCTAGTTCGTGCTCATTTGAAGATATCTTCGTCATGGTGTTCTTGATAACGAATTTTTTCTATGAAAATTTGCTAAAATATAGACTATTAAACCATAGACTCTATAACGGAAACAACTGCCGAAGCAAAATTTGCTAAAATATAGACTATTAAACCATAGACTCTATAACGGAAACAACTGCCGAAGCATCAGAAAGAGGGTCTATTTGAAATGGATTTTCCGAAAGCATTTTAGTCAAATGAAGGACAATGATGGTCGAAGCTGAAACTTAAAGGCTTTGTGAAACACACTTATTATGACTTTTCGTCTGCACAATCCGTATTTGTTTCAGATTATTTGTCTGAAAATTGCAAATTCTGACGTTTCAAATCGCGTTTTTGACGTTTCAAGAAGAAAAACTATAAAATTTTCAAAATATCTTTTTTTCTACTTCTTGACCTTTTTGCGTCAACAAAACTTAACCGTTGTATATAATATTCATTGTTAACCACACAAAATATTTTGATCTTGTGCTTTCCTTTGATTTGGTTGTCATAACTCTGTTATTTTCGGAGATACAAAAAAATTTCGAATGAAAACCCAAAATTTTCCCGGAAAAACTGGTTCGATTTTCCTAGCTAACGGACTTATCCAAGCCACTTGCAAGAGGAAGGTAAATACTAAGTTTCATCAAAATCGACCCATTATTTTTTGAGTTATCGGTAAGTAGAAATGTCAAAATTTATGTGCTGGAGAATTCTGGTTTGTTTTATGAGAAAATTTGATTAAAATTCACATCAATATGTAAATAAAAGCAAATATTAATCTTTCTGGCTACTGTGGAAACGTTGGTGAGATCGTAGCAGCAGAAGAAGCAAAATTACGAACAAAATCAAAAATGACAGTCATTATAATAGTTTTGACAGAAGCAGTTTAGGAGGACGTTAACGAAAATTGTAGCAATACATCCACAAGCATAGCTTATTTGTAAGATGCAATGTATAATATTAATTACATATAAATAAATATATATATAAATACATATCTCATTAGTGAATTTTTCGTTTTACGATTTCAGTTTGTTCCCAAAATGTGCCCAAACTGCAGCGTTTACCTGTTCGTCCTCACTGAAATAGCGCCCGCGAAGACCTTTTTCAAATTTCCAAATAGGTTGTGGTCACTGGGAGCCATATCTGGACTAGGTCAGGTCAGGTAACGTCAGGAGTATTGAGTATCGTGAGATTTTTTGAGATTTTCTAATACCCAATTCAAGGTCAATTTATGAACATTCCTATTAGTTAAGATGATACTTTAATGTTTTTCTACTGTCAGCAAGGTTTAGATATATATTATATAGCAATTATTATTTGGTAGATGCCGTGGTTTTTATGGAGTTTACGTCAAAAATAACGGATTTATACCATAACGTATTTGCTGCGAGACTTTAGGTTTAACAGTTTTTGGATCCCTTGTATCAGGGTCACATGAAAAGCCAGGAATTGTTTGGAACGAATGTTTTGAAAGCGAGAATTGACAGCATTCCTGACATCTACTGGTAAATAGTACAAGTACCAAAGCTTAATATTTATAAAATTCTTACCATACCTTGCGACATCTATCCGCAAATATTAAAGCTATACAAACATTTAAATTTACTTTGTAGTCAATCGTATTGCATATTAATTTAGATTATAGTATTATAACTTTAAAGTAAAGTATTATAATCAGTATGTAAAGAAATTTAAAATACAGAACCACTGTTAAACCTAGAGGCTTTAAGTTCAGTGATATAAAATGATCGATAAGAATGTTAACAATATTATGAATAATAATTGATTACTGCTTCTCCTTTTTATTGATAGAGGTCAGGGATGTTGTATCTTAACGAAACTAAAACATTCGTTCCAAACCCAAACCATTCCTCGCCTTTCATGCGATCCTGATTGTAGGGATCTGAAAATTGTCTGTGTTATGCGAATTTCTGCTGTAGTAGTAGATCATATAAAGAGAAGGGTGGTGGTTATTTATTAAAAACTTAATTTAAAAAACATTATTATTAATGTGGTTCTTATTTGTCTCCATACAAGCAATCGCAGTGAATATCTCGCGATTTATCAAGTGGATTTTCGTAGAAACATTCACACTTTCGAATTTGAATTCTTTGTTTAAATGAGCGCGAGAGGACCCCCAGAACCAGTTCCGGGATGATTTTCAATTTTTCTCTCTCTCTCTCTCTCTCTCTCTATATATATATATATATATATATATATATATATATATATATATATATATATATATATATATATATATATATATATATATATATATATATATATATATATATATATATATATATATATATATATATATATATATATATATATATATATATATATATATATATATATATATATATATATATATATATAAATTTTTATCTAGGAAAATAACCAAGCTGGTAAACAAATATGGTACCTAGCTTTATGTTAAAAAGTAAACTATGTACCAGAATTTAGATACCTCTCTATCTTACAGGACAAAAAAGTTATAAGCATTGGTGTCAAGATCACTTTCTATGAAAATTCACTACCATAACGCACTTGCTGCGCCCATAGTTTTGAAAATTAACTCTTTCCAAACAACAGTTTTCAGATCTCTGGTATCAGGAGCACATGAAATGCGAGGAATTGTGTGAAATAATGTTTTGAATGCGAGAAGGTCTACCTTATTGACATCTAGCGGTGAATAGTGTAAGCATTATACTATAAATAGTGTATGTATGTAGTCGAAATTACTTGGCTGCTGCTATTTAGCCATTCGCGCATCTTCAAAGAATTTACCTGTCGTTCTCCTCAATATTTATATTCTAAAATTCAAAACAAAACCGTAACTTTATTATCGTCAGTTAGAATTATTTGTGGCTATATTTCTGTCTTCACGCACATATTATTATATACAAAACAGTACGAGTTTAACTATTAAATAATATAAATATTAGTATTGTTACAATTCCCGCAATCGCTTGCGACATCTATCCGTAAATAGTTAAGCTATAAAAACATTGAATTTTACTTTCTATCAATCCTATTGATTATTAATATGGAACATAGTGTTATAACTTTAAAGTAAAGTATTAGAACCATCATGATAATAACTGTTAAAATGCAGAATCATTGCAAACCTAAATGCTGGAAGTTTTAAGTTCAATTATATAAAATGATTGATTAGAATATTAACAAAATGATGATAATAAATGGTTTAATACTTCGGCTTTGTACTCATAGAGGTCGCGGATGTTTTTCTTCTAGGAGGTAAAACATTAGTTCCAAACAATTCCTCGCCTTTCATGTGATCCTGATACTCGCGATCTGAAAATTGTTTGTAGTTCATACAAATTTAGGTATAAACTAACAAAAATGTCTGGACGCAGCAAGTGCGTTATGGACGTGATTTCTCATAAAAATGCAAGCAGGCATCATCAATTTGGTTACCGGTATTAACCTATATGGTGGAAACAACCATATTTTATCAAAATAACTTATTATTTGAAAATGTACAAAAATGTTATACAAATTCAGTTATTAAAATTTAAAGCATTTAACGAAAAATTACCACCAAAATTTTCTGGATATATATATTATATATATATATATATATATATATATATATATATATATATATATATATATATATATATATATATATATATATATATATATATATATATAGTAATAATAAATAAGTAATATGTACTAAAATTAGATGTCTATCTTACGAGAAAAAAAGTTATAAGCATTCAGTAAAAAAATGTTTGGTGCCTGATCATTCTATGAAAATTCACGACCACAACGCACCTGCTGCGTCCAGACTTTTTATTTTAAAATTAAGTAAGTCATTTTACCAGACAACATGTTCGCAGAAAATCAGTATTACATGAAAGGCGAGAAATTGTTTGAATCTGAGTAGAAACTAATATTTCTGACATCTAGCGGTGAATACTGTAATTATTTAACTATAAATATTTATATTAGTAAAATTCTTACAATAACTTGCGACATCTATTTGCAAATAGCGAAACTACACAAATATTAAAATTTACTTTTTAGTGAATCGTATTGATTGCCACTATCGAATATAGTATTATAACTTTAAAGTAAAGAATTAGAATCATTACGATTTAAAAAAAATTAAAATACAGAGCCATTGTAAAAACTAGATGTTTTAAATTCAGTTATATAAAACGATTCATAAGAATTTTAACATAATTATGGGTAATGATGGAATTATACTTCTGCTTTTTGCTAATAGATGTCAGGAATGTTCCTTATTCTCGCATCTAAAACATGAGTTCCAAATAATTCCATACCTTTCATGTGCTCCTGATACCAGTGATCTGAAAATTGTCTCTGGTTTATACAAATTTCTGTGTCTGTAAGAAGGGTTGTTTAGGTGGTAAATTATAAAAACTTTATTTGAAAACATTATTAGCAACAAATTAGCTTATTTCTTGAATCAATGTCGAACTTACGTACGCTAACAAAAAATTGCGATTCATATTTGTGTCGATACAAACAATCGTAGTGAATCTCGCGACTTCTGTTTTTAGTGAATTTTCATAGAAAAAATTCACTAATGGGGATCCTAAAAGAAGTTATTAGCATTCAGTAAAAAAATGTTTGGTGCCTGATCATTTCTATGAAAATTCACAACCTTAAACGCACTTGCTGCGTCCAAACTTTTTAAAATTAAGTAAGTTAGTTTACTAGAAAACATTTTCGCCGAAAACCAGGATCACATAAAAGGCGAGGAAGTGTTGGAAACTAACTTTTGAATCTGAGAAGAAACAAATAGTTCTGACATCTAGCGGTGAATACTATAATTATTAAACTATAAATATTTATATTAGTAAAATTCTTACAATAACTTTCGACATCTATCCGCAAATAGCTAAACTACACAATTATTGAAATATACTTTTTAGTCAATCGTATTGATTGCTACTATCGAATATAGTATTATAACTTTAAAGTAAAGAATTGGAATCATTACGATTTAAAAAAAATTTAAATACAGAGCCATTGTAAAAACTAGATGTTTTAAATTCAGTTATATAAAACGATTCATAAGAATTTTAACATAATTATGGGTAATGATGGAATTATACTTCTGCTTTTTACTAATAGAGGTCAGGAATGTTCCTTATTCTCGCATCTAAAACATTAGTTCCAAACAATTCCTCACCTTTCATGTGCTCCTGATACCAGTGATCTGAAAACTGTCTGTAGTTTATACAAATTTCTGTGTCTGTAATGAAGGGTTGGGTGGTAAATTATAAAAACTTTATTTAAAAACATTATAAGCAACAAATTAGCTTATTTCTTGAATCAATGTCGAACTTACGCTAACAAAAATTGCGATTCATATTTGTGTCGATACAAGTAATCGAAGTGAATCTCGCGATTTCTATTTTTAGTGAATTTTCATAGAAAAAATTCACTATTTTGGGATCCCAACTTATCTGAAAATAAAATTTCAAATGAGCCCGAGCTAGGACGCCTAGAACCCATATCCGAGATTGTTTTATTATATATATATATATATATATATATATATATATATATATATATATATATATATATATATATATTATTTGTCCTAGCTTTCGGGAAAAAAAAATTATAACAAAAATGACCCCTAGATAATACTTAAATTATTTTCCATTTTCAAATTTTACCCATAGATGGTGCATTTTTAATTTAAAAAAAAGTTCGGGATGCAGCAAGTGCGTTATGGTAGTGAATTTTTATTAAATGTTTCAAACTTGGATAACTCAATTTTCGATAAACTTAGAAAGTTGAATTTTGGTATGTTGTAAAACCTTTCCCAAGGCAACTTATCCGTCAAATGTCATTAAAATATCTTTGTAACTTTCGGAGAAAAAATTTTTTTGCGAAAGAAAACTCAAAATTTGAAAAACTAAATTTTCATTAAACTTAGAAAGTTGAATTTTGGTATGTAGTAAGGCCTTTCTCAAGGCAACATATCTACCGAAGTTCATTAAAATTGCTTTGTAATTTTCGGATAAAATTTTTTTTTCGAAAGGAAAGTCTCCAAAAATCAATAAAGAAGGTAAGTCACGTAGAATTGTTTTGGATTCTGAACCGTCCCGACAAAATAATATACTTTATCTTTAGGGAACCGTAACGTGCAGTAGTAGTAGTGGTAGCAAGATTTAAGATGAGTCCACAATCCAATTAATCTAAGCTCAAAATTTATCATACTACAATACTTACTGCGGTGAGGTTAGTCTTAACCAATAATCTCATATTTTTAAGACTTCCTGTAGAAGACGCTGGTTCTCGATGAATGTTTGCTAATGAAGGAATCTAGATAGGTCTAAGAAAATTCCTTATTTGAAATACGGAAATTGCACTGATAGGAATCTATTTGAGGAACTGATATGAAAAAACTCTGGACGCAGCAAGTGCGTTATTGTAGTGAATTTTTATTAAATGCTTCAAATTTGAATAACTCAATTTTCTATAAACTTAGAAAGTCTAATTTTGGTATGTAGTAAGGTCTTTCCTAGGGCAAGATATCCACCAAATTTCATTAAAATAACTTTCTAATTTTTTGAGAAAAAAAAATGTTTTCGAAAGAAAATTTAAAATTTGAATAACTCAATTTTATATAAACTGAGAAAGTTGAATTTTGGTACTTAGTAAGGTCTTTCCCAAGGCAACATATACAGTAAATTTCATTAAAACAACTTTGTTATTTTCGGAGAAAAAATTTTTTTTTGAAAGAAAACTCAAAATTTTCCCGGAAAACCCTGTCCGATTTTCCTGGCTAACGAACTCATCCAAGCCATTAATAAAAGAAAGGCACTTGCTGAGTTTCATTGAAATCGGTTAATTCTTTTTTGAGTTATCAGACGGATATATATATATATATATATATATATATATATATATATATATATATATATATATATATATATATATATATATATATATATATATATATATATATATATATATATATATATATATATATATATATATATATAAACATATAAAAATTGGAACTGATCCCGGATATGGGTTCTAAGGGTTTTAGTTCGCGCTCATTTGAAATTTTTTTTCGCAAAGTCTCACCATCAATGCCTCTCTATTAGTGAATTTTTTTTAATAAAAATTCACTAAAAAAAAACAGAAGTAAAATACAAATTAACAATTTTTATTACTTATCAATGAATTTGGCATGGTATTGCATGCATTGTTTTATGAAATTGAAAACAGTAAATTCTAAAATAAATAATATAAGAAAATGGACAAGTAATGAACGATATTGGTAAAAAATGCTCTTAAATCTAAATAAACCTGTATTGTTCTATTAGTGAATTTTTATTTTAAAAAATTCAATAATAGAGAGGTCTCGATGGTGAGACTTTGCAAATTTTTTTTTCAAATGAGCGCGAACTAGGACCCCTAGAACCCATATCCAGGGTCAGTTTCAATTTTTATATGTTTATATATATATATATATATATATATATATATATATATATATATATATATATATATATATATATATATATATATATATGTATGTGTGTGTGTGTGTATCCATCTGATAACTCAAAAAATAATTTACCGATTTCAATGAAACTCGGCAAGTGCCTTTCTTTTATTAATGGCTTGGATAAGTTCGTTATCCAGGAAAATCGGACGAGGTTTTCCGGGAAATTTTTGAGTTTTCTATCAAAAAAAAGTTTGTTCTCCGAAAATTACAAAGGTGCTTTAATGAAATTTAGTCCGTATATTGCCTTGGAAAATACGTTACTACGTACCAAAATTCAACTTTCTAAGTTTATATAAAATTGAGTTATTCAAATTTTAAATTTTCTTTCGAAAATTTTTTTTTCCTCCGAAAATGACAAAGTTATTTTAATGAAATTTGGGATATCTTGCCCTAGGAAAGACCTTACTACATACAAAAACTAAACTTTTTAAGTTTATAGAAAATTGAGTTATTCAAATTTGAAGCATTTAATAAAAATTCACTATCATAACGCACTTGCTGCGTCCCGAGCTTTTTTAACTATTTTCTCTGGCCAGTAGAATTCTGAACTTTGTATGAATAACGTGCCTGTTTGCAAAATGACTTTTGTTTATCTGAGCCTAATACTGTGAAATTTATGCATGTATGTAAGTATTTGTGTTGTGAAATTTGATGAATGGATCGACACTAAGTAAGAACAAAAGGTCTGGAAAACACAATCGTTACAAACTTGCCGGCATCTTTTGCATCCACGCAGCATTTCTTCATGGGAGGCCCTTCTTATTGCCAGAGAATTAAAATTTTCAAATGCTGCTCTGATTCGCAGAATGTAGTCTTCGATGGTGGGCAAATAGGTCCATTGTCGGCTATCCATTGATCAATAAATCAGTCTTGGAGATAACAGTCGACTAAATAGCCATTATGTGGAGGTGCTCCGTCGTGTTGATAGAATAGGTTTCTATAACCACCCAGCCAAACGTCAAACGTTTGGTTGCTCACAGGGCTCCCAAACGGTGGTTATGGACGGGGCTCCCAAACAATGGTTATTGACGGGGCTCTCAAACAATGGTTATTGACTGCGGGCTCCCAAACAGTATAGCTCACATGAGCGTGTTGCATTTTCCTCTTGGTTAATTTTTCTTAACATAGTTCTTATAGTTATTAATACTTCGTTGAAAAGAGAGTAAGCTGAGGCCAACAGGGCTTATAAATAAGATTTCTGTTATCTGACAAACGAACGGGTTGCCAACTGTCGCTTCCAAGGTGTTCACGAACAACGCCACAGAATATGTGTGTCTATGGGCATGACTTTATGACGTCATATAAATTTCATTGAGTAGGTAAATAATAAATGTCATAATAAAAATATATAAGTTGTAAAACACACATTCTGATGGTCCCGGGAAAGGTTTTGAACACTTTTTTTTCACGTCCATAAGACGAAAAAGCTGAAAATTAAAATCCAGGTTAACTTCTTTCTATCAACCAGAGGGTGACTAGGTTGTAGGAAAGCCAAGACAATAAGAATGCAATGCGAAAGAAAAACGCTGTCCAAAAGCATTCTTATAAACGAAAAAGCGCAAAAAAAGGAAATATACAGCTGAAGCTGAAAAAGTAGTTCAGGTTGATTATTAATTATTAGAGACGTAGGTTCATCTTTCTTAAAAGTTGATAATAAAAATTGTAACGCGACAACGCTAGTAACTGCTACCCAAATGGAAGTTCAAGTGTAAAAATGTTAAAATTGTTAAAAATGAAAAACCATCAGTATGAATGGTGTACAAAAAAAAAACGATATAACTGAACAAATAAAATGATTATTTAACAACTGCTGTGAAAGTCTGAAGGACAAATCATTGCTAAAAAAATAAGTTCCTCAAAAATTACTGAGTATTAAAATGTAAGACAAATTCAGAAAAATAAACGAAACGAGGAAACGAAGGGTATTAAAATAGAGAAAGAGAAGGGTCTGTCAGCTCGCTTGGCTGTCAGCTCGCTCTTCATGGCAACAACACGATTTTCTCATTATTTCCATGCTTAGCATCTATGATCTATTATTACTCTATGGTCCAATCATTACGAACCAGTCGTATAATTTGATTGTAGAAAAATTCTTAAATAAATGTCAAATAGTAATTTGAAAAGTAGATATACAGAAATTAATATTGCCTATTTAAGATTCGAGTCAAATCGTTTGAAATGACGTTAGTTCTGAGAAGCTAATGTTAAATGGCGGCATGTAGCAAAAAAATTTACACGGCAGTTGTCGCTCTGGAAAGCGGTATGTTCTGTGCTTAACATAATAATAGTACATTGAAAATAAAATTGAAATTGTTTTTTCAACACATTTCCAAAGGGGTGTTTTCGAGTTTTTAGTTTTGTTACTTTTATTTAGCCTGTGTGGCTTTTGGCTTAGCTTGTTTTTGGTTGTTGTAAGTATTCATTTTTCTTTGATTAACTACATTAGTTTATATTTTATTTTCATCAATAAAATTATGAAACAACAATGTGGTAACTCTATGTTTTATGTATTAGAAACATTTATGTGCAAAATAAGCACGTTTCAAGGTAGATAATTGTTAATTTTTTATTTTAGATTAATCTGAAGATCATAATGGACAATTTTCTTTGGCAAATAAACAGACCATTCCATAATACCCCTGAAGGTGAAATGATTGACCAAGAAAAAGTGTATGATGAATTAATGCTGGTGGATTTTCTAAATGATAAACCAATTGATCTAAGTCACTATCATGTTGTAGACAAACAGGTTCTAAATGAAAACCTGATTGAAGATAACACAGAAGATACCCAGTTGCATCCTTATAATCAAGATGGCCATCAAAGCAATGCTGATGAAGATCCTCTACAAAATAAGGTAGATTCTTTTCATGCAACTAATGTTCTGGAAAATCATGTAGAAATCCCGGTTTTAAATGAAAATTTTGAAGATAGCACAGAAACTAGCCAGGTGCATGTTTATATTGATAATTCCCAACAAAACAATGAGGAAAATCCTTTACTAAATAAGGTAGATTCTTTTAATGAAACTTACTATCTAATAAATTATGCTGCAGAATACCCCAGTTCAAATCAAAATATAATTGAAGAGAATCCAGAAAGTAGCCAGTTGCATGTTTATAATGAAGATCCTCAACAAAACAATGCCAATGAAGAAGATCCTCTACGAAATAAGGTTGAATATTTCAATGGAACTTACTATCTGGAAAATTATGATGTAGAAAACCCGATTTTAAACGAAAATCAACTCGAAGATACCAGTGAAGCAAATTGTTTACATGAAATTACAGGGAAAGCAACATATCAATGTGAAAAATGTCCATATTCAACTGATTTAGAAGGTTATTTACAATTTCACCTGACAAATGTACATAACGAACCATCAAAGTGCCTGAAAAGTGGCTTCGAAACTGCATTCATAGAATGGATGGATAAAAATAAACAATGCACTTCTGAACAGTTGGACTGTCTGCAGTGCAATTTCCGCACAAACTCTAGAACATCTCTAAAACAACATGTTCAACAGAAGCATGCACGAAAAAATGTAATATTTAAATGCCCTTACTGTAATTTTAATGCAGATTCAGAGATAACTTACGGTCAACACCTTGGAAAGTGTAAGAAAAGTAGAGAACCAATAACTGATGAAGCATTGGCTCTATATAAAAAGCTGCGTGAAAAACAGAAGCGCAAAGTCATTGATATGTTTCGTACACCTCAAAAACTGGAGGTAACACAACCAACAGTCAATAAATGCTCGGTGGTACCTCAAAAACTTCAAGAGAAAAAAAGAACAATCATTGTTGTATCCCAAACGCTGGATAGTTCACAGACAACAGTCAATGAAGATTTGGTAGTACCTCAAAAGCAATATAAAATGCAAAAACAAAGAGTTGCTAATGGTTTGGATAAACCTCAAGAACGTAACGTAAAGCAAACAACATCCAGTGAACATCTGCTATCTTTAAAGCCACATGAAACGCAGAAACAAAAACTTATATCAAAGTCAGTTATGCCTCACGAGCTGCATGGGAGAGAAACAGCAACAAAGCGTTTGCTTATATCTCAAACTCTAGAACGTACCAATGCTGCTGGTAACTCAAATCCTCGAGACAGTGATTCTATGAAATTTAAATATCAGTTGGTCGAACGTTATAAGTCATGTGTTAATAAAGAAAGCAAATCAATGGAAGATTTTGTTGTACCGCAAAAGCAACAACAAAGAGTTATTGATGATTTGGTTAAACCTCAAAGGCTTAATGCAAAAACACGCAGTGAGGATTGGCTATATTTAAAGCCACATGAAACACAAAAACAAGGACTTAATGCAAAGTCTGTTATGCCTGAAATGCTGTATGATGTAACAATCAATAAGCATCTGTCTATACCTCAAAATCTAGAACATACTAACTCTGCCGTGAATGCAAATTCTGGAGATGATTCTATTCAATTTACTTCACAGTTGTCAAACTCGTGTATCAATAAAGAAAGCAAATCAGCTGATGCAGATTTTGTTGTACCTCAAAAACAACGAGTTACTGATGATTTGGTTAAACCCCAAGGGCTTAATGCAAACACACACAGAGAGGATTGGCTGTCTTTAAAGCCACATGAAACACAAAAACAAGGACTTAATGCAAATTCTGTTATGCCTCAAATGCTCTATGTTGCAACAAACGATAAGCATCTGTCTATACCTCAAAATCTAGAACATACTAACTCTGCCATGAATCCAAATTCTGGAGATGATTCTATTCAATTTACTCCACAGTTGTCAAACTCGTGTATTAATAAAGAAAGCAAACCAGTCGATGCAGATTTTGTTGTACCTCAAAAGCAACGACAAAGAGTTACTGATGATTTGGTTAAACCTCAAAGGCTTAATGCAAAAACACACAGTGAGGATTGGCTGTCTTTAAAGCCACATGAAACACAAAAACAAGGACTTAATGCAAATTCTGTTATGCCTCAAATGCTGTATGTTGCAACAATCAATAAGTATCTGTCTATACCTCAAAATCTAGAACATACTAACTCTGCCGTGAATGCAAATTCTGGAGATGATTCTGTTCAATTTACTTCACAGTTGTCAAACTCGTGTATTAATAAAGAAAGCAAACCAGTTGATGCAGATTTTGTTGTACCTCAAAAACAACGAGTTACTGATGATTTGGTTAAACCCCAAGGGCTTAATGTGAAGGAAGCAACACTGGGTGGAGATTTGCTATCCTTAAACCCACTTGAAACACAGAAAGAAAAACTTATTGCAAAGTCTGTTACATCTCAAGTGCTGTATGGACAACAAACAGCAACAATCGATAAGCATTTGTCTATACCTCAAAACTTGGAACATACTAGTGTTGCCGGTAAGGCAAATCCTGGAGATGATTCTATTAAATTTAATTCTCAGTTGTCATACTCATGTGTTAATAAAGAAAGCAAATCAGCTGATGCAGATTTTGTCGTACCTCAAAAGCGACAAGGAGTTACTGATGATTTGGTTAAACCCCAAGGGCTTAATGCAGAACAAGCAACAACACACCGTGAAGATCTGCTATCTTTACAGCCGCCTGAAATGCAAAAACCTAGACTTATTGTAAAGTCTCTTAGGGCTCAACTGCGGGATAGAAAACAAACAGTGACAAACAATAAGCATCTACTTATACCTCAAAACCTAGTACACCCTAATATTATGTGGAAGGCAAAACTTCAAGATACTGATTCTCAGTTGGCCCTACATTATAAGTCATTGGTTAGACAAGAAAACAAATCAGTTGGCTTGATTGACATAGAGATAAACAAATATCTTCATAATTCCATGCAGACTGTGGTGGGAAATCTTGCATTCCGTTGTGTCGACTGTAACTATGTATCAAACAACTTGTTAACGTTAGACGAACATATTAAAGAAAAACACGAATTTGTAAGATGTGTTTTGTGTGATTTTCAGTCTACAAAGAAGTTTTCTTACAGCGATCATTTTAAAATGGTACACAGTTCTGTAATAACACCCACCAAATTATCAACTGCCTAAAGTTGTTGATGTTTCATTACATGAAAAGAAATAAGGCTGCGTGTTATCTCAAAATGTAGGTAGGACTAAAAAGTGATATACATGGCTGTGGTGACTTTATACCTATTTTTTTTCACTTAATAGTTGTTATAGCGTTGTGTGTTTTACCAATATTGGACACGATTCGTTCCATCTATTAAGTTTTTTCAGATATTATGTGAAGCCCCAAGAATTTGGCTAGCATATGTGATGTTTGTTTATTTTAATTTTTATTTGGCAATCCTGGAGTTTACCTATTTTATAGCTCAGCGGACAAATAACGAAATGGCTGATTGTAACTTGGGCACCATCAAGCGTTTATTTTCTATGAATGTTTTTTCTTTGGATACGATTCATGCGATATTTATTTTTTATTAAATATCTGTTTCTTTGAAAGATACGGAACTTGATGCTTTAAATAATTGAGCCGTGTTTCAAGCGAGGTGAAAGGTTTTGATTTATTTATTGGTATCAGTTACAATGGTACACCTATTGATTGTCTCTTTACAAACTAACTCCTCAGCGAGGAAATAATTTCTCATAAGAGTATACTGAAAGTCGTTAGCAGTTTGCGTAAGTCTAAAAATTTATAAATACAATACGAATTCTCAGCTGCAGGTAAAACAAAAATCGATGCCACCATTTCTTACCGAGTCGATTAATTTTGTAAGTAGATAACTCATCAAACCTGTTGACGTGATTCATATGGCATAGTCGATGACTGCACCATGACATGGGACCTGAGTTATGTTACCATATTTCTCCTTGTGTTACACTTGGTTTCATTTTTTGAATCTTAATAGTTCGAAAGAACATTTGTTTATTTTATGGCTGCTACTCTTTTCTTACTAGAAAATCAACCTTTGATACTAACTGCTGAAAGATTTTATATGGTGTTAAATTTTCTATATCCTTGATGAAAACTGGCACGCCAGAAGGGTGTGTATATACTTGGTGTACCTTCCATTTGGATTCCCTTGAGAGTGTTGGTGTATAATGATACTTTGAAAGAATATGTACTGCCGTTTTGTCGTTCCATTTTATGGATGCTAATCCTCTATTACTATAAAACCAACGTCTGATACTAACTGCTGAACGATTTTATGTGGTGTTAAATTTTCTATATCCTTATCCTTGATAAAAGCTGGCACTCCAGAAAGATGTGTATATACTGGGGGTGCCTTCGGTTTGGAATCTGTTGAACATGTTGGTGAATCATGATAGTTTGACAGAATATGTACTGCCGATTTGTCCTTCCATTTCGTGTCTGCTAATCCTGTATTGCTAGAAAATCAAACTCTTGTACTAACTGCTGAAAGATTTTATATGGTGTTCAATTTTCTATATTCTTGATGAAAGCTGGCACTCCAGAAGGATGTGAAGGTGCCGTCAGTTTGGAGTTTGTTGACCTTGTTGGTGCATCATATGGTAGTTCAAAAGAATATGCACTGCCGTTTTGTCCTTCCATTTTATGGATGCTAATCCTCTATTACTAGAAAACCAACGTTTGACACTAACTGCTGATGGATTTTATGTGGTGTTAAATTTTCTATATCATGTCCTTGATAAAAGCTGGTACTCCAGAAAGATGTGTATATACTCGAGGTGCCTTCAGTTTGGAATCCGTGGAACATGTTGGTGAATCTTGATAGTTTGACAGAATATGTACTGCCGTTTTGTCCTTCCATTTTATGTCTGCTGATCCTGTATTACTAGATAACCAATCTATTGTACTAACTGCTGAAAGATTTTATATGGTGTTCAATTTTCTATATCCTTGATAAAAGCTGGCACTCCAGAAGGAAGTGAAGGTGCCGTCCGTTTGCAGTTTGTTGACCTTGTTGGTGCATCATATGATAGTTCAAAAGAATATGTACTGCCGTTTTGTCCTTCCATTTTATGGCAGCTAATCCTCTATTACTAGAAAACCAACATTTGACACTAACTGCTGATGGATTTTATGTGGTGTTCAATTTTCGATATCCTTGATAAAAGCTGGCACTCCAGAAGGAAGTGAAGGTGCCGTCAGTTTGCAGTTTGTTGACCTTGTTGGTGCATCATATGATAGTTCAAAAGAATATGTACTGCCGTTTTGTCCTTCCATTTTATGGCGGCTAATCCTCTATTACTAGAAAACCAACATCTTGTACTAACTGCTGAAAGATTTTATATGGTGTTCACTTTTCTATATCCTTGATAAAAGCTGGCACTGCAGAAGGATGTGAAGGTGCCGTCAGTTTGGAGTTTGTTGATCTTGTTGGTGCATCATATGATAGTTCAAAAGAATATGTACTGCCGTTTTGTCCTTCCATTTTATGGCGGCTAATCTTGTATTACTAGAAAACCAACCTCTTGTACTAACTGCTGAAAGATTTTATATGGTGTTCATTTTTAATATCCTTGATAAAAGCTGGCACTGCAGAAGGATGTGAAGGTGGCGTTGGTTTGGAGTTTGTTGACCTTGTTGGTGCATCATATGATAGTTCAAAAGAATATGTACTGCCATTTTGTCGTTCCATTTTATGGCGGCTAATCCTGTATTACCAAAAAATGAAGCTTTGATACTAACTGCTAAAATATCTTATATGGTGTTAAATTTTCTATATCCTTGATAAAATCTGGCACTCCAGAAGGATGTGAAGGTGCGGTCAGCTTGGAGTTTGTTGACCTTGTTGGTGCATCATATGGTAGTTCAAAAGAATATGCACTGCCGTTTTGTCCTTCCATTTTATGTCTAATCCTGTATTATTAGAAAATCAGCCTCTGATACCAACTGCTGAAATATCTTATATGGTGTTAAATTTTCTATATCCTTAATAAAAGCTGGCACGACAGAACTGTATGTATGTACTGGAGGTGCCTTCCATTTGGAGTCTGTTGACCATCTTGGTGAACTATAAACCTATGTAATATTTGGGGTAAAACTTGGAGTAGCTTTGCGATTACCAGTAACCATGTCCCTTACAGTCTGTAGTTGTAGATCAGAGTCTGACTTTCCGACTTCACTTTTAGGAAGAGACAAAAATGTCTTTTTTTTTGAGCATTTCAAATGTTTTGCTGAGTTTGCGTACTAAAGGTAAGCTGCAGAATTGCCTATATTCTTTAAAGTTTTATGTGTTGTCAAAAATGTGTATTTATTTTTTATTTTTATTGTTTGTAATGTGATTTATTTATCAAATGTCATGTTGAATGTACTATGTCTATTTTTGAGAAAAACGTTACGCTTCATATAGTCTTATACAAGTTTTAAGTTCTATAATAAGACTGATATAAATTGTTGAATATGTTTTGTGATATTCTTATAAATGTATTATACCAACTTGGTAATTAAATATTCTACTTATACTATATTTATTATTTGTATTTCTAAACCGAGTACCTGGGGTCAAGGAGTCGCGGGCCAAAGGACTCCAGGGGACAAGCTGAGGAAGTGGAAACAACATAAAGTTTCGATGAAGCTTTCCCTAAGACCGCCATGCGCGATGAAAAGCCGCATCCTGCACGAGATGACCCTGCTGATAACTAAACATGACCTATATAGACAAGGAGGTCGAACTAAACTCCCCCAATCTGCGGTGTCACGTGACCCGTGCCTAGGGATGAATGGCACCAGGGCGATGGTGTCGTGAACGGAACCTCTGGAGTACCAGGCAACCCTCCAGAGTAACCCGCCTTGCACCACACAGGGGGTTCTGATGGTGTGGACATTATTTCCCCCATTGTCGTGGGAACAACATGAAAATCATAAATATATATGGAACCAAAATCAATGAGGCTCGAGGAGTGGATCCGGCTACAGACTCGTGCTTTGAGTCTATTCCGGAAACTGAGACGAGCCAGGGGGTCTCACGACAGATGTAGATACGGGGGATCAGGGGGCAGCTTCGGCCACAGACCTGTCCCCGACAACCAAGCTGGAGGCTGGGTCCCACCGGAGGGTGGCGAGGTCCGCGGATTCTGGGGCCCCCTCCACCAGTGAGGAACCTACTGTAGGGGTAGAAGGACTGCCCAGGCAGTCCAAGCGTCTTTCCGGGGCGCAAAGAAAGATGTTCCGGAGGGCGCAGAAAATGGCGACCGGGACGTGGACGGTCGAGAAACCTGTAAAGGCGCAAGAGGGGCGTGCGAGTCAGAAGAGGACGCGCTCAGACTCTAGCACACCCACTACAGACAGACGTCCCAAAAGGGCCAGGGCACCTGTAAAGGCGCAAGAGCAGAGTACGAGTCAGAAGACGCCGCGCTTGGGCTCTAGCACGCCTACTACAGACAGATGTCCCAAAAGGACGCAGACTGGCTCGTATAGGGAGGCATCGGAGGGCCTCGGGATGGCGGTGATTGACAGACGCCATCCTGAGGTCACGCTAGACCAGGGGAAGGCGGATCTGATCCGGCTGCGGTGGACTCTCTTCAGGAAGGGGAGAGCCCGCCTCAGTTCCACTGGGCGCGCCTGGCGGGGGGCATCCTCTGGATAACCTGTGCCAGCCCGCAGTCGCGGGACTGGCTGCGGGAAACGATCGGGGGCCTTGGTCAGATTTGGGAGGGCGCGGACTTGACAGCCGTCGAGCCCAAGGAACTCCCAAAAGGTCCTCGTACGGATCCCTGACACCGTCCCGCAGAAGATGGTGATCAGTAGACTGAAGATCCAGAACTGGAGACACAACACTGGTCGGTTCTAAGCAGGAATGCAGAGGAGAAAGGACACACTCGCCTTCTCGATCGACCAGGTGTCTTACAGAGACCTTGAAGGAACCTCCTTCAAGACATTCTGGGGCCTGGGAAGGGTTAGCTTCCGCCCACTGGGGAAGTAATTAGGGGTTAATGGGATTTAGATTCCTTCAAGTCAACCTCCAACACAGTAGGGCAGCCACGGCCGGACTACTGATGGCTCTGAGGAACACGGATGTGGCCCTCATCCAGGAACCGTACTCCTATAAAGGAGAGATCAAGGGACTCGGCGGAGCTGCTGGAAAGCTCATCTACAGCAGATCCAGCGAGAACCTGAGGGCCTGCATTTTTGTCAGGGAAGGGATAGTTTCTGCCTTTAATGAAATGATTTTCTGTTCCTGGCAACGATCAAAATCCAATGTGGAGGAGTGCATGGGCCGAGGGACATTACTGTCGTGTCAGCCTATCTGCCAGGGGACAGCACAGATCCTCCTCCCGCAAGGAATTGGAGCAGCTGATCGTGGGCAGCAGAGCAGGTGGATGGCTGACCATCATCGGCATGGATGCGAATGCGCAGCATGAGTTGTGGGGAATCTCGGACACAAACTCTAGGGGTGAGGCACTTTTACAATTGTTTATGAAATTTAATTTAGACATATTGCATAGAGGTAATAAACCGACCTTCGTCACAACACGGCGTGAGGAAGTTTTAGATCTAACAGTTTCCACCCAGTTTCTGGGTGACTTTCTTAAGAACTGGGCTGTGTCTGGGGAAGTGAGTAGCTCAGAAGACCACAGATACATCCGGTTTGAAATCGCCAAAGTCGAAAGACAAACGGTATGGTTCCGGGACCCCTGCAAGGCGCTTCGAGGGGGACCCCGCACGCAGACTCTGCGGGAGGGGGAGGAATCAGCCCAGCACATCTTGTGCAAGTGTAAAGCTCTGGACCGCATAAGACAACTGATCTACGGTCAGTCTAGACGGGAGACAGAGCATTATAAAACTTCATCCTACCAATCGCTGTGCAGACTAGTTCAAGGCACAGTGATTTTGGAATGGGTGGAGTAAAAAGACTAAGGGAATGCACAATAAACCAAAGGTTGCAGTGCTATCGGGGCCGTGGGCGAGCCCTGAAGGAGAAAAAAAAACGAGTACCTACTATTTAAATAAAAACTTAGGACTGGTATAGTCAAACTTTGACAACTCGAATCTTTTGCTCCAGCCTACCAGTTTGTCGCTAATGAACAAAGCGGAAAATTTTAATAATAATAATAACATACAGGGTGCCTCACACTGGCGGTCCATTAGAATTATTTCAGAGGCTACTTCGATTGGAATCTAGGGCAACAGTGTTTTTGGGCATGCCCTACTCAACTAAATTAATGGCGTCCACATACCACTTTTGGTTATACTGGAAGTTGACGTCATCTTCGTAATTTTAAAATGAACACTCTGTATATTATTGCATGTTTGGATTCTAAGTAACGTTTTATGTGGACTTACATCAAGTTTCCCTATTTCTAAAACTAACCGTTTTCATGATATTCAATTTAAAAAAATATTCTCCTCCATCCAAAGGGCAAAATGGTTTAAATACTTAAGTGAGGAGACCCCTCGTGGCGCAGGTGACTAGATGCCAGCCTGCTAAGCGAGAGGTCCCGGGTTCGATTCCTGGGCAAGCCAAGTTGACTTTGTCTGGAAAATTTATAAAAATATTGAATGATGGGAAATGAATGTGCTAATGGCCTGAGATGCCGCAGCCAATAATATTAAATAAATTAAAAAAAATACTTAAGTGAGTTTCAAGATTGAACTTGCGAAAAATTATATAAAACCATTACAAAATTCTGGACCTAAAATCTAACCGAAGGCGATATAAATTAATGCCAATCTGCAATATGCGAGCTTACTGGATTTAAATTTGTCGTCAGCTAATCAAATCGAACTGGTTTTCTGAAAGTTTTGGCACAAAAAAATTGTATTTCCGAAACTACTTATATTTTGTAAATTGAAATACTTTTATGAAAATTTGCTACCACAACGCACTTGTTGCATCCAGACTTTTCTTTTGTTCTGATGTCTGTTAAAAAACGTAAAACAAGAACTTGAAAATGTACACATGAATAGTAAACTGTATATTAATATAATAAAAACACCAATAACAAAATTCTCATACAAAGAACAATTTTTTAAACAGTCTTCATTTTGCCCCATAACTTCTTACTGTGTTTATGAACGCTGCAACATTTTCTAAAGGTGTCTCAGGCAATATGCCATGTCCCAAATTGACGATATGCCTGAAAGATGTGAAACTTTTCAGCATGGATAAAACAAGCTCTTTTAGTTTATCTTTAGGTCCAAACAATGCCACAGGATCAAGGTTTCCTTGAAAACAAATGCTGCTTGTGTCGCTTAGCAACAGATTCAGATGCTCCGGTTTTATTTGCGGATCTAAACTAAGCACTTCATATCCAAGTTTGGCTAATTTGTCTATTGAATGAAACGTACCTTTAGAAAATAATACCTGAAAAAAACAAAATAAAAACATTACATATCAACAACAACAAATGTTGTAAAAGCAGTTGAGGATAATTAACTAGGTGGTTTTTAATTCAATACATAGAAACTAAAAATCAATGATAAAGTAAAGACAGAGCTGGAAAATTGATAAAAAAAGCGGTAACAGCAGAGTCCACACACACTCGAATTTCATCATTGGAGTTCACACACTGTTGCCATTTTCTTCTCGTCATAAAGTTTGGGACGCAGCAAGTGCATTATGGTAGCGAATTTTCATTAAATGCTTCAAATCTGAATAACTCAATTTTCTATAAACTTATAATTAACATTTTCTCCAAACTAACACCTCAGAGAAATCCTGCACAGCTATTATAGTAAGGCTAGGCTACTCTAAAAAACAATGATTATAACTGATAAGGCAAGGTTAAGGTACTGTCAAAGGCAGGCCCTGCTCTATGGAACGTCAAGGAAGTGACGTGAGATCTTCGACCTAAATCTACTGAATTTATTATTGAAAAAGTTTAGGTCTGTGTATTCCATTCACTTGCACACAACGATATAATCTGCTCTGGAATTCTTCACTGACTCTTATCTTAAATTTCTTATCTTGTCTTTTATCTAAAACGTACTTGGTATCATTAATCATTTCTTATTAACTACCAATTTTAAAGGGTGAAAGGTGAAATTTAACAGTTTTGTTTTATTTTGTGGTGTATTGTGTTGAATGCACGGTTTCCTAATAAATTAGTCGTAATTTTGTTCCAATAATTTCAATTAATTTTTGGTTTAATAATGCGATACTTAACTGAAACTCTGCGAACAGAAATATGAATGATGATTTGGTATGGTGATATGTGTAGAACACAGGTACAAGGTGTTAACCTATTTAATGAAAAACATTCAGATTTGCCCCCACTAACCCAGGGAACTGTGTCTAAGATACATTTCACAATTTCGTGATTATGGACACGTTAAAGCACTGCCTAGGAGACCCAAGTTTGTTGAAGAAGATGTAAAACCTAATATTTTATTGGCTTTTCAAGAAGACCCAACAACTTCTACCCGTCAAGTTGCACGTTAAAATGATGTTAGTCAATCAACAGTTTTAAGGTGTCTCAAAAACAAAAAAATGCATCGTTATAAACTACAACACATTCAAGAGTTGTTTGACGGTGATTCTGATAGAAGACTGAAATTTTGTGTACAACTGCTGAACATGTTACATAGAAATGTTATTTTTTCTGCTGACATTCTGTTTTCCGATGTAGCAACATTTCTTTTGAATGGCAATGTAAACAGGCAAAATGGCAGATACTGCGCTGCCGAAAACCCCCACTGGATGGGACAAACACACACTCAGCGTCCTCAGAAGTTGAATTCTTGGGCTGGTATCATTGGTGATCACGTAGTTGGACCTGTTTTTATAAAAAATCTAAACAGTCCAAGATATTTAGAAATGTTAAGAGAACAGGTTGTCCCAATGTTAGCAGAATTGTATCCAAATGTAATGGAACCTAATATTCCCCATGAAAGGATATGGTTTCAACAAGACGGTGCACCGCCCAACTTTGATCTTCAAGTACGGGACTATTTACACGAAGTCTTTCCACAAAGATGGATTGGCAATTATACAACATTTCTATGAAAACGCTACCAGAACGCACTTGCTGCGTCCTGACTTCCATTTTTCCTTACTAAGTCGATAAAGAGAAGGAAGTGGCAACAGCATGTGAACTCCAACGACGAAATTCAAGTGCGCAAGAACCCTGCTGTTTTGGTATCAAGTGCATATTTACCAAAAAGACTAAACAGTTAACACTTACCATAGGAACATCATCAATATTTAGTTCATTTAAACGACTCCTTACTCTGGAACGAACAAGCCCTAGGACAGGAACACAAAATTCCTCATACAACCTCCAATCGAGCTGCTCGGCATTGGTATCGAATATCTGAACAACTTGTGCACCATATTGCACTTGCAAAACACAGAAATCGGCCACAGCTACGGCTAAGTTCTCAAGCAACTGATGAGACAAATCACTATGGTTATACAACCATTTCTTTGCATTCGTGTAAGTCTTCGAACCACCACCTTCAATCATGTAACTCAACAAAGTCCAGGGCGCCCCGGCGAATCCAAACATAACAGCAGAGCCTTGTAACTGTTGTCTGGTAAGCGCTATAGCTTGACCCACATATTTCAACCTTTCGGCACAATCTTTAAATTCCAACTGCTGATGATTCTCTATGGTCAAAGGGTGAGGAAAGGTAGGGCCTGGGTTCATTTCTACTTGCATGCCCAGCGCTTGAGGCACCACCATAATATCACTGAATATTATGGCTGCGTCGAAAGCGAACCTTTGTATCGGCATGAGGGTCACTTGGGCGGCGAGCTCTGGAGTGCGGCATATCTTGAAGAAATCGTGCTTCTTGCGGATTTCCTGGAATTCAGGTAAGTAACGCCCGGCCTGTCTCATAATCCATATGGGAATCCTGTCAGTTTTTTCACCTCTGATTACTTTTAAAACTAAATCGTTTTTCATTTCTGGAAATTCGGATAACACGGGCAGCTTTGGGTCTGTCATTTTAATTGTTAAAATTAAATCTAGAATTATGCAAAACAATCACAATTTGTGCATAATAAATGCATTAAATAATGACAAACAAAAAACTTTTGAATGTTTGGTTATGTTCCTAGAACGTAGAAGACGAGCGTTCTCGACAGTAAAAAGCCGGTTGCATTGATCATGCGCAATTCGAAGATTATTTTTAAGTAACTATATAAATGACCAGCCTGACGTGCTTTTTTTTTACACATAATCCTCCCAACTGACCTGTCCTCACATCAGTTTGCCCAATTAAAAGGAGAAGGAAAATCAACCTTGCCATTCATGTGAGCATAATGTACTTTTCTTTCCCATTTTTCCATCTTTTAGCTTTCGATTAGGCAAACTAATGTCAGGAAGGTCAGTTGGGAGAATTGTGTATAAACAGCACGCCAGGGAAGTGTTTTATTTCGTTACTTTTTGTTGTTTCTTGTCGCGAGACGCTCGTAGAAGGTACGTCTATGGTTATTTTCTTCTGACGACTATTGACTTAAGAGCTTGACAGGCTCAAAAATGTGGTTTGTTAATTTCTTGTCATATTTTTTTGAACTGCTGATTTAGTCTCAGAAGAAAGGGAAAGTGACTTTTAAAAAGCGTAATCTATGTATTGTGTGTGTTTTGTTTCTTTAACGTCGGTCTATTTCCGCGACTATAGCCAATCAACGGCGCCAGGGAGCAGTTTCACCTCACTATCCTGGAACTTTTGCCGAACCCCTGCCCATGTAAGGAGGGTAGGGATCTTTAACGTGCCCAACATCGCATGGACACAGGGCCGACGGCTTTACGCCCACTTCGAAGGCCCCAACATGCAGACATTCAACTTGTTCAAACACAATGCCAGAACCTCGGTTGATGTTAATGTTACAGTTTGTACTGAAAAAGTGAAAGGAGTACCCTGGGATCGGACCCAGTACCCTTCGGTTCAGAGGCACACGTTCTTACCCCTGAACCACTGAGGTTCCTAATCTATGTATTAAAGGTGTTTGCGCTGAAACAAGGCCTTGTCGATTTAGCACCAGAACATTCGTTTATTTACTGAATCTGATTGATTTTCGAATCTGAATGCACCTGTTACTCTTTAAAATTATTATTATTCAATGAGTGAAGATTTTAAACTGTGATGAGCACTGATAAGTACAATTTGGAGAACACAAGCCATCACAATACAATTTTTAAACCTGACGATCGTGTCACTAACAAAGTTAGCGTCATAAATTTTATCCATCCTCTTGATGACGCTAAATTGTTCGCGATACGATCGTCGAGTCTAAAACTGTATTGTAATTAATTGGGTGCTCCAAATTGTGTGTATTATTATTATTGTTGACCAATGATCGACTCCTTATATTACGCTATCGAATTTGAAATTGTAAAGTGGTTCTTTCAATCTTTACATCGACAAATAGTATCGCTGGAAGGTATTTTAGGAAGCCACTGGCTACTTCATTTACTACATGTCTCATTTACATATTCCATAACGCATTTTAAAGAAAACCGCGGTACTTGTCAATATGAAGTGTGACCTTTTTTAAACAAACAATGATTGTTAATTAAATTGCAAGAAAAAAACTGCTGCCACAGTGTGGAAGGCTTCGCGTTTTGTTATTTTGTTACGCAAACACAAAACCTGAGACTCTACGATTCTGGTAGCAACCAGCATCACAGAACCGCCCTTATCTTATGCATATTGGGCTGTTGGACTGATAATAGAGAGGATTTTGTTCTACAGGACTGCTCTTTTATTTCTATTATGTCAAGTTGTCAATGTCAACATGTCAGAATTGACAGCGTGCAATTTATAACCGAACTGTTAAACAAACAACAAAAAATTAAAGTTACAGGGAAAGCTGTTTCTGCCTTCTGTTTACTTTTCACTTTTCTCTCAAGTTAACAGATCACTAAACATTAAATCGCGAACGTTAAGTAAATACGACCCGTCAATTTAACCTTCGCCCCATTTAGTGCAAGGTTTTAACTTTTAAAATAAGTAGAGTAACTACTGTTAATAATGGATTGTTCCACAGATGGTTATGAGGTGTCATGTGAAGAGGATATTAGTAAACAAGAGATTAAAAACAAGATACTGGACAAAATATGCAACCTAAAACAAGAGACAGACTGTGATCCAAACGATAAAACTGAAGTGTTATTAGCAGGAATAGAAGAGTGTGTTAAATCTACAGACATCGAAGTGAAAAGAGAAATTGCTGACAGTGATTCTGAAAGTGTTGATGAACCATCTAATGTGGAACAAAATGTAGTGTACATTAAGAGTGAACCTGTTCAAGAGTACAGTGAAGAAAGTGAAGATCACGAAGAAAAAGATGTAAAGCTTAAAGACCATGAAAGCTATATATTTGATAAAAAAACTTTACTCAGCAAGAGTTTTTTTACCCATTTTAAGTTAGAAGAAGGTTGTTACAGATGTTTAAAGTGTTCGTTTGTGACAGAATTAGAGTCGACAATTGTCTTGCATTGTAACGAGAAACATCCTGATACTGATAAAGTGTTTGCATGTAATTTTTGTGATCATCAAACTAAACATAAGGGGGCCTTGAAACAACATTTAAGGATTAAACATGATAATAACTGCCCCGTATATAAATGCGAACAATGCTCCTTTCAGTCAAAATACAGAGATAAATACAGACAACATTTGAAAATCAAACATACCGACACC
Source organism: Tillus elongatus (assembly GCA_964006375.1). NCBI lineage: Eukaryota > Metazoa > Arthropoda > Insecta > Coleoptera > Cleridae > Tillus > Tillus elongatus. The sequence continues at coordinate 106,691,218 of OZ023270.1, read as the reverse complement.
ACTGAGACTTTCGAATGTACCTTTGAAGATTGCAAGTATAAAACAAAGTACAGGGGTAAATTTAACCAACACGTTAAATACATACATGCGAAATTAGAAAAACCTTACAATTGCCCCGCGTGCAAGTTCACAACGAAATATAAAAGGTATATGCGTCAACATTTGCAACGTAAACATGATGAAAGGGCTAAAATTTTCAAATGTGAACTCTGCAATTTCAAAACCCACATGGATTCACATTTGTTAAAGCACATCAAATATTATCATGAATCAAATGAGGATTTCCAATGTCCGCATTGTGAGTATTCGACGAAAATCAAAAATTATTTGAATCAACACGTGAAAACGGTACATGAGAATTTTGGTAAGGTTTTGACGTGCTCTTTATGTAACTATACAACAAGGATCAGGAGATATTTGACGCAACATTTCAGGACAAAGCACGATGAAGCATCCGAGTTATTCAGTTGTTTGTACTGCGAGTACCAAACCAAATGCAAGTCTAGCTGGAAGAAACATTGTAAAATACACGATGATTCAGAACCATTTACTTGCCCCCATTGTGAATACCGGACGAAATATAAAAGTGATCTAAATAGACATTATCGGACCAGACACGATATCACACTTTGCAAGATGTTTAAATGTCCTGATTGTGCATATACATCTAATGATAAATCAAATTTGAAAAGACACTGTTTGTACCGACACCAGACACCTTTCAAGGCGTTCATCTGTGAGTTTTGTGACTATCGCACCGATGTTAAAATCGATTGGTTGAGACATCAAGTGGATGAACATTTCGAAGAGTCTTCTGTGTTTAAATGTGATAAATGTGGTTATCTGACGGATGTGAAGCAGGCATTCGAGAATCACATAAAAACAAAGCACGGAGGTACTGAAGTGTATGTGGAAAATGTAGACGTTAAAGTGTTGTTTGATTAAATTTTGTGGTAAATTTGCAGTTTACACCCGGGAGGGTTTTTAGAATATTTTTTTGTGAGACATGCTTTGAACATCCCTGAATGAACAAACGATAGCAACAATTTCTTGCAAACATCCCCTAAAAAACTTACGGGATCAGGAGTGAATAGTGGTGCTGGACGGGGAAGATAAAAAGGAAATATGAGCAGAAAATGTGAAAAACAGCTTAGTCGAACCTCAAAAAGCTGCCTTTTTCATATTTTCCAGCCATGCCTCTAAACCCTGCCTACCCCACATTTGCTCCAGGTTTTGTAACTTTCTTGGGGGTTGTTCTGTAGAATTTTTTCATGTGGTTTATGCTTAGAGGGTGGTTGTAGGCATGCAGGAGGGGAAGGAAAACCCCAGCAATAAAGTATCGGACACCCCCCTCACCCCACCTCCCAGTCAAAAATATAGCGGAGTGTAAAGAGAAATAGATAGGTTACTGTGGGGGAAGGGGTGTACAAAAAAAAGCATGTAACAGTAAGCAAAAAAGATAGAGAAAGTGCGAAAAAAATTGGTAAATACGCAGATTAGCTCCCGAACGATTTTCAAAAAAATTGCTTTCAGAAACATTACTAGGACCCCACCTGAATGCACAAACCACAAAAAAATGTCGTTCACACCCCCCAAGGAAGTTACGGGACCAGGAGTGAATAGGAGTGCTGGGCGGGGTAGGTAGTAAAAAGGAAATATGTGCAGAAAATGCGAAGAAAACTGCTTGAAAGCTGTCTATTTGAAGTCATATCCCCATTAAACCCTGCCTACCCCGCACAGCACCCCTATTCGCCCCAGGGCCTGTAACTTCCTTGGGGGGGTATGAGCAAGGAATTTTTTCTTGTGGTTTATGCAACGAGGGTGGTTGTATGCACACCCCCTGTTCAACTTGTGACAGGGGTTGAGGGGTGTTGGGTGCTTCGGTGTGGGGATTTCCCTTCCCCTCTTGCGTGCATACAATCACCCTCGTTGCATAAACCACAAGAAAAATGTCTTGTTTATACCCGCCAAGGAAGTTACGGCACTTAGGCGAATAGGGGTGCTGTGCGTGGTAGGCAGGGTTTAAGGGGGATATGGCTTCAAGATGTGAAAAAGACAGCTTTCAAGCCCGTTTTATTCGCATTTTCTGGTCATATTTCCTGTTTACTACCTACCCCGCCCAGCACCCCTATTCACTTCTGGTCCCGTAACTTCCTTGGGGGTGTGTGAACAAGAAATGTTTCTTGTGGTTTATGCATGAGCGGGGGGTGCTTCCGAAGAGAGTTTTTAAAAGCATTGTAGGGGTGGGTGGCTTCAAAATGTGAAAAGGGTACCTTTTTGAGGTCCGATTAAGCTGTTTTCTTTGCATTTTCTGCTTATATTTCCTTTTTTTCTTCTACCTCACCCAGCACCCCTATTCACTCGTGGTCCACCGTGTTTCTGAAAAAAAATTTTAACGGGTTTTGGAGGTTATCTGCAAATTTATCGTCGATTTATCTAAAACTGTCCGGAGGTAAACTGCAAATTCGTTAATGTGGATGGCTTAATGAGGCTGTTCCTTATTAAATGTATCCACTTCATGTATTTTTAATGTCTGTGAGATTAGGTTATACCCTGTTTTTCCAAAGTTGGGGAACAGTCTCATATTTCAGCGACTGTCTAATAAGAATAATTTAAATTTTCCATAGGAGATTTTTTTTAGGATGCCCGATTTAATGATAAGATTTGGAAAATACTATGTAGTCTACTTCCAAAATCAAACTTTTGTACAGGTTATAGGTATATGTGATCAGAATAAATTGTTTATAGAGACTTTAATGTTTTGTTAGATGTTATTTAACATTAAATTTTGTATCAAACTTTGTTATTAGTATAATATTAAAAGACAAATCGTACATAACTGTTAAGAGCCTAATAAAAAAATAGTTTTTTAATTTTCGATTAACTTCAATTTGTGTATAATTCATGTATATCTGTACCCCAGAGCCAGAGTGCACTAACCCATTAGTGCATCGAGTCCCCTAAAAGGGACGCCACTGTTTTGAGCGCATGCACACTTCAGATGGTTTCCTAACCTCGTAACTTTGAATGTTCAGTGTTTGTGGTTCATTCAACTGACGTGAGAGTATTGAAAACTGTTCCTTGATTGTTCTTTTATGTGGCCATGGATCCAGAACTTTACTCGACTCGAAATGGCGGGTAAGTTTTTATTTTTTATTCTACTTACGAAGGCGGGTCAATAAATCCGTGACTTTTTGAATTTCCCGCCTCTTCACATGAAGGGCAACACCATGACACCTATTTTTAGACCTGTCACGCGCATGGTGTCAAGTGGTGAGTCCAATGCAACAATAATATGCTGTCGTGCAGTGGGGTTTGACGTTTCATCACATCCTCTTAACAAATTATGTATTTTATTAATATTTAAGTTTATACAGTTGGAAGTAATAAAAATGAAAAAAGATTAAATTTAGTGCTGCGGTCTATATTACCTGAAAAAGACAATACAGGCGTAACTTCAACCACATTAAACTGACGTATAGGAACTTTTTGATTGAGAATGACTTTGTTTTAAGTGTGTATTTGGACTACTGTAACTTTACTCACCGCGTGACGTCATAGGAGAGGGCGGGGCATATGCGCAATATCATATCTCTCCTAAGTCATTATATCATGGGCAACACTGCATCTATCAGTTAACTCCCTTCAAATTTTAAACAAGCTGCGTCATTTAGTTTGTGTTAGACAGCCATTGAAAGCAGACAACCTCTTGAGTTATAACGAAAATGGAAAAAAGTGAGTTTTTTTCGTTTTACGAAAAATTCGCTAAAAGCTGGTGGAAGGAAAACCAATACATAATGCTCATATGACCTTGATGCAGGTCAGGGCCCCCAGCTTTTTAAGGCAACTGATGTTCAGGGCAGGTCAGGGTTGTGGTTGGGAAGGGTTCTGCTTAAGCACCTGAAATTATTCGAATTATACAACTTGAATAAATTATAAATTTGTTTTGGAAAAGTGGCGGGGGTGCGAGTCGGAAAATTAACGTCTCATACATTTCGATGCTTCCAATATGTTCATAGACAATTAGCTAATTGTTCTATGAATATCTGCTTTATTATTTTGTTATTACTCCCTAACCACAGAGAAAGGCTCTATGATTATATGATTAACGTTTGTCAAAAGTTAGGTTATGTTATGCTTCATTTTGTGTATGTTTTGAGTCCTTAAAAATAATCAATAGTCCAATTATTCATTTTTCTGATAAGTTCAATAATGGTGTAGTAAACTCCAGTACAAATATGTGCAATAATCTCTAGAAGCTATTAGATTTGATCAATGATCTGTTATGTTTTATTGTAAATTTGGAAACTTCCATATAGGTGGTTTATAAGGAGCGGCTTATAATTAAAAATTAAGGTAAGATTTTGATTTCTAGACATTTTTTAAATATTTGTAATGTAGTGTGGCATATGCATTTCCAGTACATACACAATAAATTTCATATGGATATAAAACCAGAAAGGTGTACCGAAGGTCAGTGAGTGTGAGGCCAAATGAGTTTAAAAGCTCGTTTAAAAGTTATTCTGTGTCAAATTCACTTGAAATTATTAATACATTTAAAGATGTTTAACTGGTTGAAGGCGAGGTTTTGATATCATTTGATGTAGCGTCTTTATTTCCTAGTGTGCCGATGAAACAAACGCTAACGTATTTAGAAGAGTTGTTGAAATTGCACAAAATAAGTGAAGAGGTTTGCAAAGAATATTTAACATTACGAAACCTTTGTATAAAACAAAATGTTTTTCAATTTAACAGTGAGTTGTTGGAACAAACTGAAGCCACGGCAATGGGCAACCCACTCTCTCCATTAATTGCAGACCTTTTCATGAATAGATTTGAAACTGATTTAGAAAATGAGAGTGAATATCTTCCTAGAGTATGCTTTCATTATGTGGACGATATTTTTGCAGTGTTTAACACAAATATATCCAAAGTAGACTTTTTTTTAAATGAACGCGAACTAGGACCCCTAGAACCCATATCCAGGGTGAGTGTCAATTTTATATGTTGTATATATATATATATATATATATATATATATATATATATATATATATATATATATATATATATATATATATATATATATATATATATATATATATATATATATATATATATATATATATATATATATATATATATATATATGTATCCAACCGATAACAAAAAAAGTAATTATCCGATTTGGATGAAACTCGGCAAGTACCTTTCTTTTATTAATAGCTTGGACGAGTTCGTTAGCCAGGAAAATCGGACAAGGTTTTCCGGGAAAATTTTAAGTTTTCTTAAAAAAAAATTATCTCCGATAACTACAAAGTTCTTTCAATGAAATTTGGTGGGGTTGCCTTGGGAGAGAACGTACCAAAATTCAACTTTCTAAGTTTATAGAAAGTTGAGTTACTCAAATTTGAAGCATATAATGAAAATTCACTACCGTAATGCACTTTTTTTTTTTTTTTGTTCCCTCAGGGCTCGTCCGCGGCCTTGTCGCCCCGATAGCACCGCAACCCTTGGTTGATTGTGCATACCCCTAGTCTTACTCCACCCATTCCAAAATCACTGTGCCTTGAACTAGTCTGCACAGCGATTGGTAGGGTGAAGTTTTATATTGCTCTGTCTCCGGTCTAGAGTGACCGTAGATCAGTTGTCTTTTCCGGTCCAGAGCTATACACTCGCACAAGATGTGCTGGGCTGATTCCTCCCCCTCGCCGCAGAGTCTGCATGCGAGGTCCCCTTCGAACCGCCCCATTTTATGTAGGTGCTTCTTGACGGCCATGTGTCCCGTCAAGAGACCTGTTGTGTTTCTGAGCTGTCCTCTGCTAAGGTTTAGCAGCTCCACAGCTCTCTTTAAACTGGGTCCGTCAATTATTGACTTCCCATGTCTGAGCCCTGGACAGTCCGCCCAGTACACCTTGTGTTGGTTTCTGACCCAGGACTTAATGGCTCCCCTGGCAGTGCTCTTTGACACGCCCAGAGCCGGTTCTGGTCCCATAAATGGTTCTGCTGACCCTCTCTTCGCGAGACTGTCAGCTTCTTCATTGCCTTTGACCCCCGAGTGACCCGGCACCCAGATGAGGGTCACCTCATTCTGCCCAGCCAGGTCGCCCGTCTCGTCTCGGCACTCACTCACCAGCCAGGAATTTACCCGTGGGCTACTTAGTGCCTTAAGGGCTGCCTGGCTGTCTGTGGCTATGAGGATCCGCTTGTTGGTGTAGCCCCTCCTCTTGTTCTCCCGCACACAGTGCAGGATGGCGTACATCTCGGCCTGAAACACCGTTGCATGGGCTCCGAGGGAAATACTGTGACTTACCCTCGGTCCTTCCGAGTAAACACCTGCCCCCGTCCCACGCTCCCCGCCAGATCCGTCCGTGAACCAGACGAGCGCGTCCCGTGGTATGCCCGGCGTCTCCTCCCGCCATGCCCCGCGATCAGGGATTTCCACTGTCAAGTTGTTTTCCCTGCACATTCGCGGGCTCGCGAAGTCTGACCTCATTTCAAGCATGGGTTCCTTTACGATCTCCTGAATTTTGCAGTGGCCCCTGAAGCCTGGGTTGATCTTCAGTCTACCATTGCAGGCTAGTCTGTATAGTCCTAGCCTGGCCTCTCCCATAATAACTAAGTGTAGGGGGGGGGTAGATCCAGCAACACCTCCATGGCGGCTGTTGGGGTTGAAGACATGGCCCCTGTAATGCCTAGGCAAGCCATCCTTTGGATCTTGCCTAGTTTTTGTTTGGCACTGGATTGTGTCACCTTAGGCCACCAGACCAGTGCCGCATATGTTAACGATGGTCTGACCACCCTTGTGTACAGCCAGTGGGCCATACTAGGTCTTAGTCCCCACGTTTTTCCATATAGCCGCCTAGTGACGGCTAAGGTCATGACTGCCTTACGCAGTATTTTTCCAATGTGACCATTCCAGGTTAGCTTAGAGTCCAATACGACCCCAAGATATTTTACCTCCCTGGCCATTGGAACGCTCCTACCGTATAGAGTGAGAGTTCTGTGGCTTTCACACTTCCTCCTCCTCGTAAACGGCACGACGGTTGCTTTCTCGGGGCTCACCCCGAGCCCTTGATCAACCGTCCACCCTTCCACCACTTTCAGTGCAGTCTGCATACGCTCCCACACTGCCTGTGTGACCTTTCCTCGGACTATGATGACAATGTCGTCCGCATAGCCCTGTACCTCATACCCCCCTCCCGAGAGCCTCCCCAGCAGGCCGTCCACGACTAGACACCACAGCAAGGGAGACAGAACGCTCCCCTGCGGACACCCCGCCGCGACCCCCGCCAGCAGAGTCCCTCCCGCGAGTGAGGTGAACACCGCCCTGTCCCTGAGCATGGAACCGATCCACCTGCAGCAGGTCTCCTCTATTCCACGCTCCCGGGCAGCTGCCAGAACCGATCCGAACGAGGTGTTGCTAAAGGCCCCCTCTATGTCTAGGAAGGCCCCCAGCGCCACCTCCTTGTTCTCCAGCGTATTCTCCAGTTTCAGCACCAGTTGGTGCAGTGCTGTTTCTGTTGAGAATCCTGCTCTGTATGCATATTGTCCGCAGTGTAGAGGATATGCTTCCAGTACACCGCCCCTAATGTGCCGGTCGAGCAGTTTTTCCACTGTTTTCAGCAAGAAGGACATGAGACTTATTGGCCTCAGGGACTTTGCCTGGTCCTTTGGACGCCCAGGTTTAGGAATAAATACAACCCTGGCCAGTCTCCATGCCCTCGGAATGTACCCCAGAGCCAGGCTGGCCCTCATAATGAGGGTAAGCACCGGCGCCAGTATATCTATCCCCTGTTGGAGCATGATGGGCATTATTCCATCAAATCCCGGCGATTTGTATGGCTTAAAGCTGTTAATGGCCCATCTGATTTTGCTCCAGGTAACCACCTCTTTAGCGACTGTCCAGTCTACTCTAGATGCCCGCCTATAAGGCGCCTCTATTTCTGAGTGTTCCCAGTCCGGAGGTGATTGGTTTATTACGTTACAGCCGGGGAAGTGCGTCTGGAGTAAAATTTCCATAGTTTCCTCCCCCGAGCTTGTAAAGCCTCCCGTGGGTGTTCTAAGGGAGCCTATGTTAGTCTGAGGGCCCTTAGACAGGATCTTGTGTAGTCTAGCACTCTCGGACGTGTTTTCCACTTCTTCGCAGTGCCTCCTCCACGACTCCTTCTTGGCGTCCCTCAGTCTTTTGTTATAGGTCGATAGGGCCTGTCTATATTCATCCCATGCTCCCGACCTTTTGGCCGCGTTAAACAGCTTACGAACCTGCGTCCTCCTTTGCCTGAGGTCCTCGTTCCACCATGGGACGTTCCTGGTGGACACCCTCATTTTCAGGGGGCAGTTGGCGTTATAGGCCGAGGTAATTGCGTCTCGCAATTGGACTGCTGCAATCTCGAGGTCTATTGAATCCCTTATGGCACTCTCAACCCCCCGCAGTTCCACAGCTAGGTCTGCCCTGTAGGCTTCCCAGTCCGCCTTGCGGGGGTCCCGATACCATACCGTTTCTCTTTCGACTTTGGCGATTTCAAACCGGATGTATCTGTGGTCTGAGCTACTCACTTCCCCAGACACAGCCCAGCTTTTAACAAAGTCACCCAGAAACTGGGTGGAAACTGTTAGGTCTAAAACTTCCTCACGCCGTGTTGTGACGAATGTCGGTTTATTACCTCTATTCAATATGTCTAAATTAAATTTCATAAAGAATTGTAAAAGTGCCTCACCCCTAGAGTTTGTGTCCGAGCTACCCCACAACTCATGGTGCGCATTCGCATCCATGCCGATGATGGTCTGCCATCCACCTGCTCTGCTACCCACCATCAGCTGCTCCAATTCGTTGGGTGGAGGAGGGTCCGTGCTGTCCCCTGGCAGATAGGCTGACGCGACAGTAATGTCCCTCAGCCCATCCGCTCCTCCACATCGGATTTTGATCGTTGCAAGGTCCCTGGAACAGAAATTCATTAGAGGGAGAAACTCTATCCCTTCCCTGACAAAAATGCAGGCCCTCGGATTCTCGCTGGACCTGCTGTAGATGAGCTTTCCAGTAGCTCCGCCGAGTCCCTTGATCTCTCCTTTGTAGGAGTACGGTTCCTGGATGAGGGCCACATCCGTGTTCCTCAGAGCCATTAGTAGTCCGGCCGTGGCTGCCCTACTGTGTTGGAGGTTGACCTGAAGGAACCTAAGTCCCATTAACCCTTAGTTGCTTCCCCAGTGGGCGGAAGCTAACCCTTCCCATGCCCCAGAATGCCTTGAAGGAGGTTCCTTCAAGGGCTCTGTAAGATGTTGGGTCGATCGAGAAGGCGAGCGTCTGTCCTTTCTCCTCTGCCTTCCTGCTTAGAACCGACCAGTGTTGCGTCCCCAGTTCAGGGTTCTGGATCTTAAGTCTGCTGATCACCGTCGCCTGCGGGACGGTGTCAGGGATCCGTACGAGGACCTTGCGTCTCTTTGGGAGTTCCCTGGGCTCGACGGCTGTCCCAAATCTGACCGAGGCCCCCGATCGTTTTCCGCAGCCAGTCCCGCGACTGCGGGCCGGCACAGGTTGTCCAGAGGATGCCCCCAGTCAGGCGCGTCCGGTGGAACTGAGGCGGGCTCTCCCCTTCCTGAAGAGAGTCCACTGCAGCTACCACCGCAGCCTGGATCAGGTCCGCCTTCCCCTGGTCTAGCGTGACCTCAGGATAGCGTCTGTCAATCACCGCCATCCCGAGGCCCTCCGCAGCCTCCCTGTAAGAGCCAGTCTGCGCCGGTGTTCCGGCCTTGGTTCCTTTGGGAGGTCTGTCTGTAGTAGGCGTGCTAGAGCCAGAGCGCGGCGTCTTCCGACTCGCACTCTCCTCTTGCGCCTTTACAGGCACCCTGGCCCTTTTGGAACGTCTGTCTGTAGTGGGCGTGCTAGAGTTCGAGCGCGTCCTCTTCTGACCCGCACTCCCCTCTTGCGCCTTTACAGGTTTCTCGACCGTCCAGGTCCCGGCCGCTATTTTTTGCGCCCTCCGGAGCTTCTTTCTTTGCGCCCCGGAAAGACGCTTGGACTGCCGGGACAGTCCCTCTACTCTAACAGTAGAGTCCTCACTGGTGGAGGGGCCCCCGGAGTCCGCGGAGCTCGCCGCCCTCCGGTGGGACCCAGCCTCCAGCTTGGGTGTCGGGGACAGGTCTCTGGCCGAAGCTACCCCCTGATCCCCCGTATCTACGCCGGTCGTGGGACCTCCAGAGTCCGCTGCCGCCCCCTGGCTCGTCTCCGTTTCCGGGATAGACTCAAGGCACAAGTCTGTAGCCGGAGCCACTCCTCGAGCCTCATTGGTTTTGGTTTTGTATTTGTTTATTATCTTCATGTTGTTCCCACGAGAATGGGGGAAATACTGTCCACACCATCAGAACCCCCTGTGTGGTGCAAGGGGGGTTACTCTGGAGGGTTGCCTGGTACTCCAGAGGTTCCGTTCACGACACCATCGCCCTGGTGCCATTCATCCATAGGCACGGGTCACGTGACACCGTAGATTGGGGGAGTTTAGTTCGACCTCCTTGTCTAGATCCGTCATGTTTAGTTATTAGCAGGGTCACCTCGTGCAGGATGCGGATTTTTACCGCGCATGACGGTCTTGGGGAAAGCTTCATCGGGAGTTTATGTTGTTATTTCCACTTCCTCAGCTTGCCCCCTGGAGTCCTTTGGCCCGCGACTCCTTAACCCCCCGTAACGCACTTGCTGCGTCGCGAAATTTTTAAAATAAACCAATAGGGATACGTTTCACTGCGATTTCGCAATTCCCGAGTGTATGAACCAAGCTTAACAATTGTTTTTTTGTTGTACATATCTGCACTTGAAAATTCCAGTTCTCACTTAATGTGGCATTATAATTATAATCGATTGTTTGTTGATTATGTTTGAGCCTAATACTTATTTTTTGTTTAATAATGTTTTCTAGGTATGGAAGAAACTAGTCTAGATATTCCTATTACAATGGAGGTCTCCGGGAGGTACATGAAACATGAAAGCATTGAAAAAGTCTGTAATGGTGATAGCGAAATAGTTAAAATCAAGGAAGAAGTCGACAGTTTTGAAGGTAAAACTGGATGTTTTTTTAGTGAATTTTCTTAAAAAAAATTCACTAATGAGGAGATCTCGACTTTTGAATTTTGAAAAAAATTCTTCAAATGAGCGCTATTTAGGACCCCTGGAACCCAAACCCGAGGTCTGTTTCAGACTTTATTATCTCCGGAACTAACAAATTAAGGGCAACCAAATTTGGTACGCCGGTTTATATTATTATACGTAAGTTACCCACCAAAATTTAGCTCTGTAGGTTGAAGTACAAAAAAGTTACAGGCATTTAAAGAAAAATAAATTTGGGTTTTCCTCAAAACGTCAAAGTCGCGATTTAAAACGTCAAAATTGGTAATATTTAGGCATTCAACCTGAAAATAATATGAGCTCTGCAAGGAAAATGTCTCAAGAAGAATGTTTTACAAAGCCTGAAGTCTTAGTTTCAATCGTCATTGTCCTTCATTTTGCTAAAATATTCCCAGAAAATTCATTTCAAATAGAAGTGTAAGTAGTGGTGTAAGTTTAAGAAGTCTGGAAATGTGGAGTTTCTACATTGATTTAGGGAGCTGAGACAAAAACTTAGGAGAGACATTTCTCTTTCTCGAGTAAACTAATTCCAGAGGTTTGAAAGAGAGGTTAGGTCTAATCCTAAAAAAGTCTGGAACTGCTTCTCGGCGCCGTCAAAACTTTTCTATTGGGAATTCATCTAACCAGCAACAGTCAGCTGACAGTTTTGCTTCTTATTTTGCGGGGTGTTCTGGTTCCACCTCCACCTCATCACCTACAGCCGCCGGCCTGGCTTCTGGTGACATCACAGTGTTTTTTGTTGATGACTTTACATTATTAGAGCGGCTAAGAGAATTAAGGCTAACATGTCCTGTGGACCAGATCTAGTTCCTGGCTTCTTGTTGTGTGACTGCTTACATGCTTTCTTGACTCCACTTAAGAAAATTTTTAAATTGATTTTTAGATCTGGAATATTTCCCGCGATTTGGAAGCAGTCACGAGTTTTCCCTGTCTTCAAGGCAGGGGATACTGGTGATCCATCCAACTATCGACCAATAGCCATACTAAGTGTCTTCTGCAAGATTTTCGAGGCCTGCCTTTTTCAGTGAATACTGTTTCACATCAAAAACAGACTCTATTTCTCTACATGGTTTCATTCCAGGGAGATCGACTGTGACGAATTTAGTTGATGTTGCACAGTTCATTGCGTCCGCTTTTCACAGGTTGATGTTGTGTATACTGATCTATCTAAGGCCTTCGATTGTCTAAATCATTCTGTTCTAATTGACAGGATGAGGGCTATCGGGTTCTCAGAGGGCTTGCTTGGCTTATTCAGATCTTACCTGGATGGAAGGAGGCAATTTGTCGAGGTTGGGGGCTTCATATCTAACACCTATCAGATAACTTCGGGAGTGCCGCAGGGTTCCATACTCGGTCCACTACTGTTTAATATATTTATCGACTCAGTTAAACATGTTTTAGATGTTCCTTTTTTAATGTATGGAGATGATATAAAGATTTTTGCAAATATTTCGAGTGTTGATGACTGTTTGCAGCTCCAGAACTGACTTCAGATCCTTGATGAATGGTGTTGTCAGGGTGCTCTTTGTATGAATGTTTCCAAGTGTTGTGTGATGTCGTTTACTCGAAATAAGCACTCAATTACTTTCAGGTACAATATAAGGGGGCTTTCGCTTGAACGCCCCGGGACAGTTAGGGACCTTGGAATTGTTTTTGATGGTACTCTATCTTTTAAACCACACTATGAGCAGACTGTCAGTTCTGATTACAAACTCTTGGGTTTCTGATAAGAAACAGCAAAAATTTCTCACAGACTGACACCCTCTTCCTACTCTTTCGTTGTTTGGTTAGGTCCCGGCTTGAATTTGGCTCAGTTTTGTGGACTCCTACTTATGAGATACATGTGGCAAGTCTAGAATCAGTGCAAAGGAAATTTCTAAAATTTCTTAGCTTTCGTGAAGATGGTCTTTGTATTGGTTTTCCTCAGGAAAGTTTACTTCTTCGCTTTAGTCTGCAGAGTCTGTCGATGCGCAGGCAGTGCAGTTTCGTTATATTTTTATACAATTCTGTATTCGATTGCCCTAAACTGCTTCAGCAACCTAATTTCAATGTGCCGCGTGTTGCAGCACGTTTTCGAGGCACATTCTATCTCCCGACTGCTCGTACGCAATTGCTGCAATCGTCTCTAATATACCAGATGTGCAATGATTACTCTGTACTGCAAGATCGCCTAGATATCTTCTCATGTAATATATCAGAGATAAAAATGTTTTTCAAAGCGATCTAATTTATGACTCTCTTTTGTGTAGTTTGTTTGATTATTGTTTGTTATTATGTTTTGTGTATTGGCCCATCCTTAATTTGGCTTTTAAACTGTTGGATGGTGTATGAATAAATAAATAAATAAATAGTGTGCAAGGTAAAAGTGACCAGCGTGTATAATATGGAGATGCTCTCTCTGTTTACTCAATATTGTCCACAATTTCCTTATTTGTATTACCTTGTGTAATCCTGTTCTTATTTTTCATTTTCAGATCAATGCACAAGTAATTCGGTTTCGGACATCACTTCAAACATATCAACTGTTTTAATAAAGGTCGAAAAGTATGTGGATTCTCCCAAAACACAGGACACAATGTGGGAGACGGAGAATTACAATTCTGATCCAGAAAATGATGTGATCAACATTAAAAAAGAAATAAAAGCTGGAAATACCTTCGAAAATGATTATCATTTTATGTATGATTCTGAAAACGACTCACAAGAACTCGACAAATCCTTACATTGTCGTTTATGCGGTTTGGTCGCTGAAACAACACAGAATTTACATGATCATATCGAAAGCATACATGTAGAATATGATGCTAACAGACAACGCATATTTAAATGCATAACATGTGATTTTAAATCATGTCAGAAGTATCGTGTTGCAACTCATTATAACGCCAAACATTCCGAAATGAGTGAAATATACAGCTGTCCCATATGCGACCACACGACGAAAATAAAAGAATACCTTCAGCGTCATATAAAAGCCAAACATCAACCTGCTACTAAGAAAGTGAAACATAACGAAAATAATGAAATCTTTGACTGTCCTGAGTGCGATTTTAAAACGAAGAATAAATACAGTTTGAAAACACACAACAAATTAATGCATGACGAAAATGCTGAGTTGATAAAGTGTCCGGAATGTGATTACTCACACAAAGACAGGTATAGTGTTAATAAGCATTACAGGATAAGACACGATACAAGTGAAAACTTTATTTTTTGTCCGGAATGTCCATTTAAAAGTCGCGATAGAAGCTACGTATCTACGCATATCAGAAGGAAACATCGGCCGCAAAAGCAAACTAAAACGTATAGTTGTCCCCACTGTGAGTATGTCACGAAACATGGTTCAGCTCTAAAAGTACATATAAAAAACAAGCACATTCCAAGAATAATAACAGAAGAGTTTAAATGCGAATTTTGTGATTATGTTACAAACGAACGGTATAGGTTAACCGCCCACTTCAAAAGACGTCACGATGATACCCTAGAAATCATAAAATGTGAATACTGCGAATTTTCCACCAAACTGAAGCCTTATCTTATCGCACACATGAAAGCCAAGCATATAGAAACTTCAGAAGTCTACAAATGCAACATTTGTGAATTCTTTACCAAAACCGAAAACAACATGAAACGTCACATCAAAACCAAACATAACGAGAAAGAAGAACCGTTCCGATGTCAGTTCTGCAATTTCACTACAAGACGGAAACATTCTCTGGTACGTCATCATAGAAATAAGCATGATGATACTGTTCCACCTATGAAATGTGAAAAATGCGACTACACCACGAAAGATCCGAAAACGATGCAGAAACACGTTAAAAATAGACACGAAAAGTATGAAGTGTTTCATAATTTCTCACACAGCGAGTCTGAAAAAAGCGACGATCCGTTTGATGAGTTTTTCCGTTCGAATCAGGAAGATACAATGTCGGATACCAGTGTTTCGCAAGATGTGAAAATCAAAAGCGAAATCGGTTCCTCTACAAAAGAAGTAGCTAACGGAATGATCTTGGGCACTGTGTAAGTCGACATAATAGTTGAAAACTCTTGAGAAAATTAACAAAAAGCTGGAAATTCCTTTCCTAAATAGAACCAATAAAGGAAAAATGCAATGAGGTATTTTGTGCACGAGTTGACAACCTTGTACGTCTGTCACCAGCTTACCGATTCAATTAGGTAAACATCTTTTTATGACATCGTAAAGCAGCTACTATGTTATTTAATATTAATAATGAATATAATTTATCCATAAACATATTGAATACTGATTGCTGATGATATTGTGCCACTTTAAGCCTAAAACCCGAGTGTATTTATTTGATATTTGCCCGCGGTTGGTATCTCGTCACTGATTTCAATTGGATCTAAATCCGGTCGATAGTGAGGCAAAATGAATATCAAATGCTAAGGTAAAGGTTTTTTATTAAATCTACCAATGCTCTTAATTTTAATTTATTAGATGGTTTCTAATTAATTGTTCTGGCCAGAGCATGTTTTGTTTTCTTAGAAGTTTGTGAGAAAAATTCAGATAATGTAAAATTAAGTAATTGTTAATTATTATTTAAGTGAAAGGTTACAAGCTATTTTTACAATTACTCTACAACATATTGAAGGTTTGAACGATTTGTGGGCGAAATGTTAACCAATTAAATATACTAGTCTTCCTAATTAACATTTTTGACATCATACAAATATATATATATATATATATATATATATATATATATATATATATATATATATATATATATATATATATATATATATATATATATATATATATATATATATATATATATATAATGATCAATCTCGCTGCTTAAGATTTTAAATTTTGACTGAGTTAAAAAGCATGTTACAATTTAATAAGAAATTTTGTGAATGTAGAAAAGTTCATGTCGTTAAAAAGAAGAAGAAACTTTATGTCATGCCTTGGGATGAGGCCTCCACAGGTGTTGACTGCCTGCAAGCAGGAATGTAAGAGCTGCAAGGGGTAGCATCAACATTTAGCGCTTACCATAGGCGCTTAATTACCCACAAGAGAGGAGCCAGTAGTTGTCAGAGAAAGCTTATAGTGGTGGCGACAAGAAAGTATATTTGAAATGTACACTCAAAAGGTGAGGTAGACAAATGGGTGGAACTTGAATGTGAAAATAACGTGAAGGTAGACCTAAACCTGAATCAGAATAGCAAAAGTGTATGTGAAAATAACGTGAAGGTAGACCTAAACCTGAATCAGAATAGCAAAAGTGTATCTGAACGGTGACAGTGTACGGTCAGCTCGGACAGCAAATGTATATTTGAACGGTCAGACAGCAAAGGTATATTTGAACGGTAAACTCTGGACTGAGAACTTGGACAGCAGATGTGTATTTAAACGGTAACGGTATACAGAGAACTTGGACAGCAAAGGTGTACGAAGAACCCGGACCTTGCAATTACGACAAAGAATGCCATTAGCAATCTGTCGCTGCATTAAAATGTTTATTGAAGACTTATTGTTATATATATATATATATATATATATATATATATATATATATATATATATATATATATATATATATATATATATATATATATATATATACATACACAGGGTGTTTCATAATAAGATGTCAATATTAAAGGATGTCTATGAATGATTCCAAGAAAAACAGTTCATATGAACATAGGTCAGTTTTCGCTTTCTGTCTGAGGTACAGTGATAAATATTTTTTTTGACTTCTTTGTATAACTTTGTAAATCCCCGACCGCGTGGCCTGGCGGCAGGAGACGTCGGGCATACCACGGGACTTGCAGTGCTATCAGGGCGGCAAAGCTGCGAACGAGCCCTGAGGGAGAAAAAAAAGTACCATTAAACGCGCTCGTCTGCTTCACGGACGGGGGAGATGTTTATTCGGGAGGACCGAGGGTAAGTGATAGTATTTCCCTCCAAGCCCATGCAACTGTTTTTCAGGCCGAAATGTACGCCATCCTGCACTGTGTGCGGGAGAACAAGAGGAGGGGCTACACCAACAAGAGTATCCTCATAGCCACATACTACCAGGCAGCCCTTAATGCCCTAAGTAGCCCACGGGTAAATTCCTGGCTGGTGAGTGAGTGCCGAGACGAGACGAGCGACCTGGCTGGGCAGAATGAGGTCACCCTTATCTGGGTGCCGGGTCACTCGGGGGTTAAAGGCAATGAAGAAGTTGAGACAGTCTCGTGAAGAGAGGGTCAGTAGAACTATTTATGGGACCAGAACCGGCTCTGGGCGTGTCAAAGAGCACTGCCAGGGGAGCTATTAAGTCCTGGGTCAGAAACCAACACAAGGTGTACTGGGCGGACTGTCCAGGGCTCAGACTTGGGAAGTCAATAATTGACGAACCCAATTCAAAGAGAGCTGTGGAGCTGCTAAATCTTAGCAGAGGACAGCTCAGAAATATAACAGGTCTCTTGACGGAACACATGGCTGTCAAGAAACACCTGCAAAAATGGGGCGGTTCGAGGGTGACCTCGCATGCAGACTCTGCGGCGAGGGGGAGGAATCAGCCCAGCACATCTTGTGTGATTGTATAGCTCTGGACCGCAAAAGACAACTGATCTACGGTCCGTCCAGACCGGAGACAGAGCATTATAAAACCTCACCCTACCAATCACTGTGCAGACTGGTTCAAGGCACAGTGATTGTGGAATGGGAGGAGTGAAGAGAGTAAGGGCATGCACAATAGGCCAAGGGCTGCAGTTCTATCGGGGCGGCCAAGCCGCGGACGAGGCCTGAGGGCGAAAAAAAAAGAGGTAAGTCCATTGAGCCACTAACTTGCACCATAAATTGACTACCTAGCCAAAAACTAATAATATAATCTTAATTTTAAATTCAACTGTCAATCCTGTCTAATGTTGCCAACATGACATTTATCGAAAAATTATAATTTACCATCCCACTAAAACGTATAAAATATATTGCATAATACTTTTGCTGCTGTAATATCATTTTAACCAGCTATCTGAGATGAAACTTCATGCAATATAGCATTTCTTTAGGAAAAAGGGCATAATTACAACAAACAAACCAAAAAACACGTTAAAGCTAGGTTCATAAACTTGCGAAATTAATTTCTATTGGCCCATTTGAAATAATATTACTATATTATTTAAAATAAACCAATTGGAAAACGTCTCGCAATTCGTGAGTGTACATGAACCTAGTTTAAAGCTAGGTTATACACTCGTGAAATCCTAAACTTATTCCTCTTGGTGCAGTTTAAATAATATGACGTTATATTTTAAAATGAACCAATAGGAATTAGTTAAACTAATTTTTGTTGATCCATTTGAAATAATATTACGATTTTATTAAAATAAAGCAACAGGGTTAGTTTTCTCTGCGATTTCGCCATAAAGCCACAAAACAAATTTGTTGATGACCATCTAAACTCGGATTTATTATAATACATAGACAAAGTATTCTTTTATAGTGTCATCTATGGCGAAACAATAATTTTCTTTTAGTAGATTGTCTGCGCTTTCATAATAATAATATTTATGACATATGTCAATTTATTGGCGTGTGGCGGTAACCTAACATTTAAATGTCACATTAATTTTTTTAAAGTAACGGAATAAAAGTTTTAAAAGTATCACAAAAATGAACAGATAATAAATATTCGCTCTTTTACGTAAAGTCAAAGTGAACTCATTCGAAAATATATGATGAAACCGCAGTGTTCAAACTAGAATTTACATTACAAAAATGTTTTCGTTCGGTGCAAAGACATCAGCAACAACCCCGGCAACGGGAACTTTGTTTGGATCCACAACGCAAGCATCCACTCCACAGTTTGGATTCGGATCTAACCTGCAACAACCCAGCGCCAGTTTCGGGGCCACTACATCCACAGCAGGTACAGCTTTTGGTCAATCAACAGGCTTAGCTTTCCCTGCCACCCCCGCTTCTACGTCACTAGGTACAGGTGGATCGTTTAGTTTTGGAGTTCCAGGCGCTGCGGCAACGACGACAGGTGCCCCAGGATTGTCACTTCTTGGCTCAGCAAATAAGCCACTTCTTGGTGCAACAAGTACACCAGTCACAGGGTTTGGAGCAACACCAGCCAGTGCTGCGAGTACTGGATTTACACTAGGAGGTACTTCTACTGGAACATCCATAGCACCCACTACATTTAGTGCAGGTGGAACATCTGCACCATCCACGGGCTTTAATTTAGGCGGTACCTCTACACCATCCACTGGATTCAATTTAGGTGGCACTTCTACAGCACCTACTGCTTTCAGTCTAGGTGGTACTTCAACAGCTCTCAGTAGTGCAGCACCGACATTTTCATTTAATACGCCAGCGAGTGGCACTACCACAGCCCCAGGTCAGTTGAATTTCGGAGTTTCTACAGCTGGTTCGACGGGTTTGAACTTTAATCTTGGCAGTAGCACTACTGGAGGTTCTACGTTTAATTTCGGTACAAGTACCAGTACAGCTCCATCAACATCGAGCGTCCAAACTACAGCAACGAATGTCGGGTTAGGTGGCCTCGCATCAACCATAACCACACCAAAAACGGACGCAACGGGCAATACAACAGCTCAGAAAGAAACCAACCCGAGAGAACAACAGTTACCAAATGAGATCTTTCAAACAGTAGAGTCTTTTAAGCAACACATAAAGCAACAGAAAATGTTCAGTTCTGATATTGCACGTTATTCCGTTAAAGATTTCGAACGGGTAAGACACGACATTGATACTTTCAATAAAATCGTTGTCGGTTTGGAAAGGGAGCTACAGATGAACAGGTGTTTAGCTGAAAAATTAAAATATGACACTGCAAAGTCTCTACAACACATCGAAATGGCACAGAGAACCCATGAAACACCACCCGGCTTGCAGCATGAGAATAACGCCCCGACACAATATTTTAACGACTTAGTTGACAATTTCGAAAAAGAAATGCACGCATTGAAGCATCAGATTGAAAGTACTGATAAATATATTAGGAATTTCGGACAACCAGCTTCACTGACATCACAGGATCTAGCTGTCGGCATGAAAAGGCTTCACGAGACTTTTGTAGCGCTTGCTGGTCGATTACAATCGGTACATAGTCAAGTTGAATCGCAGAAAGAGTTGTATCTGAATATTAGAAAACAATTGTTAAATGACAATACAAATCTGTTTGAGAATCAAGACACCACTGTAGTAGTTGTACCGAAAATCAATAGTTATGTACCTCCCAAAGTGGCTTCAGGTCCAACACCGTTCAATAACATGGTTGTTAGTTCGATAACGCTAACGAATCTACAAAGTAATCCTCCTCCAGCGTATCCGTCAGCCGGTGGCACAAGCATCGGAGGTTTCGGAACGTCTACATTGGGTCTTGGATTAACTCAGCCTGCGCCACAACTTGGTAGTACCAGTCTGATGACTCCTTCGAATAGTTTTCAGCTGCAGAAACCTCCCACTGGCAACAAACGGGGTAAACAATGAAATTTTAAAGGTATGGTTGTAATAATATTTTTATTTCAATAAAGGTTTTGTATTACATTGTTGTTTTATTTTGTATTTTTTATAACGTCTAAGGTATTTATCTTAAAAACATAATTTTAGCGAATTTTCATAAATATAAAAATATATTACCTTAGGTTTAGCATTGAAAACACTGACACTTTTGACATTTTAAATCGCGGCTATATATATATATATATATATATATATATATATATATATATATATATATATATATATATATATATATATATATATATATATATATATATATATATATATATATATATATATATATATATATATATATATATATATATATATATATATATATATATATATATATATATATATATATATATATATATATATATATATATATATATATATATATATATATATATATATATATATATATATATATATATATATATATATATATATATATATATATATATATATATATATATATATATATATATATATATATATATATATATATATATATATATATATATATATATATATATATATATATATATATATATATATATATATATATATATATATATATATATATATATATATATATATATATATATATATATATATATATATATATATATATATATATATATATATATATATATATATATATATATATATATATATATATATATATATATATATATATATATATATATATATATATATATATATATATATATATATATATATATATATATATATATATATATATATATATATATATTTGTAAGGCACAATGAATAATTTTGACCACTAATAAATGAGTATGAGTATATACACAGTGTGGTCCATTTAAGATGGAAACCACCTTGTAACTTTTGTATTTATAATTCGATTTTCATGAACAAGAGATTTAAGATGAAGAACTCTATAGTTGCTGTGAAAATTGTTATTTTTGTTATTCATGTTTAGGAAGAAATAAGTACGCCACTGCATTCAGCATCGCTTAAAATAGATAGAGACCGGAGTCGTCTTACAGGCAAAGTTTCTTGTTTCGTTCTAGATGTCAGTAGTTTGTATATATATATATATATATATATATATATATATATATATATATATATATATATATATATATATATATATATATATATATATATATATATATATATATATATATATATATATATATATATATATATATATATATATATATATATATATATATATATATATATATATATACACGAAACAAGGAACTTTGTAAGACGACTCCGGTACAAATTCTGTACGTCAGGTGCCACCTAACACAAAATTAATTTACATAAATAAAAGATTATATGCCCAGCCAGGTCGCTCGTCTCGTCTCGGCACTCACTCACCAGCCAGGAATTTACCCGTGGGCTACTTAGGGCCTTAAGGGCTGTCTGGCTGTCTGTGGCTATGAGGATCCGCTTGTTGGTGTAGCCCCTCCTCTTGTTCTCCCGCACACAGTGCAGGATGGCGTACATTTCGGCCTGAAACACCGTTGCATGGGCTCCGAGGGAAATAATATGACTTACCCTCGGTCCTTCCGAATAAACACCTGCCCCCGTCCCACGCTCCCGGCCGGATCCGTCCGTGAACCAGACGAGCGCGTCCCGTGCTATGCCCGGCGTCTCCTCCCGCCATGCCTCGCGGTCGGGGATCTCCACTGGAAAGTTGTTTTCCCAGCAGATTCGCGGGTTCGCGATGTCTCACCTCATTTCCAGCATGGGCTCCTTCACGATCTCCTGAATTTTGCAGTGGCCACTGAAGCCTGGGTTGATCTTCAGTCTACCATTGCAGGCTAGTCTGTATAGTCCTAGCCTGGCCTCCCCCATAATAACTAAGTGTAGGGGGGTGGGCAGATCCAGAAACACCTCCACGGCGGCTGTTGGGGTTGAAGACATGGCCACTGTGATGCCTAGGCAAGCCATCCTTTGGATCTTGCCTAGCTTTTGTTTGGCACTGGATTGTGTCACCTTAGGCCACCAGACAGGTGCCGCGTATGTTAACGATGGTCTGACCACCCTTGTGTACAGCCAGTGGGCCATACTAGGTCTTAGTCCCCACGTTTTTCCATATAGCCGCTTAGTGACGGCTAAGGTCATGACTGTCTTACACAGTATTTTTTTAACGTGGCAATTCCAGGTTAGATTAGAGTCCAATACGACCCAAAGATATTTTACCTCCCTGGCCATCAGAATGTTCCTACCGTATAGAGTGAGAGTTCTGTGGCTCTCCCCTCCTCCTCGTAAACGGTATAACAGTTGCTTTCTCGGGGCTCACCCCAAGCCCTTGACCAACCGTCCACTTTTCCACCACTTTCAGTACTGTCTGCATGCGCTTCAACACTGTGTAACCTTTCCTCGGACTGTGATGATAATGTCGTTCAGATAGCCATGTACCTCATACCTCCCCCTCCCGAGAGCCTCCCTAGCAGGCCATCCACGACTAGGCACCAGAGCAAGGGAGACAGAACGCTCCCCTGCGGACAACCCGCCGCGACCCCCGCCAGCAGAGTTCCTCCCGCGAGTGAGGTGAACACCGCCCTATCCCTGAGCATGAAACCAATCCACCTGCAGCAGGTCTCCTCTATTCCACGCTCCCGGACAGCTGCCAGAACCGATTCGAATGAGGTGTTGCTGAAGGCCCCCTCTATGTCTAGGAAGGCCCACAGCGCCACCTCCCTGTTCTCCAGCGTATTCTTCAGTTTCAGCACCAGCTGGTGCAGTGCTGTTTCTGTTGAGACTCCTGCTCTGTATGCATATTGTCCGCAGTGTAGGGGATATGCTTCCAGTACACCGCCCCTAATGTGCCCGTTGAGCAGTTTTTTAATTGTTTTTAGCAAGAAGGACACGAGACTTATTGGCCTCAGGGATTTTGCCTGGTCTGTTGGGCGCCCAGGTTTAGAAATGAATACAACCCTGGCCAGTCTCCATGCCCTCGGAATGTGCCCCAGAGCCAGGCTGGCCCTCATAATGTGGGTAAGCGCCGACGCCAGTATATATATATATATATATATATATATATATATATATATATATATATATATATATATATATATATATATATATATATATAAATATATATACTATGTTAGAGCATGATGGGCATTATTACATCAAATCCCGAGGATTTGTATGGCTTAAAGCTGTTAATGGCCCATCTGATTTTGCTCCAAGTAACCACCTCTTTAGCGACTGTCCAGCTTACTCTAGATGCTCGCCTATAAGGCGCCTCTATTTCTGAGTGTTCCCAGTCCGAAGGTGATTGGTTTATTATGTTACAGCCGGGGAAGTGCGTCTGGAGTAAAATTTCCATAGTTTTCTCCCCCTAGCTTGTAAAGCCTCGTGGATGTTCTAAGGGAGCCTATGTTGGTCTGACTGCATTTAGACAGGATCTTGTGTAGTCGAGCACTCTCGGACGTGTTCTCTACTTCCTCATAGTGCCTCCTCCACGACTCCTTCTTGACGCCCCTCAGTCTTTTGTTATAGGTCGTTAGGGCCTGTCTATATTCATCCCATGCTCCCGACCTTTTGGCCGCGTTAAACAGCTTACGAGCCTGCGTCTTCCTTTGCCTGAGATCCTAGTTCCACAACGGGACGTTCCTGGTAGACGCCCTCATTTTCAGGGGGCAGCTGGCGTTATAGGCCGAGGTGATTGCGTCTCGCACTTGAGCTGCCGCAATATCGAGGTCTATTGAATTGTCTATGGTACTCTTAACCCCTCTGCGGTGCCACAGCTAGATCTGCCCTGTAGGCTTCTCAGTCCGCCTTACGGGGATCCCGGTACCATAGCGTGTGTATTTCGAGTTTGGCGATTTCAAACCGGATGTATCTGTGGTCTGAGCTACTCACTTCCCCAGACACAGCCCAGCTCTTAACAAAGTCACCCAGAAACTGGGTGGAAACTGTTAGATCTAAAACTTCATCACGCCGTATTGTGACGAAGGTCGGTTTATTACCTCTATTCAATATGTCTAAATTAAATTTCATAAAGAATTGTAAAAGAGACTCACCCCTAGAGTTTGTGTCCGAGCTACCCCACAACTCATGGTGCGCATTCGCATCCATGCCGATGATGGTCTGCCGTCCACCTGCTCTGCTACCCACCATCAGCTGCTCCAATTCCTTGGGTGGAGGAGGGTCCGTGCTGTCCCCTGGCAGATAGGCTGACCCGACAGTAATGTCCCTCGGCCCATCCGCTCCTCCACATCGGATTTTGATCGTTGCCAGGTCCCTGGAACAGAAATTCATTAAAGGCAGAAACTCTATCCTTTCCCTGGCAAAAATGCAGGCTCGCGGGTGTTCGCTGGATCTGCTGTAGATCAGCTTTCCAGCAGCTCCGCCGAGTTCCTTGATGTCTCCTTTATAGAAGTACCGTTCCTGGATGAGGGCCACATCCGTGTTCCTCAGAGCCATTAGTAGTCCGGCCGTGGCGGCCCTACTGTGTTGGAGGTTGACCTGAAGGAACCTAAGTCCCATGCCTTGGTTACCCCGCTTGGACGACCACGTAAAGTTTCATACCATGGTTACCTGAAAGTCAAGCTGGGTTAATAAACAATCGAAATGAGAATATAGAGCTTGCGATATACGATATACCATATTAACAAAAGCCTGGACGCAGCAAGTGAGTTATGATAGTGAATTTAATTTTTTTTTCAAATGAAAACTCAAAAATTTCCCGGAAAACCTCGTCCGATTTTCCTGACTAACGAACTTATCCAAGCCATTTACAAAAGGAAGGTATATGCGAAATTTTATCAAAATCGGCCCATTATCTATTGAGTTTTCGGTGTGATATATATATATATATATATATATATATATATATATATATATATATATATATATATATATATATATATATATATAACTGGCCCCGGATGTGGGTTCTAGGGGGCCTAGTTCGCGCTCATTTGTGCAAAAGTTTTTTCAAAATTCAAAAGTCGGGATCTCCCCATTAGTGAATTTTTTCCATGAAAATTCACTAAAAACATTCGTATTAATCAACTAATTTAGTCTTTCATAAATATTGAATTATACAGACTCATAATATACCGTATGATAACCAAAGAAAACAAATAAGATTCGGAATAATTAACTAACCGAATATTTCACAAGGTCAAGTGAGATAACTTCTCTCGACTAATCACGTTGGCCGCGAGTGTAAACAAAATAGCATTGCCTAATAAAAATAAAACACACATCGCAGTCGGCATTTAGCTGGCTTAGAGACTGCAGTGGCTCTCGCGGTTTGCGCTTATATAGTTTCATCCTACATATGCTCTTTAATTAAATCGTGACCGGTCAAATAAAAACAGCTGAAAAGTTCGTTGAATATAATACAGCTGCAAGTTTTTTTTTATTCACAAAGAACTGTTATAAAATTTATTCTTTTGAAAACCAGTTTTCAATTAATGATGGGTGAAACGGCGAACCAAGTGAAGGTAGCAGGTAATGGAACCCCAAGGTACTTATGAATTTTTTTCTTTTTTGCTGTTTCTTCCCTTTATGAAAGTTAAAGTTTTGTTTTGTTTTTTGTTTGTGTACATTTTGCAGATTATCACACGGTCAGCTTTAGATAAACTTGACTGTAAAGCTTACCACCTTTATATGTATTATGCTCGTTGATACTGTGTGTGTGTATTTGTTTCTTTAACGTCGGTCTATTTCCGCGACTACGGCCAATCACCGACGACAGGGAGCAGTTTCACCTCACTATTCTGTAAATTTTGCCGAATCCCTGCCTTTCTGTAAGGAGGGTAGGGGGTATTTAACGTGACCAACATCGCATGGACACGGGACCGACGGCTTTACGCCCCCTGCAAAGGGCGGAACGTGCAGACATTCAACTTACTCAAATACAATGCCACAACCTCGGTTGATGTTAATTGTGCAGTATGTACAACATCGTTTTTGAGTTATTTAAATTGTTTTGCAGCTTTTCACGTTTTTGGCACAAACACATATCACAAATTGAAAAAAGGCGTTTGTACCAATATATAGCGAAGCCCCATGGAAATGACGCATTCAGAGAGCTTTTCGTTTGGATAACTCGTCAAAAAAATCGAGCTGCCGTATACAGGTACTCTCAAATAATGGCTGAATTTGAAAAGTTTTCACAGAAATGTTTTTAGTGTTTCCGTAGAAATCATTTTTTGTAACATTTTTGTAAAATGTTGGTAATTAATATTAAAGGTTTAGTAAGTTATTGTAAAAATATAATATATAACATTTTAAGTTTATTTTTGGAAAATGTTTGTACGTTTTGAAACAAGAGGGCTAGTCTAATGAAATGTGGTACATTCTTACTACTATATAGGTTATACTGCCAACCAAATGTTCTTTTAAAAACAATACCTATTTGACATTAAAAACATTTTTACGAAAAATCGCTACCATAACGCACATGCTGCGTCCAGACTTTTAAAAATTTCGTCTGACAGCAGAATTGACTTCAAATCAAGTTGCTTATGAAAGAAAGAACCATTAATTGGCAAGCAGAATTGTATTACCTGTATACAAGATTTAAACTTATTTATACTTCTTATTATTATTTTTTCTTTTCTTTTTAGTGAATTTTCTTTAAAAAATTCACTAATGTGGAGATTGCGACTTTTGAAAAATTTATTCAAATGAGCGCAAACTAGGACCTATAGAACCCATATCCGGGGTGAGTTTCAATTTATTTATTTATATATATATATATATATATATATATATATATATATATATATATATATATATATATATATATATATATATATATATATATATATATATATATATATATATATATTGTAATTTTTTATCACAAAAAGTACAGCAAACAAATAAAGTGTATATTTAAAAGTGATTACAGTGTAGTGCACCTAACTCAAAATACTGGGTCGATTCTTATTATTATTTTTTCTTTTCTTTTTAGTGAATTTTCTTTAAAAAATTCACTAATGTGGAGATTGCGACTTTTGAAAAATTTATTCAAATGAGCGCAAACTAGGACCTATAGAACCCATATCCGGGGTGAGTTTCAATTTATATATATATATATATATATATATATATATATATATATATATATATATATATATATATATATATATATATATATATATATATATATATATATATATATATATATATATATATATATATATATTGTAATTTTTTATCACAAAAAGTACAGCAAACAAATAAAGTGTATATTTAAAAGTGATTACAGTGTAGTGCACCTAACTCAAAATACTGGGTCGATTTTGATCAAATTTTCTGAGTAACTTCCTTTTGCAAGTGGCTTGGCTAAGTTCGTTAGCCAGGAAAATCGGCCCGTTTTTTCCGGATAATTTTGTGTTTTCTTTCGGAAAATTTTTATCTCAACAAAGTAAGGGCAACCAAATTTGGTACGTGGGTTTATATCATTAAAAGTAAATACCCTACCAAAATTTAGTTTTGTAAGTTAAAAGTCAAAAAAGTTATAGGCATTGAAAGAAAAAATGTTTTTTTTCACAAAACCTCAGTTGCGAATTAAAACGTCGAAATTGGCAACATTTGGGCAAAGAACCTGAAACTAATACGGGTTATGTAAAGAAAATGTCGCAGGAAGAATATTTTACATATCCTGAAGTCTTAGCTTCAACCGTCCATTGTCCTTCATTTTACTAAAATATTTCCTGAAAATTCATTTCAAATAGACGTTTTCTCTGATGTTTTGACAGTAGCTTTAGCTATAGTTTATCGTTTAATTGTATATAATTTTTGTCGAATTTTCGTAAAAAATCAATAAAGCTCAATATATCCGTTATTATAAAGATACGAAAAAAATTGCATACATTAATTATGTGGTGTCTTGAGCTACGTCATAAAAATTATTTCTACAATCACAGGGTGGCCCATAAATCGTTGGTGATACAAATTTTCTTTTTTTTTAATCCAACACGCCTTACGTTATTGAATTTTTGCATTTTCCATCGAAATAATGCAAAACAAGTGCGTTATGGTAGCGAATTTTCATTAAATGCTTCAAATTTGAATAGCTCAATTTGCTATTAACCTATAAGGTTCGTTGGCCAAGAAAACAGTTCCTTGGGAACATTTAAAGTTTACTTTCCGAAATTTCTGTCGACTTTCAAACAATAAATTTATTTTGATTAAACATGTCACATTGTTTCTACTATATAGTTTATAATGGCACCCAAATTTGATGCCTGCTTAAAAAAACACATTTGGTATTATAGACATTTTTATGAAAATTCACTACCATAACGCACTCGCTGCGTCCAGACACACACACACACACACACACACACACACACACATATATATATATATATATATATATATATATATATATATATATATATATATATATATATATATATATATATATATATATATATATATATATATATAAGGTATGGACATTTAAAAAAAAATTGGGGCTTTCCTAAAAACGTCAAAGTCGCGATTTGAAATGTCAAAATTGGCAACCTTTATGCGAAGAACCTGAAACAAATACGGATAATGTAAAGAAAATGTCGCAAGAAGAGTGTTCTGCAAACCCTTAAGTTTCAGCTTCAACCGTCAATGTCCTTCATTTTACTAAAATATTTCCAGAAAATTCATTTCAAATAGACCCTTTTTCTGATGCTTTGGCGGTAGTTTTAGTTAAGTTTATGGTTTAACGGTCTATAATTTATAGCTAATTTTCCTAGAAAAAATTCGTTGTTGTGGAAACCGCGACTTTTGAATTTTAAAAAGATTTCTTCAAATGAGCGCAAACTAGGCCCCCTAGAATCTATATCCGGGTTTACTTTCAGTTTTTATCTGTTCTCATATATACAGGGTGACGAATTTCTACGGTAAAGCTCAATATAATTGTTATTTTAAAAGATACGAGAAAAAGTTGCATACGTTAATTATAGGGTGTCTTGCCCTCGTGGCGCAGGTGGCTAGGTGCCAGCCTGCTAAGCGAGAGGTCCCGGGTTCGATTCCCGGGCGAGCCAAGTTGACTCTGTCTGGAAAATTTAAAAACAATATTGAATGATGGGAAAGAATGTGCTAATGGCCTGAGATGCCGCAGCCAATAAAATTTAAAAAAAAAGGGTGTCTTGAGCTGCATCTTATAAAATTATTTTGACAATCACAGGTGGCTCACAAGTCGTTGGTGATACCTAAAATTTTTTTTCGAACACCCTTATGTTATTGCATTTTTTTATCGAAATATGATCCATGTTTGTGAGAAAAAAATCGAGACGCAGTAAGCGCGTTTTGGTAGCGAATTTTCATTAAATGCTTCAAATTTCAATAAGTCCGTTTGCTATTAACCTAAGGTTTGTTGGCTAGGAAACCAGTTTTCTCGGAAACATTTTAAGTTTATTTTCGGAAAGTTTTTGTACATTTTCAAACAAAAAGTTATTTTGATCAAATGTGGTACATTGTGTCTATTAC
Organism: Tillus elongatus; assembly: GCA_964006375.1. Lineage (NCBI taxonomy): Eukaryota > Metazoa > Arthropoda > Insecta > Coleoptera > Cleridae > Tillus > Tillus elongatus. The sequence continues at coordinate 106,661,145 of OZ023270.1, read as the reverse complement.
ATAGGTTATACCGGTAGCCAGATTGATGCCTGCTTGTATTAGCGAAACATATATGCTATTAAAAAGATTTTTATGAGAACTCACTTCCATTACGCACTTGCTGCATCCAGACTTTTTTTTAATTTCTTTTTTTAATCATTTTTTTTTTGTAATTTGTTTTTTGTTTTTTTTTTACTTTTTTAAGACTTTACGACCTTATCTTATCTCATTTTTTTCTAATCAAGTATATGGGATAGACAAGGAGTTTACTTTAGCTAAAATAAGATGTTTACTCTTATATTCCTGAAATCAACCACGCTATTAATTTCGTGCGTTTTGTCCTCACACATACCGTATAAATATTAATACCCGAGGTCACAACGGAATCTGAGAAACAGTAATTAAATTATACAAATTTACTAAAATATATGTTACTTATTTAAATAATTGTTGACGTCATCCAATGTAGGATGTAATTATTTTCAGTATAATTATCATCCTAATACGAACCATTTTGAGGTATTCTTTCAAAGCCATGACCGTTGAAAATGAAATATCAAGAGCTTTCCCACAAATTCTATAATAATAACCAATATACAGGCTGATTCATAAGTGGTGACCCAAAATGAAACCCCATGTTCTTTGAACAATTTTAGAGAGGGTATGTCCTATAAAAAATTTTCCTATAATGCTTCATTAAAAAGATACAGCGTGTTGAAGTTGAATTTAAAAAAATAAAATTTCCCAATTTTTTAAAAAGTAGCACATATATTTTGCTGAAACTTCGCATGTGTAGGCTGTTATGTAAGGCGCGTATTCTACCATAACAATTGAATCGGCTAATTCAGCACTGGCGCGCGTACACACATGTCATTGGTTATCCCTAAAGAAAAAAACGGGTAAGCCAATGATATATGTATATATATATATATATATATATATATATATATATATATATATATATATATATATATATATATATATATATATATATATATATATATATATATATATATATTAATCTTACTTTCATTCGTGAACAAAATAACTCTCTTGATAATTTTCTGTACGACGCTTATTTCACGAGTAAGCAATGAATCAGGTAAGTGTTTCAGAGCACAGTTCATGATTTTTAACCAGTCGTTGTTTGGTAGAAAATCGCAATGATACACTTTTATCAGGCTTATAGTAATTTATTTATTACAATAAATGTTCAAAAATGCCTCCATTGGTCTGAATACACGCACGACATCTTTTTAATATGAAAAATTTAATGCCTTGATAATTTTTTGTACGACGATTATCTTTGTTGTATTTTAGTAAGTAGTAGTCTGGTTTGCCAAAGTTGTCACTTGACGTTTAGGTTAACAAGTTATTATTTTGAATAGGTGTAAGTGGTAAACTTTATAAAATTGCAAAATTCTCTACTCTTTTACTTCTTATAATGGAGTACACCTCAAAAGAGAATGCAGATATAATTTTTATCTACGGATATGCTGATGGAAATGCTCTAGCTGATTGTCGGGAATATCAACGTATGTTTCCCACTCGCTGTCAACCTACACCAAGGGTTTTTTCTGTATCGTTTTCAAGACTTCGGCAGTGCGGTATTGGACAACGTCCTGACGCTAGAGCTAATGGTAGAAGACAACATCAACTTGAAGACGAAGAGAGAGTGGTGGATGCAGTGATGGATCAACCTTCTACAAGTACTCGGAGGATTGCCACACAGTTACAATATTCTCAAAGCTTTGTTTGGAGAACTTTACATCGAGAAGCCTTAATCCATATCATCGACAGAATGTTCATTGCCTTCTACCTGGAGATAATGTGCATCGACGAGTCTTTTGTGAATGGATGTTGGAAATGAACAATTAAAATATCTTATTCCCTAATCTAATCTTCTGGTCTGACGAATCAACATTTACAAGTAATGGTATTTAATATTCTCACAATGAGCATGTCTGATCATTGGAAAATCCACATGCAACAGGACTCGCACATTTCAACATAGATTTTCCATTAATTTATGGTGTGGTATTTTTAACGGCTCACTGTTCATGGAAGTCCTGCCACAACGTTTAAATGGATCTTCGTACTTAGCGCTCCTAGAAAACCGCGTAGAAAACATTCTAGATGACATTCCACTAGCAACAAGAGGTATAATGTGGTACCAGCATGACGGTGCACCAGCGCATCATAGTCGATACGTTGTTACATGGCTACATGAACATTATAATGAAAGATGGATTGGCAGAACTGGACCAATACATTGGCCTGCAAGATCACCGGACTTAAACCCACTTGACTTCTATCTTTGGGGTGATTTTAAGCGACTGGTCTACAGTGAACAAATAAATACACCAGAGCAGCTACAACAACTGATAAATAATGCTTTTCGTCATATTCAAGCAACAATGAATCCTCAAGACATTAAATTTTCCATATTAAAAAGATGTCGTGCTTGTATTCAGGCCAATGGAGGCATTTTTGAACATTTATTGTGATAAATAAATAAATTACTATAAGCCTGATAAAAGTGTATCATTGCGATTTTCTACCAAACAACGACTGGTTAAAAATCATGAACTGTGCTCTAAAACACTTACCTGATTCATTGCTTATTCGACAAATAAGCGTCGTACAGAAAATTATCAAGAAAGTCATTTTGTTCACGAATGAAAGTATGATTCAAAAAATGAAAAAAATATATCATTGGCTTACCCGTTTTTTTCTCGAGGGATAACCAATGACATGTGGGTACGCGCGCCACTGCTGGATTAGCCGATTCAATTGTTATGGTAGAATACGCGCCTTACATAGCAGCCTACACATGCAAAGTTTCAGCAAAATATATGTGCTACTTTTTAAAAAATTGGGAAATTTTATTTTTTGAAATTCAACTTCAACACCCTGTATCTTTTTAATGAAGCATTATAGGAAAAAATTTTATAGGACATACCCTCTCTATAATTGTTCAAAGAACATGGGGTTTCATTTTTGGTCACCACTTATGAATCACCTTGTATATCTATGCTGTGGTTATCATGTTTCATGTTTACTTAATAAAAAGATAAGGGTAATTGTAAGACAGATATAAATAGCATCGAAAGAACTTTGATATATACAATTCTTATCAACACTTTGTCCAGTCGAGATTTATTATGGTTTAATTTGTTCCATTCCAAGTGTTTTATATACAAGTGTGATTCCTGAGGAACTACCAGTATTTTGAGAGCGTGTTCAGAGAATCAAAGCAAACAAAAAAGTCTAATAAACATATGGTCAAATGTCAACCGTTACGGAAGATATTATTGAAAATAATTTTTAATCAAGAAAAAATATTGTAATGCATTAAGAATGAAAACTGTTTATTTCGTAACACAAAATACAAACTAATTAATTAAATTCTCAACAGTACCACCGTTTACCTCGATGAATTCGTCAACCCGTTTGTGGATTGCACGGGTAGGTAGTATGTTGAAGTGCACGGTGATTATCTCTGATGAGTGCTGTGCAGTTAGTTATTCGATCGACTAGTGCCTCTTTTCTGTTCACTTTTGTTTTATAAACTAATGACTTCAGACATCCCTTTGCAGTCAGCAATTCTTTAGCCTATATGGTTCAGCAACCTACTTACTTTCCTCGCATCCCAACACACAGCTCAAATCCCTTGGATCTCCTTCTTACTACAAATCCTGAATGCTATAAGATATCAGTCACCGCCCCCCTTTGGTCGCTCAGACCACGGCATGGTCACTGCTTTCTGCGCAATGTAACCCGAGATCACACAGTCATCACACCCACGTATCGTTTGGCACTATAACTCCGCGAACTGGGACGAAACGCAGGATTACTTTTCCTCATTTCCATGGGCGTCTGTCTGCTTCTCTCATCCTGACCCCTTTGATATCTCACAAAACGTCACGAAAATTATCCAAGCTGGCATGGAATTATTTATTCCACGTACACAGAAAACATCTTCAGCCCTGCGGTTCTCTAAATCCTGTGACAAGGCCAGACTTGAAAAGGTCAAAGCTCACAAAACGCTTTTACATAATCCCAGTCAAGAAAACCGTCAAGCATTTAACAACGCAAGAAGCCGCCATGTCCGCATTCTTTCTGAGGCAAAAAAAACTCGTTTAATAACCACATCAAAAACAAAGTCCTCTCAAGCTCCAACGGCAGCAAATCCTTCTAGACTCTTGCTAAATCTATTGGGAATAATTTCTGCAAGACCACGTTCCCACCTCTTGTTTCAGGGGATGAAATTGTTTCTACCGCCCTGGGCAAGGCTGAAATTTTACCTCGTTGTTCGCCGGCAATTCTACTCTCAACCCACCTCCAAATGTTCAACCACCAACAGTCCCCAATATCGCGCATAAAATGACAGATATCATTTTCAAAACTAAAAAGGTACGAAAGATGCTTTCTTTTCTTAATACCAGGAAATACTCTGGCCTTGACGAGATCCCAGCAATTGTTCTCAAAAAATGTGCACCAGAACTTGCCCTTGTCCTGACTCGTCTATTTCAGAAATCTTACAATAGAGGCATATTCCCTAGTAACTGAAAAACGGCTCGAGTGCAACCCGCCCCCAAGAAAGGATCCAAAACGCTTCCTAGCAGCTACAGGACTACAGTCGTGTTTAAAGTGACGGAAAAGTATAAAAACACCGAATCTCTAAAATTTCTTGAAAAATAATCCACGACAGGCAGTATGGATTCCGTCAGCGCAGATCAACTCAAGACCTCCTTTCCTTTGTCGCCCATTCTTGAAACAAGTCTATGGAACTACACTCCTCTTCAACCGAAGCATTTCTGTTGTCGTGGATGGCGATTCCTCCAAACTGTATCCAATTAATGCAGGACTCCCTCAAGTTTCAGCTTTAGCCCCTACGTTGTTTCTTCTCCACATCAATGACCTTCCGACTAGCCTATCCAACCCAGTTCACAGTTAGCCTCCACTCAAATATACAATATTCTAAGCCTGTCTCTTTAGCCCAAGTAGATGAGGATCGCAGACTCATGGAGGGTTCTGTGTCTGTGGATCTCAAAAAAATATTAGACCGGGGAAGAAGAAATCTTGTACAATTCAACTCCACCAATTCTCAGTCTTGCTTTCTATCTCATAAGAGATACACTAGCCCTAGACCCGTCACAATGAATAACCAAGTTATTCAAAGTAACGAGTCGTTTTCACTTGTTGGGAATTCTGTGGATCGAAATCTCAATTGTCACCAACATGTCACATAAATTGCAGAAGCGGCTGCTAAGAAATTAGGTTTCTTTTTTGGCTCGCAAATACTTTGCACCAGCTAATCTCTATACCTTATATACCTCACAAATAAGACCAAATCTCGAATACTGCTCCCACATCTGGGGTGCTGCAGCCGCTTCTACACTCGCTATACTGGGCTCCATTCAGAAGAGAGCTATACGTCTCATCGGTGACCCTACCCCCATCCAAAGGCTGCCATCCCTTGCCCACCGACGTGTTGTTGGTGACCACTCTCTCTCTTATAGATATCTGCACGGCTACTGTTCAGAGGAGCTTTCTTCCATAGTTCCTCCACCTGCTGCCCCCAACAGATCTACCAGGGAAACAGAGCGAATGCACCCTTTTGCTGTTCAGGTCACCAGACATAGAACATCTTGTTATGCCCGCTCTTTTGTCCCGATGACTTCCAAGTTGTGGAATTCCTTGCGGGCACATTTTTTCCTTCTCCTCCAAACCTTCAAGTCCAGAATTAACAAGTTGCCTCTTTCCTCCTTGTCGACACACACGGTACGATAGTAATAAGGCTGTAACCCCTCGTGGTGTGTTGTTGACGTATATTTAAAAAAAAGGGTGAGTTCATCAGGCATTCGTAAGAGATGCCGCCACGTTGACAAGTTTATTTCAGGTATGAGACTGTTTAGAGTTTGGAGTAGAGTAAGGTTATGTTTTTGTTCTTATACCTTTTATATTTATGTGTTCTTAGTGCGAGTCCTACCACAGGTGCGTAGCGTTGTAGCTTACCTATTGGCCCCAAATCCCTTGAAGATTGGAGGTATTTGATAATGGCAGTATTTTGATTTTTGTTATAGGCATTTAATAAAAAAATGTCTGGTGCCAGATCATTTCTATGAAAATTCACTACCATAACGCACTTGCTGCGTACAGACTTTTATAGTTGTTAAATCATGAGAAGCTATAATTATGACCACATTGCAACATTCAATGTATCTATTGAGTTTTCAAGCTCACACATGGGTGTATGTTGTATATTTATCTATCTACGAAAATACTTTCACTCTTTTGAGATTAGCATACATAATGAATGCGAAAACATTCCATACAATTATCTCTTCAATTTTAATATTCTCTATCTTTATTATATCATACTTGGGCGGTCGTTTGACACACTGTTCCAAGAAATCATCCGCATTGGGTATAATAATAGTGTGATAATAATTACATCTATTAGTCACTGAGACGCAAAAAGGGTTTACATACAATGTGACCCAAACTGGATGGGAATGTATTGCTATCTCCGTTATTATTAGAGATGGGGAGACGGTTAATTTAGCAATGTTTTGTAGAATTTCGTGCTCGTTCCAAATATGACTTGTATTTTGCCCTGCCTCTTTTCGTTTCGAGTTATTTTCAAAAAACAAAATTTGCCGATTTCTTTTTTCTTCAATATCTAAGTAGGCGTTGATCTGACATGTCTAAGACTTGCACACTTTTTACAGAGTAATCTTTTTTGTGCCATTCTCAACTTTGGATAGTCATATGTTTTTGAGCTACATGTATCAATGTTTGTTTTTATTATGACAGCCATATTGGATTTTTTGTTTATGTGATAGCCTGTGAAAAGAGCTTTCCAATGCTATACAACATGCTTGCGAAATCTTGTAATTGCAGTAACAATTTTGAGAAAAACCGTTTTGAGGATAGTAGGCTATGAAATCCAATACCAGAAAACAAATGATAAAAAAGTGTTCAAAAAGCAGTAGGCCATGGAGTCTGACAATAGACTTATACTTTTAACATAATTTTCCGTAATGGTTCATGATACAAAAATAGGAACTTTGAGCACACCAATGAATCAGCCCATTACTACAAATGATATTTTACATTACAACATTATCTTAAAAAATTGTTATAGTTTAATTAAACAGGTAAACCTAGTAAATAACAAAATCTGTGACCCACAAATAACAGTAGTCACCGCATAAAAGATCCTCATCCATCCAATGCCACAGGTGGCAAAATTTCGGGCAGTCTCCAAGCAAGTGCCACGTCACCCCACGCTGTGTAAGGTGTGGTCAAAACTACCTGAGCACAGTATGCCCCAGGACGCAAAACAAGCTAATAGCCTGCTCAAATTTCAATATCGCCGGACACACGGCCAGTTACCGGCCTTCCTAAAGCCCACTAAAATAACCCACAAGGCCAAGCACGCCAATTACGCTGCGGCCTTGAAACCTGTTGTCCAAAGACAGCCGGCACGGACTCCCCAGTCGACTCCTCCTACGCCAGTGGCAGCATCCAACCAGCCCCCAAAAACTGCCAAAACCACCCCTCCCACCAAACTACAACATCCACTCCCGGTACCTTTGACCTAAGCAACCTTCTATCACTGCTTAGCAGAATTCACTACCCCAAATTGAAGCGAGTCATTGCTAAGCTTTTAACGGCCATCCAGGCATCTACCGACACAATATTCCTCATGACCTCCCTACTCCCGTTAATCCCCGAATGTTTAGCCATCTTCAAATAATGGCAAACCAGAGTAAAAAGCCCCATTCCCTCCATATTGCATCCTGGAATGCATGTGGACTCTCAAACAAAAGAGGTGAGCTTCGCCAGTTCGCCCAATATCTAAACCTGGACATCATTCTAGTCCAGGAAAGAAACATGCGTCTGACAGTTAACCCGAAACTCACTAACTACACACTGTACCGAAATGACCGCACCACTACCAGAGACGGCGGCACGGCAGTTTACGTGAAACGAGCACTACCCACTCATAACGCCAGCCCTGCGGAACATCGAGGCTACACAAATAGTAGTAAACACATCCTCTTCAGGCTCAATAAAGCTCGTCTCAGTGTACAACCCTCCAAGCAAGAGAATTCTAGAATCCGATCTAGACCTAATCGACACCAATGTACCCATTCTTACAGCTGCTGACCTAAATGCCAAACATCGAAACTGGCACTCCCATAACGCCAACACCAATGGCAAAATCCTACAATCCTACTGCGACAACCATGCAAACTGCATAGTTGACGCAAAAAGGGTTTACATACAATGTGTCCCAAACTGGATGGGAATGTATTGCTATCTCCGTTATTATTAGATATAGGAAGACGGTTAAATCAGCAATGTTTTGTAAAATTTCATGCTTGTTCCATACATGACTTGTACTTTGCCCTGCCTATTTTCGTTTTCGAGTTATTTTGAAAAAAATAAATAATTTGTAGAGTTCTTTTTTCTTCAATATCTAAGTAGGCGTTGATCTGACATGTCTAAGACTTGCACATTATCAGGACACTTTTTACAGAGTAATCTTTTTGTGCTATTCTCAACTTAGTCATATGTTTTTGAGCTACAGGTATCAATGTTTGTTTTTATTATGGTAGCCATATTGGATTTTTTGCTCATGTCATAGCCTGTGAAAATAGCTTTCCAATGATGTACAACATGCTTGCGAAATCTTGTAATTGCACTGACAATTTTGAGAAAAACCGTTTTAAGAATAGTAGGCTATGAAATCCAATACCAGAAAACAAATGATAAAAAAGTGTTCAAAAAGCAGTAGGCCATGGAGTCTAACAATAGACTTATACTTTTAACATAATTTTCCGTAATGATTCACGATAAAAAATAGGAACTTTGAGCACACCAATGAATCGGCCATTATTACAAACGATATTTTACATTACAACATTATCCTAAAAAATTGTTATAATTTAATTAAATAAGTAAACCTAGTAAATAACAAAACTTACCAACATAACTCAATAAAAACCAGATTAATGATTTACGAAGACGCCTTTGCAAATTGTTTGACTTTTAAACGTAAGTCAACTGGAAAACAACAGAAGAAAGGTTGCTATGGATATAACACTATCGCGACAATTAAGAATACTGTCATTGTTAATTATCTGAACAATTTGAGGTGTATTTAACACGTTGCTCAAAATTTTGTACTAAATAGTTTGTTTCCTGTTTATTTTAAATATTATTCAACAATATGTTCAGTAATGAAGATAATTTTGACAAGTTGGAATGTTATATTCGTTCTAACCGAAATACTGAGGCAGCTGCAAATTCATATCAAAACAAGTACCCAGAAAGACGACAACTAAACACCAAAATATTTCGCAAGATAGTGACCAATCTATTGAACGACGGTAGCTTCCACGCAAAGAAACTACCAATGTCTAGAAATGAAGAAAGAAATAGGGGAAAGTGGGGCAAAATGGCCCCTTTACCAATTTGTTGGGCAAAAAAATACAAAAAAAACGGAATATTTGATTATGATTTATTCATACAATGAAAGAGACATAACAGAATACATTTCTTTGAAAAAATAACATCTAATAATAAAAAGAACAAAAAAATAGATATTCTTTAAAAAAGACCCAAAGGAACCATTTTACACCCTGGTGGAGCTAAAATGGCCCCCTTCATGAGGTAAAATGACCCCCACATTTTTTTTCACATAAAAGTTATAAAAACACTTTTATTTGCAAAAATCGCAAATGTACATTTTTTGCTTTCTTGCAACACCTGCGCATAATGAATGACACCATTTTTTACACAAATTGCAAGAAACCCAGACCTCTTTGGCCCGTGACTCACTGAAAAACTCGGAACAAAATATACAGGCGACGTCGTCTTCCTTAACTCTTCTCCCTTTATTTTCTTTATTTTTTCCAAACACCTTTCTGCTCACAGCTTTCCTAGCTGTTTGTGAAGTTGGCCTAGCGGTTTTTGATTTTTCTTTTGCAACCAAATAGTTTGGTGTGGAAGTAAAAACAGTTGCTCCTTGGGAGGGTCTTGAACTCCTAGTCTGAGGAGGTGCCAGAGGTAGGGGGTATAAATCAAATGGAGTTACAAAAGTGTCATCTTTATCTTCATTGTTCGCAGCACCAGCTTCCAGTTCTATAGCGTTAACGTTAGGGTTTGGATTTGAGGTTCCAACTTCAGGACTTATTATAACATCAACTGGCTTTGAAACGGCAACTTTTATCTTTGGAACTGCAGCGTCTAAAGTTTCATTTTCTGATAAATCATCTGCACTATCTGTAAAAAGGCTGACTTCATCTGAAGATCGTCCACTTGCCTCCCATTCATCTGACTCGTCTGATGATTCATCACGAATTTTCCTCTTTCTTATGGGAAAAGTTATTACAGATGATCTTGGTGGCGAAGAAGGGGGTGTTTTTTGAGGAGGGGTATTTTGAGTAGGAGTTTTCTGAGGAGTTTGTTCTTGGTGACAAATAGGAGCCTCCGCGTCGGTTTCATTTTCCACTAGAGGACGATCAGTTGTGTAGGATGGTTTAAATTTCCAATCTGGGAATATATTCGGATTAAAGGGGCAGATGCCTGTTTTCTCGAATCCACTGAGACCGTTATTAAGTGTGGCAGTTCTTCTATATGCTTTTCCAAACAAACCACCAATGTTATACATTGTTACCACTTTTCCTGGGTTTGCTTTAAGCCATAAAATAACCTCTTCATTAAAATATGCCATTAGAGGTGAAAATACAGCCACATCTAATGGTTGCATCTCATGAGTGCAATGTGGAGGAAACGACAGCAGTATAATGCCATTTTCCCTACAATATTCTATAGCTTGGATGGACTTGTGGCTTGAATGCCCGTCTAGCAACAAGAGGACCTTATTTTCAATGGAACACTGGGTGTGTTGTTTAAAATGCTGCAAGAATTGAACAAAGGTTTCAGATTTCATGTAGCCAGATTCGTTGTAAAGACAAAGCGTTCCATAAGGAACACCTTGGAATAATAACTCATTTCGTCTTTTGCGAGGGAATATGATTGCTGGCGGAATGAAATGACCAGCAGCATTTACACATAGAACAACGCTCACATTTCTTCCCCTTTCAGCACTTGTTAGGAAACCAACCTGCTTTCGCCCTTTATGTGCTAAAATTTTGGGCAGCTTACTGGGGACTGTCTGGATACCCGACTCATCCATATTGTACATTGTCATCGGTGTGATGTTATTTTTACTTGTTATTTCTTCCAAAAGAGAAAAATACTTTGCCACTACTTCTTTATTAAAGCCTCTGGCTCTGGCAGCGGAGGTGGCCTCCGGAGTACTAAACGAAATCTCTGGATTTCTCTTCAGAAAATCTCTAAACCAACCCGTTCCAGCTGCCTTTTTCTCTCTAGAAAACCTGTGGCTAATACCATTCCTCTCCGCAAGCTCGTAGGCCATTTGACAAATATTTTTTTTTGTCAGACCGAACAGACGGTCTTCCATCTCTAAAACATATTGCTTTAAGTACGTCTCCAATTCCTTCGGCAATGTTGTAGTGAACCTTCCAAGAATTTTCGTAAAACCTTTTGCCTGAAAAAAAAAATAATGACGAATAACTGCCTTCTTTCCCCTAAAATACATCTGCAGAATCGAAAGAATATAAACGTCTAGTTTGAAAATACTTACCAATTTATTCTGATTTTTGGCCCTTCTCTTTAAAGTACTCAAGGGCAGATTATAGGTCCTAGCGGCTGTTTTAAAAGGCATGCCATTAGAAATTTCTTGTAAGGCATGTCGCATTGAATTTGAGTCCCATTTTTGTCTAGAGGTATTCCGAACGTAATTTCTAACCATTATTTCTGAAGAGATAAAGATATATTCGATTGTTGGAAAAAATTGCTATGCATTTTTTTAGGCGACCATGCGAGGGTAAAATGGTCCCTGGGGCCATTTTGCCTCAATGTAAAGGGACCATTTTACCCAAAGAGTAACCAAATGCATAAAAAATACATAATTAGTGAATCCTCATATTTAGGGCAATGGCGACAGAAAAGAAATGTGCAGGAAAATATACCTTTTAAACATCATACAAAGATGTTTTACTTACCTCAGTGAATACGCCTACAAACACAACTTTGGTCCGCACGAAATTAACAACACCACCTGAGTTTTTATTGGTTATGTTATACTAGCCGAGATACGCTTCGCACATCTTCACCAATTCATACATAGATGGCGATAGTAGTACTGAATGTAATGATTCAAGCTAAACAGTGGTTTTACGCATGCTATGGGAAAAATATGAGGGGATCATTTTACCCGGGGGGCCGTTTTACCCTACTTTCCCCTAATGCCGTCTTACAGGGTTCAAACGAAAACCCTCCGCAATCTGTTCGGTTTTATGGTGAATCAATTGACGTTCCAAAAAGTACGGTACACCGTGTATTAAAACAAAGTCATTACCATCCATACAAACCTACAATCGTATAAGGCTTAAATGTTGACGATTGCCCTAGGCGACTTCAATTCTGCAGATGGTGTCAAGGACAATGCCAGCAAGATGAAAAGTTTCATTTGAAAATAATATGGACTGATGAATCCAGATTTACAAATTGTGGTGTGTATAATCGTCCTAATAGGCATTATTGGGCAAATGAAAATCCCCATCTAAAGGAAGAAAGACGATTGCAAGACAGATTTAGTATTAATGTTTGGTACGGCTTATTAGATAAAAAACTGTTATTTTTATTTGTAGATTAGACAGTTAATTTTGAACAATTTCAGGTAACTTTATTGTTGGTCTGTTCTTTTTTGAAAATAATTTAACTGGGGAAAGGTATCTTAATCTATTGAGAAATGATATATTACCAACAATTAGAAGAGTTCATGATAATTTAGACGAGATTTGGTACCAACAAGACGGTTGTCTCACAATGCTAGGATCGTCAAAGAATTTTAGTACCAGAATTTTAATAATCGTGTCATTTGTAACAATGGGCTGGTTCATTGGTGTGCTCGAAGTCCTTATATAAGACCCATGGATTTTTATTTTTGGGGTACTCTGAAGAATAATGTGTATAAATTTGATCCACCACAAAATATCAATGAGTTACGAAACAGGATCACGGAAGCTATAAATCATATTAACCAAAACACCCTCACCAGAGTTTGCAGGCATGTTTCAAAAAGGTGTATAAAGTGCATTGAACAAAACGGTGACCATATTGAACAATTTCCTATTCTGTGTATTTTTAAGTTTCTATTTTATTATTTGTTGAGTTCTGTTTCTAATTTTGTTATTTTGTGGCGTTTAAGTTTCTATTTGTTATTGTCGGGTTTCGTTATTAAACTGTTTCACATAATATTACCTAGCATTATTACCCAATTAAGTATTGTAAATTAAATAACAATATTTTTTAACGTGAATCATTACGAAAAATTATGTTAAAAGTAGAAGTTACTTAGTTGTTAGACTCCATGGCCTACTGCTTTTTGAACACTTTTTTTTTGTCATTTGTTTTCTGGTATTGGATTTCATAGCCTACTATCCTCAAAACGGTTTTTCTCTAAATTCTCAGTGCAATTACAAGATTTCTCAAGCATGTTGTATATTATTGGAAAGCTCTCTTCACAGGCTATCACATGAGCAAAAAATCCAATATGGCTGCCATAATAAAAACAAACGTTGATACCTGTAGCTCAAAAAGAAATGACAATCCAAAGTTGAGACTGGCACAAGAAGATTACGCTGTAAAAAGTGTCCTGATAATGTGCCAGTCTTAGACATGTGAGCCTACTTGGATTGTGAAGAAAAAAGAAATAGACAAATTTTGTTTTTTTCAAAATAACTCGAAAACTAAAAGAGGCAGGGCAAAATACAAGTCATATTTGGAACGAGCATGAAATTCCACAAAACATTGCTAATTTAACCGTCTTTCTATATCTAACAATAACGTAGATAGCAATACATTCCCAACCAGTTTGGGAAATACTGTATTAGCGAATTTTTGAAAATAAAAATTCGCTATAAAAGTGAAACAATTTGAATTTGTCGAACATTCTCATAATTAAACAAATGTAATTACATCTGTTTAATTATGAGAATGTGTTAATTAATGCTAATGCGTTAAATCTTAACAACTATAATGCTTTAACCCGTTGAGGATAACAAGTTTCTGTGGATACTTCCTCTACCTTATTTCCTTAAGATAGAAGGTGGTTTTCCTTGAAGCAAAATCAGTTAATTTGATACCTACCTTGATTATCGGTTACGTTATTAGATATGTGATTAGATGCCTTTCAGGAAAAAAAAATCATAAATATTTAGTTTCAGCTCTTTATGTTTCTTTTTGTTTGTAGACTTTTTATATTTATACATTGTTCAAGGCCAGCTAATAAATATGTATGTGGTGCTAACGAGTACATAAAGAGCCATACAAATATGTACGCTGTCTTTTGGAGGAAGTTTACAAATCAAGCCTCACTTCTTCTCTTAAATGCCTGATTGCCAATCACCAAAAAAAAAACTATAACAGGCAACTTGTTAAGTGAAGATTTGAACCTGTGATGAGCACTGATAAGTACACTTGGAGAACCCAAATCACCACAACACATTTTAAAAGACCTGACGATCGATTCACTAACCAAGTTAGCGTCATCAGATGATGAAACATTCTAAATCCTTAAAAAACGAACATCAACTTATATACCGGATCTCGGGTAAAGAGATCGAACTGAGATGAGACACTAGTCGTAGGCAAATTCCACAGTGTATTGTATTTTTATCGCCAAGGAAGGTCTTTGCGTTATCCCTACTGCTTTATCTACAAAGTGTCCATCTGTAATAGTTTTGAGAAGGTTCAACGACAGCTAAATTAACAAGGATTCCTTTGGCGGCAATAACTGTATACTTATGTTATAGGTAGAACGTGCCGAAAACGTGGGAATTTTATTTAACAAAGCAATCGATCAGGTGACTCGTAATTGGCGCTGGTGAAGTGTTCATACATTTTTTGTTGTAACTATATTTCGCAATATATACGCTTTCGCACCCGTTTAGCTGTCCTGGTTTTTTAACATTTTTTATTAATTTCAGATTATCTTTATCAACGTGATGATTATTATCCCAAATATTTCGGGCGACGGCAAACTTATCTACAGTACCGTAACGTAATTGGGATATGTGTTCTTTGAATCTAATTCCAATCGATCTTTTTGCTTGTCCGACGTATTTAAGATTGCAATATTTACAACTTATTTCATAAATTCCCGACATTTTGTCCGCGCTATCCTTGTCTTTTGGGTTACCTAGCAAGTTTTTTAAGGTATTTGTTGTTGAAAATGTTAGCTGTAAGTTGACTTTTTAAAAAATGCTGTCTAGACCCCTCGTGATTCTAGGTTCAAATGGTAAGCAAAGTTTTTTCCGATTTTTCTCTTCTGAACATCGTTGATTCCGTCAAAATTTTCTTTGTTTTCTGTTTGTTGATTAACTTTTCCACTAGGCAAGCAGTGTATCCGTTATATTTGGCCACGTTCTTAATATAATTTAATTCTTTGGTATATCTACTTTTGTTTAAAGGAAAATTAATTAACCGATTTACTAAAAAAGTCAGACTGGCCATTTTTTATGCGTACGTATGATGTGAGTCCTTCGGGGTGTAGATAAAGGTAGTGGTTTCTTTTCTATAGACATCGAATTCTAAAGTGTAACTTGAATTGTCCAGAAAAAATCAAAAGACCATTTTATGTTGCATGAATAAGAATAATAAACAGCATCAAAAGCAAAAAGTCTGGACGCAGCAAGTGCGTTATGGTAGTGAATTTTCATAGAAATGATCTCGCATCAAATATTTTATTATAATTTTTTTTCTTGTAACATAGAAATCTAAATTTGGGTGTATAGTTTAGCTTTTATATCGTAAACCTATCTACCAAATTTGCTTATAATAGCTTTTTATTTTTTGAGATAAAAATGTTTTCCGAATGAAAACTCAAAATTTTCCCGGAAAACCTCGTCCGATTTTCCTGGTTAACGAACTTGTCCAAGCCACTTACCAAAGGAAGGTACATGCCAAATATAATCAAAATCAGCCCATCATTATTTTTTCAGTTATCGGTGTGATACACACACACAAATATACAAATATATATATATATATATATATATATATATATATATATATATATATATATATATATATATATATATATATATATATATATATATATATATATATATATATATATATATATATATATATATATATATATATATATATATATATTGTATTTGTTTGCTGTACGTTTGTGATTTCTTACTGGTTTGCGTGGACTGCAGTTTCGAACCGTCCCGGTTAATCATCAGCACACTACTGAATGTTAGCGCTACTGTGTGGTCTACTTCTATTGGTCGGTTTACTGTTCTCTGATTGGTTGTACCTTCGGACTGTGTCGTGTGTATCGGTCTCCTGTCTTGATCACTGTGGTTTGATAATTAGTCTATTTGTATGGCCTTTATTAAGTTTTGTTTAAATGTTTGTACTTGGATTTGTTCTGGCATTAATTGTTTCTTATTGTTTGTTTGTTGAATGTAGTATTGTTCCCAGATTTCCATTTTTTTGTGGTCTTTAACATGTTTCGTTAGTTGTAATTGGGTGATGTCTGGTTTTTGGTGTTTTGTGTTGTGAATGTGTGTAGCTACGTTTGATTTGTAGCTAGGTATGTGGATTTTATCTAATGCTGTTATATGTTCCTTTAATCTTGTTTCTATTGATTTTTTTGTCATTCCTATATATTTTTATTGCATGTGTTACATTCTATTACATGCAATCCAAAATCCCATTTTTCTGATGTAGTAATGCCGTTAGCCAATTCATCTTCTTGTCCTCGTTCTAGAGCAGTTAGTCGTCCCTTGAAACTTTTTAATGCTCCTCTAGTCTCCTTCAAATTTGTATAAATTGTAGGATATGGGATATGATAAAGTTTTGACGCTTTATAAATGGTCATTCGACCACTCGTAACATCCTACACAGCTTTCTTCAAATCATCTTTTGTGTAATTGGGGTTTCCATTTTTTTTTTTGCGATAACATCGCACCATTTTGTGACCTAAACATAATGGGGCAAATGTAATATAATCTATGACACATTTACCCCTCATCATAATTTTCAGGAGGCAAATGTAATATGGGTTAGTATTACGTGATCAGTAACTAATGAATATATTTGTAATCATACAGCATGAAAAGCAGACATTTTTCACTATAGTAGCTAATATTTCGAAATATTTACCTTAAAAGCTGAAATTCAGGAAGCACACAAATAATCACGCCTGGCACTCGATGACCAAGTAAAACTAATCGGTAAATCGCGCGTATCCTGCTTGTTAAGGAGCGGAGGATAATTAGGGAGTAACTTGTCGAACTAGTCGAATTTAGTCTTAGTAACGATTTAATAAACTTTAATAAATAAAATAAACTTGAATAATTCTTACAACTAATTTAACCGAATGAATTTTAAAGCCGAAATCTTTACATACTGAATCTTAATTGAAAAGCCTCTCATATTAGTCACTACATTTTCAAAGCAAAAATCTGTACTTCTCTCTATATAATTAAAATCACAAGTGTCTTAATGTTTATCAACAATCCTACTTATAACCTTGCTTTGGTCTACATAATACATAATTGCAGACCTCAGCAGTCAGCATTCCTTATACTGTACGCTGCAAATTCCTATAACTACATTTTTAATTATAAATTGAATGATATTAACAAATATATTTTCACGATTGGAAATGCCCTTTTATATAGCTTTATGTTCTATGAACACTGCTTCAAAACCGATTTTGTTAAACTGCAACTGCAGTGGTGGGGAAACGAAGGTGAGGTTAGTCACATACTACAGTAGCGGAATGTTGTTTTGATCAAATTCGGAGCTATTACAATTGACCCATTTTTACAATTACCCCAGTTCACCTTATATAGAAGCAATACTAGTAGTTGAAACAATAGAAAAAACAGACTTCAGAAAAATAGAGACACATTTATTGCTTTTGTAGTTGTAGAACAAACATTCGATCATGTGGATTGGAAAATATTGTTTCGTATAATGAAAAAATTTTCTCAAATTCTTTCCTTGAAATGTGCGATCTATGTATTTTATACTAACTCATTCTTCTGTAACTAATTTTAAATGACCATGTTTTCTGTTATATTTTCAGTGCAAGAGAAAAAACACTTGCCACACAAATTTTGGACGTATCGCAGCTAGTCGGAGAAATACTATTATTGATTTTCAAAATATTTTACTACATAGGACTGTCGATCTACAGAGCGATCGTACCGGTACAGGAAAAGTCTGTACAAGGAGAACGAGTGCTGGTAAGTTTCAATGATTAAATTGATTACATAAAATTAAACAGCAATCACTTAATTACATAAGGTTCAATATATTGTTACAACATAATTAATATATGTCGTCAAATTTCCATAGACTTGGGGAAATTGTAGGTTGTCTGGTCGTCACCCCCCAAATACGAAGTCTAAACCTAAACTCTGTAGTGCTTCAAATAACGGAGATATCATATATAACCGCGACTTCGTCATCACAACCTATTGTCCACCGCTGTATATTGTAAGACCTATACTGATCTCCCCTCGTATAGGCAGACGTTCGCGAAATGGGATTCTAGAAAAGAATGTTCCAGAAATGGCATGCTCTAGAAGCGACTAGTGGAAAGAAGCTGTGGGTATATAAACACGCTCAGATCGCCGACCTGGTTTATAACTCAACTATCCACAACTCAGTTCTCAAAAGCCGTCTCTCATCCAAATGCTCTTCTCCGTAGTGCCACCGACTACGATGAGCAACTTCCACATAGGAATAAGCGTCCCAAAGTTTATACTTACCCGCTAATGCCCCCGCGGCAACAACAGAATGGAAACATTCAAACCCAAACGTCATTGTGTGAAATCTTTCCGACGGAGGTATGGACTAAGGTCCGGTACCCCAGGGAGCGGAGTTTTAGTGACTACGAGTCTCACAGTACCTCAAAATTCCCACGCACCACGGTGTCGTGAATGAGGTCTACATGTAGCATTTCTCCCTCCCGTATCCAAAAACAAAACAAAAAAGTTCGGGACGCAGCATGTGCGTTATGGTAGTTAATTTTTATTAAATGCTTCAAATTTGAATAACTCAATTTTCTATAAACTTAGAAGGTTTAATTTTGGCCTGCAAGAAGTTGAGAGCTAATCTTCTGTCTTTGGCATAGCAACCATCTGTGGCTTCTTCTGCTCCTTCTGCAAATTATAAGAAGCCTTCATCCGATTGTCGGTCTCAGTCTAATGGTTTTCTTTTATATTACCAAAATGCTCGCAGTGGGGTTAATAAAATGAGAGATCTCCTTAATATATCAGCCTCTTTATTTTTCAACTTTATCGCACTGTCTGACACGTGGCTTAGGCATGACGTTCTTGATGGATAATTATTTTATGACCGCTTCCTGGTTTTTAGGGAGTTTGGTGTTGTCGGCATATCTAGGGGCGGAGGAGTACTTCTTGCAGTTGATAGACAACATGATGCTGTCAGGATTTCTTTACCGGGAGATCTGCTATCACTTATACCTACTGTTGACATTTTGTGTATTAGGGTTACCTGTGGCCATTGTCCTCTATATATTTTTGTGCTCTACATTCCCCCGGCATCTCCCTCTTGTGTATATGATTCACTTTTTGACTTGTTGTTGTCTTTGGAGTTTATATTTTCTCATAATATTCTGATTATCGGTGACTTTAACATACCTGAGTATACAGATGCGTTGGAGGGGGAAGTCGGGCTCCAATAGTACCATGACTGCTCTTGATGAATTCGTGTCATTCCTTGAATTATCCCTAGTCGAATATGATACGTAATGATCGCAATGTTATTCTTGATTTGGTGTTTAGTGGGCAAGATTTTGAGGTTTTCTAGATCGGAAGACGTTCGCCTTATTGAGGATGGTTATCATCCACCCCTAACAGTAACTATAAAGGTTGTGAACTGTAATAACAATTCTGGACACAAGAAAAATGCTGGCCAACTTACAATTTTAAACGTGCTGATCTAGGAGCATTATATGAGAGACTTTCCTTTGTTGATTTACTGGCATTCGACGATGTTGACCTGGCTTGCTCACAATTCTATTCTATTCTCTATGATACTTTTGATTCTTGTGTCCCAAAGTCCACTACTAGATCTTCTAAGTATCCTCCTTGGCTTACTAGGGAGGTGGTGAAGCTGTGTAAGCTAAAAACTAAGAGTCGGTCGATATATAGACGTTCTGGAGAGTCAGCTGATGAGTTTAGGAGGTTAAGATCTGCGCTTAAGGATTTGTGGAACACTGAATAGAATAATTACCTCATGAGCTGTAAAGGTTCAGTCTCTAATAACCCAAAGAAGTTCTGGTCATTTCTGAACTCTAAGAAGCAACATAATTCTCTTCCCAAAACAATGAAATATAATGGTCTCAACTTGCATCAATCCGATTAGATTGCTAATCGTTTTGCTGGTTTTTTTCCAGTCTACATATGTATCTCGACACTCCACACCTGCACCGCAATCTGTGGTAAATACCACCTTGAAAGACAATGATTATACTTCATTACAAATAGTGAGTTTTCTTCTTTCAGAAGTTGAGGAGGTCCTTCGGGCGTTTAAGCCTCATCTAACGTCAGGTCCTGACCTAATCCCATCATTTATTTTAAAGGATTGTGCAGCCGTTTTAGCTTTCCCCTTACAGGTTATGTTTAACTTATGTTTAAAAAATCTCGGGACGCAGCAAGTGCGTTATGGTAGCGAATTTTCTTTAAAATATTTTCAATAGCAAATGTCTTTCTTTGATGAAAGCAGGCATCAAACTCGGTTGCCTATATAGTAGAAACAATGTACCATATTTCATCGAAACAAATTTATTGTTTGAAAATATATAAACATTTTTCAAAAGTCTAGATGCAGCAAATGTGTTATGGAAGTGATTTTCCATAAAAATGTTTTTAATAGCAAATGCGAGCAGGCATCAATCTGATTACCGGTATAGCCTATGTGGTAGAAACAATGTACTATATTTTATCAAAATTACTTATGGTTTGAAAATATACAAAAATTTTCCGAAAATAAACTTAAATGTTGGTTTTCTATCCAACAAAGCTTACATTAATAGCAAATTGAGTTATTGAAATTTGAAGGATTTAATTAAACTTTGGTAAATTTGCAGATTAGCGCACGAACGCTTTTCAACAAATTGTTTTCAGAGACATTACTAGGACCCCACCTGCAGGTTTCTGAACAGTTTTTTGAAAAACGTTCGGGAGCTAAACTGCAAATTTACCGAAAATTTGCTACCAAAACGCCCTTACTGCGTCCAGATTTTTTTCTTACAAACGCATCATATTTCGATAAAAAATGCAAAAATGCATTAACGAATTTGTTCTACGAAAATTAGTTTAAAAAAATTATACACCCCTACTCACTCCTGGTCCCGTAACATCCTTGGGGAGTGTGAACAAGAAATTTTTTTGGGGTTTGTGGATCCAGAGGGGTGGGGGCCTAGGCAGGTTCCTGAAAACAGTTTTTTGAAAAGCGTTCGGGAGCTAAACTGCAAATTTATCGAAAATTCGCTACCAAAACGCACTTACTGCGTCCAGATTTTTTTCTTGCAAACGCATCATATTTCGACAAAAAATGCAAAAATGCATTCACGAATTTGTTCTACAAAAATTAGCTAAAAAAATTATGCACCCCTACTCACTCCTGGTCCCGTAACTTCCTTGGGGAGTGTGAACAACAAATTTTTCTTGGGGTTTGTGGATCCAGGGGGGGCTCTAGGCAGGTTTCTGAAAACAGTGTTTTGAAAAGCGTTCGGGAGCTAAACTGCAAATTTACCGAAAATTCGCTACCAAAACGCACTTACTGCGTCCAGATTTTTTTCTTATAAACGCATCATATTTCGATAAAAAATGCAAAATTACATTAACGAATTTGTTCTAAAAAAATTAGCTAAAAAAATTATGCACCCCTACTCACTCCTGGTCCCGTAACTTCCTTGGGGAGTGTGAACAACAAATTTTTCTTGGGGTTTGTGGATCCAGGGGGGGCTCTAGGCAGGTTTCTGAAAACAGTGTTTTGAAAAGCGTTCGGGAGCTTAACTGCAAATTTACCGAAAATTCGCAACCAAAACACACTTACTGCGTCCAGATTTTTTTAAAGATAAACGCATCATATTTCGATAAAAAATGCAAAAATGCATTAACAAATTTGTTCCACGATAATTAGCTAAAAAAAATTATAGGCCGTTACACTATAAATTTCACTAAACCTACAAATAAATATCCAAACAGCTACCAAACTTAACTAAACTGACAGCCAAAGCTACAGAGAAAGGGTCTATTTGAAATGGATTTCCTGTAAACGTTTTAGTAAAATGAAGGGCAATGACGGTTGAATCTGAAACTTAAGGGTTTGCAGAACACTCTTCTTGCAACATTTTCTTTTCACAAATGGTATTTGTTTTACATTCTTTGCCTAAACATTGCCAATTTTGACGTTTAATATTGCGAGTTTGACGTTTTGAGGAAAACTCCTACATTTATTGCTTTAACTGCCCATAACTTCTTTGTCTTTAAAGCTATGGACTTAAATTTTGGTACAAAGTTCACTCTTTATAATACAAATACGTGTACCAAATTTGGTTGCCCTTACTTTGTTATTTCCGGAGATATGAATTTTTTTATAAAGAAAACACAAAATTTTCCGGGAAAACCTGGTCAGATTTTCCTGGCTAACGAACTTATCCAAGCCACTTGCAAAAGGAAGGTACTCTGCAAATTTTATCAAGATCGGTCCATTATTTTTTGAGTTATCGGTCGGATATATATATATATATATATATATATATATATATATATATATATATATATATATATATATATATATATATATATATATATAAACACAGATCTCCCCATAAGCGAATTTTTTTAAAAAAAAATTCGCTAAAAACTGTAAAATTCCAATAGTGTGGAAGATATCGAAATCCTGTCCAGTTTATAAGGCTGGTGATAAAAGACTTATAGATAATTATAGGCAGATATCGTTATCCTGTAACTTCCTTAAAGCTTTGGAAATGTTATTATACAGGTATATATTCTTCCATATAAAGAGCTTCATCACTCCTTCTCAGCACGGCTTCATGCCAGCAGATCAGCAGTTACAAACTTTGTTTGCGCTACGCAATACATTGCGACAGCTTTAGATAATCGTAGTCAGGTCGATGTCATCTACCTTGAAATGTCAAAGGCATTTGACCACACTGATCATGCTATTCTGCTACGTAAATTAGAAGCATTTGGCTTATCTGAATCACTCCGAAAACTGATTGCGAATTACCTTATAGACAGGAAGCAATAAGTGGTTGTGGATGGCTGCAGATCAAAATATATTTCAGCCACATCAGGGGTCCCTCAGGGATCGATTTTGGGTGCTTTGTTCTTTAATATTTTCATTAACGATCTCGTTGGTGGTTTGAGGGTTGAATGTCTCCTGTATGCCGATGACATCAAAATTTTCTGTGAGGTGAAGTCGGTGGATGATTGTATTCGACTTCAATTAGCATTAGAGGATGTGGAGGAGTGGTCCAATATAATCTTTCTTTAAATATTGCCAAATGTAGCTGTCTTTCCTTTACTCTTAGGTTGGTGCCCATACAATTTGATTATTGTCTTAATAATGCGTCTCTGGCTAGGCCGGTATCTATCCGTGATCTGGGCGTAATATTTGATAGCAAATTGTCTTTCTTATCTCATATTGAGAATGTTGTATCCAACGCATTTAAACTAATGGGCTTTATTAGGAATTGCCGCGAGTTTAGTAATATTGACACATTTAAAATGATTTGCTGTACTTTTATCCATAATAGACTTGAGTATGCTTCAGTTGTATGGTCTCCGGGTTACCAGAACCATATCCTCCAGTTGGAAAAGATCCAAAGACGCTTTCTAAAATATCTTTACTTCCGCCTCAATGGTGTATATCCCTCTGTGGGTTAGCCTTCGGAATATATGCAGCGGGACTTCTTGCTACCAAGTGTAGAATCTAGAAGGGAACAAGCTGCACTAATTTTTTAAATGCTTTAGTAAGGGGATCCTGTGACTGCTCTCGTCTACTTGAGCAACTAAACTTTAATGTTCCGAGAATGTCTTCGCGAAATCCGGTCACCTTTTGGTTACCTACGTCGCGAACTAATCTTGTGAAGTTCTCACCGCTTTATTAGATTGTGTTCTGTTGCCAACAGGCACACGTCTTCCATTGATATCTTTGTGTCGGATCCAAGGTTGCTCATAGGGTTGGCAGTCTCACAGTTGTGAAGGACTGGTTTGTATTTCACAGTTATGGAGGACTGATTTGTGTTTCTGATTATTTCTTTCTCGTTGTTGATTGTTGTGATTTTTTATATTTTTCTGTTTTAGTTACATTCTGTTACGTAATTGTAAATTATGGTTTAAAATGCTTATTTTAGTGTTAATTTTTAATCCTGTTTTTGTAGGCCATTTCTGTATTTCCTACCCGATAATTGGGCTTGTCCTGTTGGGTAGTGTAATGTTAAATAAAAAATAAATAAATAATTGTGGTGAGAATACATCTATAACCTGTTACGTAAGGCATATGAGTTTATATTACCATGCCACAATAACTTTAAGCTTTTATGGTTTTTTTTGACAGATAAAAATTAAACATTTTTAAAACTGTTGGTTTTTACCAACAGTTGACCCTACTTTTTGAATGGTGTTAAAATCAATCGTTTTCCAAATATTTGTGATTTTCAAAACGTTTTAGAGGTTAAGTTGCTTCGAAATTTGTTACTATTCTCGACAATACAGATGATAATTATAAATTACATGTAATTATATTTAAAGGTTACAGGTGCCGGCCATGGTATCGGCAAAGAACTGGCGCTGTTATATGCCAAAGAGGGCGCCACAGTAATTACATGGGATATAAATCAGCAAAACAATGAGGCGACTTGTAAGAAGATAGCCGATCTCGGATATCGCAAAGCTCATCCTTATACGTAAGTAGATCATTGCAACTCAAGCGAACTATTTCTTACACATTGTGGTACAGGGTGGATGTCGCAAACAGAGAAGACGTGCTGAAAAATGCGAAAAAAGTTGAAGAGGAAGTGGGAGAAGTCACTATTCTGATCAACAACGCGGGAATTATGCCGACGAGGCCATTTTTAGAAATAACAACCGACGAAATATTAAGAATCATGAAAATTAATGTTTTCGCACATTTCTGGGTGAGTCCTTTGATTATTAAATGTTATTAAATTCTATTCACTTATTTAAACCTCTCATATGTTTGAAAATTTGTCCTGAAAAGCTCTGGTGAAACCGCAGTGATTGAGCTGGATATATCAAACGTTTTTAATCGCATTTGCCATGTCGCATTGTTTAACAAACTTAGGGCTCTATGTTTTTTTGGGATCCTTGAACCAGAAGCTACATCTTGAAAACAATATTCCCAATAAGGAGTTGGATTTTGTTTTGGAAAGCACAAAATATTTAAAAAAAATATCACGGGACGCAGAAAGTGCGTTATGGTAGTGAATTTTTATTAAATGTTTCAAATTTGAATAACTCAATTTTATATAAACTTAGAAAGTTTAATTTTGGTATGTAGTAAGGTCTTTCTTAGGGAAAAGTATCCACCAAATTTCATCAAAATAACTTTGTAATTTTCGGAGAAAAAAAATTTTTTCAAACAAAAAATTTAAAATTTGAATAACTCAATTTTCTATAAACTTAGAAAGTTGAATTTTGGTACGTAGTAAGGTCTTTCCCAAGGCAACAAATATAGTAAATTTCATTGCAGCAGCTTTGTTATTTTCGGAGAAAAAAATTTTTTTTTAAAGAAAACTCAAAATTTTCCAGGAATACCTCGTCCGATTTTTCTGGCTAACGAACTCATCCATTAATAAAATAAAGGTACTTTCCGAGTTTCATTGAAATCAGTTAATGATTTTTTGAGTTATCAGACGAATACACACACACACACACACACACACACATATATATATATATATATATATATATATATATATATATATATATATATATATATATATATATATATATATATATATGTATATATATATATGTATATATATATATATATATATATATATATATATATATATATATATATATATATATATATATATATATATGAGACATGCTTGGTTCTCGGGTTTAAACCGCGTCCAGAATTTATGGAAACTCGACGTTTCGGCTCCTGTTTTGGAGCCATTTTCAAGAGGTAAAGGAAATATGTAAGGACACTCTAAGGCCTCAATCTGCCTACTCCTTAGAGTGATGGACAAAGGTGGGTAAAGGAAATATGTAAGGACACTCTAAGGCCTCAATCTGCCTACTCCTTAGAGTGGTGGACAAAGGTGGGTAAAGGAAATATGGAAGGACACTCTAAGGCCTCAATCTGCCTACTCCTTAGAGTGATGGACAAAGGTGGGTAAAGGAAATATGTAAGGACACTCTAAGGCCTCAATCTGCCTACTCCTTAGAGTGGTGGACAAAGGTAGGTAAAGGAAATATGTAAGGACACTCTAAGGCCTCAATCTGCCTACTCCTTAGAGCGGTGGATAAAGGTAGGTTGGGTTGTTGTAGCTCGATTACGGGGCCTCAATCTGCCTACTCCCCAAATCTCGCCGGAGATCGTCTGTGAGGTCTCAGTGTGTTCAACCCTAGGCCTCAGAGAGATCTTAGTGTCCTTACATATTTCCTTTACCTCTTGAAAATGGCTCCAAAACAGGAGCCGAAACGTCGAGTTTCCATAAATTGTGGACGCGGTTTAACCCGAGAACCAAGCATGTCTCACATTAAAGACTGCGGAAATCTTTCTGAATATATATATATATATATATATATATATATATATATATATATATATATATATATATATATATATATATATATATATATATATATATAAACATATAAAAATTAAAACTGACCCCGCATATGGGTTCTAGGGGTCCTAGTTCGCGCTCATTTGAAATTTTTTTTTGCAATGTCTCACCATCGATACCTCTCTATTAGTGAATTTTTTTAAAATAAAAAGAATCTACATAAGATGTAATCATGTTAAGTACCTATCTTTCCCAACTAACAAAGATTCTGCATTTCATGACTAAATTGTTTTCTTGTTATTTTTTAATTGTATAAAATTTGTCTTTTTTACTACATTAAAGCATCGCCTACCACTATTTGACTTTTAGTGACAATTTTGTGATTTTAAAATGTTTTAAGAATGTTCTATAATCAAAAATATAAATATATTTTATAAACATTTTATAAAGCTCTTCTGAACGTTGGAAACTAAACCTTTATAAAACCAGATAGCTACTTCTAAGCGATGTTACTGTATAGGTACTACATAAATGCTTTTACAGATATTTAATAAAACTTTTATCCAGCATTTTAAATGTTCTATTGATGTCTTACTAAGTGGAGATAAAGCTTCTATACAGTCAAATTACAACGCCTTTATGTTTTATTAGCCAAGTTGCTCTCAACACTCAAGAGCATTTAAAAAAAGATGTTACATTATGGGTCTTTTGAAGCAACAAAGGGAATCTCTTAAAAGGTTTTATGACGTAAAAACTACTTTTATGCAACATTGAGTGCTACTTGTTGCCACTAAATAATTATTTTAGAGTAACTATCCTTAAGCTAACAAATTTTAGACGACACATATATGTTTTATTCATCAGTAGGTACGAATTAGCAGTTTATTATTCTTTCGTTTAATTTGAAAAAAAAGTGACATGGATATTTCGATGTGGAAAAAAGTAAAACGCACCGGTTACTTTAGACGGAAAGTAAAATCAAGAATAGAACAAATGAAACAGTTTCAATATAATCATGGTGTGCAAATCTAAAATACCAAGGAAAACAAGGAATGTCCATCAAAAAATGTATTGTATAGTGAAATTTCCCCCCTGGAATCATTTACAAACGTCAACGATGAGACAGTGAGTGGTGAAAAAAACCAAAATGATTCAGATTACCCCAAAAAGATTTAAATCTATATGAGTATTTTAGTTTGCCAAATTTAAGATTAAAATATATTTTGTATTTGAATACATTTGCCTTTGAAAAAATAATTTTGTAGTTGAATCAATTTTCATTCCAGGAAGTAGGTATTATTATATTATAATCCTCGCCGAATAAAATGTTTTTGCAGCCCTGGCATGAAATTATTTATTCCACGTACACAGAAAACCTCTTCAGCTACTCAAAAGCCCTGGTTCGCTAAATTCTGTCACAAGGCCAGACTTGAAAAGGCCAAAGGTCACAAAACGCTTCTACACAATCCCAGTCAAGGAAACCGTCAAGCATTTAATGACGCAAGAAGCTGCCATGTCCGCATTCTTTCTGAGGCAAAAAACTCGTTTAATAACCACATCAAAAACAAAGTCCTCTCAAGCTCCAACGGCAGCAAACCCTTCTGGACTCTTGCTAATCTATTGGGAATAATTTCTGCAAGAGCAAGTTCCCACCTCTTGTTTCAGGGGATGAAATTGTTTCTACCGCCCTGGGCAAGGCTGAACTTTTTGCCTCGTTGTTCGCCGGCAATTCTACTCTCAACCCACCTCCAAATGTTCAACCACCAACAGTCCCCAATGTCACGCATAAAATGACGGATATCATTTTCAAAACTAAAAAGCTGCGAAAGATGCTCTTTTCTCTTAATACCAGGAAAGCCTCTGGCCTTGACGAGATCCCAGCAATTGTTCTCAAAAATGCGAACCAGAACTTGCTCCTGTCCCGACTCGTCTGTTTCAGACATCTTACAACAGAGGCATAGTCCCTAGTAACTGGAAAACTGCTCGAGTACAACCCGTCCTTAAGAAAGGATCCAAAGCGCTTGCTAGCAACTACAAGCCTATTTCTCTCCTTTCAGTCGTCTCTAAAGTGATGGAAAAGTATATACAAACACCGAATTACTAAAATTTCTTGAAAAACACAGTCTAATCCACGACAGGCAGTATGGATTCCATCAGCGCAGATCAACTGCCGACCTCCTTTCCTTTGTCACCCATTCTTGGAAAAAATCTATGGAACTACACGGTGAATCCCAGATTGTCGCTCTAGACATATCCAAAGCATTCGACCAGGTCTGGCACGCAGCGCTACGTAATAAAATTCCGGCCTATGGCCTACCACCAAAACTATGTAGCTGGACAGCAAATTTCCTCTCCAACCGGAGCATTTCTGTTGTCGTGGATGGCCATTCCTCTAAACTGTATCCAATTAATGCAGGAGTTCCTCAAGGTTCAGTTTTAGCCCCTACTTTGTTTCTTCTCCACATCAATGAACTCCTTTCTAGCACATCCAACCCAGTTCACAGTTACGCGGACGCGACGACAGTACCCTCCACTCAAATATACAATATTCTAAGCCTGTCTCTTCAATTAGATGAGGATCGCAGACTCATGAAGGGTTCTGTCTCTGTGGATCTCCAAAAAAATATTAGACTGGGGAAGTAGAAATATTGTACAATTCAACTCCACCAAATGTCAGTCTTGCTTTCTATCTCATAAGAAATACACCAGCCCTAAACCCATCACAATGAACAACCAAGTTATTCAAAGTAATGAGTCCTTTTCACTTGTTGGCATTTCTGTGGATCGAAATCTCAATTGGCACCAAGATGTTAATTGCAGAAGCGGCTGCTAAGAACGTAGATTTCTTCTTCCGGGCTTGCAAATACTTTTCACCAGCTAATCTCTATACCTTATATACTTCACAAATAAGGCCAAACCTCGAATACTGCTCCCACATCTGAGGTGCTGCTACCGCTTCTACACTCGCTATCCTGGACTCCATTCAGAAGAGAGCTTGCTTTTTAATAGTTGCTTTTGTGTCAAAACTGTCTTATAACTTTGGTAGCCATTTTGTGTTGAGGTTCACTGATGTAAAGAGATCCATGCCAAAATATGACAAATTTGTTTTATACTGGTTTTCTAAGATCCAAAATGGTATCCCCACCCGAGCTCACTTTTACTTTTTAGAAGCTTTGTAGACAACTGTATAAAGGTTAACAGAATGTCGCGGAGAAGACAATATTGTGGTATTAACGTTGACATAAACCGTACTGATACGATAAAATTTTGTATAAATTTGTGCCCATTTTGGACATAAAGGGGTTGTATTGCTACTGGGAACAAGTTTTTGAAGTCTAATTATAAAAACTGAGTAAAGGTTCTCACAGCTTTTATGAAAGCAATTTTGTTAGTTGGGTTTGCAGCAGACTGCCACCGACTTTTTACGCATTGCCAGTATTTTTCCAGTAATTTAATAAATGATAATATGTCAAACATAAAGATAAAACGTGGTTACATACATTTCAGGTCGTCGAAAAACGACATACCTACTGTTTATGACATTGCTTCAACAAATTATGGTAAATTATATACTAACTCTTTGAGGTTTTTCACAGGCTCTGCAAGCTTTCCTGCCTTCCATGAAGAAGAACAACCAGGGCCACATAGTCTCCTTAAGCTCCATAGCTGGCTTGATGGGTTTCTCTAATTTGGTACCGTATTGCGCATCCAAGTTTGCAGTGCGTGGTATGCTTCAGGCCCTCCACGATGAACTGAACGAGAATCCGAAGAACAACATCAAACTGACCGTCATCATGCCCTACATGGTCGATACTGGTCTCTGTGTCAATCCTGTCATTAAGTTTGATAAACTTATGCCGCTTCTAAAACCCAGCGAGGTAGCCGAACAAATTATGCACGCCCAAAGAACCGACCTGATTGAACTGACCGTACCGAGGTATATGTATAACCTCTTTAACTGTGCCAGGTATGTATTTTGATTGAGGGAAAAATATAAGGGTGTCGGTGAAATGGGAGGAGCTAATAGCAAATACTTTAGAAGGTAGTGCATGCAGTTCTTGACAGTTTTCATATATTTTGTTGGAAGTTGTTGAAACAGCGACACACGGCGGTTTTAGTTGGAAACTACAAAATCCTCATATTATGTTTAATGTTTAATACGCTTAGAGCTTAATTATAACGTTTAAATATCTATCTACAGTATTTGCTAATACTAATCAAGATTAAAATTGTTTTCAACTCGCTATCTTATCTGTAACTTTTATTATTGTTGACTTAATTTAATGTTTTTTGCTAATATATTTGGATTATTTGCTTATTATGTAGCACTGCCATAATAAACATTTAAATGAAATAACTCATTCAGCATTCTTCACAATATCATCAATCACAGCAGATTAAATAAGCTATCGTCATGTCATCTCGTCTGGTTCACGGACGGATCCGGCGGGGAGCGTGGGACGGGGGCAGGAAGGACCTAGGGTAGATAAGATTAGATTTCATTGTGAGTGGGCTATTACAGTCCTTCCACCACGACCTTGGATCTATTGTGACTCACTTCTAATTATTTAGATTTCACCCATCAATTCCAGCTCCCTGAGGGAGTCGATCTTTTCTTGAGAGTGAGAGTTTGTTTAGCAGGTGTACTGCCATCTAAGTGAAGTCGATTGCTCGTTTCGAAGCTCAAAGAAAGATAACCTCTCTCCGAGTTCGTCTGGACCCGACATCCGTCAGTGTTTGCCTCGAGGCGGTATCATGAAGTCCCGCTCTCGAGCAGCATCTAATCTCCAGTTGTAATCCACCCCTAGAGATCTCAGCTCCCCTCGACTCTTCCAAACCTGACACCTAACAGTGTTAAGACTCAAGGCAACATCCCATTGAGTCCCGCTCCCGAGCATCACCCCAGCGAGGCCGTCCGTCCGTTTCGTAGCACACAGTATGGGCTCCAAACTCCGGGTGTTTACCACTCATCAGAGATCAGAGCCCCCCGGGACGTCTGGACACACGACACACGCCAGGGGTCAATCCAGGGCGGTATCATCTGTAACCCTGCTCCCGAGTAACAACCAAGCGAGGCCAATTGTCAGTCTCTGAGGCCACAGTGGAGGCGCGAAACTCCGGGTGCATATCACTCCCCAGAGATGTCTGCCTCCCCCCAGCCTCACCTGCACCAGACCCTCGCCAGCCTTTCATTGACTCGAGGCGGTATTATGAAGTCCCGCCCTCGAGCAGCATCCAGGCGGGGTCGCTAGCCTGTATCGATGCTCACAGAGTAGGCACAAGTCTCCAGGTGTAATCCACCCCTAGAGTCCCCAGCCACCTCCGGGTTCGTCCAGGTCCAACACCTGCCAGCATTAGCTTAAATTTCACCCAACAAATCAAGCTTCCGACAGGAGACGACACCTGCGAGGTGAAACTTTGTTTGACAGATGTACTGCCCCATCTGAGCGAAATCGCTTGCCCGTCTCAAAGCTCAAAGAGAGATAACCTCTCTCCGAGTTTGTTTGGACCAGACATCCGTCAGTGTTTGACTCGGTGCAGTATCATGAAGTCCTGCATCCGAGCTGCATCCAAGTGAGGTCGTTTGTCCGTTTAGAAGCTCACAGAAGAGGCCTCATCTCTTAGTTTTATTCCACCCCTAAAGATCTCAGACTCAAGGTGACATCCCATCGAGCCCCGCTCCCAAGCATCGCACAAGCGAGGACGTCCGTCCGTTTCGAAGCACACAGTGGGGGTCCCAAACTCCGGGTGTTTACCACTCATCAGAGTTGTCAACCCCTTCCGGGTCGTCTAGACACACGACACCCGCCAGCAGTCAACCCAAGGCGGCACCCATCCAGAACCCCGCTCCTGAGTAACAACCAAGCGCGGGCAACCATCCATTTCTAAGTCCAGAGTGGAGGCCTCAAAATCCGGGTGTACCCTCAAAATCCGGGTGTACATCACTCCCCAGAGATATCCGCCTCCCTCCAGGCCCACATGGACAAGACCCCCGCCAGTGTTTGATTCCAATTAGTCGCCTTTTACGACAGGCAGGAGTTACCTTGGGCCTATTCTTTTAGTTAGTCCCCGGACCCACAGGGTAAGCCATAGTACTTCCCTCGAAGCCCATGCAATGGTCTTTCAGGCCGAAATATACGCCATCCTGCACTGTGTGCGGGAGAACAAGAGTAGGGGCTACACCAACAAGCGGATCCTCATAGCCACAGACAGCCAGGCAACCCTTAAGGCTCTATGTAGCCCAAGGGTAAATTCCTGACTGGTGAATGAGTGCCGCGACGAGACGAGCGACCTGACTGGGCAGAATGAGGAGACCCTCATCTGGGTGCCGGGTCACTCGGGGGTCAAAGGCAATGAAAAAGCTGACAGTCTCGCGAAGAGAGGGTCAGCAGAACCATTTATGGGACCAGAACCGCGTCTGGGCGTGACAAAGAGCACTGCCAGGGGAGCCATGAAGTCCTGGGTCAGAAACCAACACAAGGTGTACTGGGCAGACTGTCCAGGGCTCAGACGTGAATCAATGAATTATCAGGTAAATATGAAATTCATGTAATGGAAAATCCATGCAAATTGTCTACTGATGAAGTGCCATAACGAAATGAAAAATGTTATGATCCAGTTGTTAAGATTTTGGATCTTGAGCAGCCCGTGAGCGAGCATTGTACAAAAATGCTTTAACCAATTTTCTTACCATTCCATCGTTCATAGCGTTTTCTCCATACGCTGCCGTTGAAATTCGGCCGAGTTCACGTCTCTTATTGCATTCAGGAAACGAATAAAACTGCGTATTTCACAATTGACGGGATTTTAATGGTCTAGGCCTGAGCCACTGTCAACTCACACAAGCAAACGCCAACGCGATTAGCTTCCGTAATGGCTTTTTTTTAATGCTTTTTGGATGCTCATGCAGACCCCATTCACGGCCCTGTAGGTTCCGTGGGATATCGAGGTACTGTGAGACTGTACTCACTAAAACCCCCTCCCTGCGAGTACCGGACCTTAGTCCATACCTCCGTCGGAAAGAATTACACACAATGACTTTTTCGGTATGAATGTTTCCATTCTGTTTTTGCCGCGGGGGCGTTAGCGGGTAAATATAAGCTTTGGACGCTTATGCTTGTGTGGAAGTTGCTCGTCGTAGTCGGTGGTACTACGGAGAAGAGCATTTGGGTGAGAAGCGGCTTTTGCGAACTGGGTTGTGAATAGTTGAGTTATAAACTCAAGTATCGAAGGCATTTCCAAATCAGAGTGAATCTGACTGTTTCGGACAAACCATGGCGCTCCAGTAACCATTCTCAGCATTTTGTTCTGGATGATTTGAAGGGTCTTGATGTGTGTTGCGGCCGCGGTGGCCCATGCAGGTGATGCATAGGTCAAGGCTGGCCGGATAATGACTTTGTACATGATCAACTTATTGTTCATGGACAATTTGTAATTTCTATTTAGAAGTGGGAACAGCTTCGAGATGAACATCGAGGCTTTTTTTCAGGCGTGATCGACATGTTAAGTGTTTGTCGCGGAAAACCCCGAGGTATTTGGCGGAATCTTGTCAGGGAATTAGACGGTTGTCTAATGAAACGTGTTCGTGAGGTGTGTGTCTCCTCTTGGAAAATAAAACAGCTGAACATTTATCGGGGTTTATGGCTAGAAGGGATTTCCTATACCATGATTGCAGCTCGACTACGGCGGTCTGAAGTCGTTCGGTTATTATCCTCGGCTAAGTGGAGCTGCTGAGGATGGTAGTGTCGTCTGCGTACAGTGCGTATGTCACGTTTAGGGGGGCTGTCGGAATGTCTGCGACAAATATATTGTACAGCAGAGGGGAGATAGCAGAACCCTGCGGGAGACCAGCCGTGGCTGGGTACGTTCTAGATCTGCCGTAATGGCATCTCTCGCTGAGCAACATGTAAATGCATTTAGCGCGCATGCGCGAAACGGGGAATATACCCAAAAAAACATGCCTCGTTTACTATATACTATACTATTCTTTTTATGGTCTTAAATTTAATTTAAATATTTAACTTTGGTGATTATATTAAATGATAATAACTATGAATGCTCTAATTTGGACGCTTTGCTTGGTGTTTTTTTTTATAGGTGCAGGGTAAATAAACTTCTTAATATTGCCATGTGGTGCTATTATGCTATTATATTACAACTTCAATTTCAGGGCTTTGTCAATCCATGTGGGTTTGTATATCAAAAATTTTATTGGAGCCACCCTTTTGCCTGACCGATAAGGAATTTTCATCTAAATTGAGCTTATCAGTAACGTAAGACAACAATTGTATCAGCACCAGCTCCTTATGCTCCGTCCCTGACCTATATATATATATATATATATATATATATATATATATATATATATATATATATATATATATATATATATATATATATAGGGTAATTCTTTAACATTGCGAAAGACTTCAGGGAGCGAATCCTTTTCAAAAACTAAAGGGGGTTTTTCATATAAAATTATTTCCGAAAACGTCTCCGTTCAGAGTTATACCCTTCAAAAAATGTAGGGTAAAATGAGGTTTTTATTTAATTTCTCAGATTTGAAGAAACATAAATGATTTACACTTTCCATATAACTTAACCTTATCAAAACCTATCCTACTGCAAAATTCGTATTCGTCTCACACTCTCAGAAGGGGTTGAAAATTGCAACCCTTAATGCGCTTTTCATTGTACATTTTTGTGGAGTTTTAAACTGGCAGTTTGAAAAATGCCATTTTAGAGCCCGAGTCAGTCCGTACCATTTTAGCCTCTTCAATTTTTTTCGTGAAATGTACCGTTTTGGCGTAAAAAAATAAAATACGCCGTTAGAAAATTGGACCGCTCATCGATCGGCGCTGGCCATGCATTCATGCAGGACACAAAATAGACTTTGACAATGCCAAAACAATAGCCCCGGTTTACTACTTCAAAACCAGAATTTGCGCGAAACAATCGAGATCGAAAAACGTCCCGATTGTTTAAATAAGACAGATGATGGTATTCGTCTTCCGATTACTTCTTCTTCTTCGAGTGCCTTCTCCTATCGAAGATCGGCAACAATTTTTGCGAATTCTTCGCTGTCTTGGGCGTCTTTCGGCAAAGTGTTTGAACCCAAGCCTGTCTAATCTCGTATGCTCTTAAGCCAGGAGCACTGCCTGCGTCCCAGTACACGTCTACCTTCGATCTTACCCTCTATCATGAGTTGTAGAAGAAATTCATATCTCTTGTGTCTCATTACATGACACAGATATGCAGTTTTTCTCTTTTTTATGATTTCAATGAGTTCACGCTCTCTGCCCATACGTTGCAAAACCTCCAAATTTGTGGTGTGAGCAGTCCAAGGAACTCTCAACACTCGTCGATACACCCACATTTCGAATGCCTCAAGTCTGTTTAGACCGCCAGCCTTTAGCGTCTACGCCTCAACCCCATACAGAAGTGTGGAATATATGTAGCACTTCACAAAATTGTATCTAATTTGTATATCAAGTGACCTATCGCTTAACAGGCTTCGCATTTTTAAGAAATTTGCCTTAGCCATTTCAATCCGAGCTCTGATTTCCTAAATCAGGACTCAGATCTTAGCCGATCCAACTGCCCAAGTATTTAAACTTAGAGGCCTTGGTTATATGTGTCCCGCATACGTTTATATGTATTGGTTGATTTGGATTCCAGTTTACCGCCAATATCTTTGTTTTTGAAGTGTTGATTTTTAAGCCTAATAGATCTCCTTCGGCTGGTATATTGTTAGTAGCCGCTGCAAGTCCTCAGGACTGTCTGCGAATATAACTGTGTCGTCGGCATATCGTAGATTATTTATCAAGGTTCCATTCACTTTTATGCCATCTTCTGCACTTTCAAGTGCGTTTTAGAATACAATTTCGGAGTACATGTTAAAAAGCATAGGGCTCAGTACACAGCCTTGTCTGACTCCACGTTTAATTGGTACAGCTTTTGTTTGGGTGTTTTCAATCTGCACTGTCGCCACCTGGTGTTTATAGAGGTACTGAATGATTTTTTGATCTTGGGAGTCTAAACCTTTACTTTCTAGTATGTTCAGCAGCGTGCTATGTTTGACACAATCAAATGCTTTAGCATAATCTATGAAACACAGGTATACTTCCTTTCGCTGATCTCGACACTTCTGCAGCAGGACCAATAGCACAAACAAAGCCTCTCTCTGATTACTTGGAAACCTATTATATCTTTATTATAAACACACAAAAAGACGATAAATTCAATAGACAATTTTATTTCTCCATTACCTTATTCAACGAAATACCGGCGATCCTCTTAATCCATTCAGTACCGTGACGAAAGCCCCTGACTCAACAAATACCTGCAATCCTCTTAATCATTTAAGTACCGTGACGAAAGCCCCTGACTTAATTGACCGTGACCCGACTCATTACACTGATAACGAAGCAGGTAGACGGAACGACATATCAGTGAGACCTTAGAGACGATCTCCGGCGAGATTTGGGGAGTAGGTAGATTGAGGCCCCGTAATCGAGCTACAACAACCCAACCCACCTTTGTCCACCGCCCTAAGGAGTTGCATTAGAGTTCATGTCCTTGCATATTTCCTTTACCTCTTGAAAATGACTCCAAAACAGGAGCCGAAATGTTGAGTTTTAATAAATTGTGGACGCGGTTTAACCCGAGAACCAAGTATGTATATATATATATATATATATATATATATATATATATATATATATATATATATATATATATATATATATATATATATAGTATTATGAAATATGGCATGGCATTATTAGGCACCATGCGTAATACGATGACGTAATAAATTTCACCACTGTCGCTAGCTGGCGCCACCGACAGCAGCACTGGTTTATTAACATGGACATAATTTTTTATCCACCCTATATGCACATGTTCGAACAAAAATAGAGAAAGTCCATTTAGTTTCACACAAAAAAGGTATACTTCTTTGAAGTCGTAAAAGTTGGCCGTTTTCAAAATAAACGTACTTTTTCAAAATAAGGGATTATGTAGAGAAAATATAAATACTTAATTGCTTTGGGCATTTTATTTAATAGGTCAGTGGCGGAGCATAATGATGTTATGTTTCTTTCATTCTTTCTAACGAAACATAATATTTTTTAATGTAGTTGCCTGTAGTAAAGTTATATCGTTCCTCTCATTTCATCCATTAGCATCGGGGAAACTTTATTTGTATATATTATTTGAAAATAAACCTGCGCTCTTTTGATTTTTACAGGTCGTTACCCATAAAGGCTTGTCTATATGCCAAGAAATTTTTAGGTTCTGGAATATTACCAGATTAAAAATAAAAACAGACTACCGGACTAAAAAATAATTACTAAGATTGTTTTTGTGGTACTGATTTTTAATGTTTTGTATATTTTTATAGCTTTGATTGTAATAACTGTTTGTACAAAATAATATAGTATTTTATATTGGTTAAATAAAATGTATAAAATATTTTGTGTTTTATTTTAAAAGACTTGAAAAACAGTGCTATAATAATTAAGATGAAAATACTCTAGACAAACAAGAACGACGTAGATGATAAAAGATACGAAGCGTACGAAAAATACTAGCAATTACCCGTTTGTTTTTGTTTAATCCTTAACTTGTCAAATCTTAACCATAATATGGACATGATAAGTACCCTTGGAGAACCGAAATCACCACAACACATGTTTTTCAGACCTGACGATTGTTTCACTAACAAAGTTAGCGTCATCAGAGGACGAAAAATTGTACTTCAATTGACGGACGAGATTTTTGAACTTCCGTTAGAACTTCACCTGTCAAGTTTCGGAATCTTTACTATATCCAAACAGAATGCAAACAAAGGGCTAGAAATCAGTGACAGCGCATGGTTTCAGGACTTTAACTTTTATTTTTTGTTGCTTTAGAATTTGTCTACCTTTTGAACCGCGTACCACATGGGGTCTCGAGAGTATTTTTAAGAAAGCCGATTTGCAGGTAAATTTCTTGACAAAAAATAATTTAAAAACTTGTTAGGTAATCCGAAAGATAAAGATAAAGCCACTGAAATGTCGGGGGTATCTATGAGATAAGTTGTAAAGATTGTAATCTTAAATACGTTGGGCAGACCAAGAGAACCATTGAGACTAGATTCAGGGAACATTTGGCACAGCTGAGATGCAGTAGTGTAGACAAGTCATGCGGGGCACAACATATTTGGGATAATAACCACCACGTTGATAAAGAAAATCTGAAACTTATCAAAAATGTCGGACCACCAGCGAAGCTAGATGCTTATTATAAGAGAATATTTATATTTCTAAGGCAATAAAACCGTCAAGCATTTAACAACGCAAGAAACCGTTATGTCCGCATTCTTTCTGAGCCAAAAAACTTGTTTAATAACCACATCAAAAACAAGGTCCCCTCAAGCCCAGAAAACCCTTCTGAACTCTTGCTAAATCTATTGGGAATGATTTCTGCAAGAACACGTTCCCACCTCTTGTTTCAGGGGATGAAATTGTTTCTACCGCCCTGGGCAAGACTGAACTTTTTGCCTCGTTGTTCGCCGGCAATTCTACTCTCAACCCACCTCCAAATATTCAACCACTAACAGTCCCCAATGTCGCGCATAAAATGACGGATATCATTTTTAAAACTAAAAAGGTACGAAAGATGCTCTCTTCTCTTAATACAAGGAAAGCCTCTGGCCTTGACGAGATCCCAGCAATTGTTCTCAAAAAATGCGCACCAGAATTTGCTCCTGTCCTGACTCGTCTGTTTCAGACATCTTACAATAGAGGCATGTTCCCTAGTAACTGGAAAACTGCTCGAGTACAACCCGTCCCCAAGAAAGGATCCAAAGCGCTTCCTAGCAACTACATGTCTATTTCTCTCCTTTCAGTCGTCTCTAAAGTGATGGAAAAGTATATAAACACCGAATTACTAATATTTCGTGAAAAACACAGTCTAATCCACGACAGGCAGTATGGATTCCATCAGCGCAGATCAACTGCCGACCTATCCTTTCTTTGTCACTCATTCTTGGAACAAGTCTATGGAACTACAGGGTGAATTCCAGATTGTCGCTCTAGACATATCCAAAGCATTCGACCAGGTCTGGCACGCAGCGCTGCTTAAAAACTTCAGCTTCAGCTTTAGCCCCTACTTGGTTTCTTCTCCACATCAATGACCTCCTCTCTAGCACATCCAACCCAGTTCACAGTTACGCGGGCGACAGCACCCTCCAATAAAATATACAATATTCAAAGCCTGTCTCTTTAGCCCAATTAGATGAGAATCGCAGACTCATGAAGGGTTCTATCTTTGTGAATCTCCAAAAAATATTAGACTGGGGAAGTAGAAATCTTGTACAATTCAACCCCACCAAATATCAGTCTTGCTCTCTATCTCATAAGAGATATACCAGCCTTAGACCCATCACAATGAACAACCAAGTTATTCAAAGTAATGAGTCATTTTCACTTGTTGGCATTTCTGTGGATCGAAATCTCAATTGGCACCAACATAGCACATCAATTGCAGAAGCGGCTGCTAAGAAATTAGGTTTCCTCTTCCGGACTCGCAAATACTTTTCACCTGCTAATCTCTATACCTTATATACTTCACAAATAATACCAAACCTCGAATACTGCTAACACATCTGGGGTACCGCTGCCGGTTCTACACTCGCTATCCTGGACTCCATTCAGAAGAGAGCTTTACGTCTCATCGGTGACCCTACCCTCACCCAAAGGCTGCCATCCCTTGCCCACCGATGTGCCGTTGGTGACCTCTCTCTCTCTTTGATAGATATCTGCACGGGCATTGTTCGGAGGAGCTTTCTTCCATAGTTCCTCCACCTGCTGCCTCCAACAGATCTACCAGGGGAACAGAGCGAATGCACTCTTTTACTGTCCAGATCACCAGACATAGAACATCTTGTTATGTCCGCTCTTTTGTACCGAGGACTTCCAAGTTGTGGAATTCCTTGCTGGCACATGTTTTTGCTTCTCCTCCGAACCTTCAAGTCAGAACTACCAAGTTGCCTCTTTCCTCCTTGTCGACACCCACAGTACGATAGTATTTAGGCTGTAAGCCCCCTTGGTGTGTTGTTGAAATATAAAAAATATATAAAAAATAAATAAAAAGCAACAGTTCCTTAAACCGAGCTCCGCCACTGATTTATAGTCCTTTGTTTGCCCTATGTCTCTGTTACAGATAAAATATTTCGAAACTTGCTAGTTAAAATTATAAAGAATGTTCACAAGTTTCGTCCGGCAATTAAAATACACAGAAAATTCGCCTGCGATTTCGTCTGCCTCTCGGTATCGGTCTTTACCTAAGACTCTGTACAAAAGGTGATATTTAGTAGTAAGTTGTTTAGAACTCTTCATCCTTTGATGACGCTAACTTTGCTAGTGAAATGATCGTCAAAAAATTTGTTGTGGTGATTTGGCTTCTCAAAATGTACTTATCAGTGCTCATCACCGGTTCCAATCTTCACTTAGTCATAGGGACATTACAGTAGCCGAGTTCGCCAGGCGCCAACAGTTGCATAGTTGTGAACGTATGCGTTTACCATTTCTGCTTACTTTCTGCTGTAACTAAACTGTTGGCGATTTTTTAAAGCGGAATGCCATAGAAACCTCACAAAATGGTGCCTGAAGTCAACTCTGCGTTCATCAGCCTCCAGCCACTGAAATATGTATCAGTAGTCAGCAGATGAGCGCTTCAACTCTGGCATGGCTTTTTTGATGTTAAGATGCGTTAATAAAACCAAGAGGGTCTCCCGGCAGTAAAAACTCTGTGGCATTGGTCATGCGTACTTTTCAGAATATATAAAGTAACGAAATCAAAGACCTCCTGACGTGCTGCTTACATACACTCCTCCCAACTGACCTGCCCTGGGGTCAGTTTGCGTAATTAAAAGCTCAAAGAGGAAGGAAAATCAACCCTATCATTTATGTGAGCATAATGTACCTTTCCTTCCTCTTTTACCTTTTGATTAGGCAAACGGATGTCAGGAAGGTCAGTTGGGAAGATTTTCTGTAAGTAGCACGTCAGGAGGTCTTTTATTTCGTTACTTAAAATATTCTGAGAAGTGTGCATGATCAATGCAACCGAGTTTTTACTGTCGGGAGACGCTAGTCTAAAACTCTAGAGCACCCAATTTTAAATAAATTGTTTTAGAAAAAAGTTAGATCATATCTCAGTGAACATTGTCAAGTATACCATGTCAGGTAAGAAAAGGAATGAATGACTTGAGGACTGGTGCA
Source organism: Tillus elongatus (assembly GCA_964006375.1). Classification (NCBI taxonomy): domain Eukaryota; kingdom Metazoa; phylum Arthropoda; class Insecta; order Coleoptera; family Cleridae; genus Tillus; species Tillus elongatus. The sequence continues at coordinate 106,618,935 of OZ023270.1, read as the reverse complement.
TCTCCGGAGTAGATGATACAGGGACCAAAACATTAAAAATATATAGTAAACTTTATCGGGAGATCACTAACCATCCTATTTAATAAATGTTTGGGGGAGAGATTATTTCCTATATATATATATATATATATATATATATATATATATATATATATATATATATATATATATATATATATATATTAAATGGGACAGCAACGCCTACGTTCAATACTGGTAACTTAGATTTAAACCTGATTGTTTTATCGAAATCCTTCGTGTCCGCTACAACCAAAATACTGTTTGAAAGATCTTCAATAAATGCGTTTAGCTTTTCCAGCTTTTTCTGTACCGAATTCGTTTGCTTTAATTAAAAACTTATCCACAAGAGGAGTTCATCTTCTTTAACCAGGAATTAATTGTATTGTTACCAGCGCCATCTTTTGTGAATATGCGTAACACTTCGTTTAAAGACGCCATGTGTACTGCAGGCGGCGCTGTTTATTTACTATAGAGAGCAAATTACTGCTTCATGTGATATCTGGTAGACAAATGTCAATGTCAATAACAGCGACATTAGACAATTGTCACGAAATAATCATTTCATTTTCCAAGTATTTCATAATCACAACAAATGTGTTTTCATATTTATATGTTTATTTATTCTTTTAAATAATACTGATCTCTTTGTATGCAGCCTAATTTAAACCATGAAAATTTCTTTTATGATGAAAATAAACGACTTAGTGGAGAGCTAAACCAAACTCTCCTACGCTGTAATTTAATCATTTTACAACTCAGTATTTTTCTTCAAAATAGAAAAATTGAGGTAGTCCTTTGTCTGCTGTTGTTGAAGTCATTTGAAATCTCTTAAAATGACTCCAAATCAGGACCCGACTCGAAACCCAAACAATGAAGCTGTCCAAGTTATTGTGCGATGTCGTCCAATAAGTGAGCAGGAGAAGAAAGCAGACTGCAAGAAGGTCGTTGAGATTTATCCGACGAGAGGTGTAGTCGAAGTCGAAAATCCCAAAGCCAGGGGTGACAACGAAAGCACAAAGATATTCACTTATGATGCAGTCTACGACTGTAATTGTAGCCAGCAGACTTTGTATGATGAGACTGTGAGACCATTAGTGACATCAGTGCTCGAAGGTTATAACGGTTGTGTATTCGCTTATGGCCAAACTGGAACTGGCAAAACCTTCACCATGGAGGGCATTGAAAGCGACGAGAACAACAAAGGTATCATTCCGAGGGCGTTCGATCAGATATGGTCCCATATAAACAGAACTACCGGCGTGGAATTTCTAGTTTCCGTCCGTTACATGGAGATCTACATGGAAGAAATTAGAGATTTGCTAAAAATCAAGAGCAAAAAGGCTTTGGAATTACGTGAAATTACTGGGACGGGTGTAGTTGTAAAAAATTTACACTCGCACAGCTGTCAGAGTGCGGCGGATATGTTTAAAGCTATGAAGATAGGCTCATATAATCGTACAACTGGTGCAACAAACATGAACGAACACAGTTCAAGGTCTCATGCAATTTTTCAAGTCGTAATTGAGATGGCCGAGACACAATCTAATACGGCCAAGGTTGGTAAACTGAATTTGATTGATTTAGCTGGTAGTGAGAGGCAGTCAAAAACGGGAGCTACAGGCGATAGACTTAAAGAAGCTACGAAAATAAATAAAGCATTGTCTTCTTTAGGTAATGTCATTTATGCCTTGGCGGAAAATTCTGCCCACATACCTTACAGAGATTCCAAACTTACAAGGCTGTTGCAGGACTCTTTAGGTGGCAACAGTAAAACAATAATGATAGCCAATATTGGTCCGGCTTGTATGAACTACGATGAAACGGTCGTTACTTTACGATACGCATACAGAGCGAAATCAATCAAGAATCAACCAGTCAAAAATGAAGACATCAAAGATGCTAAGGTGCTCGAACTGCAAAAAGAAATCGAAAGACTTAAATTACTCATAGCCGAAAAATCACATGGCAAACCTATCGTAGCCAATTCCGATATAGAAGAGGGAGAAAGTAGCAGTGAAGAAGAGGAACAAGATGAGAGCGCTAGAGGTGAAAAAGAGAAACAAATTGAAATGAGCAAAATGGAAATCGATGACCTGGCAAGAAAACTGAAGACACTGGAAAAACAGATGGTTCACGGCGGTAAAAATATAATAGACAGCGTTAATGAAAACGAGTTAAAGTTGGAACATCGCAAAGCTGAGATTGCCACGAAAAAACGCAGAGAGATAGAAATACAACAAAAAATCGAATTAGAAGAGGAAACTTGCACTGAACTGAAACAGGTTTTTGCCAGTCTCCAGCAGCAAGTTGATTTTAAAAAGGACAAGCTGAAAAGGCTCGTTTTGAAGTTACAATCGATAAAACAAGAAATCAGAGATAATCATGAAGATTATTTGGTGGATAGACGCGAGCTTGAAGAAATCAATGATGAATTGGCGATGCAGTTACGCAAATACTTTCTGATTATTGATAACTTTATACCACCATCGGAAAGGTCGAGATTGTTGAATCTATCACATTTCGATGAAGATAAAGATAATTGGGTGTTATCAAAGGAATTTATTAACCGTGATAACGAAAGAACCCTGCCAGTCGCAAGAAATTATAAAAAACCAATGTCGGAACATGCGATATCTCGATTAGAAACTTCAGCAAAGTATAGGAAAGAGAATGTATTAGATTTAAAATTAGACATGCCATTAAGAACGACACAAGATTATATATGTCCCGAGATTTGCCCTCAAGTAAAGGCAGCTGTTTTAAATGTCTTACAAAGTGATCAAGAAATGAAGAATATTATAGTTAAGATGCCGAGTCATGTTGGTAGTAGAATGCTGTCAAAGCTAGAGCAGGATGGTAAATATAAACAGGCCATAAAGACAACTGTCGAAGTGAGAAATCTTAGATCTGTATCGTAGGTTGGATGACGTTCGGATTTGGAATATATTACAATTTTTTTATTGTATAAATATCTAGAGCAAGCTTCAGCATCATGTAGATTGTATAGGTAAGATATAAACTTCATAAATATGAAATTCTACCAAAGTAATTTGCAATATTAGTATTATCAGAGATAATTAAACATTATAATCTAGTCACTTTTTTTTTAAATAAAATATGTTATCTTTTACAAATTATAAGAGTGTAAAAAAATGAACGATACCATTTTGGGTCCTGTGTGTAAGAAAAATTCAAATTTGAATGTTAGACGCATTTTGTTGACAAGTGACAAGTGAAGTATCATCTTATCGGTGTTGCCAACTCTATAGAGTATTTTCAAGCTATGGGGAATTTTTGCTAATTTTAGCGATTTACTTTTTTTTACTTCTTTGAGTTGCTCGACTAAAACCAGGGCACGTTTATATTTTATCCCCTGTACCCAAATGTAATGGTTTTCAGGTTATTTGCGACTATTTGAAAAATTGTGATATTGTGAGATTTCTGTATTTTGACTCATTTAGCCATGGTCATAAATATCAGAACAAAATTATGACAGTTGTTAAAGTATTTTTATACTCCATAGTAATCAGGAAACATGAAAAGGCTATAACATGGAATTAAATTGCCTGTAAGTGAAAAGCGGAGTTTTGAGGACAAATTGAATATAAAAAAATCTGTTAGATGCAAAAGTAATTGAGTTATCAAAACAAATATAATGGCTTTTATTAGTGATGGGAAAAACAGTTATTTTCTGTTAACAGTTGAAGCCGTTAACGTTATTTAATCATAACCGCTGAAAATAACGGCTTCAGTTATTTTAAACTGGATAGTCGATCGATAGTATCCTACATTCCCAAAGCTGTGAGCGATAGCGAGCACACTAGTATAAATGCATTGTATTTTTACCCTGTTATTTCACGTAGTGTATAAATCTCAAATTTTGTCGATATGAAAAGGAAACAAAGGGTTAAGAAATTATAATAAGCGTGTCGTAAATATTTTGCCACTCTGAAGTGAAACTTTTAGAAATCAGAAAGGAGTCTTCTATAAGAATTTACTTAGATGTTTTAGGAATTATAAACTAGTCATTTCTCACAAATTTATTTTATCAGGGTCTTTACGTAAATGTCAATGCCACAGCAAGAATCAATAAATATCATTATTTATCACGTCTTGGGACGTTAGACGTTAGAACTTTTATTGCTACACAGGGAGTGATTCTAAAAACTCCATAACATAACGCAGCTAATAAAATTTCGGTAAAGAAACAGTATAAAAAATTGAGTTTGAGTTTTAAAAAAAATTGGAAGATATATAGTATTAATTGTTTATTTACTTATTTTAATATTCGTTGTTTTAAAATTAGTTTCAAAAATTTCAAAGGGCTGTAGCTTGGAGGAGAAGGGGTTTTAAGAAAAACTTAATAAAAAGACACCCCTTATTTTTCGCCAAAGAATCACCCTGTAAAATTTTTCGCATCAATTTGGAAACACCCTGTATATATATATATATATATATATATATATATATATATATATATATATATATATATATATATATATATATATATTCATTTAATTTTTTATATTGAAATGTAGGTATATAGATATTAAAAAATGTTGTATCATTATATTTTTTTAATCAATTTGATAACTATTATCAGACAAACGAAAATGACGTGTTCACTGTTTTCTTAGGTAATGTATATAAATTTAAATAAATAAGTACTTTAATTTCACGTGAAATAACCCTATTTAGCGTTGTCTATAGTGAAAGTAATAACACGTTTTTACAGAAATTCATCTTTTTACCCAACATTTTTTATTATTAAATATTTGGCTTTACATACTAGTGGGAAACCCAATTGTTTCAAAAATAACAGCTTCTCAGTTTAACAGAATAACTCTGTGTAGTAGTGTCGGTATGCCGTATCCCCATCAACAACCGGTTAAAATTAAAATTAAACCGTTTTATTGTACCGAAGATCGTACGTCCCTAAAGCTGTGAGCGAGAGCGAGCATTCCCAATCTCAAGGCTATTCATCCCGTTAAATGGTTAAATAACAGTTGCCGATGAAAACCGATGTTTATTCATCGAACCTAGTTGCAGTAGAATTGAAACAGACACGACTCCGAATTCTAGGTTAGTGTAAAAAGCGTTACTTTTTAAGCCGTTATTTTTATAAATCGATAACTGGTGGTTACCGTTACGGCTCGGTAACCGCTTAAAAATAGCTGACAGTTAAATAACGACCCATCACTAGCTTTTATGCATTAAAAAAATAGTTGTGAAAGATCAATATCCGGTGTTTTTCAATTATCCATCTTGCCGATCGTCCCCATTAGCCAGGATAATTGAGAGTATACTGTAGTTCATTTTCAAGATTTAAAAAAAACCATAGAAACAAAGACCTGAAAAGGGGGACACTGGAATGACTGGCGAACCTTGGGAAAAGAAGAAACAAAAACAAAAGAAACCTGTTGGCCTTGTTTTTATTCATGAAATGATGAAAAACCTACTGGTAGTAAATTGACAGTTCAAAAATATTTTACCATCTCGCAAAAATGACATTTATTGATAAAAATAATTAAAATTATGATGGATGCTACTTGATCATGAAACAAGCCTACTAAACTAATTTTGAAACATTATCACCAACCTTGGACAGGTAAAATTAATTATTAGTGACACAATATTCAGAAAATGTTTAAATGAAAATCGTAATAACAAGTTACATAAACTGCTTCTTACCGAAATGTCCAAGGTTTTTTTTTCCCTCAGGGCTCATCCGCGGCCTTGCTGCCCCGATAGCACTGCAACCTTTGGTTGATTGTGCATTCCCTTAGTCTTACTTACTCCACCTATTCCAAAATCACTGTGCCTTGAACTAGTCTGCACAGCGATCGGTAGGGTGAAGTTTTATATTGCTCTGTCTCCGGTCTAGACTGACCGTAGATCAGTTGTCTTCTGCGGTCCAGAGCTTTACACTCGCACAAGATGTGCTGGGCTGATTCCTCCCCCTCGCCACAGAGTCTGCATGCGAGGTCCCCTTCGAACCGCCCCATTTTATGCAGGTGTTTCTTGACGGCCATGTGTCCCGTCAAGAGACCTGTTATGTTTCTGAGCTGTCCTTTGCTAAGATTTAGCAGCTCTCTTTGAACTGGGTGCGTCAATTATTGACTTCCCATATCTGAGCCCTGGACAGTCTGGCCAGTACACCTTGTGTTGGTTTCTGACCCGGGACTTAATGGCTCCCCTGGCAGTGCTCTTTGTCACGCCCAGAGCCAGTTCTGGCTCCATAAATGGTTCTGCTGACCCTCTCTTCGCGAGACTGTCAGCTTCTTCATTGCCTTTGACCCCCGAGTGACCTGACACCCAGATGAGGGTCACTTCATTCTGCCCAGCCAGGTCGCTCGTCTCGTCTCTGCACTCACTCACCAGCCAGGAATTTACCCGTGGGCTACTTAGTGCCTTAAAGGCTTGCCTGGCTGTCTGTGGCTGAGGATCCGCTTGTTGGTGTAGCCCCTCTTCTTGTTCTCCCGCACACAGTGCAGGATGGCGTACATTTCGGCCTGAAACACCGTTGCATGGGCTCCAAGGGAAATACTATGACTTACCCTCAATCCTTCCGAGTAAACACTTGCCCCCGTCCCACGCTCCCCGCCGGATCCGCCCGTGAACCAGACGAGCGCGTCCCGTGAAGTGCCCGGCGTCTCCTCCCGCCATGCCTCGCGGTCGGGGATTTCCACTGTAAAGTTGTTTTCCCTGCAGATTCGCGGGCTCGCGAAGTCTGACCTCATTTCAAGCATGGGTTCCTTCATGATCTTCTGAATTTTGCAGTGGCCCCTGAAGCCTGAGTTGATCTTCAGTCTACCATTGCAGGCTAGTCTGTATAGTCCTAGCCTGGTCTCCCCCATAATAACTAAGTGTAGGAGGGGGGGGGGGTTAAGATCCAGCAACACCTCCATGGCGGCTGTTGGGGTTGAAGACATGGTCTCTGTGATGTCTAGGCAAGCCATCCTTTGGATCTTGCCTAGTTTTTGTTTGGCACTGGATTGTGTCACCTTAGGCCACCAGACCAGTTCCGCGTATGTAAACGATGGTCTGACCACCCTAGGCCTTGTCCCCACGTTTTTCCATATAGCCGCCTAGTGACGGCTAAGGTCATGACTGCCTTACGCAGTATTTTTCCAATGAGACCATTCCAGGTTAGCTTAGAGTCCAATACGACCGCAAGATATTTTACCTCCCTGGCCATTGGAATGCTCCTGCCGTATAGCGTGAGAGTTCTGTGGCTGTCGCACTTCCTCCTCCTCGTAAACGGCACGACAGTTGCTTTCTATGGGCTCATCCAGAGCCCTTGATCAACCGTCCACCACTTTTAGTGCAGTCTGCATGCGCTCCCACACTGACTGTGTGACCTTTCCTCGGACTATGATGACAATGTCGTCTGCATAGCCCTGTACCTCATACCCCCCTCTTAAGAGCCTCCCCAGCAGGCCGTCCAGGACTAGGCACCAGAGCAAGGGAGACAGAACGCTCTCCTGCGGACACCCCGCCAGCAGAGTCGTCCAAGGGGTTATAAATTTGTTATTTTTGTAAATACGTGGAACTGTTGGCGGCAGGCAGAACTATGAGAAAGATACAAAGTGCTAAAAAAAAAAGTGACAGTATACCTATAAAAAATAATTTAAAGAGTGCAGATTGGAACCTGTGATGATCACTTAAATAATTTGACAGTTAAAATGATTGGAGAAGAAGCTGAATTAAATTTGTATTTTAATACACAATGCTGGCCTTTTTTGTATTGCACATTGTAAAAGTTAAATAATAAATAAATAAATAATAATAGTGTGATACATAATCCAGCTAATTACAGTCGGTATGATATTTGTTGAGACGGAATTCCAAGAAGAGCGCGACGTCACTTGTAATTAATCGCATTCGACACTCGAGGGTGTACAAAAGACGTTGGCGGTGTGACGTTCACCGTAGCAGCTTTGATACTGTGTTTTGCTCCTGATAGTGAAACTTCACATGTACCAGCGAATGTTTTATATTTATATACACTATATTGACACGGAGTTACACCACATTAACGTTATTTCAAAAGTCATAGGTTCAAAAAGTACCTCAAATCACTATTACTGTTTAAAACAACTTAACCTCAAAATTCCATGTTTAACATTTCGCATCGTAATGACAGATAATGATCTACAAGTCCACTCTTATGTCACCAATCAGTGCTGTCACTGAAAAAAAATGAAACAGTAAACTGGCCCAATAAATAAATTTATATGTGCATTATGAGCGACTGAATCTTAAATAACAAGGAAAACTGTAGTGTAGGGGAGGACCGGAATGCATGGTCCATGTTTTTTTTTTTCAATTTTTTTAAATAAAACGACAAACATTTTTAGGATATAGGCCTGATAAGTAGTTTATTAGCTAACTATGTCTGCATATATTTTTTTATTGCAATGAAATCATTTGAAAAAAGCATTTTCTTAAGATTGTGCTAAATGGCCCAAGCCTTCTACTAGGAGCCATGTTTGGGCCATTGAATAGGTATGTTTGGACCACAAAGTAAACTTTGTTTGCAATGTAATTAAAACAACAGAAATAATAAGAAATGAATATATTTTACAATAAATTTTCGGAAAGGGAAAACATAGATATCTATTAGACCTTATTAACACAAATGATAAGCATCTACACCAGAAATATTAAAAGTGTACCCATTACCAGCACGTTTTGTTTCACAAAATTCTATTGGCGATTTTTAAAAAATAATATCTGCAGAAACGTCCTGAATGTCGTCGATTAACGGAAAAGTAAATTTATTCGAAATTCCATGTCTTCTGAAAAATTTCACCGTATAAATTGGAGAAGACTTCTCAGGGTAGTTAAACATTGGCGACTTTTCATAAAATAATTTTTGAAATCAAAACATAAATTTCCCTACAGTAATTGGATTATCGGCTCAAGTCCTATGTAACAAACAGTGGCGTTGGTTTCTGTAACAAATCTCACAAGAACATAATCATTTTTATTAAAATCCCGATCATTGGGGTCCTCTCCTTTCTCTTCTTCTGTAAATGTGGAATCATCACTTTCCTCGCAGATATCACTCATGCTGATTTCGGATTGTGACTCGGACTCTTCAATTATTTTCTTTTTCTTACTCGAAGTAGGAATGTTAATATTTGTCAGATTTCTTGTAATTCGAACCTTTTTTTTGTTTGTCAATCTTATTTTTCCATGCCTCTTCAATTTCTGTTTTTTCCGGGGTGTCGGTTAATATTCGTGTTCTGCCCGGCTTACGACCAACTTGTTTTCTTTTATGGGGCAAAGCTTTTGGGTAGGGTCGAACACACTGTGGAGAAACGAAAGGTTGAATATTCGATGATGGCCCAGGTTCGTCTGGCTTCTCAGTGGCAGTTTCTAAAGACTCCTCTATCAAGATGCTATTGTCGTTCGGATCATCTCTGTCAGTAACAGCTGAACATAGGAAATCTAACTCTTTGAAAATATCAGGCTTAAATGGAAATATTCCAGTTTTTGCAAAGGCACTTTCAATGTTGGACTTGCTAAATGCAGGTGAATAAGCTTCTGACACTAGTTGTGAAATTTGATATATTGTAATTGGTGCTCCAGAGTGATTAACCAGCCAGTTATCTACTGCCGCATTATAATATCGCTTAAATGGAGAATACACTGCAACATCGAGTGGCTTGTAGCTTGTTGCTGCAGTGTCAAAAGGACTATTCCATTCTCCTTTGTAAATTTAATTACTTCAATTGAGATATGACTCTCATGGTTGTCAAAAATCAATAAAACTGGAGATTCCAAAGACGGTTTAGCATATTTGGCAAAATGCTCAATGTAGTCTAAAAATATTTCAGCATTCATCCAACCTGATATATTTGCTGCACCACCTGAACCAGTTGGAGCATTTGTCAACAGGAAATCTTTGAAATTTTTGCGTGGAAACACAAAAAAAAGGGGGAGAATTTCCAATCGCATTAATGGCACAACATAAGGTTACCAGGACTCCCCTTTCACCTGAAGTTATCTTACCAATTTGCTTTTTACCCTTCTCTGGCAAAATTTTCCCCGGAACTTGCACAGTGGTAACACCCGTTTCATCAATATTATACACAGATGATGGAGGAAATTGGTATCTCTCATATAAATCTCTTAGGTTACTAAAACAATCGCCAACATTCTTTTTATTAAAACTGGTTGACCGGGAGAGGCTAGTCGTCTCCGGTTTTCCCAAAGAAAGTTTTTTATTTCTATTCAGAAATCCAACAAGCCAGTCTTTGCTAGCACAACAGTTATTCTTCCAAGTATCTGAAATAGTTTTCCTGTTTGCAACAGGCTAACTCTCTGGTTTGCTTCATGGTCAGCCCATAATGCATGTTGCCAGTTTTTAATAAATAATCACACAACGCTGATTCCTCTTCTTGCGTAAATATCTGCCTGCTGACAAAAACAGAAGAAAAACTGTTACTAACAGGAATTTTTTTGTTTTTTTATTTATCTTGATAATGTTGTTTTGGGTATATTGTATTTTTTTGCAATGGCCCTTATAGACATTCCACTCTCTTGGCTTTGAACCACTTTATTGTAAGCTGCTTGGATAACTAACTTCTAATGGCAAATTTTCTCTAGGTTTTCGTTTTAAATTTTCCACGTTTTTCTTTTTGTATACTGTTGGTGTTCATGCTCGTTGTTCTGTCACTTTTAAATTCAAATGTCGCGCGCTACACTGACATAGAGTAAGTGTTACTAATGGTTTCCGCCAGAAGACCAGAGAGGGGGGAAGAAGAATGAGAGAAGGGAGAGAAGCTTGCATCCCTCTGCCACTTGTTTTTGAGTCCTTGAAGAGGCAAGAGGTCTCGAGAAAGCGAATTGCTTTCAACCCCTTGAAGAGACACGAGGTCTCTAAATATCCATTGTGTTTTGTAAGTCCTTTGGGAGACACGAGGTCCCTAGAGGTGTTGTGTGTGAATACAGAAAAACGAAGCTTATGTTCCTGCATTATTGGAGAATAAAGGTAGGTAACTTTGCTTATTGTCAGTGCCCTATTTGTTCTGTTTTTTTTTGTTATTCATTATAAAATAAATACACGTGGTATTTACATTTGGCCCATCGACCGGATTTTTATAGTTGTTTTGTTTTGTTATTAGTTGATACAGTCCATTTTTTGAAGTAATTTTACTTGTTTCCTTTAGTCTAGTAAATTTGTAATTGTTTATTGCCGTGTTGAGTCATTTAATTTCAAGGTGACGTTATTGCTTGTATATAACTAGGTACATACTCGAATTGCATATTGTTGAAATCACGTTTGCATATTGTTTAAATCGCGTTTAGGAATTTTTTTTGCGTTGAACAATGGAGTTGACTCAGCTAAAAAATAAGCGCGAAAGCGTTTATACACGAGTAGAAGCCATATTGCACGTGGCTCAACAGGTCAAAATAGACGCAGTAGTGGATTTAGATACGTTGAATAGATTTGAGGTTCGTTTTGAGGCGTTGAATGAGTTGGTCAATCTATTTGATTCATTGCATTTGGACATCGTGTCGGTAGTTGATCGATCAGAGTTGGAGAGCGAGCATGAAATGCAGAACAAATTCGATGAACTGCAATACTCTATAAAAACTATCTATCGAGAACTGAGAGGTTATGCAAATAAAGCCGCTGAGAATCAAGCTCGATCCGTTTTTCACGGTAGTTCGAAATCGAGTCGAGCATCGAGTAAGTCGCGGTGTTCGGTCAAATCATCGAACGCTCGATCTCTCAGTGAAAAGGAAGTAACGAACGCAAACGCGATTATGTCAACTTCAAATTTAAACAGACATTTGAGGTTGCCGAAAATCGAAATGCCAAAATTCGATGGAAATTGGAAAAACTGGCCAACCTTTTATGATCTGTTTAAAACAATGATTCATGAGAACGAATCATTGTCAGATATTGAAAAGTTCCAATATTTGAGTGCTTCGTTAGTGAAGGATGCAGCTGGCCTAATCAAGAATTTACCGCTAACGGGAAGCAATTATGGGATTGCATTCAAGTCTCTGGTCTCAAGGTATCACAATACCCGGGTTTTGTTGACCAATTATTGGCAGGGTATTGTACAGGCCCCCAAAGCAAATAGTGAATCTGCTTCTTCCCTACGAACGTTGTTGTCTGTATTCAGTGAAAATTTGGAAGCGTTGAAGCAGTTTGAACATGACATGTGGGATTTCACTAAATTCAACATGTTGCTGCAAAAGGTGGATATGAGTCTTAAGCAAAAATTTGAGCTTGAGTTTTGCGAATCGGACATTCCCAGTTTTAGTAGTTTATGTAGATTCTTGGAAAAGCAGTGTAAAGCAATGGAGACAACTGCCTTAACTTCCAATTATGTGACTAATAGAAGGCAGCATGTTTCAGCAACCACTGCTAGGCCCGCTTCGTCCTTTGTTACCAGCACAAAGCTTGTATGTGCTTATTGTAAGGAGGAGCACCCCATGCTCAAGTGTGATGGATTTCTATCTTTATCCTCTCATAAACGGTATACGTTCGCAAAAAAAAATAATCTTTGTTTTAACTGTTTATCAAACTCGCATGCCAGCAGGGAGTGCAAGTCATCAAGTTGTCGTGTATGTAATAAACACCATCATACATTATTGCACTTCCCAAAAGCACCGGCATCGGGAGATGAGAGTGACTCAAACAAGCCACCTGTGGAAGAGCCACAAGGTGCAGAGCAATTGCGTGTGTTGGCAAGTGTGGTAAAAAGGGAACAGTCCGTGTTACTGGCAACTATAATGCTATTAGTACGAGATAAAAATGGAAAGGTTAGGAGATGTCGAGCTCTCCTGGATTGTGCGAGTGAGGCTAATTTCATTTCGCAGCAGTGTGTTGAAAAATTGGGGCTCAACACCTCATCTCGTTCAGTGATGGTTCAAGGCTTGAACCAAATGAGCTCGCTTGCTAGCCAAGGCACTCTCAAATGTCGAGTAGAGTCCATTTATGAGCCAACAAAGTTAGAGTTGGACATGATTGTGATTCCGAACATTTGTTCCAAGATCCCTTCTGCTAAAATTGAGCAGTGCCACTGGCAACATATTCAGAACTTAGAGTTGGCAGATTCAGAGTTTGGTATACCAGGGGACATTGAAATTTTGTTGGGTACTGACGTTTATGCTCATGTGGTTAGACCTGGAATAAAGAGAGGGCCTCGAGGTGCACCAGTGGCCATCAATACTGTTTTTGGTTGGGTGCTTATGGGCAGTGTAGAACAGTCAAAGTCTCATTCTGTTGTGAATAGTTTATGCACGTTGGTCGACTTGGATCATACCTTGAAACAGTTTTGGAGCTTGGAACAGGTACCACAAGGTTTAGTTATGTCTCCGGAAGATAAAAAATGTGAGGAAATCTTCAAGAAGACTCAGCACCGAAATAGTGCTGGGAGATATATTTTAAATATGCCCTTTCGTGAGGGTACTCCGTGTTTGGGAGAATCTTTCAGTGTTGCATTGAGGCGGTTTTACTCCCTGGAAGCACGTCTTAGTAGGGATCCAGCGTTGCACAAGTCCTATTCGGAGTTTATCAGGGATTATTATGAGTCTGGCCATATGTCTCTGGTATCAGATGTAGCTGTGGAACCATCTGATGCATACTATATTCCCCATCATTGTGTGTTGCGTCCTCACAGCCTTTCGACCAAACTGCGGGTGGTATTTGATGCTAGTTCCAAAAGTACGAATGGTGTATCTCTGAACGATACGTTGTTAGTGGGAGCGAAGTTGCAGACAGATATTGCCACTGTGTTGTTGAAATTTCGCTCAAACAAAATTGCATTTACTGCTGACATTCGGCAAATGTATCGACAAATTTTGGTTGTAGATAATCATAGGGATTATCAAAGAATTCTCTGGAGGTTCTCAAAGGGGGAACCTGTACAGAAATATCGCCTTAATACTGTCACATATGGGGTCTCCTCAAGCCCACACATGGCAATCCGAACAATGATGCAGCTTTGTGATGATGAGGAATCATCTTTTCCATTGGCAGCAAAGCTAGTTCGGTCCGATCTCTATGTGGATGATGTAGTCAGTGGAGTCGACTCAGTGTCAGAGGCTTTTGAGTTGCAACGGCAATTGATTGGGTTGTTTGCTAAGGGGGGTTTTGAATTGAAGAAGTGGGCCAGCAATAATTCGAAACTGTTGTCCACAGTATCAGCTGATAGTCAGCAACCTCGATCGTTAGATTTAAATGATCCATCAGTGTTGAAAATTTTAGGATTGCAGTGGTGTCCCATAGGTGATACATTCTCTTTTAATGTTGAACCTATTGATCGTCCGTGCACAAAACGAAATCTTCTTTCGGAATTGGCAAGAATTTATGACCCCCTGGGTTTTTTGTCTCCTGTTACCCTGTTGGCAAAGTATCTTATGCAGTGCTTGTGGGAGCAAAAAGTGGGATGGGATGATAAGCCCTCAGAGGATATTGTTGGTCAGTGGTCTCAGTATAAATCACAACTCAGTGCGCTAGCAGGTTTATCAATTCCCAGAGGCGTAAAACACGATAATATCATCAGTACAGAACTCCATGGGTTCTGTGATGCATCGGAGCGAGGGTATGCTGTAGTTGTTTACTTAAGACAAGTATCAGAGGAGGGTCAAGTTTGGATCAATTTTCTGTGTGCCAAGTCCAAGGTATCACCTTTAAAAAGAATATCGATTCCACGTCTCGAATTGTGTGGGTGTTTATTGTTGGCAAAGCTTCTGGAATTTGTGTGTCGGGTGTATGAAGGTCGTTTTGAGTTTAACTCTAGGTATGCTTGGTCAGACTCTATGGTGGCACTTGCCTGGATAAAATCATCTTCCAATAGGTGGAAGACCTTTATTGGGAATCGAGTAGCAAGCATACAAGAGAAGATTCCTCCAGAGTCATGGCATCACGTAAGTGGACAAGAAAACCCAGCTGATTGTGCATCGAGAGGCATGTTACCTTCTGGGTTTTGTGAGCATCCACTATGGTGGGCGGGACCCGCCTGGCTAAAATTGGCAAGGGAAAATTGGCCCAAGTCGTTGCGTTTTGAGCCGCCAGAAGAGTGCCTGGCGGAGCAACGAACTCTCCCCGTACTAGTTACTTTGGCAAATGAGGAGTGGCTCGATAAACTTTTGAATCGCTTTTCGCATCTACGGAAAATTCAGGGTGTTGTTGTATATTGTCAGCGGTTTGTGCGAAATTGTAGGGTGTCTCCATCTGACCGAACTACTGCATCTCTGACAGCCACCGAATTACAGGAGGCGCTTCATATGCTTATCAAATGTGCTCAAGGTGAAGTATTTCAAAGGGAAATAGCATCCTTGGTTAAAGGTGAGAGGTGTGCGAGGGCAATAAATAAGTTAGCCCCCTTTCTGGATACAGAGGGTATCCTCAGGGTGGGCGGTCGCCTTCGTCAAGCTGATGTTCCAGTTGAAGTTGTTGAGTTGAGTTGAGTTTTGAGATGGCCTTGAACTCTTCGTCCATCAGCCACAGACTTTTATTTTGTACTTTTGCAGCCGGAAATTGTCGGAGATAAAATATATCCCTACCATATACATATATGTACTTGCATAATAATCTTATAGTTACTAAAATTAGTACAACCCTTATACCTACATACACCTATATACACATACACATAATCACATAATATATTCTTTCCATATATATATTTTTTTTTTTACATTTTTCATTTTTATTTTTTTTTTAAATTCATTTTTTTTCTTTTTCTTTCTTATTTCTTTCTTTTTTTTTTTCCTCTTTTTTTTTGTAAATTTCATTTATTTATTTTTTTTTTTCTCTTTTTTTTTTTTTTTTTTTCAATTATAAGTGGGAATTGACTGGGACACTTATCGCCAAGGGACCCGTCATGGCTAATGGACATACTGACTTGGGCCACGGAAAAGATAGGTAAACACAAGGTTCGACAGTAGGAGATCTAAATCTAATAACATATTTCACCTATATATACACACACATATATACACACATATACATATATATACACACATATATACACATATATAAGCCACTACAGTCTATAGTCAGATACCAATAATGCTACTTAACTATTACTTATACTACATTCACACCCTCATTCATACTTACATACTTGTTTCCACTATATACATTCCATAAGTTTACATAATTATAAATATCTATATTATATTATATTATAACTTTACAAAATAATGCTTATTTTATTAAAAAATGACCACAACAAAAAATACACCTCCTTGGTTTTCAAGTTTAAAAGGTAGCTTAAGTTTAAGGGATATTGTATTTCAGGAACATTTTGTTTCAATAACTGGAATAATGTGTTTCGTTGATTTTCATACAAGCAACAAGCAAACAAAATATGCTCCAAATCACACCTTGAGGTTCCATCGCAATTACAGTATGGTGTTGGTTCTATACCGATACGGTTTAAGTGATATCTGTATCTTCCGTGGTTTGTTTTCAATCTTGTAATGGTGGTTATTACTTTTCTGTCACTGTTATTGTGTAACGTTTCCAAGTCGTTCTTTTCTGGAAGTTGCGGATACAGCCATTTGTATCTGTTATTAGACTTTTTTGTGTATTTATCCCATTCGGTTTTCCACATATTTTTCAGATTTAGTTTGCTATTTTGCATAAAATCTGCAAACGGGATGTCAAGATCTTGTTCTATTGGTTGTAATATTGCTTCTCTGGCCAACTGGTCAGCTGCCTCGTTACCTTTTATTTGACTGTGTCCTTTCACCCAGATGAATTTTATACACATATTCGTATTACTACAACAACTTTGTCTTATCCTACCCAATATGTGATTCCAGTTTTTGGCATGATGACTGTTCTTTAATGCAGACAAAGCTGTTTGCGAGTCACTAATAATTAGTACGTATTTTCTTTGATTTTCTAAAGCCCAATGTATTGCTTTTTCTATAGCAATCATTTCTGCTGTGCATATTGAAGCCTGTTCCGATAGCCTGTACATTTTGGAATTGTTAAGCTGCTCTACGAAAAATGCTGCTCCCACTCCATGCTGACTTTTGGATCCGTCTGTGTATATGTGTGTGTAGTTTGGGTAATACTCATCCAGTATGCTTCTAAAAATATTTTGATTCACTGTATCTTGATCGGTGTAAGATGGAATGTTGACGTCCAGAGCACGAGTTGTAACTTCGTAAGCAAATTGAAATTTTGTTGAGATCGGGTTAGCAGTTATATATCTTTCAAATTTTGCAGTATCATAATATGCGTCTGCTAACGGAGGATTCTGTTTAATTTTCCAATACTTATTTATGATCGTGTCTACACATAAGGAATGCATCTCTTGAATTTGATCTTGATCTCTGCTTCTCAGTTTAAGAGCTTGTCTATTCGCCAGGAGCTTAACTCTTAGATGAAATGGAGGTTCCTGTGTTTCTGCAAAGATTATTTCTGTTGGTGTTGATTTCATGGCTCCAATAGATACCCTGAGAGCTTTGAGTTGAACTCGTTCAATTTTTTTCATATTTGTTTTGGAGCAGCTTCCATAAACCACACAACCGTAGTCCAGTAGGGATCGAATGTACGATCTATAAAACATCATAGCCACTTTAAAATCTGCACCCCACTGGTAATGAACTGTTGCTTTTAAAATGTTTATACCTCGCTCACATTTTGCAACTGTGTTCCTTATGTGTTGCGTCCAAAGCAATTTGTTGTCAATGTGTATTCCCAGGTATTTATACACGTTAACTGTTTTTATGTTATAAGAATGTGTCTCAATTTCTTGTGGCATTTGAAGACGATGTCTTGTGAGGCACATAATTGCTGTTTTGTCTAGATTAAGTTGAAATTGCCGTTCGCTTATCCACTCATCGATAACGTTAATTGACCTTCTTAAATGCAAGAGACATTCGTCGTAGGATGGTGCAATTGTATACACACATATATCATCTGCATACTGAATACACCGGGTATGGCTATCCAGCATTTGATGCAAATTTTTTGTATAAATATTAAATAGTATCGGACTCAAAAGTGAGCCTTGTGGTAAACCTTTTCTCATAATCCTGGGTCCATGAATCTGGTTATTTTTATCCCTCACGTAAACTTCTCTTTCATAGAACAGGTTAATTATATTTAGTGCTGCATTATGTGTGATTTTACAACTCATCAAGTCGTTCTTCAATATTTTTAAATCAACACAGTCATATGCACCTGTGATATCTAGAAACAGGCACAAGACATATTTGTTTTCTGAAAAGGCATTTTGAATATCTGTTGTTAAACGACATACTGCTTCCATTGTTCCTACTCCTTTGCGAAATCCATATTGACAATTAGATAAAATTTGGTGATGTTCAACAAACCATTCCAGTCTTGCTTTTATCATTCTTTCGAAGGTCTTGGTGATACAGCTCATCAGAGAAATGGGTCGATAAGACTTGGTACATTGAGGGTCATTAGACTTCTTCAGCAGTAAACAGAGCACAATCTCTTTCATTTTCTCTGAATACTTTCCTCTACACCACCAATTATTAAATATTAAGAGGAGGATATCTTTGGCTTTTTCACATAAATTTGATAAAATTTTATAAGTAATCTTATCCTTTCCAGGGGCTTTATTCTGAGTAGTTTTGAGAGCATTTTCTAGGTCATATAATGTAAATGGTTTATCGAACCATTCTTTAGTAGGGTGTTGTATAAAATCTCCAATATCGTCTGACACTCCAATTGTAGCAAGCTCATCTAATATATTTATGGCTGTTTCTTGATCAGGATACATTTGCGCGTTATTACTTCCTCTATTGTTGAATTTTTTAATAAATTTCCATATATGTGTTGCTGGTGTGTTTTTGCTTAAGCTGCTAACGAATGTTTGCCAGGACTTTCTGCTTTTTTCTTTTAACTTTTTCTTTACATGTGCTTCAATTCGCTTATAATTTAAGTAATTTTCCCAGTTTGAAACAAGATTGTATTTTTGTAGAGCTTCCTTTCGCTGTTTGACCAGGTCCGTACAGCATTGGTCCCACCAAGCTGGTTGTTTAACTCTGTTTTTACTGATTTGTGTTTCCTGTATGGCATAATTTGCGGCTTCTGTAATTGCGTTTACTAAATGGGTTAGAATGTCTTGAGGTGTACCTGCTGTCGTAGTCAGTTTTCTGTTTAACTCAGTTTTGAATACTTCCCAGTCCGCTGTGTCTTCTCTCCATCTAGTATATGGGATATACTGTGCACCCACGAGTATTTCATTTAAAGTAATTAAAATAGGGTAGTGGTCTGAACCAAGATTATCATTTATTACTTTCCAGTCAGTTTTTTGAGCTATACTAGGTGAGACTAACGTTATATCTATCATCGATGGCGCTTCAAAAGGCCTTGCAACCCTTGTGGGCGTTCCATCATTAATGACAACAAAGTTAGTATTATCAAGTGCATCGGCCAAGTTTATCCCGTTACTATCATCCCTTACCGATCCCCATAGGCTAAAGTGACAATTAAGGTCGCCACCGATGATAGTATTCTTGTTAACAAAGTTTCTTAAAAATTGGGTCCATGCTACTGTATCTATCCTAACATTAGGCGGTTTATAAATGCTAACAATATTAATATCTAACTGTGGTAAATAAACACCGCACACATCTACATCATTATGTGGTATATAATTCATTTCAATTTTTTTTAAATTAATATGTTTGGCTATAAATATTCCTACTCCCCCCCCTCTGCAGTGCATTCTATCTTTTCTAACTAAACTATAATTTCCAACTGCAAAAGTACTATCTTTTGGTTTTAACCATGTTTCGCTAACAAGTACAACATCAATGTTGTTATCTGCTAAAAAATTTATCAAACTATTTTTATTATTTTTTACGGAATATGCATTCCACTGAATTATTTTAATGCAATTATTGACCTGATTCCTCATCATTATGTTCGATTATAATATTACTTACCAATTTGTAGACTGAATCCCTAATATTAAATTCATTTATATTTATTGCTGCTATTTCTGGATTTATTTTTCTTACCAATTCTGAGATAATGTTTGTTAGGCCTTCTGTTATTTCCTTTTTATAACTCATATATTTATCCCTATATGGATTAGGTAAAATGGAACGTGTTTCTCTGTCTGGTGATGAGTCTGACACTTTACGTTTTTTCTGTGTCTGTGAATTGTCAAAGGAGTTAAGTGGTGTGGGTTGTGTGTTACGTGATGGCTGCGTATTTACGCGTTGTGTACGTCTAGTATTAATTGTTTTAGGTTGTGTACGTTCAGATTGGGGTGTAAGTGAAGGGTATTCTACTAGATCTGTCAAAGCCTGAAACCTGTTAGAAACTGCTACTTTTGCATATGTTGGTTTTTTTTCAACAACCTCTGCTTCTTTAAAAGATAAATTTTGATTTGCCATTATTTGTTTTATATTTTTTTGCTTAAGATAAACTGGGCATTCCCTTGAAGTTGTTGAATGTTCGCTATTTTTACAGTATATGCAAAACTGCTCATTATTGCATTCCTTAAAATTGTGATTTTCCCCGCATTTTCTACAAATAATATCTTGTTTCTTGCAAATTCTAGCCACATGCCCGTATCTCAAACACTTCATGCACTGAACTACAGGATATATATAAGGCTCCACAATAAAATTTACCCCATTTATTCTAATTTCAGTCGGCAATGTATCTCCCAAAAATGAAACTATTATTATTTGTCTTGGTACTAGTTTAAAATCCCCGTTATTATGATCTTTAACCCTTTTCATCATTCTTGTTACTTCTGTAACTTCCATTTTTGATTCGATAGCCTGTTTTAAATAATCAGTTTCAAAATATGTGTCCACTAACCTGACGATTCCTTTTTTCTGGGTATAAAATCTAGGTATATATGCCACTAAGTTATTCTCCAGTAAAACATTATGATTTATCAAACTATTTGCTGCTTGGTAGTTATTTAAAATAACCTTCACTCTATTGTATCCTACGATTTTAATATCTAATATTGCCTTCTTTAAATTATTGTCCTTAAATAGATAGTGCCCCACTTTCACGGGATACAATCGTGACAAGCCTTTTTCTTTATATTCTACGTACACAAAATAAGGTGCTTTATTAGATACATTATATTTATTATTAAAGTCTAGGGTCCTGTTATTGTTCACATTTATTTCTTCATTTAATAAATTATTGCTATCGCTTACCTGATAATCCATATCATTTCTGTTTGTAGGTGGCTCGCCGCCACCTGAATGTTCACTCATAACCTACCTTGTTATTTTACTTAATTTATAATTTGTTTATTATTGGAATACAACTATCACAATTTCTATACAATGGTTAGATTTTATTTTGTTAAACAAAACAGGATAATTTAGTTTTAATTTAACCAAGAATTCACAAATTTTTATCGCTCACTTTCCCGAGATATACACCGTATCACGGCCACAAGCGAACTGTCCAGTTGAAGTGAAACACCCTATATTGTTGCCCCGCTCACATCGTCTCACTGAGTTAATCATTGCACACACACACCATGTCAATCTTCATCCTGGTCCTCGCACATTGCTTCATTTGCTTTCGCAACAGTTTTGGATTTTGTCCCCTCGGAGAGCTATTCATCATGTTTTGTCAAGGTGCTATCGTTGCTTTCGAGTGAATCCTACTCCCATGGCACCGATGATGTCTGATTTGCCAGTTGCCAGGGTTTCTCAGTTGAAGCCGTTTTCACACAGCGGAGTTGATTTTGCAGGTCCAGTTTTTGTGACACAGGGCAGATATCGAGGTGTCCGAAAGGTGAAAGCATATATTTGTTTGTTTGTGTGCATGGCAACGAAGGCCCTCCATTTGGAAGTAGTGTCTGATCTTTCAGCTGAAGCCTTCTTGGCAGCTCTTCGGAGGTTTGTGGCTCGCAGAGGAAGATGTGACAATTTGTATAGCGATAGAGGTACCAACTTCGTCGGCTCAAATAAGCAGCTCTTAAACTATGCAAAGGGGGCAGCAGATGCTTGTACCATTAAGTGGCATTTCAACCCCCCATCAGCTCCGCATTTTGGAGGTCTGTGGGAGGCAGGAGTGCGCTCAGTCAAGACTCATTTGCGAAGGGTGATCGGTTTGCAGATTCTGACCTTTGAGGAAATGTCCACGTTGCTTGCTCAAGTGGAATCAGTTTTGAATTCTCGACCATTGTGTAGTGCGAGTACTGATCCAAATGATCTGTTAGCCCTATCCCCAGGACATTTTCTTACAATGGAACCGTTAGGTGCTCCTCCTGATGCTGATTTGACTTTGTTAAGTATGAATCGCTTGTCACGCTGGCAGCTGGTGCAAAGGATCCACCAGGACTTTTGGCGCCGCTGGAAGAACGAATACCTGCATACACTGCAGCAGCGTGGTAAGTGGAATACTGTGCAAACGTCCCCCCCGATCGGAGCTTTAGTTGTGATTAAAGATGAGACTTCGTCACCTCTTGTTTGGAAGCTCGGACGCATTATGCAACTATACCCAGGCCGTGATGGTATAGCTCGGGTAGCTCAAGTTCGCACTAGTAGTGGCACTTTTGATAGGCCTCTGACGAAGTTATGTCTGTTGCCATCGCAGTAATACGTCTGCCTTGAAATTTTTTTGTACAGTTAATTATAAATCCAATAGCTTCAGTTTTTTGTTTTTTGTGCTTATTGTAAATTTTTGTTTTGTTTGTTTATTTGAGAAACAATATAATTGTGAAAATAAATCCTTATTTTGGTGGGCGGAATGTTCATGCTCGTTGTTCTGTCACTTTTAAATTCAAATGTCGCGCGCTACACTGACATAGAGTAAGTGTTACTAATGGTTTCCGCCAGAAGACCAGAGAGGGGGGAAGAAGAATGAGAGAAGGGAGAGAAGCTTGCATCCCTCTGCCACTTGTTTTTGAGTCCTTGAAGAGGCAAGAGGTCTCGAGAAAGCGAATTGCTTTCAACCCCTTGAAGAGACACGAGGTCTCTAAATATCCATTGTGTTTTGTAAGTCCTTTGGGAGACACGAGGTCCCTAGAGGTGTTGTGTGTGGATACAAAAAAACGAAGCTTATGTTCCTGCATTATTGGAGAATAAAGGTAGGTAACTTTGCTTATTGTCAGTGCCCTATTTGTTCTGTTTTTTTTTGTTATTCATTATAAAATAAATACACGTGGTATTTACAGTTGGCATGATGGATCTAGAAAAAATATATAGATACCTACCTAAATATAACTTGACTGGATGTATTTTGCATGATTAATTATGATGGGTACTCAGGTAAATTATATTAACTGGAGATAGAGGTATGTTTGGGACATTGGCCCAACCATACCTCTTCTGCACTGACCCCAAACATCCCTGCTATTACCTAGGTGGGATAATCCATCTTAAAAAAAAACTTGGGTTATGTTTAGAGGAATTTACCTACAAGCAATACATGTTCAATATATTAGATAATCTTACCTGATATAGACACAATCCGTAACTTTGGTAATTTTTCGTTAAAAACAAAATAATACACTTACTATTTTTTTTACTTTTTACTGCAAGTAGTAGTAGCAGTGGTGGGGAGGCCAACGCCAAGCAATTAGGCCACAATGGGCCCTTTTTGCCAACCCCAGCAACCACGCTCTACTCTTCCTCGGTTCCGTCGCCAAACCGCCTCGACCTCGAGATGAAGGCCATGACGGTCTTCAATTGGACGGAACTTACCTGATTCCTCTGCAGAGTCCTCGATCCGAATAATTTTGCTCGAAGACTCCCAAAAGCCTCGCATTCACACAGGTAGTTGCAAGACGTTTCTTCATCCTCGCCGCATTCCTGGCAAATGGAATCCCTCTCTACGCCTATCAATGTGAGGTGTCTTCTAAGGGCGCAGTGGCCTGTCAGCACCTCAAGGATGCGGCGAAGCGTAGGTCGACTCCTTCCGAGTAGCCAGACAGCTTTATCTCTGTCCGGCCCCTCCACGAAGTCCCTCGCCTGCCTGCAGCCACCAACCGACCCCCAGTGCCTCAACGTTGCTTCCTCGGTCCACCTGTCTAAGGCGACAGAGACTGTCTTCCTACTTATGCCTATTGCAGGCTCCGGGCCACAGAACGGCCGCCGGGAACCAAGCCTAGCGAGATTATTCGCCACCTCATTCCCCGCCACACCACAGTATCCCGGAACCCACACCAGTTGCATCTCCTTTGTCCTGGCTAGTCCACTGAGGGCGTCAGCGCACTCCTGAACCAGTGTTGACCTGATTCTGGCTGCGCAGACTGCCCGGAGGACCGCCTGGCTATCCGAGCAGATGTACACACATTTCTCGGGACTCCTCTTCACATCCTGTCTATTGGCCACAGACAGGATAGCATACACCTCTGTTTCGAGTGCCGTGGTATATAGGAACCAAGATCATAGCTCTCGCGCACCCCCAGGCCTTTGATGTGTATTCCTGTCCCGGAGGATTGTTGGTCCTCCAGCCGCGATCCGTCGGTGAAACAGACCAGGCTTGCGGGCTGGAATGCAACCTCATTTTCCCTCCACTGATCCCTACTGGGGATCCTGAGGGTGTATGGCCTAGTCAACCTAATATCGTCCTCGGCATCCCACACGTTTATGGCGGAAATCGGAATTTCCTTTTCCACCTCCTTGGCGACTCTTGCATGCCCTATTACTGCTCCCTCTCCGCACCAGTTCCTGAGTCTCGCATTCTAAGATGCGACGCCATAGCCTCACTTCTGATACAGATGGGAAGCGGTGGCAGCATCAACAGGACCTCTAGCGTGGCTGAGGGTGTCGTCCTCATAGCGCCTGTGATACCCAGGATTGCCTTTGGAGTTTGGCCAGCTTCCTGCTGGTAGTTTGGTTCACACCGCACCACCAGACCAACGCCCCATAGAGGATTCTCGGCCTGACGATCGCAGTGTAGATCCAATGATGGATCCGAGGATTAAGTCCCCAGGTCCTCCCTATCACTCAACACAGCTGCCAGAGGGTCGCTACTCCCTTCCTCACTACTCGTTCTATTTGCGACCCCCATGTTAGTTTGGAGTCTAGGACCACCCCCAGATATTTGACCTCCCGCACTAAAGCTAAAGGTTTTCCAAACATCACGGGCGCCCTGAACCCCTCTACATTCCTCTTCTTGGTGAATAGGATCATCTCCGTCTTCGCTGGGTTTACGGAGACTCCCTGCAAGCAACAAGAAACTTTTGACCACCATGTGAACACAAGTCGAACTGACGCCAATACCTGTTTGACTAGAGTAGGGAACCAGTTCAACGGTATAATACATAATTGGTTGCATATAAAGCGGTTTAAAGGTGTTTTTTCACTTGTGACTCACACATACCTCTGGCCCAGACACCCCGGTTCTCCCCTAACTAATAATTTGCCCACTCACTGCAGAAAGCAGGTGATATCAGGTAAAAATCGACTTTTGCTATATAAAACTGCAGGTTAGGTATTATATTATTATTGTAATGTAGTACTAAAGACAGGCGATATTTTTTGTTGTTGTTGCAGCTTAGCCATTGTTTTTTATATTTGTATTATTGTCATATTTTGTATATGAAGATTTTTTAATTTATCTGTGATTTTTTCTTTAAATGTTATTTATTTAGCAATGTAAGTTAAAAGAGTATTGTGAATTTATATTTATGGTAATATTTATATCTAATGTATTTAAAACTATTGCAAATAAAAATGTAATAAAAACATAGTGTGTTTCTGATTGTTCATAGAACAGAAAACTATCCAAGAGGGCATTCCTAATCGTGAAAATATATTTAATATTAAATTCATATTACAACAGTTATACAAAAAATTTTTAAAGAAAAATTCACTAAAAGATAACCTCAAAGTTTATTTAGTTCTTAGTTTGTTTGCTTTTATTGTACCTTATATGTATAATGAATATTTGATAAATTACTACAGATGTATCTCAGTTGTCTGTATCTAAAAATATAGACGTGATGGAAAATTTTTAATGGTATTTTTGAATTCAGCGCACTTAAATTGAAACTATCAAACTATGTTTAGTTGATGAGCAAAACGCTTGTAAACTACTGTAATCGATATTACCTACAGTTTTACACCTAAAGCTTTAGGTAAGGTTGTTCCACATGGTCCCGAGAAATGGAAGCAGAAGCTATCACTTGCCGGATCCTCATTTAAATTAAACTCAGCCACGGGTTTCCCCCGACTAGCTACCAAAGGAGCAAACATAGAAGCGGGATACACAACTGATGATGTACCGATAACCAAGCAGAGGTCACAGCTCTGTATTAATTCTTCAGCTTTTGTCAAAACCACTGGGTCTAAACTTTCGCCGAACCACACTATATGAGGTCTTAGCAATTTTTGACATTTCTTGCATTTCGGAAGGTCTTCTCTATTGATTGGTGCAAGGTCTTTCTCGTCTTTAGAAGGATCACCTCTACCCCTCAAAGCTTCACATATAGGGCTATCTAAGTTTTCCTCGACGGATCTGCATACAGTACATCGTACATGAGTTAAGGCACCATGTAACTCTAGTATATTTTGAGAACCTGCTCTTTTATGAAGACCGTCTACGTTTTGAGTTATGATTGTAAATTTTTTACCTTCATTTTTGCAGACTTCTTCGTATTTGGCTAAGGCTAGATGTGCGTTGTTTGGCTGGCTGTTGAATGCCACTTCCCTTCTGTGGACGCAAAAAATATGGTTTTTAATTTCAAATAAACTAATTAAAAATATGATCAGACATAAATGTAGGAAAGTAAAAGAAGTAGGGTTAGGTTAGGTTTGATTGTGAGTGGGCCATACCGGTCCCTCCACTGCAACCATAAGGTCTATTGTGGCCTACGCATAATAGTCTATATTTTGCCCAACAAAGCCAGCCTCCTGCAGAGGTCGATAATCTTTGTCGGCGAAAGTTGATCCAGATCTTCCAGCACAAGCTTTGTCTTGCCAAAGAGCAGGTGTCTAGTCCTGTCCGCCGCCGGACAGGAACACAGTACGTACTCTGCTGTTTCGTCACTCTCCATACACAGCCGGCACTCAGTTTCCTGACTGACTCCAATTCGGTGCATGTGATGCCGCAAGCGGCAGTGTCCTGTATACAGGCCGACTAGAGTACTCAGTTGTTGTCTGTTTAGCTCTAGAAGTTTTTTAGCCCTTGACTCTGACAGGCCATTTATAAAAGCGTTAGAGTGAGCTAATCGTGGCAGATTTTGCCATTGCTGGATTGTCATTCTTTCTGTCCAGGTCCTTAAAGTGCAGTTTGCTGTGCATGATGTTATCCCCAGCACCGGTTCTGGTCCGACAAAGTCTCTCTGGGCACCACTCCTGGCAAGCGCGTCGGCCGCAACGTTGCCATCATGGTCCGAGTGACCCGGTATCCAGACCAGCGACACCTCATTACAGCTGCCCAGTTCGTTGAGGGCAGATTTAAAACTCCATAGTGTTTTTGAATTGCAACAGTAGGAACCAAGAGCCTTTGTTGCAGCTTGGCTATCTGAATATATCTTTATCGATTTGTGTGTGCACTGGTTTTGTATACTTTCCCTTGCACACATCTCGATGGCATACACTTCTGCCTGGTGTATGGTTGCGTACTTTCCGAGGCTAGTTGATAGTCTAGCATCAGTGTTGCACTCATATGCGCCGGCTCCTGCCCATCTTATCGGTTTTGGAGCCGTCAGTATACCAGCAGAGATCGGCCCTCAATAGGGTCGTTTGATAAAAATAAGTAAGGAAGCCAGGAGTAGTGAAGAAGCCGAAAATTACATAAAGAAGAAACGGTCAAATCAAGCCTACCAACATGTAAGATTCAATATAAACCAGAAAAGAGATTAAGTTATGATGGAGAATGATGGAAATTTATTAACTATAGAAGGAAGAGATTGCTAAAGACTGAAAAGCCTATCTAGAAGATTTGTATCATGGCAAAGGAAATTAATTATGAAGAAGTTAAGAGTATATTTTGGAAATGGGGAGGAAAAACACATGTCTAGGTCCACCTATTTTAAAAGAAAAAATTTAGAAGCCCTTAAAGAACTGCGACAAGAAAAAAAACTCCTAGTGTAGATGTATTAAAAGAAAATTAATTTAAAGAAAATTCTGGTAAAAAAAAATGTAAGAAAAACCTTCTCGAAGAGAATTCGATGTCTATAGAAGAGAAACCAACACTCTAAGCTACATTCCGAATGACTCACATCATATGTACGCACAAAAAATGGCCAGTCTGATTTTTTTAGTATACAGGTTAATTAATTTTCCTTTAAGTAAAAGTAGATATACAAAAGAATTAATTTATATTAAGAACGTGGCCGAATATAACAGATACACCGTTTGCCTAGTGGAGAAATTCATTAACAAACAGAAAACAAAGAAAATGTTAGCTGAATCAACGACTTTTAGAAGAAAGAAAGTTGAAACAAACTTTGTTTGCATACCATTTGAACCTCGAATCATGAGGGGTCTAGATATAATTGTTTAAAGGGCCAATTTGCAACTAACATTTAATACTTTAAAAACTTGCTAGGTAGCCCAAAAGACAAGGGTAGTACAGTCAAAAAGTCGGGAACTAATAAACGAGTTGTAAAGCTTGTGATCTTAAATACGTCGGACAAACAAATGGATCTATTGGAATTAGATTCAAAGAACATTTAGCACAATTAAGATACAGCACTATAGATAGATCTTCCATCGCCCAACATATTTGGTAGAGGTGTGCGAACCCATGTTTTGTTCGAACCGAACTATGAACGAACCCAAGCAAATATGTTGCCTCGAACTTCGAACCTCTGAAATACTATGTCTAAGGTTCACAGTCGAACTTCGAACTTCTTAGAAATTTAAAATCGAACATCAAACTACCCAAAATTCTTCAGTGTTCATATATCATTTCCTTAAACACAAAATTTAGGAATATTGTACCATACAATATTTGATATGTGAAAGATTCACATTCTTTTAATAAAAAGGAAGAGTTCGGCAAATTTGCAAGTTGATTTGGTGAAAATGGCTTCTGGTGCTGATCGTTTTGGCTTATGGTGAAATAAATCGTGTTGAAACCAGTGTCTTCCAAAGTGAATCTGCAATTATCCTCATAAATTCCGAAAATTTACGTTACCGATCACTTTCGAACACCGCCATCATAATGCTGTTACTGAAAAAAGTGTTGGGAGGCTAGGATATGTAAGAAAAATAATTATGTTATTGCTAAATGGCTCCGTAGTGTCTCAATGTGCCCACCAACTGTCAAAAATATGCATGAGTGAAATCTCCTAAAATTATGCTATCCACTCAATGAGACCGATAACGAGTTTAAAGCGCCGCTACCGAGTTAACGGGGCCGCAACTTCGCTATCTTTGGCAGCATTCAATGCCTGTAAAGTTAAATTTCGAAGTATTTTTGAGCAACGCACTTCGAACTAGTATGGAGAATTACATATTTTGAACTTCGAACAACTTCAACATCGCTAGTGCGAACATATTTTCGAACCGAAGGTTCGGTTTGAGTTCGGATTCGGTTCGAAGCTTCGCACACCTTTAATATTTGGGATAATAATCACCACGTTAATGACAATCTAAAATTAATAAAAAATGTTAGACAACCAGGACAGCTAAACGCCTTCGAAAGTATATATATATATATATATATATATATATATATATATATATATATATATATATATATATATATATATATATATATATATATATATATATTGCTAAATATAGTAATAATAATAGTGTATGAATCTCGCTCCGCCGGCTATGAGTAGTCTCCTGACTGCTTGCTGATTGCCTGATTGCTTTGTAAAATAAATATTGGCAGCAGCACGTCTGAGACAATAAAAGAATACGGATATTTCTGTCAAACGAAATATGTTATTTTTGGCGTTGTTGAACCTCCCAAAATCGTTAGTGATCAACTACCTGCAGAAGAATATAAATAGAGTAAATAAGATATTTAGAATGATTCATGGGGACGGTATAGACTTTACCGCAACTGGAATCTAGCAAAACAGCGCACACCACAAGAAAGAGTACGTAACGTAGATTTATAATCCGAAAAAAATTTACGGAAAAACCAGAAATAACAGAATAATTGAGAAATGAAATTCCAAAAATGCACGAATTTCACGTTTCGAACTGTCAATTTTCAGCAGCGTTGCCACATTGAATGAATGCACTGCCGGACAGTGTTTACTGCTCTATCGGCCTGCCTGACCTGACCTTCCCCCAGTATCAAGTAAATACTTTCGAAACTGACAACAACGCCTATCATGTCAACGAAACAACAGTCATAACCTCAGCTACAAAAATATACGTGTTTGTTGCAAATCGAAACATTTTAATTGCGTTTATCATTGAAAGGTTATTAAAAACGAAATATACCACACTGTTTTACTTTATTAAGGTATGTACAACTGTTTTTAGGCCATATTCTATTATAATCACGTTAATATGTAGTTGCGGTTAAGTCGACCGTTCCTTGATTCATCCTCTGATGACGCGAACTTGGCTACTCAAACGATCGTCAGGTTATTTTTAAAGTGTTCTGGTGATTGGGGTCTCCAAGTGTGCTTTTCGACACTCTGCAGAATGTTTACTGACACCTACATCTCATATCGTATTTATGTTTATGGATTTGATGGTTAATTGTTTTGTGTATAGAGACATTTAATTTTTTGTTTTATACTCGTCACGTAAGAAGCCTGTCATATATGAATCTGACAACAATGCACACGACTTTGAGTCCGAATGCAGACCTGGAACATACACCTATTTTAGAAGCCCCAAACTGAACCTTGACCTGTTAGACTACATGATGGCGAAGACAAATTTATGGTATTCACCAAATTTAGGTAATTCTGCAGTTCATGGGCGATCCTTAAGTAGACGGGTCCCGTCTGCTCTAGGGGGCTGCCTGAACAGACCTTCCTAACCTACACTGTAGGTCAGTTCAGGCTGCCCGTAGAGCAATAAGCACCGTCCGGCAATGCCGCTCTCTCGATGCATGGACGTTCACGGGCATAAACTGCAGAATTACCCAAATTTATTTTTACGAACGTAGGGTTAATAATATCTTAATTAAGGTATAACGTACCTGTAGTGATAAAATTCCCATACCAATGCGGGGTTTGATCGAAAAGCTGAAGGAGTTGCCAACTTCGTGGCCTCGTAAGTTCGCCAGAGACCTCCAGCACCTCTAAACACAGGAATTCCAGATTCAGCCGAAACGCCTGCTCCAGTCAATGCCACAATGTTCACAGATTCCTTCAACACTTTACTAAAACCAGCATAATCAGACAAGTTTCGTTTGGCCATTTTCAATATTAAACTATGACAACGCTTATTGTTGAGAATGACAGGGCTAATTTTCCATACAAAATTCATCGAAGTCTACAGTGTCAGTTATTAATGAATTGAATGTCGATTAATATTATGGTTTTGTTTATACAGCTGAAATTTGAATTAATCACAAATTTAAATTACATATGATTTAGACATGTGTCCAAATATCAAGATAACCAACCTACAAGACATTAAATGTTCAGAAAACAAGATAGAGTAACTATTTTCTATGATAAATCTTGATGCAATATAAACAATTTTTGAATCTATGACGTACTGATAATTTGAAATTTTATTGAATGTTGGAATGCTTCTTTAATTGCGTATACGTGAATAGTTAATTATTATAGTTTGGCTAAGTTTGAGGTTTTATTTCACTACCAAAGTTATCCTCATTAAATGATGGATTTTCCTTTAACTATAGTCGCATTAACATAGTTTATTAATAAATTCAATTAAGAAAAGTAAATAAATGTACTTTTCTATTTAGCCTGTTCACATTCTATTCATTTGAATCATATTAAACATAATCGGTCAAGACAAACAAATATTTGGCTGATCTAAACAAAACTGAAAACATTTATCAATCTCTTATTATAATCTAAACAAATGCAGTATATCAGTATTGCCCCATGTCAATGCGATGTTGGGCACGTTAAAGATCCCTACCCTCCTTACAGAAAGGCAGGGGTTCGGCAAATTTTCCAGGATAGTGAGGTGAACTGCTCCCTGGCGTCGGTGATTGGCCATAGTCACGGAAATAGGCCGACGTTAAAGAAATAAAACACACACACAGTATTGTTTTGAAGTTCTTAGGTTGGTGCTGTTTAAACTGGCACATTCAATTTTTTACATGGTTAATGTCAGCGAGTCTGTGATTGCCAAAATAAGACAAGTACCTACTTCTGATGCACTTTTTTTGATATTGTAATCCAAACCAGTTTTTGAATTACGGTGTTTCTTATATAACACAGAATTTACATGTTATGGTTAAGATCGATGATTGCATCGTATTTGGCATATGAGTGTAGTTCACACGCGAGAGAGATAATGGCACCACAGTAAAGCAATTGGTTTGGTGAGACAGTAGAAGTCAATTAGGTCCAGTCGACTGTGATTTACACAGACACGTAAACTTCACAGATTATAATATTTCATTAAATTATCTAAAAGTTAATATATGTAAACGCGAATTGCGAAACTTATTTCTATTAGTTCATCTAAAATATTACGTTATTGTTTAAAATGAACCAGTAGCAATAAGTTTTGAAATTTGAGTCTATTACATGAATCTAGCTTAATGATTCATTAACACTCAAATGTTAAATTATCAAGTGCTATCATAAAAGTTTCGCGTTGCGTCAATGTATTATAGTAAATTGTTACTCTACTTCTTTTTCTTAATATTTTCTTTATATACGTTGGTCATTTGTCATGTTGACATTTGCAGAAACGTGAAATTCATTGGTGCTTAGCAAGGCTTATAGATTATATATCTAATCTGTAAACCTTGGGTGATTAGTAGGGATGCGCCAAGGTTCATAGATTATAGTAGCATCTCGTGACAGTAAAAACTCGGTTGCGCTGGTTATGCGCAATTTGCAGTATATTTTAAATAAGGAAATAAAAAACCTTCCTAACGTAGTGCTTACACACTAACGTTGCTGACCTGCCCTGACATCAGTTTGCCTAAATAAAGCCAAAACGGGAAGGAAAATCAACCCTTTTTTTAAATATATTTCAACACACCACGAGGGCTTACAGCCTAAATACTATCGTACCGTGGGTGTCGACAAGGCGGAAAGAGGCAACTTGTTAATTCTGGACTTGAAGGTTTGGAAGTGAAGAAAAAACATGAGCCGGCAAGGAATTTTACAACTTGGAAGTCCTCGGAACAAGCGGACATAACAAGATGTTCTATGTCTGGTGACCTGGACAGTAAAAGGTTGCATTCGCTCTGTTCCCCTGGTAGATCTGTTGGGGGCAGCAGGTGGAGGAACTATGGAAGAAAGCTCCTCTGAGTAGTACCCGTGCAGATATCTATAAAAGAGAGAGAGAGAGAGATGTCACCAACGGCACGTCGGTGGGCAAAGGATGGCAGCCTTTGAGTGAGGGTAGGGTTACCGATGAGACGTATAGCTCTCTTCTGAAGGGAGTCCAGGATAGCGAGTGTAGAAACAGCAGCTGCACCCCAGATGTGGGAGCAGTATTTGAGGTTTGGCCTTATTTGTGAAGTGTATAAGGTATAGAAATTAGCTGGTGAAAAGTATTTGCGAGCCCGGAAGAGGAAAGCTATTTTCTTAGCAGCCGCTTCTGCAATTGATGTGGCATGTTGGTGTCAATTGAGATTTCGATCCACAGATATGCCAACAAGTGAAAAGGACTCATTACTTTGAATAACTTGGTTGTTCATTGTGATGGGTGTATCTCTTATGAGAAAGAAAGCAAGACTGAGATTTGGTGAGGTTGAATTGTACAAGATTTCTACTTCTGCCATTCATGTGAGCATAATGTACCCTTCCTTCCCCTTTTTCCTTCTTGTAGCTTTTGATTAGACAAACTAATGTCAGGGCAGGTCAGTTTGGAGGATTGTGTATATTGTTCAATAAGTGTAAGGCTAGATGTATTCTCACCATAATTAGAACCACAAACCGGTTTGGCTCCAATATTAGAGCTCATCAGCACGGTATACTAATTACAGCGAGAACATACATATAATGCAATACAGCTATGGCAGCCAACCTCCTAGACATTGTGAGATCTACGACAGGGTCGCCATCTCGGTGCGGAACCAGGAAGTATGTTGTCACAACAGCTCCAAATAACACAAAATGTTAATAGTGTGTACAACCAACTAACAATTTTGTAAATTGTCAGCCCTGGCCCATTTCTTCCATAATATAGGGACAATGTATGTAAGGCTAGATGTATTATCACCATAACATTTTGTGTTATTTGGAGCTGTCGCGACAACATACTACCTGGTTCCGCACCGAGATGGCGCCCCTGTCGTACATCTCACAATGTCCTATGAGGCTGGCTATCATAGCCGTATTGCTTTATAGATGTGTTCTCGCGGTAATTAGTATACTGTACTGACGAGCCCTAATTAGAGCGAAACCGGTCTGTAGTTCTAATTATGGTGAGAATACAACTAGCCTTACATACATTGCCCCTATATTAGGGAAGAAATGCGCCTGGGGTGGCAATTAACAAAATTGTTAGTGGGTTGAGCAGTCTCTATTTTATAACATTTGTATAACAGTTGGTTTTACAGTCTCGTATTAATATTTTGCGTTATTTGGAGCTGTCGTGACAACATACTACCTGGTTCCGCACCGAGATGGCGATCCTGTCGTACATTTCACAATGTCCTTGTTCAATAAGTTATTAATTAGGTATCTCATTGAGTGAGAATATATTAGTAGGTATGGCGCCACTTGAGGCAGACAGGGAGTGGGGGGTAAAACCCCCTTCTCCCCTCCACTAACAAGCTGTCTAACAGGACAGGCAGCTGTCTAACAGGACAGACAGCTGTCTAGCAGAACGGATAGCTCTCTGACAGGACACACAGCTTGTTAGTCAGCTATCTGTGCTGTCAGACACCTTGTTAGACAGCTGTCCTAGGCCATACACCCTCAGGATCCCCAGTAGGGATCAGTGGAGGGAAAATGAGGTTGAATTCCAGCCCGCAAGCCTGGTCTGTTTCACCGACGGATCGCGGCTGGAGGACCAACAATCCTCCAGGGCAGGAATATACATCGAGGGCCTGGGGGTGCGCGAGAGCTATGCTCTTGGCGCATTCGAAACAGAGGCGTATGCTATCCTGTCTGTGGCCAATAGACAGGATGTGAAGATGAGTCCCGAGAAATGTGTGTGCATTTGCTCGGATAGCCAGGCGGTCCTCCGGGCAGTCTGCGCGGCCAGAATCAGGTCATCCCTGGTTCAGGAGTGCGCTGACGCCCTCAGAGGGCTAGCCAGGACGAAGGAGGTGCAACTGGTGTGGGTTCCGGGACACTGTGGCGTGGCGGGGAATGAGGTGGCGAATAATCTTGCAAAACTCGGTTCCCGGCGGCCGTTCTGTGGCCCGGAGCCTGCGATAGGCATAAGTAGGAAGACAGTCTCTGTCGTCTTAGACAGGTGGACCGAGGAAGCAATGGAGAGGCACTGGGGGTCGGTTGGTGGCTGCAGGCAGGCGAGGGACTTCGTGGAGGGGCCGGACAGAGATAAAGCTGTCTGGCTACTCGGAAAGAGTCGACCTACGCTTCGCCGCATCCTCGGGATGCTGACAGGCCACTGCACCCTTAGAAGACACCTCACATTGATAGGCGCAGAGAGGGATCCCATTTGCCAGGAATGCGGCGAGGATGAAGAAACGTCCTACCACTACCTGTGTGAATGCGAGGCTTTTGGGAGTCTTCGAGCAGAATTGTTCGGATCAAGGACTCTGCAGAGGAATCAGGTAAGTACCGTCCAATTGAAGACCGTCATGGCCTTCATCTCGAGGTCGAGGCAGCTTGTTTGGCGACGGAACCGAGGAAGAGTAGAGCATGGTTGCTGGGGTTGGCAAAAAGGGCCCATTGTGGCCTACTTGCTTGGCGTTGGCCTCCCCACCACTGTGCTACTACTACTACTAGACAGCTGTCTGTGCTGCTACACAGCTTCTTAGTGGAGGGGACGTTCTACCCCCCACTCCCTGTCTGCCTTCCATATTTACTTACATTGAAATTATAAAGAAACTAGTTAGCGTATTAAACTCATTTATTTGCATGTATGTATATAAATGTATATAATATATAAAAGAAACATATACAAAAATATAATTATTTTTACATTTTACTATATATACTAGCACATATGGTATTTATTATTATTATTTATAAATGAACTATAATAAAGACTTATCAAATGGTTATTTATATATAACATATAAAAATATAATTACAGACTGTTTCTAAAACGTACGTTTATTTGTTAAAAAAGTACATTAAATATGAATTTGTAAAAAAAAAACTTATAATATATATATATATATATATATATATATATATATATATATATATATATATATATATATATATATATATATATATATATATATATATATATATATAACTGTACTATCATATAAATTTGATTGCACCTTTGCTAAATATAAATATGTTACGTATATACACAGATTATAGATTATACACTAGACATATTGTTTACTGAAATACAAAAAATAAGCTAAATATGGAAATAATAAAATTAACTGATTTTACAGAAATGAAAAAATCCATTAAAAAAAACTATAAAAGTAAAGAAACAAGAATGGTTTCAGTTACAAAAAAGAAAGAGATAACCACACTTACATTCAATAGAAACCGGAATATAACGTTAATAAGTCACAATTAAACAAACAAAAAATCAAATTTTCCATTCACTTTAATAGAATAAGCTCTTTTCCTAGCTTTATGGGTTTAATGTGGAATACAGGTGTCCCAAAATAAACTATTCTACTTTAAAGCTGTAATAGTCTTATTGTAACAGGCAATAAAAGTCAAAAAAATAAACTTAAAAGCCAGTTTTTGTTAGAGCTTGATACAAAATAAAACTGAATTTTTTTTGTGACACTATCTTGAAAAAGAACGGATCCGTTACATATTTTCAAAAGATACAACTATTTCAGTCTACAGGCTGGTACCTAATGATTGGCCCACGGAGTGGCTATTATACATGAACTAGGCACGAAAATAATTAGAATTAGCCAAATATACCTCAATAAAATATTTCTCATTTAAGAGATACAGCGTGTTAATAATTGATTTTCAATTTAATATTCATTTCATAATTTGGTCAATTTTAGTGAACATTATGTGAAAATTTATAATAAAGGTTTTTCATGGTAATCAATTGGAATATGACCTTAGTTTTGGGTTGCTAATAGAGGGAGCTAAATTCTTGCGGCAAGTAAACAATTTTTTAAATACTTTCTTATTCAAATTATGTATTTACTGCTACAGAAAAAAATCCATTGTAATATGAAGTTTGTTGTCTGTTGTCTTAGGATTACTGATGATGAGAGATGACAGTTCACCTTTGGCAATATTTTGTACAGTTCTTTTTCAGCAATTTAAAAACAAGGCCATGATTTTTTCAATATATTTCATAAAAACGGTTTTACCAGGCTTTATCAAACTAACGTGTCATCCTGTATATATTAATGAGGCAGCTTTGAATGGCATGTGTTCCTAAAGAAATCTTTTCTAAGTTAGGTTATGTCAAATCACCTCAGGTTCATGTCAAATCACGTCAGGTTCAGTTAGGTCAAAAGACTACAACACAAAGTAGAATAAGTGAGGTCAGAAAGAAAATGTAAGTTTTTCTCTCATTACAAGATATTTTAACTAGCTATATAATCGAATTTGTAAACAACAGTAGGTATATCCAAGCTAAGGGTTAGTTCGCCTGTTAGCCTACCAACACCTCTGTTAGAACAAGACCTTAGAAAATTAAAAAAAAATTGTGTAATTTCACCAAATAGACCATCTAAAAATGTTTACTTTACTTGTTCTCAGCCACATTCAATGTGCAATCTGTGAAGATCACGCCCTCTTAGGAGCTGTGTAACTATTACAGGTTTAAACCGATTGTGGTTGTATTTCGTGTATATATATATATATATATATATATATATATATATATATATATATATATATATATATATATATATATATATATATATATATATATATATATATATATATATATATATATAAGATTTGTTTATTTGAGTTATTTTTGTTTGTTATTTACATGAATAAATTACTACACTGTGTGGTATTACATTTTATTTTGCTTCAGCCCTCCAAAAATGTAACCCACGCGCCCGAAAGATGGTTTCTTTCTCGGCCGGCCGACTGAGAAAAGGTTTTGTTCTCTGCCAGGCGGCCTACAACCAGTGTATTCCTAGCCTGCTTAAGGCACAGGATGGCCGAAAATGGGTAAAATATGACTTTTTAACAATATTTAATTTTTATGTATGAACTAACTCCTACATTAAGAACATATTCAGTTAGCATTCTACGCCCATCTAATTCAAAGGCGCTAAGAAATAAAGCACGATTGTAGAATGTAGAACAGTCTTTCCTTGTTTATTATGTACATTATTTAAAAAGGATACATATATAATCTTTCGCCCTCAATAATAAATTTCCATTCTTCATAGTTTCTTTGAGTGTGGACATTGTAGTTCAGTCTTACATCTATTTATATCTTCTTCAAAAACAACAATATTAATCCATAAGTATATTTATTTATATCTAACTCAACATATTTTTTTACCAAATAACTGCAATGGTAGACTGAAGATCAACCCAGGCTTCAGGGGCCACTGCAAAATTCAGGAGATCGTGAAGGAGCCCATGCTTGAAATGAGGTCAGACTTCGCGAGCCCGCGAATGTGCAGGGAAAACAACTTTACAGTGGAAATCCCTGATCGCGAGGCATGGCGGGAGGAGACGCCGGGCATGCCACGGGACGCGCTCGTCTGGTTCACGGACGGATCTGGCGGGGAGCGTGGGACGGGGGCAGGTGTTTACTCGGAAGGACCGAGGGTAAGTCATAGTATTTCCCTCGGAGCCCATGCAACGGTGTTTCAGGCCGAGATGTACGCCATCCTGCACTGTGTGCGGGAGAACAAGAGGAGGGGCTACACCAACAAGCGGATCCTCATAGCCACAGACAGCCAGGCAGCCCTTAAGGCACTAAGTAGCCCACGGGTAAATTCCTGCCTGGTGAGTGAGTGCCGAGACGAGACGAGCGACCTGGCTGGGCAGAATGAGGTGACCCTCATCTGGGTGCCGGGTCACTCGGGGGTTAAAGGCAATGAAGAAGCTGACAGTCTCGCGAAGAGAGGGTCAGCAGAACCATTTATGGGACCAGAACCGGCTCTGGGCGTGTCAAAGAGCACTGCCAGGGGAGCCATTAAGTCCTGGGTCAGAAACCAACACAAGGTGTACTGGGCGGACTGTCCAGGGCTCAGACATGGGAAGTCAATAATTGACGGACCCAGTTCAAAGAGAGCTGTGGAGCTGCTAAACCTTAGCAGAGGACAGCTCAGAAACACAACAGGTCTCTTGACGGGACACATGGCCGTCAAGAAACACCTGCATAAAATGGGGCGGTTCGAAGGGGACCTCGCATGCAGACTCTGCGGCGAGGGGGAGGAATCAGCCCAGCACATCTTGTGCGAGTGTAAAGCTCTGGACCGGAAAAGACAACTGATCTACGGTCAGTCTAGACCGGAGACAGAGCAATATAAAACTTCACCCTACCAATCGCTGTGCAGACTAGTTCAAGGCACAGTGATCTTGGAATGGGTGGAGTAAGACTAAGGGTATGCACAATCAACCAAGGGTTGCGGTGCTATCGGGGCGGCAAGGCCGCGGACGAGCCCTGAGGGAACAAAAAAAAAAAAAAAACTTTAATGACATGACCATATTAAATTTCCAATGTTTTTTACTTCATTGCCTATATACATTTATAAAAAAAGAAGTACTTAACCTTCTGCCCTCAACCATAAATTTTTAAACAATTGTGCAACTGTGCATTATAAAATGTGAAAAAGTAGATGCCATCAAAAATAACTTTCTTGAAAATAAGAAAATAAATGCTTAATAATAGGTGGCTTCACTATATATCACATTTTTGTAATTAAAATATGGAATAAATCTTATATCAATCAATTTTTTTAAATTAGAAAATGACCTTTTCATTAAGGTGAGTCAGGTCAGGTCAGGTCAGGTCAATTAATTACCCATAAGTATGTTTATTTGTATATTTTAATAACTTAAAACAATTTTTTTACAATGTTATATTAAAGCAAAACCAAAATCAAAATCAAACTAAACCGCAAAATATTGCTATGCAATTAGTTAAGCCATTTTAAACAAATAAATATAAAGAGTGCATATTGCCCCGTATATAAATTGGCATTTTTATTTCAATTTCGCTTATATGTCATGTTTTGCAACTAAATATGAAGCAGATATCCATATTAGATTTTATACAAGGTAACGTTTCAGCCAGTCGGCCAGACAAATACTGAAAAAAGCGGTATTCTCGCTCGAATCGCCGCTCTATTGTAGTGTCGACTAAACGAACCTTCGGTCGAAAGAACTGTCGGCCGAACGATATGCCACGCTTCTCATAAACATTTAAATGAGAACTGCAAACCTTGGCTCTTAATACCTTGTAGTGTTAATAGCACACCACAATTTATGAGAAAAAAAAAAGTTATTACTCCTGAAAAACTAGGCAATTAAGTTAGGAAAATTAGCCAAATGAACCTCTTACAGTAGAAGTATATTCTGTGAGATTGGTTAATCTCTAGCTTATACAGATTTTGGTTAACGACCCCGTTGCGTCTCTTATTACCTACTTTGTCTCTTATTACATGCTGTTCCCCTAGACTGTGATCTGGTACAAGAAAAAATAAACAAAGTTATTTGAAAAAGTTGTGAAAAGTGAAAAACATCCCAAATATCCTCGTGTGATGGCACCAGCAGCTAAATAAAATTACCTGGCCAGCACGGCATAGTGAGCAACGGGTTTAGATACACAACACCGTTAAATCACACACACTTAAGTTTCAGAAAAGACGTAAATTCTGCGACTTTATTTTCATTTTCAGTGTTATCTGTACGTATGCGAAATTCGTGTCCGTCCAATACACAAGCCAATCAGTTGAACCGATTACAAGTCAGCTTTTTGTGTATTACCTAGATATGTTTGATTTAACACAGTATTTAGACTGTATGAATGCAATATAGTGATTTATAAACTCTTCCTTTTTAAATTGCCTTCGATAGTTTTTTACTATTATTATTTTTATTATTTTCGTACTAACTAATGAGAGAATTTTGATGAAAGATGATGAAATGATAAAATGAATACATATATTTTTGTTTACTTTACCTAGAAGGGACCTTAAGCGTTATCCTTTGTTCACAATCGTTTATCTAAAATCAGAAATAAAACATAAATAGACGATTAAAATTTAAAGTGATTTCAAAAGGTCTTAATACAGGGTATACCACGAAATGCGTTGGTTAGACGTTTTTCTAGTTATTCACGTATTTCAATTCTGGAAACTGGCATTCATATATAGGACATAACACTCTTTCCATGTAAAATAATTTGGAGTCGATATCACTTCCTGTTTAACCGGAAGTAGCGATCAATTTTGATATTTTAAATGGAACAGCCTGTATATTTTTACATACATACATACATACATACATACATACATATATATATATATATATATATATATATATATATATATATATATATATATATATATATATATATATATATATATATATATATATATGAGACATGCTTGGTTCTCGGGTTAAACCGCGTCCAGAATTTATGGAAACTCGACGTTTCGGCTCCAGTTTTGGAGCCATTTTCAAGAGGTAAAAATATGTAAGGACACTCTAGGGCCTCAATCTGCCTACTCCTTAGAGTGGTGGACAAAGGTGGGTAAAGGAAATATGTAAGGACACTCTAAGGCCTCAATCTGCCTACTCCTTAGAGTGGTGGACAAAGGTAGATAAAGGAAATATGTAAGGACACTGTAAGGCCTCAATCTGCCTACTCCTTAGAGTGGTGGACAAAGGTGGGTAAAGGAAATATGTAAGGACACTCTAAGGCCTCAATCTGCCTACTCCTTAGAGCGGTGGATAAAGGTAGGTTGGGTTGTTGTAGCTCGATTACGGGGCCTCAATCTACCTACTCCCCAAATCTCGCCGGAGATCGTCTGTGAGGTCTCAAGTGTGTTCAACCCTAGGCCTCAGAGAGATCTGGCAGTTCGTTGCAAGTCTTGTCTTATATATGTCGTTCCGTCTACCTGTTTCGTCATCAGTGAAAGTAGTGGGGTCACCGTCAATTAAGTGGGGGGGCTTTGGTCACGGTATTTAGAGGAGGATTAAGAGGGTCACCGTCATTTGTTGAGGCAGATAATGATGCAATAAAATTGTCTGTCTAGCCAAAACTTTCCAACCATTAGTAGAAAACGCTACATCCTATGTCAAAAACTCCACACATTTCATTGACCTTCTTCAAAACACCATTTCTTAAAACGACATCCTAGTTAGCTTTGATATAGTTTCCTTATTCACCAATATACCTCTATCTGAAACCCTTGACATGGATGTCGTTTTAAGAAATGGTGTTGTTTTACCCACCTTTGTCCACCACTCTAAGGAGTAGGCTGAGGAGTAGGCAGATTGAGGCCTTAGAGTGTCGTTAAATATTTCCTTTACCCACCTTTGTCCACCACTCTAAGGAGTAGGCAGATTGAGGCCTTAGAGTGTCCTTACATATTTCCTTTACCTTTGAAAACGGCTCCAAAACAGGAGCCGAAACGTCGAATTTCCATAAATTCTGGACGCGGTTTAACCCGAGAACCAAGCATGTCTCACATTAAAGACCGCGGAAATCTTTCTGAACATATATATATATATATATATATATATATATATATATATATATATATATATATATATATATATATATATATATATATATATATATATATATATATATATATATATATATATATATATATATATATATATATATATATATATATATATATATATATATATATATATATATATATATATATATATATACACTTATCTACCTTCAATTGTTTCAAAGTTATTGTGATTTTTTTAAAAATGTTTAATCATTTTTATTGAAACATTGAAGCTATTTGTTGTCATTTATTTTTCATAATCAAGAAGTAAAATATCAGCATTTGAGTTAACAAAACATAATCAGGTCCTTCGAGTTAACCAATAAACAAAAACAAATAAAATGTGGTACATCAGTACAAAACGTGATTAAACAATCCCCAAGGATCTCAAAACTAATGTCAAATCTATTTTTTATCACAATAAAACTTTCTGCCAAACAAAGGGTTAATTGACACATGTAAAAACAATGAAAAAAGTTCGTACTAAATCCTAATAAGGGTAACAAGAATCTATACATAACACATTTCAGTCCCACTCACCTATATACATGTTCCTATGCTGACTTGGTATGTATCCTCTCGTTGGTATAGGCAAACGTCCGTAGATCTGATTATACGGGGATTCTCCGTGGTTGGAATCTATGCCACTCTCGAAGCTCCTTGCGTGCCACATCGGATTATGGGGATTATTAACACGTTGAGAATGAGGATTCATCATAGGCAAAGGTGCAGACATCTGTTGCGTCACCGAATACCGTTTCGAAGGTACCGAATCTTTCTTACCTGCCTTAGATTTAGCCACGAAATTTGGTACTCGCGCTCTTAACCCACAATAATACGGATCTTCATATTTCTTACTGTCTTTCGACTTATCCTTGTTCCTAGAAGATAACGGTTTGTGCCTCTCTTCTTCGTGGTCGTCGTAATCAGGTTTGGGTATATCGTGGGGGTATATTTTCTCTCGTGGCGGTAACTTGGGGGGCTTGTCGCTGCGTCTG
Source organism: Tillus elongatus (assembly GCA_964006375.1). Taxonomy (NCBI): domain Eukaryota; kingdom Metazoa; phylum Arthropoda; class Insecta; order Coleoptera; family Cleridae; genus Tillus; species Tillus elongatus. The sequence continues at coordinate 106,575,102 of OZ023270.1, read as the reverse complement.
GGAATCATAGGACCTCCCTGCATCAGCAGTGGATCTCTAGTTGTCCCCATTAAACTGGCAGTCGCGTAACCCGAACTTCCAGACGGACCGCTACCGTTCCCTGCTATACTATACGGATCTTCATCTGGTATGGGGATACGCGGTCTATTCTTAATATCCGGTGGTAACTTCGATTTCAACATGTCCATAGCCACTACGTTTATGATCATCACCCATATGGGACATTCCAGCAGTTCGGATTCCGATTTTACAAAAGCTATTGCGCTCAAACACTGACATTCCAATCTCCTTCTATCAGGATAGGCCCTGCGTAACTCCCGACTTAGATTCGATTGAAATTTCTTCATGTCGAACAACTTGACAGGTTTTTCGGGTTCCAAGGCGCAATTCGGAAGTTTTAATATCTCATTTCCTATGGCGTTTTCGTCATCTTGACCTGTATTTTTTATATAGACATTACATTTCGATACCCTTTTTATAAGGATATTGCCGGCATTGTCCATTTTTATTTTCACACCGTGTCCAATATGTCTTTTATATTCTTCCGTCTTTTGGTCTCGCATAGGATTATCGAAGCCGCACAAACCGATTCTGAATCCATCGAAACCGTCATCTGAACCGTTAACAGTCAACACTGGGGCTCTAGCGTAAGCTTTTGCGACCCTACGGTTCCTTTCGAGCACGATCACCTTGGCCCATATCTCGTCGTCGATCTGGGTCCATTTATCGAGCACTTCTTGTATGTGATCCCTGTATAGTTTGTCTTTTTGATACCAAACGTCTTCTTCATCGTCAGGCGGTTGAAACGTCGATTCCATGTGCAAATCATCACGGGATCGTGAGAGAATCCTTCGCCTCGAAACCATTTTGTTTTCGTTTTAAAGCAGACAAAGAATGATGGAAGAATTACTTTTTGTAGCTATAAAATTTGTGAGGTGCATTGAATATCTTCTGTGTAGGGCTTGTGTTGTTGCTTTTGATAGAAGTACTCAAAACACCATCTTGTTCAGTAAGACTGGCATTTTTCTGGTACTTATAACAAACGTGTCTGAAAATATTACTTCAAGTCAGTTTTAATGTAACCTAAAGCTCAAGTGACCATCACCGTTAGGAAAATTAATGAAGCAAATTTCATTTGGTAAGTCGCTAAGGAAAGACCATCACCACTGCAAGAAACATCTCCTTCGAAGGGTGGTTAAAAGTTGAATTTAAGACTAAAGTTATTTTAACTAAATTAGTAAGATAAAACAGGGTACATTAGTTTTAGATAACATATGATTATATTCTTTGGAACAGGCACAGACAGCAATACAGGGTGATTTATTAGCTCACCATCAAATTGTGACAAATGAAAGGCGAGGCAGTTCTAAGAAGAAAACTTTATATAATCGTATATCCTATTTTAATGATTTAAGGAGCTACTGTCAATTGTCAACTGTCAATTTTATATATGTCATGTTTACGTAGTTTAAAATTGAGTGGGCAATAAACAATACTCATGGTTTTACTTAAAAGATTTGAATCTTTTTTAGGATACCTATAATTGTATTTAAAACTTATTCAAGTTATACAGGTGCCCCATAATTAATTGGATATTAACTAAGGGGTGATAGCTGGTACAAAAATAAAGCGATTGGACTCAACATACCTTAGTAAAATGTTACTCGTCTTCGTTTTACAGGGTGTTCAAATAATTTTTCTTAAAACTATTTTTTCAAATATCTTGAAAGTGGTTCAACATATTATTATCAAATGTATCATGGAATTATTAGGCATCATGGGTAATACGATGACGGTATCAATTTCACCACAGCCGCTTGGTGGCGCCACCGACAGCAACACTGTTTCATTAACATGGTCATAATTTTTTGTCCACCCTGTATGCACATTTTCGAACAAAAATAAAGAAAGCCCATTTAGTTACACACACAAAAGGTATACTTCTTTAAAGTCGAAAACGTTGACCGTTTTTTAAATAAACGTACTTTTTCAATAAAAACAAAAATTTGTATTTACTTTGTTGCTAAATGCTTTTATTTTTTTATTTCAACAACACACCACGAGGACCCACAGCCTAAATACTATCGTACCGTGGGTGTCGACAAGGAGGAAAGAGGCAGCTTGTTAATTCTGAACTTGAAGGTTTGGAGGTTCGGGGGAGAAGGAAAAACATGTGCCGGCAAGGAGTTCCACAACTTGGAATTCCTCGGGACAAAAGAGCGGGCATAACAAAATGTTCTGTCTGGTGACCTGGACAGTAAATGGGTGCATAGGCTCTGTTCCCCTGGTAGATCTGTTGGGGACAGCAGATGGAGGAACTATGGAAGAAAGAAAGAGAGGTCACCAACGGCACGTCGGTGGGCAAGGGATGGCAGCCTTTGGGTGAGGGTAGGATCACCGATGAGACGTATAGCTCTCTTCTGAATGGAGTCCAGGATAGCGAGTGTAGAAGCGGCAGCGGCACCCCAGATGTGGGAGCAGTATTCGAGGTTTGGCCTTATTTGTGAAGTATATAAGGTATAGAGATTAACTGGTGAAAAGTATTTGCGAGAGAAAACCCAATTTCTTAGCAGCCACTTCTGCAATTGATGTGATATGTTGGTGCCAATTTAGATTTCGATCCACAGAAATCCCAACAAGTGAAAATGACTCATTACTTTGAATAACCTGGTTGTTCATTGTGATGGGTCTAGGGCTGGTGTATCACTTATGAGATAGAAAGCAAGACTGAGATTTGGTGGAGTTGAATTATGCAAGATTTCTAGTTCCCCAGTCTAATATTTTTGGAGATCCATAGAGACATAACCCTACATGAGTCTGCGATCCTCATCTAATTGGGCTAAAAAGACAGGCTTAGAATATTGTATATTTGAGTGAAGGGTGCTGTCATCCGCGTAACTGTGTTGGATATACTAGAGATGAGGTAACTGATGTGGAGAAGAAACAAAGTAGGTGCCAAAGCTGAACCCTGAGGGACTCCTGCATTAATTGGATACTGTTTAGAGGAATGGCCACCCACACAAGAGAAATGCTCCAGTTGGAGAGGAAATTTGCTGTCCGGGTACAATGTTTTGGTAGTAGGCCATAGGCCGGAAGTTTATTAAGCAGCGCTGCGTGCCAGACCTGGTCGAATGCTTTGGATATGTATAGAGCGACAATCTGGGATTCACCGTGTAGTTCCATAGACTTGTTCCAAGAATGAGTTTGCAGGCATGTTTCAAAAAGGTGTGTAAAGTGCATTAAACAAGATGGTGGCCATATTGAACAATTTTCTATTTTGTGTATTTTTAAGTTTCTATTTTATTATTTGTTGAGTTCTGTTTTTAATTGTGTTGTTTTGTGGAGTTTAAGTTTATATTTGTTATTGCCGGGTTTCGTTATTAAACTGTTTCACATAATATTACCTAGCATTATTACCGAATTAAGTATTGTAAATTAAATCACAATATATTTTTATCGTGAATCATTACGGAAAATTATGTTAAAAGTAGAAGTCTATTATTAGACTTCATGGCCTACTGCTTTTTGAACACTTTTTTGTCATTTCTTTTCTGGTATTGGTTTTCATAGCCTACTATTCTCAAAACGGTTATTCTCAAAATTGTCAGTGCAATTACAAGATTTCTCAAGCATGTTGTACATCATTGGAAAGCTCTTTTCACAGCCTATCACATGAGTAAAAAATCCAATATGGCTACCATAATAAAAACAAACGTTGATACCTGTAGCTCAAAAATAAATGACAATACAAAGTTAAAAATAGCACATAAAGATTACCTGTAAAAAGTGTCCTGATAATGTACAAGTCTTAGACATGTCAGATTAACGCCTACTTAGATATTGAAGAAAATAGAAATTTTGTTTTTTTCGAAATAACTCGAAAACGAAAAGAGGCAGGGCAAAATACAAATAATATTTGAAACGAGCATGAAATTCTACAAAACTTAACTGTCTCGCTATCTCTAGTAATAAGGGAGATAGCAATACATTCCCATCCAGTTTGGGACACACTGTATATATACCTAAACTTAGTAATTCACGACCCGAAACTTTGAGATGTTACCTTGAGTCAAAAATATATATGAATAACTAATTAGGTCCCTATATTGAATTTCTATTACTTGTATAAAATTGTTACATATCACCAACCAGTGGATCCTGGCAATTTTCAAATGGAAATAGTGAGGCGAGAGTGAAAATAAATCTTTGTAATGGCTATAGAAATGTTTCTGGAAGAAGAAAGAGAAGAAAAAGCAAGATTGATCAAAATTCAGAAAGTGACATTAAATAAAATTGTTTTGACAGTTTGATTATTTGAGGATTTTTACAAAATTACGTTGATACAAGCACAGCTTATTTCTAAGACATAATGTATAATTTTGACCATTAATAAATGAGTATGAGTATTTAACATGAAAATAAGATCAAGTTATAATAATAAATAAGCAATTAACAGTAAGGAATAGAAGCAGGTTCTACAGAATACAAATATGCACTTACATCAGCTTATTACATTATTACCACTATTTTTAATATAGTTAAAATGATTATTTTTTCATATATTTAATTAAAAAGAAGAGTTTTTAAGAAAGGGTAATCCATAAAATCAGTCTGCTTATTTAAAACAAGTCAGTTGTTGTCTTGTATGTGCTTTTTTATGTCTAAAGCTTCAAAAAAGTCAAGTTTGCACTTGTCACTACAAAAATTTTGTGGTTCTACAGTGGTGACCAAAAATGAAACCACATGTTCTTTGAACAATTTTAGAGAGGGTATGTCCTATAGAAATTTTTCCTATAATGCTTCATTAAAAAGATACAGGGTATTGAAGTTGAATTTCAAAAAATAAAATTTCCCAATTTTTTAAAAAGTAGCACATATATTTTGCTAAAACTTCGCATGTGTAGGCTGTTATGTAAGGCGCGTATTCTACCATAACAATTGAATCGGCTAATCCAGCAGTGGCGCGCGTACCCACATGTCATTGGTTATCCCTCAAGAAAAAAACGGGTAAGCCAATGATTTATTTTTTATTTTTCATTTTTTGAATCTTACTTGCATTCGTGAACAAAATGACTCTCTTGATAATTTTCTGTACGACGCTTATTTTACGAGTAAGCAATGAATCAGGTAAGTGTTTTAGAGCACAGTTCATGATTTTTAACCAGTCGTTGTTTGGTAGAAAATCGCAATGATACACTTTTATGCCTCCATTGGCCTGAATACATGCACGTCATCTTTTTAATATGGAAAATTTAATGTCTTGATAATTTTTTGTACGATGATTATCTTTGTTGTATTTTGGTAGGTTGTAGTCTGGTTTGCCAAAGTTGTCATTAAGTGTCACTTGACGTTTAGGTTAACAAGTTATTATTTTGAATAGGTGTAAGTGGTAAACTTTATAAAATTGCAAAATTTTCTACTCTTTTACTTCTTATAATGGAGTACACCTCAGAAGAGTATGCAGATATAATTTTTATCTACGGATATGCTGATGGAAATGCTCTAGCTGCTTGTCGGGAATATCAACGTAGGTTTCCCACTCGCCGTCAACCTACACCAAGGGTTTTTTCTCAATCTTTTTCAAGACTTCGGCAGTGCGGTATTGGACAACGTCCTAACGCTAGAGCTACTGGTAGAAGACAACATCAACTTGAAGACGAAGAGGTGGGTGCAGTGATGGATCAACATATTCTCAAAGGTTTGTTTGGAGAACTTTACATCGAGAAGCCTTACATCCATATCATCGACAGAATGTTCATTACCTTCTACCTGGAGATAATGTGCATCGACGAGTCTTTTGTTAATGGATGTTGGAAATGAACAATCAAAATATCTTATTCCCTAATCTAATCTTTTGGTCTGATGAATCAACATTTACAAGAAATGGTATTTATAATTCTCATAATGAGCATGTCTGGTCATTGGAAAATCCACATGCAACAAGGACTCGCACATTTCAACATAGATTTTCCATTAATTTATGGTGTGGTATTTTTAACGGCTGACTGTTCATGGAAGTCCTCCCACAACATTTAAATGGATCTTCGTACTTAGCGCTCCTAGAAAACCGTGTAGAAAACATTCTAGATGACATTCTACTAGCAACAAGAGGTATAATGTGGTACCAGCATGACGGTGCACCAGCACATCATAGTCAAAACGTTGTTACATGACTACATGGACATTATAATGAAAGATGGATTGGCAGAACTGGACCAATACATTGGCCTGCAAGAATACCGGACTTAAACCCACTTGACTTCTATCTTTGGGGTGATTTTAAGCGACTGGTCTACAGTGAATAAATAAATACACCAGAGCAGCTACAACAACTGATAAATAATGCTTTTCGTCATATTCAAGCAACAATGAATCCTCAAGACATTAAATTTTCCATATTAAAAAGATGTTGTGCGTGTATTCAGGCCAATGGAGGCATTTTTGAACATTTATTGTAATAAATAAATTACTATAAGCCTGATTAAAGTGTATCATTGCAATTTTCTACCAAACAACGACTGGTTAAAAATCATGAACTGTGCTCTAAAACACTTACCTGATTCATTGCTTACTCGTAAAATAAGCGTCGTACAGAAAATTATCTGGAGAGTCATTTTGTTCACGAATGAAAGTAAGATTCAAAAAATGAAAAATAAAAAAATATATCATTGGCTTACCCGTTTTTTTTTCTAGAGGGATAACCAATGACATGTGGGTACGCGCCCCACTGCTGGATTAGCCGATTCAATTGTTATGGTAGAATACGCGCCTTCCATAGCAGCCTACACATGCGAAGTTTCAGCAAAATATATGTACTACTTTTTAAAAAATTGGGAAATTTTATTTTTTGAAATTCAACTTCAGCACCCTGCATCTTTTTAATGAAGCATTATAGGAAAAATTTTTATAGGACATACCCTCTCTAAAATTGTACAGAACATGGGGTTTAATTTTTGGTCACCACTTATGAATCACCCTGTATGTGGTTATTTACTGTCGGCCTATGTTGAGTCTTGATAATATGTTTTGCAAATCTAGATTTGTCAGCATGATTATTTTTAAGTCCACAAATATGTTCTTTGTATCTGGTATTAAAACTCCTAGGAGTTTGACCGATGTATATTGCATTACAATGTGTACAAGCTAATTTATAAATTCCAGTTTTTGCCATGAAACATGACTTTCTTTCCCGTTAAATAGCAAATCAGACGTGGAACGTTTTCACCAAATAAGCGAAGAACAATTGATAAAATAAAAATTATCAAGACAATTTGTGAAGAACTTAAAAAAAAACATTAAATTTAAAAAAAATGACATATTTTTATGATGAAAAATTGTAATGTATTCTGACATTGGCATATCATGATTAAAGTTTATATCACAAAAATACTAGAACTCAAAATCAAAGAAATATTTATAATAAATAACAATATTTAGTTTCCCTACTCTATAAACAAATAAATTATACAAACCGAACACAACATCAAATACAGTTAGCAAACTAAAACTGTATTACACATTCTTATGCCATATTTGTCTCACTCTAAATAACATTCAGGACTTCTGATAATAATTAAGTCAATTAAAACAATTCAATAATGTATCTGAATACTTACTTAGGTCTCACGGTAACAAATCTACACGCAAATAAATATTTTGAAACAAACACGATAAAAAATAAGGCCAAGCCCAAAAATATCAAAAATACCACAACACATAGTCACCGTTACCTAACCTAATCTGGCTTAAACCACGAAAAATCATGAAACTGGTGGAAAATCCGAGATTACCAAGACAACAATAGGCCTTCAATGTGATATTCCCGAAAAAATTTCACTTTCCTACAAGCTGCACTGTTACCATATGTGTTGTTAGTAGCCCATACCATAATATAGGTCATATTAACGGTCACGTACAAGCAACTCGCTGTTTTCACGACATACCTTTATCGTCTCCTTTCTGCCCTTCACCTCACTTATCTTCATTTAGGGATTACACACTATTTTTGGCTGAATTTTGCTGTTTTATAAAGGTCGCTGAACTGAAATTTTGATAGTACAAGTTCCGCCCCCAGGGCTATGTTGAACTGTCACTTTCACTTGTCAAGGATGTCAAGTTACTTCCACAGAACAAGCTTTCTTCTCTTTTTATCAATTCTGTAGCTCTCTTTTTACGCTGTCAGTTCTCAGGGTGTCAATAGAGAAGTTAAAATCACAACACGGGTTTTTCGCATTTGAACAGAAATATGTTACTCACAGAGAGAAATTACTATAGAGTATAGAGGTACGATTATGTAAAATAACCCAAATTGTATTAACACCACTATTAGTTTAGGGGTATTCCTCGAGAGAAGATACTCCATTAATCAATAAATGATAAAATTCAATTGATTATAATTTTATTTTCATTTTATCAGTAATTTGATACGCTGAGTTATTCACAAAGTAACACGAAAAAACTAACAATATATCTATTATTTAAATTGGTGTAAATGTGAATATACACTGCAGTTTGAAATTCGAAAAGCTGACGTAATATTTGTATGTATTTTCAACAACACAAATGAAAAAGGCGTTTCTAAAAATAAAATGTTTCATCAATAGACAATTTGTATGGATTTCCATTACATGAATTTGACATTTACCTAATCGTTTTTCATACATAGAACATTATTACATGCATGATAATACCCAACAACATATGTAGTGGACAGAAAAAGACTTTCAAAATTAAATAATTTCGAATCATTATCATGTGACCGCGAACGTTCTGTTATTGGTCGTGACGTACTTGGACAGTGAATAAATGGCGTGTTTACATTTGCCCTATGGTATAAGTACGTTCGCTTGTTTCCCCAAATCTTGATGATGTAAAGATAGAGAACCAAGCTCATCGTCATTGTGACATTACCTTCCAGTGACGTCACAGATTATGCCGGCAAAATAGTGGTGTTTGAAATCAATTATGAAATTCGCATTTTCAAATATTTTTTGCGTCGTTATTTTTGTAGTATGTGATATGAAAAAAATAATTAAAAATCATCTTTGTGGGATGTCTATCAGATGTGATGAGAAAAAAAAACATGCAAATTGTCTATTATTCAAATCTGAAATGGTAACTACAATGGTTGACCAGGAGCCAATAGTTGAATTGTTGTGAAGAAGTTTGTTAAATGAGTCGTATAAGCCTTTGGCATGCATGACTGTTTTTCCTAGTAGTTGCCCAAAAAGTTCAGACTCCAAACTGCGTGTTCCAATTAAGTTTTTTGTCTAGGAAGATCCCTAGGTATTTAACTTCAGTGGAAAATTGGATCGGTGTTTCATTCAGAATGGTAGCTTTTAAATTTAGTTCCCTTCTGTTCGTGAATGGGACAGGAACTGTCTTATAAGGATTGACAGTAAGTCCCTCTGTCTAACACTAGTTCTTTACTATATTTAGGGCTATTTGCATTAGTCTAAATATTACAGAAAGTCAAGAAATGTTGACAAATGTCGACACAATAATTCAACTGTTGGCGCCCGAAGTCGGCAAATGACATTCCGAATGTAACAGAATGGTGGCAGGTGGCACAGAACACGCGCTATAGAAGGGTAACGCCAATGCTGACGTTGTAAACAATATAGCAATAGCACGCCTCTGGCGGAAGCGAGAAATTTAATTTGATTTTCATTTGTCAAATCCAAATACGTTTTATTGAATTTTATATCGCTGCCAGTAAAGAGGTGAAATTTGTCAAATAAGTTTTTTAATGGTTTTTATAGTGAAAGCAAAAGAAGTTATGTTTTAATAACACACATATGCCTGTTTTCAACATTGCAATCATAGGAAAAATTAATTGGCAATTTGAATCTTCTAACACATAGCTATAAATTTTTACTATCCATTATATGATTAATGGAAAATCAAACAAAATAAATTACACTTGTGTTTTACTATCACATTTATTTAAAAACCAATTTAAATCTGCTACTTTATTATCATCAAGGAAATGACGATCACAAACATAAAACCTATCATAAATGTATTGTGGATATAAACTAAGCATCTCAGGATTTTCTACAGCTGTCACCCAGTCATCAAATTGGTCTTTTGATGATTTCAACGGGAAGCGATGTTTTTTGCTAAATAATTCCTTGCGTTCTGGAACACAAGAATATATCGTTTTCTTGGCTGGTATCATGTTTATATCCACAAAGCATGATATAATGACTTAGAAGATAATACCGCATTAAAATGACGTATAGAAATTTTTTGATTGAGAATGACTTTGTTTTAAGTGTGTAGTCGGACTTCTGTAACGTTACTCACCACGTGACGTCATATGCTCCGCCCCCTCCTATGACGTCACGTGGTGAGTAACGTTACAACTACACACTTAAAACAAAGTAATTCGCAATCAACAAGTTTCTATACGTCAGTTTAATGCGGCTGAAGTTACGCCTATATTGTCTTTTTCAGATAATATAGATCGCAGCACTAAATTTAATCTTTTTCATTTTTATTACTTCCAACTGTATGCACTTAAAAATTTGTAAAATACGTCATTTGTTAAGAGGTTGTGATGAAACGTCAAACCCCACTGCACGACAGCATATTATTGTTGCATTGGACTCACTACTTGACACCATGTGCGTGACAGGTCTAAAAATATGTAGTCTGAATATTGAATATCACATCTCTCGTTATTTGTGTGATGACCACAAAGCTTCTGTAAGAAAACGTTATTTTATTTACTTTATAACTTATGAACTATTAAAACTTTGTAAAGAAACTTACCTGAAAACGAAAACAGTTATAATGTTCCACCAACACAGTTCGAATTATAACAGCACCTTGTTTTTTGTTAAGAAAACTGAAAATAGAATTGAAATTACATGTTTTTTTAAATCCAAAGCGGGAACGGTCGACTTAACATCAAGTTCGTATTAACAAAACTATTACAGAATATGGCCTAAAATCAGTTGTATAGACCTTCATAAAGTTAAGAAGTGTAATAGATTTCGTCTATAATAGGTTTTCAATGATAACAGCACTTAAAACGTTTCGATTTGCGACAAAAAGTATATTTTTATGCCTGAGGTTGACACATCTGTTGCAGATGGGCGGTGTGGTCAGATTCGAAGTTATGTTGTTATTTCTGGGGAGAACTCTATGCTAACTGAACTCTATGGCAGGGTTAGTTTTTCCTTATTTTAGCTCTTAATTACGCAAACTTATGTCAGGCCAACAGAGATGTATTGGTAATATTTATAGGTCGCCTGCAGGCAACTTTGGGGTATTTTGCGACCAAAGAGGTTTGCGACCTATTATGTAAACTCCTTAAAACTGTTATTCAGAGATACAAAATTTGTTTATGTAACAGGTGAAGGTGACGGTCGGCTTTACCGCAACTACATTTTAACGTGATTATAATCGAATATGACCTAAAAACAGTTGTACATACCTTAATAAAGTTAAACAATGTGGTATATTTCGTTTTCATTACCCTTTCCATGATAAAAGCAATTAAAACGTTTAGATTTACTATGAAAACGTATATTTTTGTACCAGAGGTTATGACTGTTGTTTTGTTGACATACTTCATGGAGATAGGCGTTGTTGTCAGTTTGGAATCTATTTCCTTATTACAGGGTAGTATTTGTCTTCTTTTTTCTTTAGGGAAATTTTATGTGGTAGCTATGGCACAATGATTTACCAAACTTAAAACTGTTATTCTTCATCAGTTTGTTGTTTATTACACATCAATTCTTCATAAATTTGTTGTTTCTCTCAAATCAATATGGAAGTGCTGAATATCAATGATATGTATGATATAATACATAAAGACGATATGAATTTGGTTGAGTATTTGCAAGGCATTGGGCTGCTAAAGATTGTGTTTCGTTGCAAAATTCAGACTTGCAGAAGAGTGTGTTGTGTTATGCCGAAGGAAGATAATTCGTTGAATATTGCCTTCTTCTGCAGTAGGTGCAGAAGAAGTTATTCAATTTTAACTGGTAGCTTTTTCGCAAAGCAGCATTTACCAGTTAAGGATGTCTTATTCCTTATGTGGTTTTGGTGCTGCGAGACACCCACTGGTTCTGTGGTATCCCACACAGGATTTTCGAAGGAAATGGTTATCCAACAGTTTCGATATTTTCGGGATGTCGTCTCTTGGAAATTGTTACAGGACGATTCACTCATGAAGTTCGGTAGGTTTTTATTACCTATTCTTTAAAAAAGGCATGACTATTCAAAATTTCAGGTGGAGAGGGGCATGTGGTGCAGATCGACGAATCTGCAATTACTAGAAGGAAATACCACCGGGGTCGAATTGTTCCTACAAGATGGGTTCTAGGGATTTACGACACGGTGGAGAAGAGGGGCTACATTGTTTATGTACCCGATAGAACGGCGGAAACGTTAATCCCAATAATCCAGAGGGTTGTGATTGCTGGCTCCGAAATTTGGACGGATGAGTGGAGAGCATACCGTTCTTTGGCACAGTTAGGTTATGTTCATAAAACTGTAAATCATTCAAGGCATTTTAGAGACCCGTCCACAGGTGTATGTACAAATCACGTTAAGGGATTATGGTCCCGCCTCAAGGCGTATCTCAGGAGGTTATGGCGTCTCCATTTCTCCCAGAGTATATTGACACTTTGATTTGGAGGCAATACTTCGGTAAGACGGCAACGCAAAGGTGTCGCAGCCTTGCAAACCATATTGCCGAAAGATATTGACAGTTGACTGTTAGTGTGTTTCCTTCTTAAGACATATATTATCACTGTTTATTAACAGTTTCGGTTTTTATTTTGACGTGGTGGTGTCTTGTCAGGTCCGGGGTGTAAAGTTAGTTCGCCTCCACGTGGTGCACCCTGGATAGCGTCTACTATTAGACGTGAACTAAATGAACTAACCAAACCGTAACCTTCCTAGTCATGTCTTAGGAGGGCCGGGAATGCTTGCCTTAATTGGCCGGCATTGCGAGGAGAGTCCTCTATAAAAAACCCACCTCGCAAGGTCGTTGGCGGGTTGGTGCCGAGGCGATGATGCTTCTGGCCGATATGGCCGAGCATTGGCAGGTTGGTAATTCTGTCGCTAACGTTAACCCTCCCCAGGGAAACCGGGCGACCTCCCTGTGTAAATGCCTATTCATGGGATGCGGGGCTCTTCCATGGAGGTCTATTTTCCCTTGCTGCTCGTGGGACCAAACATGGACACGACTTACACAGACCCAATAGAGGAGGTGGCAGGATTCAACCTTCCACTGGAACCTCCAGAGGGTAAAAACAGGGGAAAGGAAAGTCCACCCCTAGGACGACTACCAAAGGTAGACCCTCCTATAGGAAGCTTGGTTATCGAGCTCCTAAAAAGGAGGAGGAACCTGCACCATAATTCCCTTTTCCTTTAAGCTCCTTAACCTACTCCTTTATCCTCTATACACTCCTATATTCCTACCCCAATGCCCACCAACTTAAGGTGCATTCAAGCTAATCTGCATCATGCTAAGGCTGCGACATACCTCCTTAGCATGAAATTAAAGGAAGAGCAAATAGATATTGCTCTTCTCCAAGAGCCCTGGACCGCTAATTCGGAACGAACTAAAGGGCTGGGTAACACTTCTGGTAAGATAGTAGAGGTGGGCTCTGGTACTAAACCCAGAGCCTGTATCTGGATCAGAAACAACTTGCAGTATTTTACACTTTCAGAGTACTGCACCAAGGACATGGCATCCATCCATCTCGTGATCACATCCGGGGGGACCAGGCTGGAAGTAGTGGCCTGTTCGGCCTATTTCCCTGGAGACAGAGATGCAGAACAACCACCTCCAGCAGAAGTGCGGAAATTGATCGCCTACTGCAAGAGGAACAATTATCACCTCGTAATGGGGTGTGATGCGAACTCCCATCACTTGGCTTGGGGGAGCACGGACACTAACAGACGAGGTGAATCATTATTTGAATACATTTTAGGGGAGGAGCTGGTTGTCAACAACATAGGCTCGGAACCCACCTTTCTTACAGCTAACCGGAGAGAGGTTTTAGATCTTACGATCAGCTCAAGGCTTTTGAGCTCAAAAATCCTCAAATGGAGGGTGTCGTCTGAACCCTCATGTTCAGACCATGCCCATATCCTATTTGAAATTGAAACAGGCCCTAGACCTGTGTTAGAGTATCGGGACCCGAGGAGGACGGATTGGGAGGGATACAAACAGTCGCTCGCCGGCAGACTTGGGTCCGCAATCCCCACAGTGAGGGATCGTGATGAGATCGAGATTGCGGCCGAACAGGTTAGGGAAGCTGTGGTCTCTGCCTATCACGAAAACTGTCCACTGAGGTCAAAGAGAGACAGTCGGGGGTCTACTTGGTGGAATAATAACCTCGATAAATTACGAAGAGAAGTTAGACGTCTCTTCAATCGTGCTAAGATTACAGGCAACTGGGAGCAATATAAAACTGCTCTAACGCATTATAATAAAGAGATCAGGAACGCTAAGAGGGAGTCCTGGAGGAGGTTCTGCGGGGACATTAATAGTGTGCCCAGCAGCGCCAGAATCCACAGGATTCTCTCACGCGACCGTGTACAGGAACTGGGATCGATAAAACGACCAGATGGTTCCTTTACTGAATCTCGGAAAGAAACGTTAGAGCTCTTAGCACACACACACTTCCCAGATTGTCTGATCCTGAGCAACGGTGAGGTCCTACCAGCTGAGGGACGATCTAAACGCCCCCAAAGGGAGGACTGGCTAGTTGCTCGGAGAATAGTTACAGCCTCGGCAGTGGAGTGTGCTGTGAATCATTTCCAGCCATTCAAGTCGCCAGGGGAGGATGGGGTGGTACCGGTCCTACTACAAAAGGGACTGGAGATTCTCCTACCCTTCCTTATCAGGCTGTTCAGAGCCAGTCTGGCCTGGAACTATATTCCTTCCAGCTGGACGGTGGTAAGGGGGGTTTACATTCCCAAATTGGGACGTAATGACCTCCTACCTACTTCACTGAGACCTCTCAGTATTACATCATTCCTCCTGAAGGGATTGGAAAAAATACTGGACGGACACATTAGGGGGAACATCTTACCCAAGAACCCCCTAAATACCCACCAGTATGCCTATCAAACTGGCAAATCAACTGAGTTAGCGCTCAATAACCTCGTCGAGAAGATCACACACTCTCTGGAAAATGGAGAGGTTGCGGTGGCGGCATTTCTCGACATAGAAGGAGCATTTAATAATGCATTACCGATCTCCCTCTACGAGGCCACTATCGCTAGGGGGGTGGAACCTACCATCTGTGGCTGGATCGGAAACATGCTGCACAATCGGACCATTATTACCTCATTACGGGGAGAGGTGGTCAGCGTTAGGGCTGCGAGAGGGTGTCCTCAGGGGGGCGTTCTATCCCCCCTGTTGTGGTCCCTCTTTGTGGACGACCTGCTGGCTATCCTCGGACTCTGGGAGGTTGAGGTCCAGGCGTATGCGGATGATCTCGTCATAATGGTTAGAGGCAAATCTGAGGAGGAACTGTCTAGTACTCTTCAAGAAGCACTAAATGCAGTCAATGATTGGTGCCGTAGGGAACAGATGTCTGTGAACCCTCGCAAAATGATCATTGTCCCGTTCACCAGAAGAAGAAGGTTGGACAAATTAAAACCACCTAATCTTATGGGGGAAAACATTCCATTTTCGGACCAAGCAAAATATCTGGGAGTTATCCTAGATAAGAAGCTCAACTGGGACAGACAGTTAGAAAATGTTATCCGCAGGGCTAAGATGTCCCTGTGGACCTGCCGGAGAATCTGTGGGAACAACTGGGGAACAAACCCCCAACAGATGTACTGGCTCTATGTAGTGGTTATCAGACCTATGATAACATATGGAGCCATAGTTTGGTGGCCTAAGGTGCTACGTGGTACCGCGAGGGCCAAACTGGCTCATCTACAGAGACAAGCATGTCTGATGATAACGGGAGCGATAAGCACCGCACCATCAGTCGCTCTGGAGGTCCTCCTCAATATTCCCCCACTTCACATATGGTTGGAGAGGGTGGCGAGGTGGACAACGTACAGACTAAAACAAACGGCAGATAACATGCCGAGGGAAGTCAGTCTGAGGGGGTCCGGACTCCTTGATGACAGTGATTGTCACAGGATTCTGGGAATGGTCTCGGACTTGATGCCTACAAAAATCAGCAGAGATCTGTCTTTCAAGACCGTCCTCCCGGAAAGGGAGGACTGGGACCGGAACCAATCGACCCTGTTGAGAGCGGACCTCTGCTGGTACTCTGACGGCTCCAAAACCAATATGGGAGTAGGAGCCGGCGCATATGGGGGCAGCACCGATGCTAGATTATCAGCTAGCCTCGGCAAGTACGCAACCATACACCAGGCAGAAGTTTATGCCATCGAGATGTGTGCAAAGGAAAGCTTAAAAGACCTATGCACAAACAAATCGATAAAGATATTTGCAGATAGCCAAGCTGCAATAAAGGCTCTTGGTTCCTACCGTTGCAATTCAAAGACGGTATGGAGTTGTAAATCTGCCCTTAACGAATTGGGCAGCTGTAATGAGGTCTCGCTGGTCTGGATACCGGGTCACTCGGACCATGATGGCAACGTTGCGGCAGACGCGCTTGCCAGGAGTGGTGCCCAGTGTGACTTTGTCGGACCAGAACCGGTGCTGGGAATAACATCTTGCACAGCAAAACGCACCTTAAAGACCTGGACAGATAGAAGGACAATTCAATATTGGCAAAATCTTCCAGGATTAGCTCACTCTAAGGCCTTCATAAATGGCCTGTCTGAGTCAAGGGCTAAGAAACTTCTAGAGTTGAACAGACAATAACTGAGTACTCTAGTCGGCCTGTATACAGGACACTGTCGCTTGCGGCATCACATGCACCGTATTGGGATCGGTCAGGAGACCGAGTGCCGGCTGTGTATGGAGGATGACGAAACAGCAGAGCACGTGCTGTGTTCCTGTCCGGCAGCGGATAGGACTAGACACCTGCTCTTTGGCAAGGTAAAGCTTGCTCCAGAGGATCTGGATCAACTTTCGCCCGCAAAGGTTATCGACCTCTGTAGGAGGCTGGATTTGTTGGGCGAAATATAAACTATTAGGCGTGAGCCACAATAGACCTTATGGTCGCGGTGGAGGGACCGATATGGACCACTCACAAACTAACCTAACCTAACCTAACCTTGTCAGGTCCAGAAAGTCAGGTCGGCAGGAGTGTGTGTAAAAAGCAATTAAGATCTTTTGTTGCGTTCAGGCGGCAAAACACTCTTGGAATTATATATTAAATGTGGCAACGCTGTTGAAAAGTGACAGTTCGAAACTTGAAAATAGTGCATTTTTCGTAACTTTAATTACGATTTATTCGGCATTTTGTGGTTTTTCCGTAATTTTTTTTGCTGATTATTTATCTACGTTACGTACTCTTTCTTGTGGTGTGCGCTGTTTTGCTAGATTCCAGTTGCGGTAAAGTCGACCGTCCCCCAGGTGACTTCAACATAAATAAGGATGGATCGCTTGATTATAAAATAATAGACGATCTATTTCATTCTTACAATTTAACTTCTCTTGTTAATACTCCCATAAGGGTCTTTAGATCGGGTGAAATCTTGAGTAGTAGTAGCATTGACTATCCGAGGGTCTTTAGATCATTGGGTGACATCTCGAGTAGTAGTAGCATTGATTATGTATTAACAAATATTGAGGGTGTTGTAGACAATTTTGATCCAGGAATCTCGGACCATTACGCTCAGGCAGTTACGTTTCCCGTAGCGAACGGAATTGGTCACTCTTCCATAAAGGCCAAAAGAGAAATTGTCTTTCGACCGCTAAATGAAATGACAATTAACGAATTTAAAACTCTTTTGCAAGCACCTAAGATTTCAATTTAAGTCAAATTGAGGATGTAGACATGGCATTTAAAAATTTTTTGACACTTGTCTGGTGCTTTGAGGTAGCTTGTCCGAAAACTATAAAAATTGTAAATTCCGGTTTTAATGTAAAATATCGAATCAAATTTTCACCAAATCTGCAACAAGGGTTAAAATTGCGGATGTACTTGCCGGATATTTTTTATGTGTTGCTGAGAGGAAGCTCATGTTGCATTTCGGGGGCCAGATGTCTGATAGCTGCACAGTGGAAAAATATAAGCCCAAAACACTTTTTATAACACCTGTAACTGAATGTGAAGGTATTGACATCATCAACAAACTTCCTAATAAAAAATTATGCGGCTTTGATGATGTTCCAATAAAAATTATTAAGCAATGTGCTGCTGAGCGTGCCGGGCCACTTACAAAGATTATAAATCCCTGTATATGTCTGGGAAAATTCCCTGACATTGAAACTGGCTGTAGTTGTTGCTGTGTTGAAGGCGGGAGACAGTACCAATTTGGAGAACTATCGTCCCATCTCTATATTAAGCATTTTTTCAAAGATCATACAACAGTCATTATATAAAAGGATGGCCAAGTTTTTAAACGGTAATAATATAATATCACCTTCACAGTACGGATTTAGAACTGATCATTCCACAGAAACTGCCCTTATCGAATACACTCAATATGTAAACGAAAGAATGGACCTCAATTACATTGTGGTGACCTTATTTTTTGACCTGTCTCGTGCCTTTGACACAGTAAATCCTTTTTTTTTTTTTTGTTAAGGAGAAGAGAAGAGTGGAGGGTGCTGTTGTCCGCGTAACTGTGGACTGGGTTTGATGTGCTAGAGAGGTCATTGATGTGGAGAAGAAACAAAGTAGGGGCTAAAGCTGAACCTTGAAGAACTCCTGCATTAATTGGATACAGTTTAGAGGAGTGGCCATCCACGACAACAGAAATGCTCCGGTTGGAGAGGAAATTTGTTGTCCAGGTACAGAGTTTTGGTGGTAGGCTATAGGCCGGAAGTTTATTAAGCAACGCTGCGTGCCAGACCTGGTCGAATGCTTTGGATATGTCTAGAGTGACAATCTGGGATTCACCGTGTAATTCCATAGACTTGTTCCAAGAATGGGTGACAAAGGAAAGGAGGTCGGCAGTTGATCTGCACTGACAGAATCCATACTGCCTGTCGTGGATTAGACTGTGTTTTTCAAGAAATTTTAGTAACTCCGTGTTTATATACTTTTCCATCACTTTGGAGACGATTGAAAGGAGAGAAATAGGCCTGTAGTTGCTAGGAAGCACTTTGGATCCTTTCTTGGGGACGGGTTATACTCCAGCAGTTTTCCAGTTACTAGGGAATATGCCTCTATTGTAAGATGTCTGAAACAGACGAGTCATGACAGAAGCAGGTTCTGGTGTGCATTTTTTGAGAACAATTGCGGGGATGTCGTCAGGGCCAGAGGCTTTCCTGGTATTAAGAGAAGAGAGCATCTTTGGTACCTTTTTACTTTTGAAAATGATATCAGTCATTTTATGTGCGACATTGGGGACTGTTGGTGGTTGAACATTTGGAGGTGGGTTAAGAGTAGAATTGCCGGCGAACAACGAGGCAAAAAGTTCAGCCTTGCCCAGGACAGTAGAAACAATTTATCCCCTGAGACAAGAGGTGGAAACGTGCTCTTGCAGAAATTATTCCAAATAGATTTAGCAAGAGTCCAGAAGGGTTTGCTGAAACTGGAGCGTAAGAGGACTGTTGAGAGTTGTTTTTGATGTGGTTATTAAACGAGTTTTTTGCCTCAGAAAGAATGCGGACATAGCGGTTTCTTGCGTCGTTAAATGCTTGACGGTTTTCTTGACTGGGATTGTGTAGAAGCGTTTTGTGAGATTTGACCTTTTCAAGTCTGGTCTTGTGACAGGATTTAGAGAACCAGGGCTTTTGAGTGGCTGAAGAGGTTTTCTGTGTATGTGGAATAAATAATTCCATGCCAGCTTGGATAATTTTGGTGACGTTTTGTGAGATATCAGAGGGATCAGGATTTGTTTGCTTTGTAATTTTTCTGGATGAATAAACTTGAAACTTGAAAATTAATTTGTAATTAATCACTGAATAAACATTCTGTTGTCTTTGTAGTACATATTATTTTATTTTACATTGAGAAATATTATTTATCACTAACTATTATACAGAGGGGAGTATAGGTAAGTAAAGTTATTTTAAACTATTTTATTGTTAGTGTGCCCCCAAATTTTGAAATTCTTCACAGTGTAACACAACAAGAAAAGAAGGATGAAAATAACCGATCTAGCTTATGTAGTTTTTCCGAAATGGCGTTGGACCTACCTTATTTTATAAGTTTAGACCAAAAGTCAAGACCTTAAGCTGAACGGAAAACCCGTACGTCAAAAGTAACAGCATTTACCCTTATCTATGTTTTGCCTTTTTATGTCTAACTAGATTACATTTATCTTTTGTTGTATAGTTACATTTCATGCAATGAAAAACCGTAGATTTATCACCGTGCTTGTTTTTAAAATGCCAATTAACTTTAGATTTAAGTACAGCCTTGAAGTCACACAAAGAACAACTAAACGATTCTTTCGTCTCACTGTGTTTAACTTTGCAATGGTTAACTAGATTCTGCTTGAACTTAGCTACGTAATCACATTTTTCACACTCGAACTTTCGGCATATTTTCTCGTGTTTGATTTTAACGTGTTGCTTCAAGGAATATCTATATTTCGTTTTGAAGCTGCACTGGGTACAACTGAACGTCTCAGCAGCAACATCGTGTTGCACAGTGAAATGCTGTGCCAACGCAGGCTTAACTTTAGTCACGAAATCACAATAAGGACAACTATATTTCTTGCTGTTTTCATCGTGCTTTATCCTGATATGGTCTAACAGCTTGTACTTGTCTTTACTCTGATGGCCACAATGAAAACAAATAAACGTTTCGCTATTTTTGTCGTGTCTCCTTGTAAAGTGGTCATCGAGCCTTGTTTTGATTTTCGTCTCGTACTTGCATTCCGAGCACTTATATACTTGGCTCGTTTTATCATGTGTAATTAAGAAATGATTGTTAAGCACACTTTTGCGTTTTGCAGTGTAATCGCATTCCGGGCAACGAAGCTGAGATAACGTATCATGTATCATCCGAAGGTGATACCGCAATTTGGACTTGCTATTAGTCGTGTGATCACAAAAGGGACACGAAAGTGTTTTAGGTAATGTAACGTGTTTTCTTTTGATGTGGATATCTAGATTGTGTTTGTATTTTGTTTCGTACATGCACGTAGAACATTTGAACGTTTCGCATGACGAATCGTGCTGTACTCTGTAGTGTTTATCGATGTTATGCTTGTATTTGGTTTTGAATTCGCATTGCGGACAGCTGAAGATTTCTTTTGGTTCCGTGTGACGATTCTTAACATGTTCATTAAAGGTAGATCTTTTGTTTGTACTGTATACACAGAATGTACATTTAAAATTTTTAGTATCATCTTGAATTAAAAAACCTGCACTAGTGGCACCGCTAATTTCAGTAAACTGGCCAGTGAAACTGCCTTTGTACATTCCATTAGATGTTGGATTTTTTATTGCATTATTCTCATCTTCTGGGATCAAATCCTGCAGGAATGGAATTATTTCTTTGACCGGCTGGTTATCTTCAGCACCAACTTCAGTTTTGACATCAACATCAACAAATTCCAGTTGATCTACTGCTAGAGTATCGATATCTTCATCATCAGATGGTTCTGGTTTCACAAAAACTTCATGAAAACCGCTGGCTTCACTGTTCTCCATTACAATTCTATGATGAGAGACTATATTTCTTTCTTTTATACTAAAAAAAGCATAGGTGTCCTCCTTTTACTGTTACGAGACCTAAAAATAAAAAAGAATGGTGATACTAATAACATTTATTAACGGAAATTCCTTTTTACATAGACAGTATTAACATTTTCTCCAAACAAACATCTCAGAGAAATCCAGCACAGTTATTATAGTAAAGCTAAACTACTCTAAAAAACAATGATTAGAACTGATAAGGTAAGGCTAAGGTACTGTCAAAGGCAGGCCCTGCTCTATGGAATGTCAAGGAAGTGACATGAGATCTTCGACATGAATCTGCTGAACTTATTATCGAAAAAGTTTAGATTTACGTTCACTTAATTGGCTGATCGAGCCATACGTGTGAGGGGACTACTCAATCCATAATTCCTGCTATAAAAATATACAACAAATGTATCATTTGACCTTGTTTTTTCCCTCAGGGCTCGTACGCAGCGCTGCCGCCCCGATAGCACTGCAACCTTTGGTTGATTGTGCATACCCTTAGTCTTACTCCACCCATTCCAAAATCACTGTGCCTTGAACTGGTCTGTACAGCGATTGGTAGGGTGAAGTTTTATATTGCTCTGTCTCCGGTCTAGACTGACCGTAGATCAGTTGTCTTTTGCGATCCAGAGCTTTACACTTGCACAAGATGTCCTGGGCTGATTCCTCCCCCTCGCCGCAGAGTCTGCATGCGAGGTCCCCTTCGAACCGCCCCATTTTATGCAGGTGTTTCTTGACGGCCATGTGTCCCGTCAAGAGACCTGTTGTGTTTCTGAGCTGTCCTCTGCTAAGATTTAGCAGCTCCACAGCTTTCTTTGAACTGGGTCCGTCAATTATTGACTTCCCATGTCTGAGCCCTGGACAGTCCGCCCAGTACACCTTGTGTTGGTTTCTGACCCAGGACTTAATGGCTCCCCTGGCAGTGCTCTTTGTCACGCCCAGAGCCGGTTCTGGTCCCATAAATGGTTCTGCTGACCCTCTCTTCGCGAGACTGTCAGCTTCTTCATTGCCTTTGACTCCCGAGTGACCCGGCACCCATATGAGGGTGACCTCATTCTGCCCCGCCAGGTCGCTCGTCTCGGCACTCACTCACCAGCCAGGAATTTACCTGTGGGCTACTTAGTGCCTTAAGGGCTGCCTGGCTGTCTGTGGCTATGAGGATCCGCTTGTTGGTGTAGCCCCTCCTCTTGTTATCTCGCACACAGTGCAGGATGGCGTACATCTCGGCCTGAAACATCGTTGAATGGGCTCCGAGGGAAATACTATGACTTACCCTCGGTCCTTCCGAGTAAACACCTGCCCCCGTCCCACGCTCCCCGCCGGATCCGTCCGTGAACCAGACGAGCGCGTCCCATGGTATGCCCGGCGTCTCCTCCCGCCATGCCTCGCGGTCGGGGATTTCCACTGTAAAGTTGTTTTCCCTGCACATTCGCGGGCTCGCGAAGTCTGACCTCATTTCAAGCATGGGCTCCTTCACGATCTCCTTAATTTTGCAGTGGTCCCTGAAGCCTGGGTTGATCTTCAGTCTACCATTGCAGGCTAGTCTGAATAGTCCTAGCCTGGCCTCCCCCATAATAACTAAGTGTAGGGGGGGCAGATCCAGCAACACCTCCATGGCGGCTGTTGGGGTTAAAGACATGGCCCCTGTGATGCCTAGGCAAGCCATCTGGCACTGGATTGTGTCACCTTAGACCACCAGACCAGTGCCGCGTATGTTAACGATGGTCTGACCACCTTTGTGTACAGCCAGTGGGCCATACTAGGTCTTAGTCCCCACGTTTTTCCATATAGCCGCCTAGTGACAGCTAAATTTGACCTTGTTGCAGTCATTTTAACTTTTAAGCCGATCTCACTGAGCAAATATGGCAAATCAATTTCACCAGAAATTATTTTAAAGAATAAGGTTAAAGGTTAGTTTGTATTCTTCGATTGGACACTGTGGTTGAATTGAATCGTGACATAAGATCATTGTAGTCATATTTATAATCGTTACAAGGAATCCCCAATCTATAAACTGAGCAGCTTAAAAAAACTGTGCTGAACCTTTTCCAGCATCACAGAGTGAGCTTCATAGAAGGGGCTCCAAATGACAGAACCATATTCTAATGAAGAGCGCCCTAGTGCGCTATATAACATTTTAAATGATCTGGTTGAGAGATCAGATGATATTCCCTGTACGTAACCCAAAAGCCTACGTGATTTCAGAGAAATATTTAGAACGTGTTGAGAGAAACTTAATTTGGTGTCAAATAAAATACCAAGATCTTTCACAGCAGATACAGCGGTGAGGTTTACTGAATTAATGGAATAAGTATGGTTAAAGACAGTGTGGTTTCTACTAAAAACCATACAAATACACTTTTCTAAATTTAAATCTAGGCAATTGACTGAACACCACCGAACAAGATTATCAATATCACTCTGCAACTCAAGGCAAT
The DNA here is from genome assembly GCA_964006375.1 of Tillus elongatus. Lineage (NCBI taxonomy): Eukaryota > Metazoa > Arthropoda > Insecta > Coleoptera > Cleridae > Tillus > Tillus elongatus. The sequence goes on along the minus strand of OZ023270.1, from coordinate 106,550,949 downwards.
CCAAATCATTCCTGACAACCTTGAAAATGAAGCACAGGCAAATCAAGAGCCTCCTCCAACAAGCAAGTGTCTGTAAACAAAACCCATGTCAAGAATCCTGTTGTTAATATTCTCAACATGATTAAATTGTCCAAGGAGTACTAGATTACAGAAATTTTGAAAAGCAGACACACGAGTGGAGGGGTTGTTCCAATGACAAGAAGCATATTCAGACATTTTAAAGTCACCAACTAAGAGTGTCTCACGACCATATTTTATCCACAGGGACTCGAGAGCTTCAAACAAGAGGTAGTAGTCATTAATTGGAGTATTGGGAGGTATATAAACAACAAAAATATTAAGCGAGGCCCGATGATCCGAGACTCCGACCCCCAAAATGTAAATATTAGAAAGAGCATCCAACCCGCCACAGTCCCTCCGAATATCAAGGCACAGAGTAGCAAAGCGAGAATGCACAGCAATTTTATTGAATTATTTTTTATAGTTATAAAAGGATTTGTTTTTACTATTTTGACAAGTTGCCAGACAACTGAAATGAAATACAAGGGGTACCTGAAAATACAATATAGCCCTGTGACTCGGAAATTAAGAGGGCTATGTAAGACTAGATGCATTCTCGCAACAATTAGAACCGTAGACCGGTTTTGCTCTCATTAGAGCTCTTTAGTACGGCATACTAATTGTAGCAAAAATGCACCAAAAATAACACGGCTATCGTATAGCCAGTCTTAAAACACTAAGTGAGTGGTGAACGTGTCGCCACAATTTGCTACAATTAGTATGCCCTACTGAAGAGCTCTAATGAGAGCGAAACCGGTCTACGGTTCTAATTGTTGCGAGAATGCATCTAGTCTTACATACTTTGTCCCTATATTGGGGTAGAAATGGGCCAGGGCTAACAATTTTTTAAATTGTTAGTTAGTTGTATACCGTCTCTATTTTCAACACTCTGTGTTATTTGGAGCGGGCATGACAACATAGTACTTGGTTCCGAACTCTCTCTCAGGACTGCAACTAAATTCATCTGTTGCATTTACCGGTCACCTTCTGACAACAACTTTGTCCAGCTCTTTGACTACCTTTCTGAATATCCTTCCTCCGAGGTCACTATTCTTGGCGACTTCACTGTCCATAATAAGGAATGGCTAGGATCTTCAAAAACCGATCCACAAGGGAGAGCAGCGGAGGCCTTTGCAGTCAGCAATTCTTTGGCCAATATGGTTCAGCAACCTACTTACTTTCCTCGTATCCCAACACACAGCTCAAATCCCTTGGATCTCCTTCTTACTACAAACCCTGAATGCTATAAGATATCAGTCACCGCCCCCCTTGGTCGCTCAGACCACGGCATGGTCACTGCTTCCTGTGCAATGCAACCCGAGGTCACACAGTCATCACACCCACGTATCGTTTGGCACTACAACTCCGCAAACTGGGACGAAATGCGGGATTACTTTTCCTCATTTCCATGGGCGTCTGTCTGCTTCTCTCATCCTGACCCCTCTGATATCTCACAAAACGTCACCGAAATTATCCAAGCTGGCATGGAATTATTTATTCCACGTACACAGAAAACCTCTTCAGCCACTCAAAAGCCCTGGTTCTCTAAATCCTGTGACAAGGCCAGACTTGAAAAGGTCAAAGCTCACAAAACGCTTCTACACAATCCCAGTCAAGAAAATCGTCAAGCATTCAACGACGCAAGAAACCGCTATGTCCGCATTCTTTCTGAGGCAAAAAACTCGTTTAATAACCACATCAAAAACAAAGTCCTCTCAAGCTCCAACGGCGGCAAACCCTTCTGGACTCTTGCTAAGTCTATTGGGAATAATTTCTGCAAGAGCACGTTCCCACCTCTTGTCTCAGGGGATGAAATTGTTTCTACCGCCCTGGGCAAGGCTGAACTTTTTGCTTCGTTGTTCGCCGGAAATTCTACTCTCAACCCACCTCCAAATGTTCAACCACCAACAGTCCCCAATGTCGCGCATAAAATGACTGATATCATTTTCAAAACTAAAAACGTACGAAAGATGCTCTCTTCTCTTAATACCAGAAAAGCCTCTGGCCTTGACGAGATCCCAGCAATTGTTCTCAAAAAATGCGCACCAGAACTTGCTCCTGTCCTGACTCGTCTGTTTCAGATATCTTACAATAAAGGCATATTCCCTAGTAACTGGAAAACTGCTCGAGTACAACCCATCCCCAAAAAAGGATCCAAAGCGCTTCCTAGCAACTACAGGCCTATTTCTCTCCTTTCAGTCATCTCTAAAGTGATGGAAAAGTATATAAACACCGAACTACTAAAATTCCTTGAAAAACACAGTCTAATCCACGACAGGCAGTATGGATTCCGTCAGCGCAGATCGACTGCCGACCTCCTTTCCTTTGTCACCCATTCTTGGAACAAGTCTATGGAACAACACGGTGAATCCCAGATTGTTGCTCTAGACATATCCAAAGCATTCGACCAGGTCTGGCACGCAGCGCTGCTTAATAAACTTCCGGCCTATGGCCTACCACCAAAACTTTGTACCTGGACAGCAAATTTCCTCTCCAACAGGAGCATATCTGTTGTTGTGGATGGCCATTCCTCTAAACTGTATCCAATTAATGCAGGAGTTCCTCAAGGTTCAGCTTTAGCCCCTACTTTGTTTCTTCTCCACATCAATGACCTCCTCTCTAGCACATCCAACCCAGTTCACAGTTACGCGGACGACAGCACCCTCCACTCAAACATACAATATTCTAAGCCTGTCTCTTTAGCCCAATTAGATGAGGATCGCAGACTCATGGAGGGTTCTGTCTCCGGGGACCTCCAAAAAATATTAGACTGGGGAAGTAGAAATCTTGTACAATTCAACCCCACCAAAACTAAGTCTTGCTTTCTTTCTCACAAGAGATACAGCAGCCCTAGACCTATCACAATGAACAACCAAGTTATTCAAAGTAATGAGTCCTTCTCTCTTGTTGGCATTTCTGTGGATCGAAATCTTAATTGGCACCAACATGTTACATCAATTGCAGAAGCGGCTGCTAAGAAATTGGGTTTCCTCTTCCGGGCTCGCAAATACTTTTCACCAAATAATCTCTATACCTTATATACTTCACAAATAAGGCCAAACCTCGAATACTGCTCCCACATCTGGGGTGCAGCTGCCGCTTCTACACTCGCATTCCTGGACTCCATTCAAAAGAGAGCTATACGTCTCATCGGTGACCCTACCCTCACCCAAAGGCTTCCATCCCTTGCCCACCGACGTGCCGTTGGTGACCTCTCTCTCTTTTATAGATATCTGCACGGGCACTGCTCAGAGGAGCTTTCCTCCATAATTCCCCCACCTGCTGCCCCCAGCAGATCTACCAGGGGAACAGAGCGAATGCACCCTTTTAATGTCCAGGTCACCAGACATAGAACATCTTGTTATGCCCGCTCTTTTGTCCCGAGGACTTCCAAGTTGTGGAATTCCTTGCCGGCACATGTTTTTCCTTCTCCTCCGAACCTCCAAACCTTCAAGTCCAGAATTAACAAGCTGCCTCTTTCCTCCTTTAAAACACCCACGGTACGATAGTATTTAGGCTGTAAGCCCTCGTGGTGTGTTGTTGACATATAAAAAAAAAAAAAAAAAAAAAAAAAAAAAAAAAAAAAAAAAAAAAAAAAAAGTGGCGACACGTTCACCACTCACTTAGTGTTTTAAGACTGGCTATACGATAGCCGTGTTATTTTTGGTGCATTTTTGCTGCAATTAGTATGCCGTACTGAAGAGCTCTAATGAGAGCGAAACCGGTCTACGGTTCTAATTGTTGCGAGAATGCATCTAGTCTTACATACTTTGTCCCTATATTGGGGTAGAAATGGGCCAGGGCTAACAATTTTTTAAATTGTTAGTTAGTTGTATACGTCTCTATTTTTAATACTCTGTGTTATTTGGAGCGGGCGTGACAACATAGTACTTGGTTCCGAACTAGGTGGTGACACGTTCACCACTCACTTAGTGTTTTAAGAGGGCTATGACAATTTTGTTTGGGGCATCTTTTGTTTCACAAAAAAAAAAAGTAGCTCAGGTATGCGAAAACTGCAAGGTTCTATCTTTAACCGAGATATCCAGCAATTGCAACCAAAATGGGACACATGTACATAACATAGATGTATTTATTTAAAAACAATTTGGACGCAGTAAGAAAGTTATGGTAGCGAATTTTCATTAAAATATTTTAATCGTGCAAGATAACCAAATCAGTATCAGAAATATAAATTGGTTTTCGAAAAATTTCTTTCTGGAAAAAATCGGTTTGACTGGGTTGGCTAACGAGCTCATCTAAGCGATTAACGAAGGTTCAATTATTATAAACTTGACAGGTACCTTCCTTTTGTAAGTTCGTTACCCAGCTTACAAATCTGCAGTTTAAGCCCGCGAGTCCTCGTGCACTAGAATTTCGTCGTTGGAGTTCACACACTGTTGCCACATCCTTCTGCCGGACGGTGCTTATTGCTCTAGGGGGCTGCCTGAACTGATCTACAGTGTAGGTCAGTTCAGGCAGCCCTTTAGAGCAATAGGCACCGTCCGGCAGAAGGATGTGGCAACAGCGCGTGACTCGCGGGCATAAACCGCAGATGTACCAATTTTTTAATGTATAAAAATCTATAGATATATTTACTTACCCTGCACATAAACAAAACTTTAGTTCAACGACACAAATCCTTGCCTTGGTCTCTTTGTTCTCAAACTAGTTCATAGTTTCACTATTTAGCCTCATCTGTAATTTATTGACTATACTATATCCCATGCTGTTTCTGTTTCTCGCTTCAAATAACAGGATAATGGAACAGTAGATGAAGGTTTCTTTTAAATGTTCTTTCCTTCAGAAACACAATATGATGGCGTGTTCAGTGTTTAAAGCAACAAATTTCCACTATTGTTTCTTGTTTTATGCAGTCACAAAAAAACTCAAAACTGATTAGCTTATAGAAAGTCAGCTAGTAACAGATAGATGAAATGAAGTTAAAGTAAACTTTAGCAATTTTTGTTTATAAATCGTAATATTTTTTCAATATAAAAACCATAACTAATACAATATTTGGTGACCCAATATTTTGATATCAGAACAGAATTGTTTACTTGTAAGTGTACACAAACACAACACACAATTACAGCATATAGCAAAAGCATAATCAATAAACTAAATAACTAAACACTAAACAGTTACGCTGTAATCTGTAACGCTGTATACTGTGTCACACCAATGTACAACTGACATTTGTAACTGTAACTGTAAATGTAAAGTTGATGGTTGACGGTTGAAGTGACCAGCCCTGAGTCTATGTTTCCTACTTACACAAGCAAAAGCCCCTAGATTATACATGGTTTTCCGTAGAGTATTTAAGATTACTCTATGGATTTTCTATATTACCATTTAGTTTTCTGTATTTCTCTTTATTGGACATTGTCTTCTGCATTGTGGAAAATTATTAATTAATAGTATCTAATAATAAACAAAGCATATTCATTATTCAAATCTAGGATATTTGCATTGGAGGCGTACTATAATAGCACTGCGGCCAAAGGTCGTCAGCTGAGTTCCCATTTATGGGCATAAGTGACGTCAAGAGTTATTAGCGAAGTCACCCTATATAATGTTTTGTGAATACAAGCTCCAAAATTGCTTTCAGCACAGTTAACAACTCAACATTAACTATTGAGTTATCTGATAATGCTCTAAAAAAAAGTCAATAGAAATAGTCTCTACGTCTGTATTTGGAATGGAACGGTTTCACCAAGTAAAGGCAACAACAATTATTGAATCAATTATAAAAAAAATTAGCTTTAAAATGCGTTTGCTATCCTTAGTTCATTTACTGGGCTTTATAATAAGCCTAGGGAGAATTTTACCAAGTTAAATATAGGCTGTATATTTATGTATATGTTATTAGAAAATAACGTTTGTTTCCAATTCTTATCACACTGTAACAGCGCGAGTGGTGTTAAAGATTGGCTTTTTCCTTCTTCAATATAGTATGTAGTATGTAGGAAGTTGATATATTAGGTAGGTACCTATAAGATTATAAAAAGTGAACAGTGATATGTTTCTTGCGGTTATCTTTGATTTCAGAAATTCCCTACAATTGTGTCTAACAAAAATTCTGCCACTAAGATTAAAAACTTTAATTTCCCATTAACTACAGATATGGAATTTCGCTATATTACAAGTAAAAGTATATATTATGATCTCTGTAAAACAGTTTCTTGTTAAATAATTTAACCATAAAGAAATGACATAATATGAATAATATGTTGTCGTATCTCTATGTTAGATAATGTCAAAAGTCAAAAAGTCATAAAATATTATGATACGTCAATGTCACAAATTGACAGAGCCAGGGTCCAGCCAATTTTTAGAGTATTTTTTGTGCGTCTGCATTCAATAAATATCTATGTAAATAGAAATAACCATGACTGAAAAGCTTCCCAGCAAAAAACTGCTCGTAACTGTGGGCACAACACAATTCGATAAACTTATCGAAACTGTGTCTCAAGGCGACGTAATTAAACTGTTGAATAGGTTAGGTTATGATACAGTTCAATTTCAAACTGGAAATGGCCAAATCAAGGAGAAATTGCATCCCAAAGTAAAACTTAATTACGCTTCGTACTTCGAAAACTTCATCGAGGAAATAGACAAGAGCGATTTGATTATAAGTCACGCCGGTGCCGGTACTTGTTTAGAAGTTTTGAGAAGGGGTAAGTGGTTTAACTTCAACTCAAAGGTTTTAAAGGCATTTAAGTTTTGTCGAGTGGTTCATGGCTCATTTGATATTCTAAACAATTGCGAGACAATTATGGTCATATTTAAAAGAGATCTGAAAGGTTGAGACAGGTATGAAACATTTGCATTAAATTTAAAAGAATTATAAAAATATTTAACAAAGACCTGAAACATTTGGCAGTAATCTTCACATTCCTGCATGTAATATATGAACTTGACTGCCTGGGTTCTAGAGACAACATTACCTCTTTTCTTTACATTTCAACCAGTTGACCTACATTGAATACACATAGTTGATACATTGGCTAAATAAACATTTAGAATGTTAAAAACCATTTCATTACCAACCCCTCAAACTTTAAATATGGTATTAAAATTAATATGATATTGGTTGCTCAGACCACGGCATGGTCACTGCTTCCTGTGCAATGCAACCCGAGGTCACACAGTCATCACACCCACGTATCATTTAGCACTACAACTCCGCGAACTGGGACGAAATGCGAGATTACTTTTCCTCATTTCCATGGGCGTCTGTCTGCTTCTCTCATCCTGACCCCTCTGATATCTCACAAAACGTCACCGAAATTATCCAAGCTGGCATGGAATTATTTATTCCACGTACACAGAAAACTTCTTCAGCCACTCAAAAGCCCTGGTTCTGTAAATCCTCTGACAAGGCCAGACTTGAAAAATGTCTGCATTCTTTCTCAGGCAAAAAACTCGTTTAATAACCACATCAAAAACAAAGTCACCTTAAGCTCCAACGGCAGCAAACCCTTCTCGACTCTTCCTAAATCTATTGGGAATAATTTCTGCAAGAGCACGTTCCAACCTCTTGTCTCAGGGGATGATATTGTTTCTACCGCCCTGGGCAAGGCTGAACTTTTTGCCTCGTTGTTCGCCGGCGATACTACTCTGAACCCACCTCCAAGTGTTCAACCACCAACAGTCCCCAATGTCATTTTCAAAACTAAAAAGGTATGAAAGATGCTCATTTCTCTTAATACCAGGAAAGCCTCTGGTCTTGACGAGATCGCAGCAATTATTCTCAAAAAATGCGTACCAGAACTTGCTCCTGTCGTGACTTGTCTATTTCAGACATCTTACAATAGAGGCATATTCTCTAGTAACTGGAAAACTGCTCGAGTACAACTCGTCCCCAAGAAAACATCCAAAGCGCATCCTAGCAACTACAGGCCTATTTCTCTCCTTTCAGTCGTCTATAAAGTGATGGAAAAGTATATAAACACTGAATTACTAAAATCTCTTGAAAAACAGTCGAATCCACGACAGGCAGTATGGATTCCGTCAGCGCAGTTCAACTGCCGACCTCCTTTCCTTTGTCACCCATTTTTGGAACAAGTCTATAGAACTACACAGTGAATCGCAGATTGTCGCTCTAAACATATCCAAAGCATTCGACCAGGTCTGGCACGCAGCGTTGCTTAATAAACTTCCGGCCTATGGCATACCACCAAAACTCTGTACTTGGAGAGCAAATTTCCTCTCTAACCGGAGCATTTCTGTTGTCGTGGATGGCCATTCCTCTAAACTGTATCCAATTAATGCAGGAGTTCCTCAAGGTTCAGCTTTAGCCCCTACTTTGTTTCTTCTCCATATCAATGACCTCTCCTCTCTACCACATCCAACCCAGTTCACAGTTACACGGACGACAGCACCCTCCACTCATATACAATATTCTAAGCCTGTCTCTTTAGCCCAATTAGATGAGGATTGCAGACTCATGGAGTGTTCTGTCTCTGTGGATCTCCAAAAAATATTAGACTGGGGAAGTAGAAATCTTGTACAATTCAACTCCACCAAATCTCAGTCTTGCTTTCTATCTCATAAGAGATACACCAGCCCTAGACCCATCACAATGAACAACCAAGTTATTCAAAGTAATGAGTCCTTTTCACTTGTTAGCATTTTCCGTGGATCGAAATCTCAATTGGCACCAACATGTCACATCAATTGCAGAAGCAGCTCCTAAGAAATTAGGTTTCCTTTTCCGGGCTCGCAAATACTTTTCACCAGCTAATCTCTATACCTTATATATTTCACAAATAAGGCCAAACCTCGAATATTGCTCCCACATCTGGGGTGCTGGTGCCGCTTCTACACTAGCTATCGTGGATGCCATTTAGAAGGGAGCTATATGTCTCATCAGTGACCCTACCCTCACCCAAAGGCTGCCATCCCTTGCCCACCAACGTGCTGTTGGTGACCTCTCTCTCTTTTATAGATATCTGCACAGGCACTGCTCAGAGAAGCTTTATTTCATAGTTCCTCCACCTGCTGCCCCCAACAGATCTACCAGGGAAACAGAGTGAATGCGCCCTTTTACTGTTCAGGTCACCAGGCATAGAACATCTTGTTATGCCCGCTCTTTTGTCCCGAGGACTTCCAATTTGTGGAATTCCTTGCCGGCACATGTTTTTCTTTCTCCTCCGAACCTCCAAACCGTCAAGTCAAGAATTAACAAGTTGCCTCTTTCCTCCTTGTCGACACCCACGGTACGATAGTATTTAGGCTGTAAGCCCTCGTGGAGTGTTGTTGAAATATAAAAATATATATATGTAGAATATGTAATTTTTTGTGATTTTATTTGACTATTGTTTCTATGTTAGGTAAGCCCTTAATTGTAGTAATCAATGAGGACCTGATGGACAACCATCAAACAGAACTAGCAGAAGAATTAGATGCAGCAGGATATTTGTATCACTGCACTTGTGATAAACTAAAACAGGTTCTACGTAGGGATTTGTCCCTATTGAAACCCTATCCAGAACCAGATGGTAAAATTTTCTCTGAATATTTGGATAAAGCTATGGCTTTCTACTGAAGAACCAAGGTAAAGATCTGTTTCATTTAGCAACTGTATTTTATTTAAGAACATTTGCATACAAAGGGGTTACAACTGTAATGGCAGGATTTTGATTTTGGCACGATTAGTAATCAGGGATTCAGAATCGCATTTTGTTGTTTTGTGTGTTCAAAATCGTACATAGAAATGAGGATTTTGGATGTATATTAATTGAAAAAGTTGTATCAATTTTTAGTGATAATTGATTATGATTATTGCATCCATGTCAAGATCTGTGAAGCTCTAAGTGAGTGGTGGACGTGCCGCCACCTAGTTGTGGAACCAAGTAGTATGTTGTCACGCCAGCTCCAAATAACACAAAGTGTTAAAAAATAGAGACTGTATACAACTAACCAACAATTTAGAAAATTGCCAGCCCTGGCCCATTTCTACCCCAATATAGGGACAAAGTATGTAAGACTAGATGCATTCTCGCAACAATTAGTACCGTAGACCGGTTTCGCTATCATTAGAGCTCTTCAGTACGGTATACTAATTGTAGCAAAAATGCAGCTAAAGTAATACGGCTATAGTATAGCCAGCCTTTCAACACTAAGTGAGTGGTGGACGTGCCGCCACGTAGTTGCGGAACCAAGTAGTACTACTTGGTTCCGCAACTAGGTGGCGGCATACTAATTGTAGCAAAAATGCATCTAAAGTAATACGGCTATAGTATAGCCAGCCTTTCAACACTGAGTGAGTGGTGGTTGTGCCGCCAGCTAGTTGCGGAACCAAGTAGTACTAGCTGGCGGCACGTCCACCACTCACTTAGTGTTGAAAGGCTGGCTATACTATAGCCGTATTACTTTATATGCATTTTTGCTACAATTAGTATTAGAGGTGTGCGAACCCATGTTTTGTTCGAACCGAACTATGAACGAACCCAAGCAAATATGTTGCCTCGAACTTCGAACTACTGAAATAGTATCTCTAAAGTTCACAGTCGAACTTCGAACTTCTTAGAAATTCAAAATCGAACATCGAACTACCCAAAATTCTTCAGTGTTCATATATCATTTCCTTAAATACAAAATTTTGGAATACTGTAACATATAATATTTGATATGTAAAAGATTCCCACTCTTTTTACAAAAAGGAAGGATTCGACAAATTTGCAGGTTGATTTGGTGAAAATGCCTTCCGGTTCTGATCATTGTGGAGCTGGGTCAACGTTAAATTAAAAACACAAAATATTTGAAACTTTTAGATTTCTAGATCTATAGATAAGCTCAATTATAAATATGTTATTGTTATTGGCTAGGCAGTTTTAGCAAACAGATTGGGAGGGTTCAAAGTGAGCATGATAGGTATAAAATAACCAGTTACAAGTTTGAACTGTCTCCTGATTGTGAATATTTAACTGTTTTGGCTCACTGTGTAATAAGGCATGTTGAAACCAGTGTTTTCCAAAGGCAATCTGTAATTATCCTCAAATTCTGAACATTTATGTTACCGATCGCCTTCGAACACCGCCATCATAATGTTGTTACTGAAATAGGTGTTGGGAGGCTAGGGGATATACAAGAAAAATAATTGTGTGACTGCTAAATGGTTCCGTCGTGTCTCAGTGTGTCTCATCTACTGTCAAAAATATGCATGACTGAAATCTCCTGAAACTACGCTATCGACTCAATTAGTTTAAAGCGCCGCTACCGAGTTAAAGGGGCCGCAACTTCGCTACTTTTGGCAACATTCAATGCCTGTAAAGTTCAATTTCGAAGTATTTTTGAGCAACGAACTTCGAACTATTTTGAAGAATTGCATATTTCGAACTTCGAACTATTCCAACATCGCTAGTGCAAACATTTTTTCGAACCGAAGGTTCGGTTCGAGTTCGGGTTCGGTTCGGAATTTTGAAGCTTCGCACACCTCTAATTAGTATGCCATACTGAAGAGCTCTAATGAGAGCGAAACCGGTCTACGGTTCTAATTGTTGCGAGAATGCATCTAGCCTTACATCTGTGAAGCTACCAGGTCTAATAGAAAGCAAGCTAGTTACAGAAGATCTGGAATGGAAACTTCTCCAGATGGGCTACATATGGGGTGGGGGGAGACCATTTAGAAGTGTAAAGGATATCTCAGAGGTTAATCTAATTAAGCTACTGTGTAGCGAAACCAGTGATACAGTTCAATAAACAGTAGTGAACATATTTTTTGTTTGTTTTATTAAACAAGTTACATATGCCAGTACTAAGAAAATATACATGCACTTTTCTATCCAAGTTTAAACAAATTTAGTGGTGCTCCTGCACAACCTCCAGTTACAAGAAATATTAAACAATTATCAAGCATTATGTGCGTTATGGTACTGAATTTTCATTAAAATGTTTTTAATGGCAAATATGTCTTTTTTTTTTAAGAAAGAAGGCATCAAATTTGGTTATCAGTATAACCTATATAGTAGAAACCATATTTCATCAAAATGACTTTATTGTGTCACAATGTACAAAAATTTTCTAAACATAAACTTCAAATGTTATTGAAAAAACTGGTTTCGTAGCCAACAAACCTTAGTTAATAGCAAACTGAGCTATTCAAATTTGACAATTTAATGAAAATTCGCTACCATAAAGCACTTGCTGCGACCAGAATTTCTTTTCTTACAGCCTTGCATTATATTTCGATTGAAAATACAATAATGCAATAATATAAGGCCTGTTCGATGTCACATTGGAAAAACACTGCGTAAGGCAGTCATGACCTTAGCCGTCACTAGGCGGCTATATGGAAAAACGTGGGGACTAAGATCTAGTATGGCCCACTGGCTGTACACAAGGGTGGTCAGACCATCGTTAACATACACGGCACTGGTCTAGTGGCCTAAGGTGACACAATCCAGTGCCAAACAAAAATTAGGCAGGATCCAAAGGATGGCTTGCCTAGGCATCACAGGGGCGATGTCTTCAACCCCAACAGCTGCCATGGAGGTGTTGCTGGATCTGGACCCCCCCCCCCCTCACACACACACACACACACACACACACTTAGTTATTATGAAGGAGACCAGGCTAGGACTCTACTGCAATGATAGACTGAAGATCAACCCAGGCTTCAGGGGCCAGTGCAGAATTCAGGAGATCGTGAAGGAGCCCATGCTTGAAATGAGGTCAGGCTTCGCGAGCCCGCAAATGTGCAGGGAAAACAACTTTACAGTGGAAATCCCCGACCGCGAGACGTGGCGGGACCCAGTTCAAAGAGAACTGTGGAGCTGCTAAATCTTAGCAGAGGACAGCTCAGAAACACAACAGGTATCTTGACGGGACACATGGCCATCGAGAAACACTTGCATAAGAATAAACCGGCCGTTTTTTGTGGAAACATATGATGCGAGTCATTTGGAATGTAACTTAGAGTGGTAGTTATGTTCCTGTGGACATCAAATTCAAGAGAGTCATTATTTTTAATAACTAGTATAGTCTTTTAATATAAATCATCTACTTTGCATTTATTTGTGTTAAAAACTGCAAAAATATCACCCACATAACGAAACATACTCAAGGAAAATACTCACTATCATTTTCTAAATCCGTCTCAAATCTACTCTTGAAAAGGTCCCCAATGAATGGAGAGAGTGGGTTGCCCATTGCCATGCATGCGGTTTGTTCAAAAAACTCATTGTTAAATTGAAAAATATTTTGTTTTAAAGAAAGGTTAGTTGAAGTTAAATATTCTTTGCAAACCTCTTCACTTATGTTGTTCAATTTCAACAACTGTTCTAAATGCATTAGCGTTTGTTCCATGAAACTATGATTAAAACACTGGACTTTGATTTTTGATCAGCTGATATTTTTATATATGCTGGTTTCTTTATTAAATCAATAGAGAAAATGCTTATAAATTGCACCTATCGCACAAGCTTAAGCTTTATAATGCATAGTATACATTCTTTTGTTTATAAATTCTGCATCACAAAATGAACAAAAATAAAATAACAAATAAAACTTTTATATACATCTCTCATACACATTTCCATTCTCTATGGACACTATAGTAACATTGCACAGTGAAATAACCTATAATTAGTAGAAACAAACGACATAAACAAAGAAGAAGGATAATAATCTATAATCAAAACCAACCAATGACATTTATACCAATCTAAATGTCATTGAAACCAACTCAACTAATCAAGGTCGGAAACGTCACCGGTGGTTAGTACGTCGACGCGTCAATCGTCAACAAATAAATACTACAGAAATGAATTGTAAGTAATTAAAGTAAAAGGATAAATAACATGGAAGATATTAATAGACACACGAAAGATAAAAATTTGCTTTACACATAAGTATATGGTTTTTAGTGTCGCGCAGTTAACATACGACAAAACTGGTAAGTTTGTTTACATTTTTTCTTATTTCGAAAAAAAAGGTCAAGTTTTAGTTATAATTTTTCTGCGTTGTATGTAAATAAGCAATAATTTTAACATATGTTGTAGTATTTACATGATAATTTATAAATAATACGTTCTTTGTGTAATTGGAATTGATTGTACAATGATTCGGGAATACATTCAATCTCAATATCACCTAAGTTTTTCTTTGGGAAAATCGCCATGTATCCAGGAAAACGCAAATCATGGTAACCTTTTTTTAGCACCTAATCGTTTGTTCGTAGATCATTACATGCGTTTTTCCTTATGTGTCACTTGTATATTATTTTTATTATCAGTGGAAAAGTTAACTGTGGGTTTTTTAATTTTACAACCCCAAAAGGAAGAAACACTTTTAACTAAATTATTGCCTTAGGCTGTGAGGTAATTTCTTATTTGATTAGTGTATTACATTTTGCATTAGATAAAGTGCACCCAAGATATCTTGGATGTTCAGGGTTGTTAGATTTTTAAAAGTCTTTTTAATGTTTGTTAAAAAATGAATAAACAAATGTTCAGTCAGTCCTATGAGACTTGTTTTGTCTTATTATATTTTTTATTAAACCCACCCCCACTGTTGAAAAATGAATAAACAAATCTTCAGCCCTATGAGACTAATATTATCATTATTAACACCCTAAAATACAAATCTATTAGATACTAATGTGTATATTAAAGGTACTTTTTAAATTTAAACACACTTTTTTCCTAATTTCTTCATATATTATTTACAAGTATCTTTATCTTGCATAATATTTCTTTATCTTGCATAATATTTTGTAAGGCTTGGATAAACTGTTATTGTAAACATCTGTCAATAATTATACTGTACAAATAAAGCAAGATAAGCTGACTCCAATAATTAACATTCATTTTTAATTTGAGACACACAAAGCTAAATTTATTTATTACTTTTCTGCATGTATTAAGGCATGTCTTATAATTTTCATAAAAAAAAAGCATAATAATAATAATAAGGGTGATTTGCAGTTTAGTCCACAAAAGTTTTAGATAAATCGACTGCTGATAGATGAAGTTTGGCATCTTACATGCAATGCAAGTTGACACTATTTTACTTTCACATCATCAATAAGTGTGGAAGTATGGTATCAGTGATAAAAATTTCACAATCTTTTTTTCCCTCAACGTAAACAGTGTCAAAACATATAGAAATGACGGACATCATTTTCAAAACTAAAAAGGTACGAAAGATGCTCTCTTCTCTTAATACCAGGAAAGCCTCTGACCTTGACGAGATCCCAGAAATTGTTCTCAAAAAATGCGCACCAGAACTTGCTCCTGTCCTGACTTGTCTGTTTCAGACATCTTACAATAGAGGAATATTCCCTAGTAACTGGAAAACTGCTTGAGTACAATCCGTCCCCAAGAGAAAGGATCCAAAGCACTTACAGGCCTATTTTTCTCCTTTCAGTCATCTCTAAAGTGATGGAAAAGTATATAAACACCGAATTACTAAAATTTCTTGAAAAACAGCCTAATCCACGACAGGTAGTATGGATTCCGTCAGCGCAGCTCAACTGCCGACCTTGTTTCCTTTGTCACCCATTCTTGGAACAAGTCTATGGAACTACACGGTGAATCCCAGATTGTCGCTCTAGACTTATCCAAAACCTTCGACCAGGTCTGGCTGCTTAATAAACTACCGGCCTATGGCCTACCACCAAAACTCTGTACCTGGACAGCAAACTTCCTCTCCAACCAGAGCATTTCTGTTGTTGTGGAAGGCCATTCCTCTAAACTATATCCAATTAATGGAGGAGTTCCTCAAGGTTCAGCTTTAGCCCCTACTTTGTTTCTTCTCCACATCAATGACCTCCTCTATAGCACATCCAACCCAGTTCACAGTTACGCAGACGACAGCATCCTCTACTCAAATATACAATATTCTAAGCCTGTCTCTTTGGCCCAACTAGATGAGGATCGCAGACACATGGAGGGTTCTGTCTCCGTGGATCTCCAAAAAATATTAGACTGGGGAAGTAGAAATCTTGTACAATTCAACCCCACCAAATCTCAGTTTTGCTTTCTTTCTCATAAGAGATACACCAGTCCTAGAACCATCACAATTAAGAACAAAGTTATTCAAAGTAATGAGTCCTTTTCACTTGTTGACATTTCTGTGGATCGAAATCTCAATTGGCACCAACATGTCACATCAATTGCAGAAGCGGCTGTTAAGAAAGTAGGTTTCCTCTTCCGGGCTCGCAAATACTTTTCACCAGCTAATCTCTATACCTTATATACTTCACAAATACGGCCAAACCTCGAATACTGCGCCCACATCTGGGGTGCTGCTGCCGCTTCTACACTCGCTATCCCGGACTCCATTCAGAAGAGAGCTATACGTCTCATTGGTGACCCTACCCTCACCCAAAGGCTGCCATCCCTTGCCCACCGACGTGCCGTTGGTGACCTCTCTCTCTTTTATAGATATCTGCACGGGCACTGCTCAGAGGAGCTTTCTTTCATAGTTCCTCGACCTGCTGCCCCCAACAGATCTACCAGGGGACCAGAGCGAATGCACCCTTTTACTGTCCAGGTCACCAGACATAGAACATCCTGTTATGCCCGCTCTTTTGTCCCGAGGACTTCCAAGTTGTGGAATTCCTTGCCGACACATGTTTTTCCTTCTCCCCCGAACCTCCAAACCTTCAAGCCCAGAATTAACAAGTTGCCTCTTTCCTCCTTGTCAACACCCACGGTACGATAGTATTTACGCTGTAAGCCCACGTGGTGTGTTGTTGAAATAAAAAATAAAAAAAACACGATTTGGGAATGAACATTTTTTGTGTCTGTCGGTCCGTATGTCTGTCTGTAGCTACGATAACTTTAGAACGAAATGATATACTGTCTTAAAATTTGGTATACAGTTAGCACCCGATAAACGAAGGGTTGGGATTGTTTTTGGGTAAAATCGCTCCACGGTGTAGGGGATGATTTGGTGAAAATTGACATTTTTTTCGATAAAACTCAAGTAACAACGTTTTAGGGTTTGTTTATTAGAAAACTTTCAATTTCATCAAACATCTGGTATTCTGTGCTGAAATTTAATTAAAAATTGAACATGTCAGTGGAATATCGGCGATAGAAATTTGGAATTTTTTTTACTAAAACGGCATTAAAAGTCTCAAAACTTATAGAAAACTTGATTCTGGAACGAACATTTTTTTGTCTGTCAGTCAGTCGATCGGTCTGACAGCCTGTACGTCTGTCTGTTAGTATCATCTTCAAATTTGGTATCCAGTTAGCGCCCGACACAGGAACGCTTTGAATTGTTTTGTGGTGAGATCGCTCCAGGTGATCAATAAGGGGTGATTTGGTGAAAATTGATATTTTTTCGTTAAAACTCGAGCAATATAACGTTTTAGAAGTTTATGGGTACAGGAATACGCATATTTTCTTTGTGATCAAGGCAGGGACACTAAATTCATTTCCCGAGAATGTCTCTCTGAGGAGAGTAGATTATTACAGCTATGTGGAAGTTATGATTCAATTTGCAGCACTATTTACCTTTTGTTTCCTTGTCTTTGCTGATTTCTTTACAATAAGTCCCTGTTTAACGGGAAAGGGACCTACCAATCGCGACTTTAAGTGAAACGACGTAAAACGAATAATTTGAAATGAATATAATGTACATACTACATAGATATTTGTGCCTGCAAAAGTATTAAGAAAAGAAAACAGTATTAATTTACGTATGTATTGTGTACACGCCTACAGTCTACATTATATTATGTACTCCTTTTTTACCTACTGTTTCATAATTTTTTTTAGAATAACAACGTTATACTGAATCAGTTTCAACGTTAAACGATACATTTGCATACAACAAACTGCGACGCTATAATGAAACGACGTTAAATGCGACTACGTTAACCGAGGACTTACTGTACATTTAAACTTGGTGTGGTAAGTTAAAAATGAATTTAATCTTCCACAATATCTTTTTTCGCTTGCTATAGTCATGCTTCTTTCCCGGTACACCCCTTCCCCTGCAGTTACATATCACTTATCTATTTCTCTGATTGCACCCCGTTGTGTTTTTGACTGAGGGGGAAGGCGGGGGGTTAGGGCCGATACTTCGTCGTGGGGTTTTCCTTCCCCTCTTGCATGCCTACAACCACCCTCCATTTTTTTTTCCTCTCCCTCAGGGCTTGTCCGCGGCTTTGCCGCCCCGATAGCACTGCAACCTTTGGCTTATTGTGCATGCCCTTAGTCTTTTTACTCCACCCATTCCAAAATCACTGTACCTTGAACTAGTCTGCACAGCGATTGGTAGGGTGAAGTTTTATATTGCTCTGTCTCCAGTCTAGACTGACCGTAGATCAGTTGTCTTTTGTGATCCAAAGCTTTACACTCGTACAAGATGTGCTGGGCTGATTCCTCCCTCTCGCCGCAGAGTCTGCATGCAAGGTCCCCCTTGAACCGCCTCATTTTATGCAGGTGTTTCTTGACGGCCATGTGTCTCGTCAAGAGACCTGTAATGTTTCTGAGCTGTCCTCTGCTAAGATGTAGCAGCTCCACAGCTCTCTTTGAACTGGGTTCTTCAATTACTGGCTGCCCATGTCTGAGCCCTGGACAGTCTGCCCAGTACACCTTGTGTTGGTTTCTGACCCAGGACTTAATAGCTCCCCTGGCAGTGCTCTTTGTCACGCCCGTAGCCGGTTCTGGTCCCATAAATGGTTCTGCCGACCCACTCTTCGCGAGACTGTCAGCTTCTTCATTGCCTTTGACCCTCCGAGTGATCCGGCACCCAGATGAGGATGACCTCATTCTGTCCAGCCAGGTCGCTCGTCTCGTGTCGACACTCACTCACCAGCCAGGAATTTAGCTGCGGGCTACTTAGGACTGCCTGGCTGTCTGCGGCTATGAGGATCCGCTTGTTGGTGTAGCCCCTCCTCTTGTTCTCCCGCACATAGTGCAGGATGGCGCAGATTTCGGCCTGAAAGACCGTTGCATGGGCTCCGAGGGAAATACTATGACTTACCCTCGGTCCTTCCGAATAAACACATGCCCCCGTCTCACGCTCCCCGCCGGATCCGTCCGTGAACCAGACGAGCGCGTCCCATGGTATGCCCGGCGTCTCCTCCCGCCATGCCTGGCGGTCGGGGATTTCCACTGTAAAGTTGTTTTCCCTGCAGATTCGCGAAGTCTGACCTCATTTTAAATATGGGCTCCTTCACGATCTTCTGAACTTTGCAGTGGCCCCTGAAGCCTGGGTTGATCTTCAGTCTACCATTGCAGGCTAGTCTGTATAGTCATAGCCTGGCCTTCCTCCCACATAATAACTAAGTGTAGGGGGGCCAGATCCAGCAACACCTCCATGGCGGCTGTTGGGGTTGAAGACATGGCCCCTGTGATGCCTAGGCAAGCCATCCTTTGGATCTTGCCTAGTTTTTGTTTAGCACTGGATTGTGTCACCTTAGGCCATCAGACCAGTGCAGCGTATGTTAACGATGGTTTGACCACCCTTGTGTACAGCCAGTGGGCCATACTAGGTCTTAGTCCCCACGTTTTTCCATATAGCCGCCTAGTGACGGCTAAGGTCATGACTGCCTTACGCAGTATTTTTCCAATGTGACCATTCCAGGTTAGCTTAGAGTCCAATACGACCCCAAGATATTTTACCTCCCTGGCCATTGGAATGTTCCTACCATATAGAGTGAGATTTCTGTGGCTCTCCCACTTCCTCCTCCTCTTAACGGTATCACAGTTGCTTTCTCGGTGCTCACCCCGAGCCCTTGACCAACCGTCCACTCTTCCACCACTTTCAGTCCTGTCCCGCACTGACTGTGTAACCTTTCCTCGGACTATGATGACAATGTCGTCCGCATAGCCCTATACCTCATACACCCTTCCCGAGAGCCTCCCCAGCAGGCCGTCCACGACTAGGCACCAGAGCAAGGGAGACATATCGCTCCCCTGCGGACCTCCCGCCAGCAGAGTCGCTCCCGCGAGTGAAACTACCCTCCATGCATAAGTAACAAGAAAAATGTTTTGGGAACAACCCCCAAGGTAGTTACGAGACCTGGGGCGATGGGTGCTGTGTGGGGTAGACTGAATTTAAGGGAGGTATGGCTTCAAAATTTGTAAAGGCAACTTTTCGAGGTCCGACTAAGCTGTTTTTTTCTTTCGTATTGTCCGCTCATATTTCCTTTTGATTCTTCCCCGCCCAGCACCCCTTTTAGCTCCTGGTCCCGTAACTTTCTTGGGGGCTGTTTGCATGAAATTTTTCTTGTGGTTTGTGCATCCTTGGGGGATTATAAGCATGTTTCTGATAAAAAAAATATATAAAATTGTGCATTAAACTGCAACGTTATCATAATTGATGCCGCCACTTATATTATTGTTTTTTTCTAGCTCTTAAAAAAATGGATTTTGCACCAGATGAAAATCGAATCGAAGACGTGAGAGAAAAATCGGAGAGTCGCGATTCTGATAGATCAGATATGTCAAGTTCATGGGTATGTGTCAAGAAAGAAACTGAAACAAGTCGTGAGCAATCAGAATCGCCATGTTCTAAAGAGTATTCATCAGAATTAAACCTACTTGAGACAGGCTCACAAAGTTCCGATCTGGAATCTGATGGTATAAGTGTTATCAGTGAACCCCCTTATGACAAAAGTGATGATGAAGTCCCAGCTCAAGTTGAATCTTCTGACAGTAATGGCGTTTGCAGCGTGTCAGCTGAAAAATGGTATTTAATTAATTATTAATTAATATCTCTTTTCAGATACTGATTTTCAATTTGACATTCTTTTAGTTCTGTTTACTTCTTTTTTTAATTATTATTCTTTTTTATTTAAACAACACACCACCAGGGTTTACAGCCCAAATACTATCGTACCGTGGGTGTCGACAAGGAGGAAAGAGGCAACTTGTTAATTCTGGACTTGAAGGTTTGGTGATTCGGAGGAGAAGGAAAAACATGTGCCGGCAAGGAATTCCACAACTTGGAAGTCCTCGGGACAAAAGAGCGGGCATAACAAGATGTTCTATGTTTGGTGACCTGGACAGTAAAAGGGTGCATTCGCTCTGTTCCACTGGTAGATCAGTTGGGGGAAGCAGTTGGAGGAACTATGGAAGAAAACTCCTCTGAACAGTGCCCGTGCAGATATCTATAAAAGAGAGAGAGGTCACCAACGGCATTTCGGTGGGCAAGGGATGGCAGCCTTTGGGTGAGGGTAGGGTCAGCAATGAGACGTATAGCTCTCTTCTGAATGGAGTCCAGGATAGCGACTGTAGAAGCGGCAGCGACACCCGAGATATGGGAGCAGTATTCGAGGTTTGGTCTGATTTGTGAAGTATATAAGGTATAGAGATTAGCTGGTGAAAAGTATTTGCGAGCCCGGAAGAGAAAACCTAATTTCTTAGCAGCCGCTTCTGCAATTGATGTAACATGTTGGTGCCAATTGAGATTTCGATCAACAGAAATGCAAACAAGTGAAAAGGACTCATTACTTTGAATAACTTGGTTGTTCATTGTGATGGGTCTACGGCTGGTGTATCTCTTATGAGAAAGAAAGCAAGACTGTGATTTGGTGGGGTTAAATTGTACAAGATTTCTACTTCCCCAGTCTAATATTTTTTGAAGATCCATGGAGACAGAACCCTTCATGAGTCTGCGATCCTCATCTAATTGGGCTAAAGAGACAGGCTTTGAATATTGTATATTTGAATGTAGGGTGCTGTCGTCCGCGTAACTGTGAACTGGGTCGGATGTGATAGAGAGGAGGTCATTGATGTGGAGAAGAAACAAAGTAGGGGCTAAAGCTGAACCTTGAGGAACTCCTGCATTAATTGGATACAGTTTAGAGGAATGGCCATCCACGACAACAGAAATGCTCCGGTTGGAGAGGAAATTTGCTGTCCATGTACAGAGTTTTGGTGGTAGGCCATAGGCCGGTAGTTTATTAAGCAGCGCTGCATGCCAGACCTGGTTGAATGCTTTGGATATGTCTAGAGCGACAATCTGGGATTCATCGTGTAGTTCCATATACTTGTTCCAAAAATGGGTGATAAGGAAAGGAGGTCGGCAGTTGATCTGCGCTGACGGAATCCATACTGCCTGTCATGGATTAGACTGTGTTTTTCAAGAAATTTTAGTAATTCGGTGTTGATATACTTTTCCATCACTTTAGAGACGACTGAAAGGAGAGAAATAGGCCTGTAGTTGCTAGGAAGCGCTTTGGATCATTTCTTGGGACGGGTTGTACTTGAGTAGTTTTCCAGTCACTAGGGAATATGCCTCTATTGTAAGATGTCTGAAACAGACGAGTCAGGACAGGAGCAAGTTCTGGTGCGCATTTTTTGGGAACAATTGCTGGGATTTTGTCAAGGCCAGAGGCTTTCCTGGTATTAAGAGAAGAGAGCATCTTTCGTACCCTTTTAGTTTTAAAAGTGATATGTCATATTATGCGTGACATTGGGGACTGTTGGTGGTTGAACATTTGGAGGTGGGTTGAGAGTAGAATTGCCGGCGAACAACGAGGCAAAAAGTTCAGCCTTACCCAGGGCGGTAGAAACAATTTCATCTCCTGAACCAAGAGGTTGGAACGTGCTCTTGCAGAAATTATTCACAATAGATTTAGCAAGAGTCCAGAAGGGTTTGCTGCCGCTGGAGCTTAAGAGAACTTTGTCTTTGAGGTGGTTATTAAACGAGGTTTTGCCTCAGAAAGAATGCGGACATAGCGGTTTCTTGCGTCGTTAAATGCTTGACGGTTTTCTTGACTGGGATTGTGTAGAAGCTTTTTGTAAGCTTTGACCTTTTCAAGTCTGGCCTGAAAATTTTGTGTTTTCTTTCTAAAAAAAATTTATATCTCCGGAAGTAACAAAGTAAGGGCAACCAAATTTGCTACACGTATTTGCATTATAAAGAGTGAACCATGTACCAAAATTATGAGTCGAACTTTAAAGACAAAAAAAGTTATGGGCAGTTAAAGAAAAAAAATTTGGAGTTTTCCTCAAAACGTCAAAAGTCGCAATTTAAAACGTTAAAATTGGCAATGCTTAGGCAAAGAACGTGAAACAAATACGAATTGTGAAAAGAAAATGTTGCAAGAAGAGTATTCTGTGAACCCTTAAGTTTCAGCTTCAACCGTCATTGCCCTTCATTTTACTAAAATATTTACAGAAAATTCATTTCAAATAGACCCTTTCTCTGATGCTTTGGCTGTCTGTTCATTTAAGTTGATGCTTTCGCTGTAGGTTTAGTGAATTTTGTGGTTTAACAGTCTATAATTTTTAGCCAATTTTCGTAGAACAAATTTGTTTATGCATTTTTTATTGAAATATGATGCATGTTTGTAAGAAAAAAATCTGGACGCAGTAAATGCGTTTTGGTAGCGAATTTTCATTGAATCCTTCAAATTTCATAACTCAATTTGCTATTAACGTAAGGTTTGTTGGCTAGGAAACCAACATTTAAGTTTATTTTCGGAAAATTCTTGTATATTTTCAAACCATAAGTAATTTTGATAAAATATAGTACATTGTTTCTACTACATAGGCTATACCGGTAATCAGATGCCTGCTCGCATTTGCTATTAAAAACATTTTTTATAAATTATGTTCTAAACTTTATCATCACACGTTAACTTTCTTGTTGTTTTTTTTCAGCAGTTGCCCAGATTTAGAGAACATTGAAGATAAAACGGTTTTTTCTTTAGAAGAAACCAATTCTTCGACTGAAGCTGTAGATAATGCTAGAGCAAGAGAGGCATTCTTTGTTAACAGACCAGCAACTTTATCTTCTACCAATAGTATGTTCTTAATTGCCTTTATTTTAGTTTTATTTTCTATTCCATTGCATTGGTATTGGGGTTTACCTCTAACTGAAACATATGAGCCTAATATTAATCTAAATAAAGAAGGCTACAGAAATGAAATACTTGTCAACTCTTTAGCATACTGTTCAGATATCCATAAAAAAGACAATAATATAAACAGAGAATATAGTATAAAGAGGTGCGTGAAGAAAATAAATAAAATATACAAAAACATCGAAAACCAATTCAAAATAGACAACGGCAGGGAAAAGGAAGACGATACGGAGGACCAAGTTGACATTTATGATACTGACATTTCAATAGAAGATTCAGAAAGTTGCAATAAAAATAAAAACGTTAATAACAGACAAAACAGAGAATTCAATAAACAGAAAAGTAAAAATAATGGAAAATTTAAGAAAGAATATGAAAAACTGAACAAAATGAAGGAAGCACTTTTGAGAAAAGAAATGCATCTTAAAAAGAAGGCAGAATATTTAAAATATAAAGCGCAAGAACTTGGAGAAAAAGAAATGAAAGATGAATTAGAATCAAGCATGGAAAGCATGACGGGCAGTAACGGCGTAGATGAAAGTAAACCGGAAATAAAAAAGAACAATGGAAATCTCCGCAACTTCGCCGATGAAGCAGAATCGGAAAGTGTGCTTTCAGAAAATGAAGAAAAAGGAAAGATATACAAGAATAAACGTGAAAATCCCCAGCATAAATTTTCTCGAGACAGAATTGAAAAAGATGATTTTCAACAAAAACCGCAGAAACATTATAAAGGCGATTTTGATAATTTGAGATTTGATAGAAACTCGCAAAATTATGATAGTGGGGAGAATAAGTTTGCAAAAAACAATAGACTAAATGCTTATGATCAGTTGAACGACAAGAAACATAAGGTCTACAATAGAAAGCCCAGAAACAAGAGACAGTTTGACAGTTTTGACAGTCACAAACCAGGGCAATGGTATAGTGATTGGTTTGAAGCCAGGTCCCAATTGAGAAAGAAAAATGAAAAAAACGAATGGCTTTTCGATAGGGCTCGATACAGGGATGGGATGAGAAGGTTGAATTTTCATTTCAGCAGAAATACTTTTACCAGGTGATAAAAATTATTAAATGTAATGAATAACGAATTGTGATATTTTTGTGGAATGTTTGTCATGTATATTGATAATATAGAATAAAATTCAAGGATTTAAAATTTAGTTTTACTCTGTTTGGATTTTTTGTTTTTTTTTGTCAAATAACCCTTCTCAGCTCTAATCTGTCACTCGGGTGATACACTTCTGCCCGGTGTATGGTTGCGTACTTGCCGAAGCTACCTGATAATCTAGCATCGGTGCTGCCCCCATATGCGCCGGCTCCTACTCCCATATTGGTATTGGAGCCGTCAGAGTACCAGCAAAGATCGGCTCTCAATAGGGTCGTTTGATTTCGCTCCCAGTCCTCCCTTTCCGGGAGGACGGTCTTGAAAGACAGATCTCTACTGATCTTTGTAGGCATCAAGTCTGAGATCATTCCCAGAATCCCGTGTCCGTCAATGTCATCGAGGAGTCCGGACCCTCCCAGACTGATTTCCTTCTGCATACTGTCGGCTGTTTGTTTTAGTCTGTACGTTGTCCACCTCGCCAGCCTCTCCAACCATATGTGAAGAGGTGGAATATTAAGGAGTACCTCCAGAGCGGCTGATGGTGCGGTGCTTATTGCTCCCGTTATCATCAGACAAGCTTGTCTCTGTAGATGAGCCAGTTTGGCCCTCGCGATACCACGAAGTGCCTTAGCCCACCAAACTATGGCTCCATATGTTATCATTGGTCTGATAACCACTACATAGAGCCAGTACATCTGTTGGGGGTTTGTTCCCCAGTTGTTTCCACAGATTCTCCGGCATGCCCACAGGGACAGTTTAGCCCTGCGGATTACATTTTCTTACTGTATGTCCCAGTTGAGCTTCTTATCTAGGGTGACCCCCCAGATATTTTGCTTGTTCCGAAAATGAAATCGTTTCCCCCATAATAATAGGTGGTTTTAATTTGTCCAACCTTCTTCTTCTGGTAAATGGAACAATGATCTTTTGCGGGGGTTCACAGACATCTGTTCCCTCCGGCACCAATCATTCACTACATTTAGTGTCTCCTGAAGAGTACTTGCTAGTTCCTACTCATATTTGCCCCTAACCATTATGACTAGATCATCAGCATACGCCTGGACGTAAACCTCCCACAGTCCGAGGATAGCCAGCAAATCGTCCACAAAGAGAGATCACAGCAGGGGGGGATAGAACTCCCCCCTGAGGGCCAGCCCTGAAGCCGACCATCTCCCCCTGCAGCGAGGTAATAACGGTCCGATTGTGGAGCATGCTTCCGATCCAGCCACAAATGGTAGGTTCTACCCCTCTAGCGATAGTGGCTTCGTAGAGGGAGATAGGTAATGCATTGTTGAATGCTCCTTCAATGTTGAGAAATACAGCCACCGCCACCTCCCCGTTATCCAGGGAGTGTGTGATCTTCTCGACGAGGTTATTGAGTGCTAACTCAGTAGATTTGCCAGCTTGGTAGGCATACTGGTGGGTATTAAGGGGTTTGTTGACTAAGATGCTCCCCCTAATGTGTCCGTCTAGTATTTTTTCCAATCTCTTCAAGAGGAATGATGTGATACTGAGAGGTCTCAGTGATGTGGGTAGGAGGTCATTACGTCCCAATTTAGGAATGTAAACCCCCCTAATCACCGTCTAGCTGGATGGAATATAGTTCCAAGCCAGACTGGCTCTATACAGCCTGATTATGAAAGGTAGGAGAATCTCCAGTCCATTTTGTAGAGACCGGTACCACCACATCATCCCCTGGCACCTTGAATGGCTGGAAATGTTTCACAGCACACTCTACCGCCGAGGCCGTAACTATTCTCCGAGCAACCCGCCAGTCGTCCCTCCGGGGGCGTTTAAATCGACCCTCGGCTGGACGGACATCTTCGTTGCTCAAGATCAGACAATCTGGGAAGTGTGTGTGTGTGTGCTAAAAGCTCTAACGTTTCTTTCCGTGATTCAGTAAAGGAGCCATCTGGTCGTTTTATCGATCCCAGTTCCTGGACACGGTCACGTGAGAGAATTCTGTGGATTCTGGCGCTGCTCGGCAAATTAGAGATGTCCCCGCAGAACCTCCTCCAGGATTCCCTCTTAGTGTTTCTTATCTCTTTGTTGTAATGTGTTAGAGCGGATTTATAATGTTCCCAGTTGCCTTAGCACGATTGACGAGACGTCTCACTTCTCTTCGTAGTTTTTCGAGGTTATTGTTCCACCAAGTAGACCCTCGACTATCTTTTTTTGACTTTAGTGGACAGTTTTCGTGATATGCTGAGACCACAGCATCCCTTACCTGTGCTGCCGCAATCTCAATCTCTTCACGATCGCTCACTGTGGGGATAGCGGACACAAGTCGGGCGGCGAGGAATTGCTTGTACCCCTCCCAATCCGTCCTCCTCGGGTCGCGATACTCCACCACAGGTCCAGGGCCTGTTTCAATCTGAAATAAGATACGGGCATGGTCCGAACATGAGGGTTCAGATGACACCCTCCATTTGAAGATTTTTGAGCTCAACAGCCTTGAGCTGATCATGAGATCTAAAACCTCTCTTCGATTGACCGTTAAAAAGGTGGGTTCCGAGCCTATGTTGTTGACAACCAGCTCCTCCCCTAATATGTATTCAAATAGTGACTCACCTCGTCTGTTAGTGTCCGTGCTCCCCCAAGCCAGATGATGGGAGTTCGCATCACACCCCATTACAAGGTGATAATTGTTCCTCTTGCAGTAGGTGATCAAATTCCGCACCTCTGCTGGAAGTGGTTGTTCTGTATCTCTGAAATTGATGTTACACGACACGTTCTGCTAACAAATTGATTACACTCCCCGTAAATAATAATTAAATCCAAAAATCATCGTTTGAGTAATTGAAGTGTGCCATTATTGTGGAAAATACTCTCTTTTATTAAAACACAATTGACAACAAACAAACTTTACAGTACAACTATTACGTTTACTGTCGGAAGATGACGTTTAAATTTTTCATCTCCTAGGCAACCTGATAAACTGACTGATAATTATTTCTTATCGCAAAAATGCCTCGAAGTGAACGTTGTAAATTTTGAACATTTATTGTGAAGTGATAACACACAAATCTCTTTGTTCCCTAATAATGCTTTACTTTTATGAAATTTTGGACGAAACAATCCATTCTTAGAAATTTCTTAGTAGTATTCTGATCATGTAATGAGTTGATCTGTGTTTATGCATAAATCTCTTTGGAACCACACGACATCTGTTAATAATTCGATTATACTCTTCGTTAATAAAAGTTATATTCAAAAGTCGTCGCATATTTTACTCATGTCGGAAGATAACGTTTAAAATTTTCATCTCATTGGCAACCTGATAAACTGAGTAATAATTATTTCTCATCGCAAATAATGTTTAAATATCTTCGAATCGGTAGGGCTTAGGTATAGGGAATGTTGACACCAATCGAAAGAACAATAAAAAGTACATGAACTAACGTTCTAAAATATAGGGTGTTATAGAGTTATTAGGTTTTAAAGTTGTCACGATTGACCGGTCTATTTCGGACACCCTGTCTAACTTGTACTAGCTTTAGTAAAGTCCAAATATTTTGTGGCTTTTTATAATTTGCACTTTAAAATTTCAACTCTTCAGGTTGAAAAATAAGAGAGATACAGGTGTGTAAATGTGACAATGTTTTTGAAGAAATTTTTGAAAAAAGTCAAATATCTCGAAAATTGTTGAGAAAAATGACATAACATGTTAGTAAAACCTACCATAAAATTTGACTCCGGAATAAAAAACACCATCTTCCATTTGAAATAAGAAAGTTGACATCTACTTCCGGTATAACCGGAAGTTCCATACTAACATCAATATTTTCAGTGAACTGGAAATTTTAAGAAACTCACGTGCGTGAATTTTCAGAATCCAATTGTGAGCGGTACTCCAGAAACGGCTAATGGAAGTTCTATGTGGGACATATATATATATATATATATATATATATATATATATATATATATATATATATATATATATATATATATATATATATATATATATATACATATATACATACATACATACATATACATATACATATACATATACATATATATATATATATATATATATATATATATATATATATATATATATATATATATATATATATATATATACTCTGAGAATGCTACAATAATTGTCAAGTGGTACATAATTTGTAGATGTGAAAAAAATATTGTTCCATTATAAATTTTAGTAAATTAAGTTATTATTATCATTACTTGTCATGTATTTTTATTGGCAAATAAATTATTATAAGTGATAGTAAAAATTATGCCAAGATCATTAGTTCCAGACCTATTACATGCCACTATGACTTTTTGTGATGCCTAAAAACATGTCTAGTCCAGTGACTTTTTTTCTTTGTCTTATAATCACAAAACTGACAGTCAAACACTTTCAAGTTTTCATTATGCTGCAACCTAAAGTGATCGTACAAGTTCCTCTTCGATTTAAATATTTTGTCACATTCTCCACATGGAGAAAACTCCATATTCACAACATGTTTTGTCTTCACATGGTTGTTATAGCTGCTTTTTCTTTTAGTCGAATAATTGCACTCACCACATCGAAAAGTTTCACTTGTATCGTCATGTTTCACCTTGACATGACCACGGAGATCTGTCTTAGTTTTATATGTGTGACCACAGAATAAACACTTATATACCTCCTCATCACCACTGTGTCTCCGTTTCATATGTTTGACGAGGTCTTTCTTCCTTTTGGTTTTGTATTTGCAACCATTGCACTGGAATAATTCACTGCTATCATCATGTTTCACCGTCAAATGGTCTTCTAGGCTTTTCTTGCATTTGAAATTCGAACCACAAAACTCACACCTGAACTTTCTCTTCTTCACACACTTTTCTTTTGCTAATTCGCATTTAAAACGTATCCATTCATGGGAGCTGTGTTTAGAGATTATATGCCTTGATATATTCTGTTTCCATACACTTGTGAAATCACACAGCTTGCATACAAATTGTCTCTTTTCAATATTTCTATGTTTGGCGATAATATGTGTCGACATTCTCTCTTTCCTTACACTGGTGTAATCACACAGCCCGCATTTAAAAGACCTTTCTTCAGTACTCTTGTGTTTGGCGATGATATGTCTTGAAAGATCCCTTTGGTGTAAGCTAGTGTAATCACACAACTGGCATTTAAAAGTTTTTTCTTCAATATTCTTATATTCAGAGATGATAGGTCTCGACATAGATTTGAAACGTTTCTCTTGAGTAATCACCTGTTCGGAAACAGCCCTTGTTGCTGTCTCCTCTAAACTACAATGCTCATTTAAATCACGTGTGCTACCGAACTGTTGGTAACCACCAATATTTAAACCCGTTTTGCAATCATTATTTCCAGAACTGTCTCCATCACTACAGTATTCCTTTTTTAAACCCATAAATGCAGTCAAATCGCATTCTCTTATTTCTATTTTGTAATCTTTCTCTGTTTTTATTTCTTTGCACTCCAATTTTAATTTTAAGTCGCTACTGGTATTCATGTTTGACATTTATTTACACAGGTCACTTTTTGACAAACAAAATACATTACATTGAACCTGAACTCTGAACTTAGTGATGTAAAGTTTAGAGTACAGTCAAATGCTATATAATGACAATACGGGACAGCCCATATGCTTTAGCATTGGTGAAATTTGTGACAAGTACACTAGCGCCACCTCGCGTGAAGTACTGACAACTGTGCGTATATGTACCTGCATATTCTTAATTTAGACAATTGGTTTATTATAGATGAATATATAAACTTGTACATAACAAAACAGTGAAAATTTTCTGATTATATAGTTATAAATAGAATTTGTATCAACAATCAGCTTGAAACCAAATGAATTCAGCATGAATAATTCTGCAAATTTCTCTTACCCATAATCATAATTTAAAGTACTACATTAAAACCGTCGTTAAACTACTATTTCAAGGGTAGATATAGGAATATACTGAAAGCTGTTTCTGAGGATATTAAGTTACAATCTGTACTTACCTATAAATAATTGTTCTAGGTATAAATGGTAGCACAGTACTCAATTTGCTATATCTCTACATGAAAACTGTCTTATTAATCTAATATTTCAAAATATGTAACTGATATACTTAGTACATAATTAAGAAATTGTGCAGATGAAAGGTTAGACTAACTCTTACTTCCGTGAATAAATCTATTATGGGGCTAAATCTGCTATTTCTACTTCTCTTTGAAAACTTGTCTTGGGAAGATAATTAAAAGCCTTTACCAAGTAAAATAATTGTAAATGCGAGAAAATGTGACAATTTATGCCATACTGAAATAAAAAAGGACACAGAAGAAAATAGAAAAACAGTTTTCTTATACCATTTATTATTAATGCAAAACTTTTTATGCCTTCATTTTTTTATGCACTGGAAGACAAGTTATGATTGAAGCATTTCAACCATCCGTTTACGAAGTTTATCTATAAATAGGTACATGATGGTAAATATTACACAATAAATTATCTTCTGCGAACTGTACATATTGGCATAAAAGTGATTCTGAATTTGTCTTCTGCTTCAAATTATATTCACGTTTCGCCATCCTTTGGAAACCTATGAAATGTCTTTGATAGATTTAGCACGTTATAATTCGAATAATTATAGATTGCACACACCCAACCACTAACATTCATTGTAAAAAACACAGCTCAAACTTAATTATACACAGTTAAACACCAGCATGTGCTAGTGTTAAACGTTCTCGAACGACGTAACATCAGTACTATCCGCTAGGGGCGCTGATATTTTTGTAACACGAAATCAGCCGGAGTGTCCTGTATTGTCATTATATAGTATTTGGTACAGTGTACAGAGTACAGAGATATGAGCATGATGACATCATACGTCATGTAAAGAGTCAATAAACTAAGTTGACCAGGCAGCAGGCACCAGCAATTGAATTGTATCAACCATGATACAAATAATGAGAGATTGAGAGATATGATATTAATCAGACTACCTATTTTTAGACCTGTCACGCGCATGGTGTCAAGTGGTGAGTCCAATGCAAGAATAATATGCTGTCGTACAGTGGATTCTGACGTTTCATCACAACCTCTTAACAAATTACGTATTTTACTAATATTTAAGTGCATACATTTGGAAGTAATAAAAATGAAAAAGATTAAATTTAGTGCTGCGATCTATATTTTCTGAAAAACACAATACAGGTGTAACTTCAACCGCATTAAACTGACATATAGAAACTTTTTGATTGCGAATGACGTTAATGACGTTGTTTTAAGTGTTTAGTTGGACTTCTATAACGTTACTCACCACATGACGTCATAGAAGGGGGTGGGGTATGTGCGCAATATCATATCTCTTCTAAGTCATTATATCATGGTATCAAAAAATCGATTGTCATTATTTATGTTGCAAAAATTATAACATTTTTGTCTTATTACTTATTTTGTTAAACATTTTCATTAAAAAAGGCATTAAAAAAGTTTGTATTTATATCAAAATAATTACAGAAAACTATATCTAGTTTATAATCTACTATGTAATATTTCATCTATATAAAAGGCTCTTTTTTTGATAAATATCTTATATAGACATTTTAATGACACACATACACAAGCTAAAAATTTAGGTAATTTAAGAAAGAAAATGTATGAAAAGCTGAAAATCTGTCATTCCGCTTTGACAAATCGGAGGTTGGGTTCCAGCAGAAACTCTTTGGAGCTGGTGAACATACATTTTGACACAACTATTCAAATGTTGGCTGCCATCTCTGTAAAAAGACGTCGTTGGAATGAAAATTGTTGTCATTTAATCCTATAGATTAGGTACCTAATCTAAGTTTAATCCTCTTTAAGACCCTATATAGTAAAAGTGGTGCTAAAGTCAACCGTTTCTTAGATATATAAGAAAGAATGGAAAAAAAGATGAGTTTTTTCAGTTGTTATTTCTCCAGAGGTAGGCAAAGTTAAATAATCAGGTTTTTACATGTTTGCACTCTTGTCTACAATTATAGAAATACTTTTACACCACCCACCTTTTGCGAGACGAAAAATGTGTCTACGGATTGGACTATATTTTGTTTAGTGATTATACGAGAACGGATATTAGACTGCAAATGAGGTTTTTACTTCTTAAATGATTAAATAAACTGCAAAGAGAAAGGAAACATCTTCCTTTCTCTATGATAGAGAGATAAGAAAAAGATATTCTGTCTCTATTACCTGTTACCTTGGGATTATTATTTGTTTATATTTTAGTTGTTTGTGTTTATATCAAATTTTTTAATAAAAAGCAAATAAATATATGTATTTACCGCTATTTAGTGAATATTTTGACGATACATGGTAATGAGGTATATATTACAGTAGCTTATAACAATTATGTGATAATGACCATTGTAATTTTCTTGTAGGATGCCTGCATTGGAAGAGTTAACTTGAGTCCTAAGTTGCAGCAGTAGTTGCTCTCGAGATGAAACTTTCAAATCACAGCTCAGAAGTTGTGCAGGTAAATAAATACCAGCAAATCTTTAAAGAAAATGTTAATCTGAGGAATTCCAATGGGCTCAGTAGTAAATTATGTGAGAATCGATGATAGAGATATAAAAAACCTATCTAGACAGATGAACTGAAATAAGTTATTAATTTGTTTCCATTATAACTACAATGTAAACAAAAGGAAATCATCGTTTGGATGGATTGATGTTGAAAAATCCAAAATAGAAATAAATTCGTGAATAAATGAAATACCATTAAAAACAGAAATGGCAGCGAAAGTAGGTACATCACATGGAAAACATACTCTAAATTTAAAAGATGTTAGAAAAAATAATAAGCATAAATTAAAAAACGACGAAAAATCTTTTGAAAATGTAAATTTAAATGATCCACATAAAATTACTTTAAAAGTAAAAGAAGAAATGGGGATTGTCGAGAAACAAATTAATGTGTGTGATAACCTGCTAGAAACAAATTATAAATGTGAAAACAAAACTTGTGATTTTATTAGAAAAAGGAAGAGCCGTTTAAAAGGCGATTTAAAAATAAAGGACCTAAGTATAGAACCTAATGTATGCAAATTATGCGAGAAGACTTTCAAATCCAAAAAGAATTTATACGAGCATGTCAGGTTGCAACACAGCGGAAATTACAAATTATTCAATTGTGAATATTGTAAGTACAAAAGTAAAAGAAAGAATCATCTAACGAGACATGTGGGTGCTAAACATAGTGAATTTACCATCCTAACAGTTGAAGTTAATAAAGATAACACATTGAATATCGAGAAAATTAAAGAAACTAGCAAGTTAAAGTCAAATCATCAAGTAGGTGATGAGAAACAATCCAGCTTAAAGCATAACAATGATGCACAACATGACAACACTGCAGAACATGCAGAGAGGCATGGTTGTAAAGAAAATTGTTTAGTAAAATCATCAGAAGGGAAGTTAAAGGAAAAAAAAGACAAATGTATGGCAAATAAATATCAAAGAATTAAAAAAACATTTATCTGTGAACATTGCGGCTCTAAGTTCAATTACAAAAAGAGCCTAGAAGATCACCTAACTGTGAAACACGACGATACAAGTGAAATGTTATACTGTTACATCTGCCGTTACAAAACAAAGAGGAAAAAAGATTTAGCCATACATCTCAAACGAAAACACGGCAGTGACAAGGAAATATACACGTGTCAGTTCTGCAATCAGACTTACAGAACCAAGACAGACCTGCATGGACATATTAAAGTGAAACACGACGAATCCACCCAAACCTACCACTGCGAAACCTGTGATTATACAACGAAACGAAAAAGCAACTTCAACAACCACATTAAAACCAAACACGTTGGTAATATGGAGTCTTTGCCCTGCAAGATGTGTGGAAAAATCTTCAAACTCCAAAGGAATCTCCTACATCACATTAAGCTACAACATAGTAATAACTATACTGTCTTTTGTTGCCGGTATTGCCAATACAAAACAAAGAAGAGGAGCAACTTATCACGACACATCTTGTCAAGGCACAATCAAGTTCAGGACTTTAAAAACGTTGCAGTTGAAGAAATTATTGTAAAGAATGAAGTAATTAATACAGATGAATCTAAAAGTGAAAAGACATATCAAAACAATTCGTCTAACGCCATCGCTAAACTAAATGATTGTAATTTTGAAAATAATGACAAAAGTGATGTGGATCAAGTTGGAGGTGATGACTCAACTAAAAACATATTGGAAGATACTAAAACAGCTGAAGAAGAAGCTGAAAAGGTTGTAGAAAATAGTTGTCATCAAGATTTTGTGGAAGATTGTTCAGAAAATGAAGATATGATGAGTTTAGATGGGTGTCATTTAGACGAAACTACTAGTGACGATTTTCCAGTAGCTAATGATCCAGAAAAATCACAGCAACTAGATGATGTTCCAGAACAAACTTCCGAGCAACTTCAAAAACAATTACCGGAAGAAAAGTGTGTGAAGAAGAGAAAGTTCATGTGTGAGTTTTGCGGTTCGAATTTCAACTACAAGAAAAGCCTAGAAGACCATTTGACGGTGAAACATGATGATAGCAGTGAATTATTCCAGTGCAATGGTTGCAAATACAAAACCAAAAGAAAGAAAGACCTCGTCAAACATATGAAACGGAGACACAGTGGTGATGAGGAGGTATATAAGTGTTTATTCTGTGGTCACACATATAAAACTAAGACAGATCTCCGTGGTCATGTCAAGGTGAAACATGACGATACAAGTGAAACTTTTCGATGTGGTGAGTGCGGTTATTCGACTAAAAGAAAAAGCAGCTATAACAACCATGTGAAGACAAAACATGTTGTGAATATGGAGTTTTCTCCTTGTGGAGAATGTGACAAAATATTTAAATCGAAGAGGAACTTGTACGATCACTTTAGGTTGCAGCATAATGAAAATTTGAAAGTGTTTGACTGTCAGTTTTGTGATTATAAGACAAAGAGAAAAAGTCACTTGACTAGACATGTTTTTAGGCACCACAAAAAGTCGTAGTGGCATGTAATAGGTCTGGAACTAATGATCTTGGCATAATTTTTACTATCACTTATAATAATTTTTTTGCCAATAAAAATACATAACAATTTATAATAATAACTTATTTACTAAAATTTATAATAGAACAATATTATTTTTTTCACATCTACAAAGTATGTACCACTTCACAATTATTGTAGTATTATTTATATATATATATATATATATATATATATATATATATATATATATATATATATATATATATATATATATATATATATATATATATATATATATATATATATATATATATAACATACTTGGTTCTCGGGTTGAACCGTGTCCAGAATTTAGGAAAACTCGACGTTTCGGCTCCTGTTTTGGAGCCATTTTCAAGAGGTAAAGGAGATATGTAAGGACACTCTAAGGCCTCAATCTGCCTACTCCTTAGAGCGAAGGACAAAGGTGGGTTGGGTTGTTGTAGCTCAATTACGGGGCCTCAATCTGTCTACTCCCCAAATCTCGCCAGAGATCGTCTGTGAGGTCTCAGTGTGTTCAACCCTAGGCCTCAGAGAGATCTGGCAGTTCGTTGCAAGTCTGGTCTTATATATGTCGTTCAGTCTACCTGCTTCGTTATCAGTGAAAGTAGTAGGGCCACGGTCAGTTAAGTGGCGGACTGAGCTGTCCTCTGCTAAGATTTAGCAGCTCCACAGCTCTCTTTGAACTGGGTGCGTCAATTATTGACTTCCTATGTCTGAGCCATGGACAGTCTGCCCAGTACACCTTGTGTTGGTTTCTGACCCAGGACTTAATGGCTCCCCTGGCAGTGCTCTTTGGCATGCCCAGAGCCGGTTCTGGTCCTATAAATGGTTCTGCTGACCCTCTCGCGAGACTGTCAGCTTCTTTATTGCCTTTGACCCCCAAGTGATCTGGCACCCAGATGAGGGTGACCTCATTCTGCCCAGCCAGGTCGCTCGTCTCGTCTCTGCACTCACTCACCAGCCAGGAATTTACCCGTGGCTACTTAGGGCCTTAAAGGCTGTCTGTGGCTATGAGGATCCGCTTGTTGGTGTAGCTCCCTGAACTCATCCAAGCTATTAATAAAAGAAAGATTCTTGCAGAGTTTCATCAAAATCGGTAAATAACTTTTTGAGTTATCGGTACCATTTTAGATATTAGAATGCTGTAATACTATCCATTTTAATATCTAAAATGTTCCAAAGAAACTAAGGACCAGTATTTGTATTGAAAAAGTTATGAAGGTTTTTATCTTGTATGCAATCCTAGACTTAACCTCAAATACCTAAAAAAAAAACAGTTGATTTTATGAAACTTGCGAATAGAAGCAAATTTAATCGAAATTTAATTCTTAATGAAACGCATCTTATTTTAATGATCTGAGTATCGCAAAGTTCTTTACACAGCAGCGCCATCTAGAGGTGTGGTAGTAGAATATTTTTTCTTAATCCTTAATTAAACAGCATTGACAGATTTCAAATATCCTATTTAGCATTGAAGTAAATGGGATATGGGGTTTTAAATGACACACTCTGTATATATATATATATATATATATATATATATATATATATATATATATATATATATATATATATATATATATATATATATATATATATATATATATATATATATATATATATATATATATATATATATATATATATATATATATATATATATACGAGGGCGCGTCAATAAGTCCGTGACTTTTTGAATGAAACACAGGTTTTTTGACAAAAAATCATTTTATTTTTATTTATCAACATAGTCTGCTTTGAGCTCTATACACTTTGTCCAATTCATTAATGGAGTCAAATTTCTTTAAGTTTGGAAACAAGAACTAGTCACTCGGAGCTAAATCTGGAGAATAGGGCGGATGAGGAAGCAATTCGTAGTCCAATTTATGCTATTTCGCCATGGAGACTTGTCTTGGTGAAAAATAACTTTTTGCTTGACCAAATGCGGTCGTTTTTTCGTCAAATCGTTATTGAATCGGTCCAATAAGTTGGTATAATATTCGCCATTGATTCTACTTCCCTTTTGAAGGTAATCAATGTGGATTATACCGTGTGCATCCCAGAAAACGGTCGCCATGACTTTATTGGCTGACAAACCCACCTTGGGCTTCTTTGGCACCGATTCGCATGGAGAAACCCACTGTTTTGACTGCTGCTTGGTCTCTGGTGTTGTGGTGAATCCATGTTTCATCCACGGTTACGAAACGGCGCAAAAACTCGTCCCTATTGTGGTTGAACAACGCCAAACACTCCTTCGAAGTTGCCACATGATTGCGTTTGTGGTCGATTGTGAGCAAACGAGGCACCCATCTTGCAGATAGCCGTCTCATACCCAAATGATCATACAAAATCGAAACCACTGAGCCATGTGGTATACCTATGGCTTCCACAATCTCCCGCCCGCACTTTAAATCTCTGATCGGCCAACACCATATCGTGAATTTTTTCAATTGCTTCGGGTGTAGCGACCTCAACTGGGCGTCCAGAACGTCCGGCGTCATTTGTGCTTGTACTGCCGAAACGAAATTCAGTAAACCACTTTTTTACTATGGAAATTGATGGTGCAGAGTCCCCATAGTATTTATCAAGCTTAGCCTTGGTTTGAGTTATGTTTTTTCCGCAAAAAAAATGTTTGATGAGCACACGAAATTCACTTATTTCCATTTTCGTTATAACTCAAGAGGTTGTCTGCTTTCAACGGCTATCTAACACAAACTAAATGATGCAGCTTGTTCAAAATGTGACAGGAGTCAACTGACAGATGCTTGTTGGCAGGAGCAGTGTGGCCCTTCCTGTGAAGAGGTGGGAAATTCAAAAAGT
Organism: Tillus elongatus; assembly: GCA_964006375.1. Taxonomy (NCBI): domain Eukaryota; kingdom Metazoa; phylum Arthropoda; class Insecta; order Coleoptera; family Cleridae; genus Tillus; species Tillus elongatus. Next base: position 106,512,157 of record OZ023270.1, on the reverse strand, counting down.
CACGGACTTATTGATGCGCCCTCGTATAAACATATAAAAATTTAAACGGACCTTGGTTAGCGGCACAAATTCACGCTCATTTGAAAAAATGTTTGCAAAGTCCGACCATCTAAATAAAAATTCACTAAAACACTGAATAATAAAATGTTCCTTATGTTCCTCTACTTGGTGAAACCATTCCATGCTAGATACAGATGTAGATAATTTTTCTCTAGCTTTTTACAGGATTGTTTGACGGGAGAGAGAAGACAAAAAGCACTTGCAAAGTCAGAAAAGACGTATTAATGAAGTTTTTATCCCCTTGTTAAAGATAACTTAAAAAAAAAATAGAATTAGGAAATAAAACAGCTGCTGGCTTTGATAAATAAATGTCTTTAATATAAAACAAATACTTTGGACATCACGAGAACTAACAACAAATTTTCACACAGTCCACTAAAAAAGAATAGCAAAGTCAACTGATACTTCTCGAGTAGCATTGACCGTCCCGTTTCTTCTGTGCAAGTTCCAATACTAATTTTTCTAACATATACAAATGTTCATCGTGCACTTCGGGCGCTATCTTCCTCATACTGTCCGCAAGGTTACAGATATAATCGATGTTAGGGCCACTGGGTCCCACAGAAGCTACAATCTGTCTTGCAATACTGTATAAGTCGGCCGGACCGGCAAACTGAGGATTCTTGCTGTTAGCCAGGTAAATGACGATCTCAAACGGTTCATTATCTTCATCTTTGGGGTGAAACAATGTGGTAACACGTTCGTAACCACCTTTTTCTCTGTGGTCCAAATGTTCTACGACAGTTTCAATATCCGATTCTTTAATTTTATAAGCCATCCCATACACTCTGGCCTGCAATATTAAAATTATTATATAAATTTACAGTATCAAGAGATCCAAAACATGCAATATTAAAATTATTCGGTGAATTTGCAGTCCGGACAGTTTTACATAAATCGCCTGCCGATAAATAAAGTTTGGCATCTTACATGCATGTTGACACTATTTCTAGGATTGTCTTTCTTGTATTTGTTGAGTTATTTACACTACAGCTTCTTCACTGTGACAAGTCAAAAATGATTTTTTTACATTCTCTCTATTTTTCCCTTGCAATGTTACATGCTAGTTTCCCGGTACACCCCTTTCCCTGCAGTTACCAATCACTATCTATTTCTCAGATTACACTTCGCCGTTGGGGTTTTCCTTTCCCTTCTGCATTTTTTTAAAAATTTCAACAACACACCACGAGGGCTTACAGCCTAAATACTATCGTACCGTGCATGTCGACAAGGAGGAAAGAGGCAACTTGTTAATTCTGGACTTGAAGGTCCGTGGGAGAAGGAAAAACATGTGCCGGCAAGGAATTCCACAACTTGAAGTCCTAGGGACAAAAGAGCGGGCATAACAAGATGTTCTATGTCTGGTGACATGGACAGTAAAAGGGTGCATTCACTCTGTTTCCCTGGTAGATCTGTTGGGAGGCAGCAGGTGGAGGAACTATGGAAGAAAGCTCCTCTGAGCAGTGCCCGTGCAGATATCTATAAAAGAGAGAGAGGCCACCAACGGCACGTCGGTGGGCAAGGAATGGCAGCCTTTGGGTGAAGGTAGGTTCACCAATGAGACATATAGCTCCCTTCTGAATGGAGTCCAGGATAGCAAGTGTAGAAGCGGCAGCAGCCATCCAGATGCGGGAGCAGTATTCGAGGTTTGGTCTCATTTGTGAAGTATATAAGGTATAGAGATTAGCTGGTGAAAAGTATTTGTGAGCCCGGACGAAGTAACCTAATTTGTTAGCAGCCGCTTCTGCAATTGATGTGACATGTTGGTGCCAATTGAGATTTCAATCAACAGAAATGCCAACAAGTGAAAAAGACTCATTACTTTGAATAACTTGGTTGTTTATTGTGATGGGTCTAGGGCTGGTGTATCTCTTATGAGAAAGAAAGCAAGACTGTGATTTGGTGGGGTTGAAATGTACAAGATTTCTACTTCCCCAGTCAAATATTTTTTGGAGATTCACGGAGACAGAATCCTCCATGAGTCTGCGATCCTCATCTAATTGGGCTAAAGAGACAGGCTTAAAATATTATATATTTGAGTGGAGGGTGCTGTCGTCCACGTAACTGTGAAGTGGGTTGGATGTGCTAGAGAAGAGGTCATTGATGAGGAAAAGAAACAAAGTAGGGGCTAAAGCTGAACTTTGAGGAACTCCTGCATTAATTGGATACAGTTTAGAGGAATGGCCATCCAAGACAACAGAAATGCTCCTGTTGGAGAGGAAATTTGCAGACCTCGTACAGAGTTTTGGTGGTAGGTCATAGACCGGAAGTTTATTAAGCAGCGCTGCGTGCCAGACCTGGTCGAATGCTTTGGATATGTCTAGAGCGACAATCTGGGATTTACTGTGTAGTTACATAAACTTGTTCCAAGAATGGGTGACAAGGGAAAGGAGGTCGGCAGATGATCTGCGCTGACGGAATCCATACTGCCTGTCGTGGATTAGACTGTGTTTTTCAAGAAATTTTAGTATTTCAGTGTTTATATACTTTTCCATCAATTTAGAGATGACTGAAAGGAGAAAAATAGGCCTGTAGTTGTTAGGAAGTGCTTTAGATCCTTTCTTGGGGACGGGTTGTACTCGAGTAGTTTTCCAGTTACTAGGGAATATGCCTCTATTGTAAGATGTCTGAAACAGACGAGTCAGGACAGGAGCAAGTTCTGGTGCGTATTTTTTGAGAACAATTGCTGGGATCTCGTCAAGGCCAGAGCCTTTCTGGTATTAAGAGAAGAGAGCATCTTTCGTAGCTTTTTACAACCTACAACCACCCTCAATACGTAAACCACGTGCATAATTTCTTTGGAACAACCCCCAAGAAAGTTACGGGACCTGTGGCGAATGCGGTGTAGACAGGGTTTAAAGGAGGTACGGCTGTAAAATGTGAAAAAGGCAGCTTTTAGAGGTTTGTCCTTTTTTCGTATGTTCTTCTCGTATTTTCTTTTTATGTTCTCCACCCATCATACCTATTCACTCCTGGTCCCATATCCTTCTTCAGGGTTGTTTGAATGACACTGACACTTTTATGTGGTTTGTGCATCCAAAGGGAGTTCTAAGCACGATTCGGAAATTATTACTAAAAACCTCCCTGGGAGGCTAATTGCAAATTTATCACTCTTTGAACTGAATAAACTCACCTCTTGATCGTCACTTGGTATCAAAGTAACCACACGTCCTGGCTAAAAAAAAAAACAATAAATTTATTAAATTCAAAAACATATTTTTCATCCAGTAATTTCTTATAGGGTCGAACGGTTAATTGAAATCGTTTCTAAATGAGAATTACACAATTTTCAATGTTTAATACATTTTGTATTACCTACTTTTTTAGGAGTCCCTCTGTGATCGATGCTGTGTTGGTAAAATCGCCTATTGAATCCTTTCACATAGCCAGTCAGTTCATTTTCGTAGGGAAAATCAACTTTCCATATTAATGACCCATAACCAAAAACCCACATTTGTTATTTTATTTTATTTTTCTTCACGGCTAATATTTAATATCTGGAAGTTCTTCCTTTCTATACAAGATATAATAGTAAATTCTAGTAGTGCAGAAAATTTTGACATTTCCCCCCCGGACGTGACTGATCAGCTGATTGTCGAAATTCAAAAAAAATTATGTCCCATAGAGATATGGCGTTCTGTACAGTATCCATAATAAGATATTTCAGTCCATGATATAATGACTTAGAAGAGATATGATATTGCGCATATGCCCCGCCCCCTCCTATGACGTCACGCGGTGAGTAACGTTATAGAAGTCCAACTACACACTTAAAACAAAGTCATTCGCAATCAAACAGTTTCTATACGTCAGTTTAATGCGGTTGAAGTTACGCCTATATTGTCTTTTTCAGATAATATAGATCGCAGCACTAAATTTAATCTTTTTTATTTTTATTACTTCCAACTGTATCCACTTAAATATTAGTAAAATACATAATTTGTTAAGAGGTTGTGATGAAACGTCAAACCTCACTGCACGACAGCATATTATTGTTGCATTGGACTCACCACTTGACACCATGCGCGTGACAGGTCTTAAAATAGGTAGTCGGAATATCATATCTCACGTTATTTGTATCATGATTTCAGTCGTTCAACAGGCGCCAACAGTTTAAAACGTATGGCTTCCCCTTTTCCTCGAACTCAACTGTTACCGATTGCTCAAAGCGGAGTGACAGACAAACGTCATATAATAGTACTTGAAATCATAAATACGTTTGTCAGTCTCCAACTGTTGAAAGATATTTGTAGTCAGCAAATGAGCGCTTAAACTCAGATGTTTGCGGCTGGTGAACTGAACAATATTCTGTGCGTTTGATTTATTTGTCAAGAGCTTAGATTAGGTATTACCTAATTTAAGGTCAAGACATCTGCTGGGACTACTGTCACAACATAACTGTTCTTTATCCTGTGCTACTGTACTTTCAAATCAAAAATTCAGACAGCACATTTAAAATGGTGTTTCATTTTCTGAACAAGAAGCAGTATATTATATTCTTGGACTATTATTATCGGATCTGAGTGTAGTAGACAGCAGTAATAGGCGAGTTTACCAGGCGCCAGTAGCTATCAGAAGCCCCATTGTTAATGTCAACTTTTCACATAAAAATATAGAGCTGTTAGCAACCTTGGCTCCTGGTCACTTGTCACTTGTCATGGCTTGAAGATGGACCAGGAGAGTTCTCCTCTTATCCCGCAATCATGAGCCGATGGAATAGACTTCAGTTGTTACATGGTTTTTAATCGGTCAAGTCATCTTTGTTATTGTTGGAGTATCTGTTTGGGTCTCTTGGCTCCTGGTGAACTCGCCCATTGTTTACTTATAACATTAGTCCACCAGCGCAACAGGTATTTAATGCGCGAGTTCACCACGCGCTAGTCGCTACCCTCAACTGCATTGTTAATGTCAAAAAATATTCACAAATGTCAACATTTTTTGATAAAACAATGTGACGATGTAGCCTGGTGAACGCGCCTTTTATAAAGTGATATCATAGAGAAAGTTTCTCCTAATTTGATAGCAAACGATTGTTTAAATTTGAATTTAAGTTAGCTATGGAACAATAAGATCAACGTATTTTTTTTATCAGGCACACGCTTCGATTTGTTTGTTGCTTTCTTGTAGTCAAAAAATGCAACATTTCTTTTCTTGTGGCTGAATTATTTACCGGGTGTGTTAAAAAAGTGTGTTAATAAAAGTATTTTCATTTTACTGATTTTGTAGGCAATGTATTTAGTGCTTTAATTTGTCAGCTTTGTGTATAATTTCGTTTGTTTTGTACACATTAAGGATTTATCTATCAAGCCGGTCCGTTTATAGTGTTCATAAGTTTGCGAGAATTTTCAACATTCATGGCATGTACTGTATGATACAGCACGCAAAACATTTTTACGGGCAAATCATGGATCTATTTCATATCGCATTAGTTTACAGAATAGTGTGGACAATATCCGGATTTGACTGGAAAATCAAAGTGCTTCTACCTGACTATGGTGAGTTTTTGATTATTTAAAATTTTTTCAATCTGATAAAATGTATTGCACTCATCAAGTATTTATTATATGTTGCATTTAATACACGCTGCGGCTTAATATCTTACAAACAATTGCATATTACAGCATTTTAACACAGAAATAAACAATTAGGGAAGTCGTGATGATCGTCTTCTCACATAGGTGTTATTATTAGGTACGTGTTAAATAAAAAACTGATTCTTATTGCATTTGGTCAGCTTCTGCCCAATTTTCAGTATACGAAAAGTTTTAAACAAATTTACGATTGTGCGATCCGTAGCCGTATAATTAATTTTCGCCAAAGTTTATGTAGCCTGCTTGTTTCAAAATATGACAAACTTGATTTTCACGCTCAGCGCTGTTGCCGGACTTACAGATTTCTCAGAAAAGCTACAAACTTTTTTATGTTAAATAAAACATCTAATGCGTTTTAACTTAGTCTAAAAGGTTATTTCAATACAATAGTTAAACAGTGTAAGGGTTGGTTGGTTTATTTGTAACATCAAGAAGAAAAGTGAATAAATTGAACCCTGGAGGCATATCGAGGGTTCTTTACAAGGCATTTTTTCTCAGACAAGCTATAAACTTTTTTATTTGAAATAAAACATCTAAGATGTTTTCACTTATGGTGTGAAAGGTAATCTCAATACGAGTTAAACGATCTAAGAGTTGATTGGTTTATTTGATAAACCAAGAAGAGAAGTGGATACATTGAAATCTGGATTTTTTACAAGGATAGTTCTGCAAGTTTTATTTAGATAATTTTATTCATAATTGCCCTTGTTTCTAATGTCCAAGCTATTCTTCAATACGTAATACACAAAATTACCCATGTTTTGGTGGCTATATTGCTATTGTGTTATATTACTTAAAGCTGGAATTTATAAATTAGCTTTAAAGCCAATAAAAAGTATACACACTGTAACGCAATCTACATCGGGCAAACTTTTAGAAATTTTAGATACAATTAACATATTTCTGCACTTAGAAATAACCATGTTGAGAAATCTACATTTGCAAAACATATTATCGATACCCAACATAGACCCACAGCAAATAACCGCATATAGATAGAAACTACATTTTTGTAATGACAAGTGCAAACTTCTCTTTTTTGGAGCCATAGAAGTAAAAAAGCACATAGACAACAATACTACCTTGTTTTAAATGACAAAATTGATCTAATGGATTTCTCTTTCTTGAAAGTCCTTCTTCTAATCAAATACGTCACACAAAATACGTCTATAACTAAGTGAATACGTCTATTATAACTATATTTTATAAAGTTGTAATGAGATAATAAATTGATGTGTGTCGATATTTTTGTTGTAAAGAGTCTCATTTATGTATGTTATTGTTTAGTTATTTAATTGTTGTTTTTGTTGTTATATAGTTATTTTATTGTTGTAATTGTTGCTATAGTTATAATTATTATAGTTTAATTTTAGTTTCATGTTTAATATTGACACACATCACACATTTTGAAAAGGTCATCTGTCATTTTAATTTTTTTTTATATGAGTTTATTCATCCCCTTGATGACGTTAACTTTGTTAGCGAAACGATCGTCGGGTGTAACAACTGTATTGTGATGAATTGGGTTCTCCAAATTGTACTTATCGGTGCTCATCAGAGGTTCCAATCGTCACTAATTTTTATTTTATTATTATTTGTTAAGAATTTTTAAAATTATAACATCGTAACGTAGCACTTTATTTTTATTTGTAGTCGTCGCGGATACGTATAAATCAATTCAATTTTCTCCCGTGTGATGATGTTGTCAAGCTGAACTTTTTGCCTCGTTGTTCGCCGGCAATTCTACTCTCAACCCACCTGCAAATGTTCAACCACCAACAGTCCCCAATGACGCGCATAAAATGACTGGTATCATTTTTTAAACTAAAAAGGTACGAAAGATGGTCTCTTCTCTTAATACCAGGAGAGCCTCTGGCCTTGACGAGATCCCAGCAATTGTTCTGAAAAAATGCGCACCAGAACTTGCTCCTGTCAGGACTCGTCTGTTTCAGATATCTTAAAATAGAGGCATATTCCCTAGTAACTGGAAAACTGCTAGAGTATAACCCGTCCCCAAGAAAGGATCCAAAGCGCTTCCTAGCAACTACAGGCCTATTTCTCTCCTTTCAGTCGTCTCTAAAGTGATGGAAAAGTATATAAACACCGAATTACTAAAATTTCTTGAAAAACACAGTCTAATCCACGACAGGCAGTATGGATTCCGTCAGCGCAGATCACCTGCCGACCTCCTTTCCCTTGTCACCCATTCTTGGAACAAGTCTATGGAACTACACGGTGAATCCCAGATTGTCGCTCTAGACATATCCAAAGCATTCGACCAGGTCTGGCACGCAGCGCTGCTTAATAAACTACCTGCCTATTGCCCACCACCAAAACTTTGTACGTGGACAGCAAATTTCCTCTCCAACCGTAACATTTCTATTGTCGTGGATGGCCATTCCTCTAAACTGTATCCAATTAATGCAGGAGTTCCTCAAGGTTCAGCTTTAGCCCTAACTTTCTTTCTTCTCCACATCAATGACCTCCTCTCTAGCACATCCAACCCAGTTCACAGTTACGCGGACGACAGCACCCTCCACTCAAATATACAATATTCTAAGCCTGTTTCTTTAGCCCAATTAAATGAGGATCGCAGACTCATGGAGGGTTCTATCTCTGTGGATCATATTAGACTGCTACATATAATTTGGCAGACACTTCACTTTTCTAAATATGAATTAAGTTTCCTTCTGGAAATATTCTGTACAACTTTAATGAAATTTGTAATACAAGTTTCTTTTAAAGAGACTTAAATTATCTACAGATATAACAAAATTTAGTTCTTTACCTTCATAGAAAATTGAGTTTAGGGAATTTATCTCAAAAGAAGTTAAAACGCAAGATTTTTTTGATAATAGAGAGACATCGATGGTAAGAATTCTTCAAATGTGTGTGTACTAGGACCTCTAAATTTGATCTCCAAGGTCTGTGTAAGTTTAAAGTATTCACTTTACCAATATGCCGTATAATAATAATAATGTACAATTCTTATGAAAATTCGCTACTATAACGTACTTGCTGCGTCCAGAAATGTTTATAATTTCAACCGGAATTTCAGAAATTACATTCATTCTGTGTTAAATTAGACATATGTAAACTAACATTTATGTTTGACAGTATGTACCTAGCAAAGAACCTCGGTGGTTCAGTAATAAGAACGTGTGCCTCTGAACCGAAGGGTACTGGGTTCGATCCCAGGGTTCTCCTTTTCACTTTTTCAGTGCAAACTGGAACATTAACATCATTCGAGTTTCTGGCATTGCATATGAGCAGGTTGAATGTCTGCACGTTCCGCCCTTTGGAGGGGGCGTAAAGTCGTCGGTCTCGTGTCCATGCGATGTTGGGCACGTTAAAGATTCCTACCCTCCTAACAGAAAGGCAGCGGTTCGGCAAAATTTCCAGGATAGTGAGGTGAAACTGCTCCCTGGCGTCGGTGATTGGGCATAGCCGCGGAAATATTACAACGTTAAAAATAAAATACTCCTATAAGAAATTATTTTTTCAATTATATCTTTATTCCTGTGTGGGATAATTACACCCTATACCCCCCCCCCAATCTACGCCCTCGTATGTGCTTATGATGATGGTCAAAATGCTTCTAGCATTACGATTTAGAGATATTCATGTGTTTGTTATATTGAGTCTAGAAATAATAAAATTTGCTAAATTTTTGCGGACTTTTTATTTTAGGTATAAACAAAGGTATTGCAATTTTATTTTGCTATCTTATAAACATATTTTTCAAAATGAAATAACTATATATATATATATATATATATATATATATATATATATATATATATATATATATATATATATATATATATATATATATATATATATATGAGTTGTAAATATAAATATACATATATTCTTACTGTAGTGTGGTAAAAAATAACTTAAAATTGACCAAGACCATGTGCAGTTATCCACCTTTTATTTTTTCAGACTGTTTTGATGCATTACCTGTAAAATATAAAAAAATAATTAACAATTTTTGCTTTGTAAGAGAGAACATATAAGTACTGACTTATTTCAAAATAATGGGACGCAGCAAGTGCGTTATAGTAGCGAATTTTCATAAGAATTGTACACAATTGTTATAGGGCATAGTGTCAGATATTGGTTATAGGAGGCGTGTACGCGTCGGCAAGCAGAGCCTCCCGGTGGATTATCCAGAGAAGTTTGAGCATAAATACAGATTTATTGGCTACATAAAGCTAGGGCTGGTGTATCTCTTATGAGATAGAAAGCAAGACTGAGATTTGGTGGAGTTGAATTGTACAAGATTTCCACTTCCCCAGTCTAATATTTTTTGGAGATCCACAGAGACAGAACCCTCCATGAGTCTGCGATCCTCATCTAATTGGGCTAAAGATACAGGCTTAGAATATTGTATGTTTGAGTGGAGGGTGCTGTCGTCCGCTTAACGGTGAACTGGGTTGGCTATTGAGGAGGTGATTGATGTGGAGAAGAAACAAAGTAGGGGCTAAAGCTGAACCTTGAGGGACTCCTGCATTAATTGGATACAGTTTAGAGGAATGACCATCAACGACAACAGAAATGCTACGGTTTGAGAGGAAATTTGCTGTCCAGGTACAGAGTTTTGGTAGTAGGCCATGGGCCGGAAGTTTATTAAGCAGCGCTGTGTGCCAGACCTGGTCGAATGCTTTCGATATGTCTAGAGCGACAATCTGGGATTCACCGTGTAGTTCCATAGAGTTGCTCCAAGAATGTGTGACAAAGGAAAGGAGGTCGGCAGTTGATCTGCGCTGACGGAATCCATACTGCCTGTCGTGGATTAGATTGTGTTTTTCAAGTAATTTTAGTAATTCGGTGTTTATATACTTTTCCATCACTTTAGAGACGACTGAAAGGAGAGAAATAGGCCTGTAGTTGCTAGAAAGTGCTTTGGATCCTTTCTTGGGGACGGGTTGTACTCGAGCAGTTTTCCAGTTACTAGGGAATATGCCTCTATTGTAAGATGTCTGAAACAGACGAGTCAGGACAGGAGCAAGTTCTGGTGCGCATTTTTTGAGAACAATTGCTGTCATCTCGCCAAGGCCATAGGCTTTCCTGGTATCAAGAGAAGAGAGCATCTTTTGTACCTTTTTAGTATTGAAAATGATATGCGTCATTTTATGCGCGACAATGGGGACTGTTGGTGGTTGAACATTTGGAGGTGGGTTGAGAGTAGAATTGCCGGCGAACAACGAGGCAAATAGTTCAGCCTTGCCCAGGGCGGTAGAAACAATTTCATCCCCTAAAACAAGATGTGGGAACGTGCTCTTGTAGAAATTATTCCCAATAGATTTAGCAAGAGTCCAGAAGGGTTTGCTGCCGTAGGATCTTGGGAGGACTTTGTTTTTGATGTTATTAAACGAGTTTTTTTCCTCAGAAAGAATGCGAGCATAGCGGTTTCTTTCGCCGTTAAATGCTTGACGGTTTTCTGGACTGGGATTGTGTAGAAGTGTTTTGTGAGCTTTGACCTTTTCAAGTCTCGCCTTGTCACAAGATTTAGAGAACCAGGGCTTTTGAGTGGCTGAAGAGGTTTTCTGTGTACGTGGAATAAATAATTCCATGCCAGCTTAGATAATTTCGGTGACGTTTTGTGAGTTATCAGAGGGGTCAGGATGAGAGAAGCGGACAGACGCCCATGGAAATGAAGAAAAGCAAGCCTGCATTTTGTCCCAGTTCGCGGAGTTGTAGTGCCAAACGATACGTGGGTGTGATGACTGTATGACCTCGGGTTGCATTGCGCAGGAAGCAGTGACCATGCTATGGTCTGATGTCTTATAGCATTCAGGTTTTGTAGTAAGAAGGATATCCAAAGGATTTAAGCTGTGTATTATGATGTGAGGTTGCTGTACCATATTGGCTAAAGAATTGTTGACTGCAAGGGCCTCCGCTGCTATCTATTGTGGATCGGTTTCTGAAGATCCTAGCCATTTCTTATTAGGGACATTGAAGTCATGAAAAATAGTGACCTCGGAGGAAGGATATTCAGAAATCAGATGGTCGGTTTTTTCAGAAAGATAGTCGAAGAGCTGGACAAAGTTGTTGTCAGAAGGTGACCTGTAAATGCAACAGATGAATTTAGTTGCAGCCCTGAGAGCGAGTTTAATCCAAAGTATGTCATTTCTTCCAACTTCTAAATTGGGGAGTCTGGTGCAGGGTAGACTGCTACGGACGTATGCGCACACGCCCCCATGCAATCTAAAGGAAGTAAGGAGCTCATACCCCGGGAAATTAAGGTGGTTAGTCGCTGTTTTGGCACTGATTTTGCTTTCAGTGAGGAAGATGAGTTGGGGCGTATTAGCCTGAATGAAATGGTGGACGGAGTTCAGGTTAGAATTTAGGCCACATATATTCGAGAAGGATATGTTAAATCTTGATGCCGGCGTCCCCTGCACACCCCTCTCCCGGAGATCCGAATGGAGGGGTATTTTACCTCTGGAATCTTTTGTACAAGGAGGAACCATCATCATTTTTGTTTATAAGGGAAACCGACTCACACACCAGAACCGGAAACGTCCGTTGTGACTTCACCGGCCCTTGATATAAGGTGTGGTACCTCCTCGGGTGTGAAAAAAATCCTTTACTATCTCGTAAAGGAAAAGTCCACTACTACCTGCTAAAGTTACAAATGGGTGAGGAGCGGAGCGTATGTAACGCAAGATGGATACTTACGTTGTTGTTCTAAATTTCTGCATGCTTCTCTTCTTTCATTTTCGTCAAAATACCATAACGTTATCGCATATCGGGTAGTATGCGCCGGCATGACTTCATGAGGGTTCCTGTGGTCCGACCAGAAGAACAACATCCTGTCGAAAATTGGATCCACATGTGCCACCTGCAATTAAATTACACGTTTTCAATGGTCACTTTAACTTGCGACATTTAAAACATCTTACTCACCTCTTCGGGGAAATCTTTCGGGAATATTTGAAGCTGCCCCCCATCTTTATTGACGTCCCATCCAATGTTGGGGTAATAAATAGCTGTTATGCATCTTCCATCCCTGTTTGGATTGTCAATATGCCTCACGTAATGCGTTTCATTGCCCGGATAACATGCGATCATTGCCTTGAACATAAATTTATAAATGGTAATTAAGAGAGAAAGAAAAAACTCGGGACGCAGCAATTGCGTTATGGTAGTGAATTTTTATTAAATGCTTCAAATTTAAATAACTCAATTTTCTATAAACTTAGAGAGTTTAATTTCAATACGTAGTAAGGGTTTTCCTAAGGCAAGATATCCACAAAATTTCATTAAAATAACTTTGTAATTTTCGGAGAAAAAAATTTTTTTCGAAAGAAAATTTAAAATTTGAATAACTCAATTTTCTCGAAACTTAGAAAGTTGAATTTTGGTACGTAGTAAGGTTGAGGCAACATATATAGTAAATTTCATTGAAACAGCTTTGTTACTTTCGGAGAAAAAATTTTTTTTCGAAAGAAAACTCAAAATTTTTCCGGAAAACCCCGTCTGATTTTTCTGGATAACGAACTCATTCAAGCCATTAATAAAAGACAGGCACTTGCCAAGTTTCATCAAAATCGGTTAATTATTTTTTGAGTTATCATATATATATATATATATATATATATATATATATATATATATATATATATATATATATATATATATATATATATATAAACATATAAAAATTAAACCTATTTACAAATGAACTTTAATAAGATATTATGCTGTGACAATACCTCTCTCAAGCACCCTAAAATATAATCAAAATGTGCACAGTTATATATGTTTTATTTCTTTTTCCCTTGTCTTAATACACTACATATTTTATGACAATCGATTTAATTTACTTATTTGATTTCATAAATAGTCGGTTAATAGTGACTTGGAATGAAGTAGACACCACATCTTCAAACATATTAAGAGAATATGAGTAAATCAACAGCAACTGGGAATGAATTCGGTCAGTCGCCCAGCCACGTGGTTAAAAAACACTGTTTGTATGAGTGGTTACAACTCTACCTCTAAATAAAAGGACTGTAACAGCGGCAGTTGGCAATTGACTAAAAACGCTGCGAGTTGTAAGCCAAAAATAATTATACTACAGAGGTGATAAATGATAATAAATTACAATAGGGCTATATATAATCGTAAATGCTTCCAATGATTAACAATCAGTGAATTCAGTATTATTGACATTTCTCGGAAATTTACAAATGAATTTCATGAGTCAATAAGAAAAGCATTGACTAACCAACAGCAACCACATACTTATGATTTAAACATAAATGTTTCAAATTTGAATAGCTCAATTTTCTGTAACCCTAGAAAGCTGAATTTTGGCACATAGTTAGGTATTTCCCAAAGCAATATGTAGACCAAATTTTATCGAAATTTTCGGAAAAAAATTTTTTTTTTGAAAGAAAACTCAAAATTTTCCCGGAAAACCCCGTCTGATTTTCCTGGCCAACGAACTCATCCAAGCCATTAATAAAAGAAAGGCACTTGCCGAGTTTCATCTAAATCGGCTAATTATTTTTTGAGTTATCAGACGGATACATATATATATATATATATATATATATATATATATATATATATATATATATATATATATATATATATATATATATATATATATATATATATATATATAAACATATAAAAATTCAAACTGACCCCGGATATGGGTTCTAGGGGTCCTAATTCGCGTTCATTTGAAAGAATTTTTGCAAAGTCTCACCATCGATACCTCTCTATTAGTGAATTTTTTAAATAAAAATTCACTAAAAGGCTCCTGACGCAGCAAGTGCGTTATAGTAGTGAATTTTTATAAGAATTGTACACTATTAGTGAGATATATTATTAAAACTAATTATTTAAATTTAAATGGACCTTGGAGAACGGTTCTAGAGTCCCAATTAGCGATTATTTGGAAAAATTTATATTTTATCTGGAGCTAAAAAATTAAAATTTTGTCTTAGATATATATGTAAGTACTGCAAGTGTCTTTTAAAAAAATGTGTTGCAAATTTCATTAAAGTTACAAAAGTTTTTCAGGTATTTTTCCATATTAATTGCTTGGATGGTTTTGTTTTAGTCAACCCATCCAGTTTTTGCAAACAATAAACAACAAAAAAGGTTTGAAGAAGATCGAAGATTCTGGCTTAATGGGAAATTTATTGAGCTATCGGAATTGAAATATTTTTACGAACATTTTCTACCATAATTTTTATGTTTATACAGGGTGTGACGCCAAGACGTTTAGTTAGCCGCTTCTCAATAACTACTCGGATTTGAAATTTGAGAATTTGCACGCATACGATTGAGAAAAATTACAGTTAAGTGAAAATAGTTTACTTTATGTCAGACTTCCGGTTTAACTGGAAGTGACCATCAACTTGCTTATTTTAAATACAACATGGTGATTTTCATTATATATTTTTAAATTCTACATTGAATTTGAGATAAATTATTACGAATATACCATATGTGAAAAATCAACCGTTTTCGACATTTTTCGATTTTTTTGAAAAAACTCGCGAAAACCAAGGTGAACGTTGCACGTTATCTCTCTGTGGAAATACAACTGAGAAGACTGAGTTTTTGCACAGATTACCCTCAGTTTGGCACATAAACGACACGTTTGATAGTATTTCTTTTAAATATACAGGGTGATAAGAATTTTCCTCGCATCTCAACACACAGCTCAAATCCCTTGGATCTCCTTCTTACTACAAATCCTGGCTGCTATAAGATATCAGTCACCGCCCCCCTGGGTCGCTCAGACCACGGCATGGTCACTGCTTCATGCGCAATGCAACCCGAGGTCACACAGTCATCACACCCACGTATCGTTTGGCACTACAACTCCGCGAACTGGGACGAAATGCGCGATTACTTTTCCTCATTTCCATGGGCGTCTGTCTGCTTCTCTCAACCTGACCCCTCTGATATCTCACAAAACGTCACCGAAATTATCCAAGCTGGCATGGAATTATTTATTCCACGTACACAGAAAACCTCTGCAGCCACTCAAAAGCCCTGGTTCTCTAAATCATGTGACAAGGTCAGACTTGAAATGGTCAAAGCTCACAAAAAGCCTCTACACAATCTCAGTCAAGAAAACCGTCAAGCATTTAACGACGCAAGAAACCGCTATGTTCGCATTCTTTCTGAGGAAAAAAACTCGTTTAATAACATCAAAAACAAAGTCCTCTTAAGCTCCAGCGGCAGCAAACCCTTCTGGACTCTTGCTAAATCTATTGGGAATAATTTCTGCAAGAGCACGTTCCCACCTCTTGTCTCAGGGGATGAAATTGTTTCTACCGCCCTGGGCAAGGCTGAACTTTTACCTCGTTGGTCGCCGACAATTCTACTCTCAACCCACCTCCAAATGTTCAACCACCAACAGTCCCCAATGTCGCGCATAAAATGACGGATATCATTTTCAAAACGAAAAAGGTACGAAAGATGCTATCTTTTCTTAATACCAGGAAAGCCTCTGGCCTTGACGAGATCCCAGCAATTGTTCTCAAAAAATGCGCACCAGAACTTGCGCCTGTCCTGACTCGTCTGTTTCAGACATCTTACAATAGAGGCATATTCCCTAGTAACTGGAAAACTGCTCGAGGACAAACCGTCCCCAAGAAAGGATCCAAAGCGCTTCCCAGCAACTACATGCCTATTTATCTCCTTTCAGTCGTCTCTAAAGTGATGGAAAAGTATATAAACACCGAATTACTAAAATTTCTTGAAAAACACAGTATAATCCACAAAAGGTAGTATGGATTCCGTCAACGTAGATCAATTGCCGACCTCCTTTCCTTTGTCACCCATTCTTGGAACAAGTCTATGGAACTACACGGTGAATTCCAGATTGTCGCTCTAGACATATCCAAAGCATTCGACCAGGTATGACACGCAGCGCTGCTTAATAAACTACCGGCCTATGGCCTACCATCAAAACTCTGTACCTGGACAGCAAATTTCCTCTCCAACCGGAGCATTTCTGTTGTCACGGATCGCCATTCATCTAAACTGTATCCAATTAATGCGGGAGTTCCTCAAGGTTCAGCTTTAGCCCCTACTTTGTTTCTTCTCCACATCAATGATCTCCTCTCTAGCACATCCAACACAGTTTACAGTTACGCGGACGACAGCACCCTCCACTCAAATATACAATATTCTAAGCCTGTCTCTTTAACCCAATTAGATGAGGATCGCAGACTCATGGAGGGTTCTATCTCCGTAGATCTCCAAAAAATATTAGACTGGGGAAGTAGAAATCTTGTGCAATTCAACCCCACCAAATCACAGTCTTGCTTTCTTTCTCATAATAGATACACCACCCCTAGACCCATCACAATAAACAACAAAGTTATTCAAAGTAATGAGTCCTTTTCGCTTGTTGGCATTTCTGTGGATCGAAATCTCAACTGGCACCAACATGTCACATCAATTGCAGAAGCGGCCGTTAAGAAATTAGGTTTCCTCTTCTGGGCTCGCAAATACTTTTCACCAGCTAATCTCTATACCTTATATACTTCACAAATAAGACCAAGACATCTGGGGTGCTTCTGCCGCTTCTACACTCGCTATCCTGGACTCCATTCAGAAAAGAGCTATATGTCTCATTGGTGACCCTACCCTCACCCAAAGGCTGCCATCCCTTGCCCACCGACGTGCTGTTGGTGAGCTCTCTGTCTTTTATAGATATCTGCACGGGCACTGCTCAGATGAGCTTTCTTCCATAGTTCCTCCACCTGCCGCCCCCAACAGATCTATCATGGGAACAGAGCGAATGCACCCTTTTACTGTCCAGGTTACCAGACACAGAACATCTTGTTATGCCCGCTTTTTTGTCCTGAGGACTTCCAAGTTGTGGAATTCGTTGCCGGCACATGTTTTTCCTTCTCTCACGAACCTCCAAACCCTCAAGTCCAGAATTATTTGGTGACCCTACCCTCACCCAAAGGCTGGCATCCCTTGCCCACCGACGTGCCGTTGGTGACCTCTCTGTCTTTTATAGATATCTGCACGGGCACTGCTCAGAGGAGCTTTCTTCCATAGTTCCTCCACCTGCTGCCCCCAACAGATTTACCAGGGGAACAGAGCGAATGCACCCTTTTACTGTCCAGGTCACCAGACATAGAACATCTTATTATGCCCGCTCTTTTGTCCCGAGCACTTACAAGTTGTGGAATTCCTTGCCGGCACATGTTTTTTTCTTCTCCCCAAAACCTCCAAACCTTTAAGTCCAGAATTATCAAGTTGCCTCTTTCCTCCTTGTCCACACCCACGGTACGATAGTATTTAGGCTGTAAGCTCTCGTGGTGTGTTGTTGAAATTAAAAAAAAAACCTTTTGAATTTAAAACTTGTAACTTTCCTCCCAAATCATTTGCAATAAAGTTGTGGCATCTCTCCAAATTGCATTTGACTGCCGAAATATCTTTTTCGGAGAGGGTTTCCATTTAGTTTCTTTTACGGTCCTGTTTCTATTACATTATTTACTCTATCTTTATAATCGTTTTGTTCTAAAATCACAACCTTATTACCTTTGCCTGCTGTAACATGAAAACATTCTTTATCTCGCAGTCGTTTAACTAAATTTAACATTTTTGGTATCAATGAGCTCATTTCTGTTTTCAATTTTTAGTAGTGATGGGTCGTTATTTAATAGTCTGTTATTTTTAAACGGTTGTCGAGCCGCAACGGTAACCACCAGTTATGGATTTATAAAAATAACAGCTTACAAAATAACGTTTTTTATACTAAACTAGAGTTCGGAGTCGTATCTGTTTTAGTTTCACTGCAACTAGGTTCGATGAATAAACATCGGTTTTTTACTTCATAACATATTACTTAACAGGTAACACGTTATTTATACTAGTGTGCTCGCTCTCGCTCACAGCTTTGGGAATGTAGGATACTATCGATCGACTATCCAGTTCAAAATAACAGATAAAAAACTGAAGCTGTTATTTTCAACGGTTATTATGAAATAACGTAAACGGCTTTAACCGTTAATAGAAAATAACCGTTTTGCCCATCACTAATTTTCAGTCAGTTACTTCTGAACTCCGTTATAATTAATTTCTTTTCTGGGTCTGGTCAAACTGGCGCCTTAAAATTACAACTGCAGATAATTTAAAACAATTTTGAATATATCATTAGCATCTTATCTCTGCCTGTTTATTCAACATTTAATTAAATGCCTGCGTCCATCAGGAAATGTTTCAGGAAACCATTAAAATTATATTTGGAAAGTTTGTTTGTTTGTTGAGCATTAAATAATATTTAAATAGCGTGATGTTATAATAATGCGATAATGTTTTGTAGATGCTAATTTACTTACTTAATATTTTAGCTCTGAACTTTTGTACTACAATATCGCAAGTTATCTTAGTTTAACGTGGTCATAGATATAAGAGTCTGGACTCAGCAAGTGCGTTATGGTAGTGAATTTTCATAGAAATGATCTGGCACAAAATAATTTATTATAACTTTTTTTTCTTGTAACATAGAAATCTAAATTTTGATGTATAGTTTAATTTTTATATCGTAAACCTACCTACCAAATTTGGTTATCATAGATTTTTTATTTTTTAAGAAAAAAAGTTTTTTCAAATGAAAACTGAAATTTTTCCCGGAAAACCTCGTCCTATTTTTCTGACTAACAAACTTGTCAAAGCCATTTACAAAAGGAAGGTACATGCCAAATTTTATCAAAATCGGCCTATTATTCTCTGAGATAAAAATTTTTTTAGAATGAAAACTCAAAAATTTTCCGGAAAACCTCGTCCGATTTTCCTGACTAATAAACTTGTCAAAGCCATTTACAAAAGGAAGGTACATGCCAAATTTTATTAAAATCGGCCCTTTATTTTTTGAGATAAGAATTTTTTTCGAATGAGAACTCAAAATTTTCCCGGAAAACCTTGTCCGATTTTCCTGACTAACGAACTTATCCAAGCCATTTACAAAAGAAAGGTACATGCCAAATTTTATCAAAATCAGCCCATTATTTTTTTGAATTATGAGTGTGATACATATATATATATATATATATATATATATATATATATATATATATATATATATATATATATATATATATATATATATATATATAAACATATAAAAATTGAAACTGACCCCGGATATGGGGAAACTCAAAAGTCGGGATCTCCCCATTGGTGAATTTTTTCTACGAAAATTCACTAAAAGTCTGGACGCAGCAAGTTCGTTATGGTAGCGAATTTTCGTAAAAATGCTTT
This sequence comes from Tillus elongatus, assembly GCA_964006375.1. NCBI lineage: Eukaryota > Metazoa > Arthropoda > Insecta > Coleoptera > Cleridae > Tillus > Tillus elongatus. Next base: position 106,492,238 of record OZ023270.1, on the reverse strand, counting down.
TAATGGCAAATATGTCTGTTTTGTAAAGAAGGACATTTGGTTGGCAGTATAACCTATATATTAGTAACAATCTACGATATTTCATTAAAGTAGCTTTGTTGTTTCAAAAAGTACAAACATTTTCCGAAAATAAAATAAATAAAAGTTCCAGAAAAAAACAGGTCCGATTTTCCTGGCCAACGAACCTCTTTAAGTTGTTTACACACCTGCCAGGATATAATTATTCACAAACAGCTTTACGACCAAAATTGAAGAAAAAAAATTATGAAAATTTGCAAAAATTTCTTTTACAGAAAATCACCATTTTTTTTTACAGAAATTGCCTTCAGTAATATTACACTAAATTACATTTTTCACAAAAATTTTACAACTTTTTTTACAATAACTTACAAAACATTTATTATTAATTACCAACATACCAAGAACCTCGGTGGTTCAGGGGTAAGAACGTGTGCCTCTGAACCGAAGGGTACTGGGTTCAATCCCGGGGTTCTCCTTTCACTTTTTCAGTACAAACTGTAAAATTAACATCAACCGAGGTTCTGGCATTGTATTTGAGCAAGTTGAATGCTGTACGTTCCACCGTTTGGAGGGGGCGTAAAGCCGTCGGTCCCGTGTCCATGCGATGTTGGGCACGTTAAAGATCCCTATCCTCCTTACAGAAAGACAGGGGTTTGGCAAAATTTCCAGGATAGTGAGGTGAAACTGCTCCCTGGCGTCGGTGATTGGCCATAGTCGCGGAAATAGGCCGACGTTAAAGAAACAAAGCACACACACACACACCAACATATCAGAAAAATCTTACAAAAATAAATTCCACAGAAACACTAAAAGCATTTCTGCGAAATCTTTTAAAATTCAGCCACTATTTGAGAGTACCTGTATACGGCAGCTCGATTTTTTCGACGGGTAATACAAACAAAAAGCTCTCTGAATGGGTTATTTCCATGGGGCTCCGCTATCTATTGATAAAAACGCCGTATCACAATTTGTGATGTGTTTGAAATATGTGCCAAAAACGTGAAAAGTTGCAAAACAAATAATTCAAAAACGATGAACGATATCATTGTCTTTTCTTACAAACATGCATTATAATTCGATGGAAAACACAAAAATGCAATAAATTAGGGAGTGAAAAAAAAAGGAAATGTGTATCACCAACGACTTATGGGCCAGCCTGTGATTGTGAAAATAAGTTTATAAGATGCAGCTCGAGATACGCTATAATTAACGTATATACTTTTTTGTCATATATATGTTGTATAATAACGGATATATTGAGCGTTGCCGTAGAAAAGCGCCACCCTGCATATGTGTAAACAGACAAAAACTGAAAGTGACCCAGGAGATAAATTTTTTTACGAAAGAAAACACAAAATTTTTCCGGAAAACCTTGGCCGATTTTCCTGGCTAACGAACTTATCCAAGCCACTTTCAAAACGAACGTACTCACCAAATATGATCAAAGTCGACCCATTATTTTTTGAGTTATCGGTGTGAAACATATATATATATATATATATATATATATATATATATATATATATATATATATATATATATATATATATATATATGTATATATATATATATATATATATATATATATATATATATATATATATATATATATATATATATATATATATGTATATATATATATATATATATATATATATATATATATATATATATATATATATATATATAAACATATAAAAATTGAAACTGACCTCGGATATGCGTTCTAGCGGTCCTAGTTTGCGCTCACTTGAAGACATTTTATTAATTCAAAAGTGGTGATCTCCTCATTAGTGATTTTTTTAAAAGAAAAATTCACTAAAAATCGCAAAATACCTATAAACGAGTGGACCTGTGCGGTGGTCAAAATTATATATATTAAAGGTCAGAACTGGTACGGACCGGGGGAATTCGACTGACTAATTAAAACATATCTTTCTTTAATCTATTTGAACTCATCAGATTTTCCTGGCTAACGAACTTATCCAAGCCACTTGCAAAAGCAAGGTACTCATCAAATTTGATCAAAATCGGCCCATTATTTTTTGAGTTATCGGTGTGATACACACTAAGAAATTAGGCTTCCTCTTCCGGGCGCGCAAATACTTTTCACCAGCTAATCTCTATACCTTATATACTTTACAAATAAGGTCAAACCTCGAATACTGCTCCCAAATCTGGGGTGCCGCTGCCGCTTCTACACTCGCTATCCTGGACTCCATTCGGAAGAGAGCTATACGTCTCATCGGTGAACCTACCCTCACCCAAAGGCTGCCATCCCTTGCCCACCGACGTGCCGTTGGTGACCTCTCTCTCTCTCTCTCTTTTATGGATATCTGCACGGGCACTGCTCAGAGGAGCTTTCTTCAATAGTTCCTCCAACTGCTGCCGCCAACAGATCTACCAGGGGAACCGAGCGAATGCACCCTTTCACTGTCCAGGTCACCAGACATAGAAAATTTTGTTATGCCCGCTCTTGTTGCCCGATGATTTCCAAGTTGTGGAATTCCTTGCCGGCACATGTTTTTTCTTCTCCTCCGAACCTCCGGTATATATATATATATATATATATATATATATATATATATATATATATATATATATATATATATATATATATATATATATATAAACACATAAAAATTGAAACTAAACCCGGATATATGTTCTAGGAGCCCTAATTAGCGCTCCTTTGAAGAATTTTTTTAAATTCTAAAGTCGGGATCTCCTCATTAATGAATCTTTTTAAGAAAATTCATTAAAAACAGAAACTTAAAGATACTTATATGCTGTGTCTGGAGTATTCGGAAAAAATAAAAAATTCTGGTTGAAATGTGTCAAATGAGAATTTAGTTTCATAGAGAGTGCACAAGTATTGAAAAAAAAAACATATGTCACATTTGTGAAGTAGCATCCTGGTCGATATTAACTTACCGAGTGGTTCCTTTAGACGATGACGTCAGTTAATACCATTTTTATGTTTCTTTCGTAATATTATGTTATGTGAAATAGTAAGCAATGATTCTTCAGAAAACGTTAAATAAAAACTCGGGACGCAGCAAGTGCGTTATGGTTATGAATTTTTATTAAATGCTTCAAATTTAAATAACTCAATTTTCTATAAACTTAGAGAGTTTAATTTTCATACGTAGTAAGGTCTTTCCTAAGGCAAGATATCCACAACATTTCATTAAAATAACTTTGTAATTTTCGGAGAAAAAATTTTTTTCCAAAGAAAATTTAAAATTTGAATAACTCAATTTTCTATACTCTTAGAAAGTAGAATTTTAGTACGTAGTAAGCTCTCTCTTAAAGCAACATATATAATAAATTTCATGAAAACAGCTTTGTTACTTTCGGAGAAAAAATTTTTTTTTGAAGGAAAATTCAAAATTTTCCCGGAAAACCCCGTCCGATTTTTCTGGCTAACGAACTCATCCAAGCCATTAATAAAAGAAAGGCACTTGCCAAGTTTCATCGAAATCGGTTAATTATTTTTTGAGTTATCAGACGGATACACACACACACATATATATATATATATATATATATATATATATATATATATATATATATATATATATATATATATATATATATATATATATATATATATATATAAACATATAAAAATTGAAACTGACCCCGGATATGGGTTCTAGGGGTTCTAGTTCGCACTCATTTGAAAGAATTTTTGCAAAGTCTCACCATCGATACCTCTCTATTAGTGAATTTTTTTAAATAAAAATTCACTAATATGTCTCAATAAATTCTTCGTATATTCACTGCTTCCCCTTAAGTGGTCAGTAGTCTCCCCTACTTTTTCCACCTTTTCTATTGTAGGGTAAGTGCTTGTTAATATTTCCTTATTTATTTTTTACTTTAACGTCGGCTTATTTCCGCCACTATGGCCAATCACCGACGCCAGACAACAGTTTCACCTCATTATCCTGGAAATTTTGCTGAACCCCTGCCTTTCTGTAAGGAGGGTAGGGATCTTTAACGTGCCTAACATCGCATGGACACGGTACCGACGGATTTACGCCCCCTCGGTTGATGTTAATTTATTACAGTTTGTACTGAAAAAGTGAAAGGGATGCCCTGGGAATCGAACCCAGTACCCTTCGGGTCAGAGGCACACGTTCTTACCCCTGTACCACCGAGACTCTATATCTCCACATACATTCATTAAAATTTATTACAGTTGCAACGTTTTCCTAAAGTGAAACTTACCCCTGTCCTGCCGCTGATGGAGTATTTTCCAATGGTCCCATTATTTGGCATTTTGTTTGCCCTGATCATAAAAGAATCAACCTTCTGTATAAGATCATTTATATTTTCACACCCGTAAATCCTTTCCTTCCCCGAGATCCACATAATTTTATCGCTCCTTATGGTCGTCCTTTTATTTTTATCACCTTTATCAGATACCAGCTGCCCATCTTTAAATATCCCCATTCCGTATAGCCTATTAACTTCCCGCATTACAAGTTTTCCCTTGTCTTTACCTAAAAAATCATCGATAACGCAAACACCATAGCTGCTCATATCTTCTGTCATATTCCTTATCATTTTGTCTTTGAATTCACTCTGGGATGCATTATGCAAGAGTAGCGAGAACTCTTGGAAATCCCCGGAGGCACCTCTTAAAGACCCGCGAGATGAAAGTCTTTCCGCACTTTCACCGAAAAATGCGTTTAGTTTGGACGGATCTTGCACTGAGAGGTTTCGTTGCAGGTTTTCAGCTAATTCGTCAATATTCCCTGCATCCTTTCTAGTTTTTCTATCCCGCGGCGCATTTTCTGTTTGTCCTGTCAGTTTTCCGCCACTCTCCATGAATTTTTCGCAACTATCCGTCAATGTTTTGTCACTTTCCATGACTTTTCCGCTGCCTGTCACTGTTTTGTCACCATCCGTCACTTTATCACTGTTATTTGTCACTTTTCCGGTAACACCAGTCACTTTTCCGCTACTATTTATGAGTTTTTCACTACTTGTTTGATTATCCATGGCCTTGCAAAAGTTTTTATGTGTTTTCCAATGCCTGTTTTGATGTTCCTTCGAACAATACATCGCGGAATTGCAACGCGTACACCTTAGAAGGTTCCCATCAGCACCGCATTGGAAACAGAGTTCTTGACTGTCCATGTTGAAAGATGTCAGTTCACTGATTTGTTTTAAATGTTCTGGTTTTCCTAATAATAGATAATGATGCTATTTGTCGTCACCTGAAGACTTGAATGTTGATGAGTTTGTGGTTTGTCGTTTGGATGTTTTTGTTTGCGATTAATTAATGCATCTAAATATGGCATTTTGGTCAAGGCCACGTTTGTTTATACACGTAGGCCGAGGCCGGCTACCCAGTGGCGGACACACCATTTCTCAGTAAAGCGTATTGATTTGAGGAAATCAATTAAGGAATTGAATGAAGTTTTTGTTTACGAAATTTTAGTAAAACTCTCTTAATTAGGAGAGACTCGGACAATAAGAACCAATTTATGGTGAACATTGAATATAGGGTACAGAGATATTAACAGTTGCGAAATTCAAATAAAAATGGTTAAATTGCTTACGTGGTTGCCACATTTATTCAGTTCAAGTCTTCATTTATGAGGTGCGCGCCGAAATTTTCCCGCCGGACTGTTAAATAAACGGCGTAGACTCCCAATAAAATTTTATTTTTCAATGTAGTCCCCCACATACAGACTTGGAGACCACTTTTCTGGCTTGGGTTTCGTTTCTGTAAATGAAGGACGTAGCTAGCGCGTAAGCTAACTGGAACAAGTGGCTCTTCTGAGTTCTAGATAGTCCGGTATGTTCTTCAACGTTTCTTTAACCGGTTTCGCTGCTTGACATCATCCTCAGAACAGATAAACATTGAATTAAGGTAGACTGGGGGAAAACCGGTCCCTTAAGGAAAGTCTTTAAATATCTCGGAGATTTTATGATTTAAGAGGAACTGGTAGGTTTAAATGAAAGATAAGATGCTAGGGAACAAAATGCATGTTTATTAGAACCGAACGAAACAGTTTAAAAAGAATACAAAACGATTAAACATATATATATATATATATATATATATATATATATATATATATATATATATATATATATATATATATATATATGAGTGGCCGGTATTACCCCGAAGCATGGGGTAATATCAGCCGCGGCCGCAATTACCCACAACTTTGTTTATAGGCAGAAATTTCACAGAAAGGCTTTCTTTTTAGTGAATTTTCTTAAAAAAAATTCACTAATGAGGAGATCCCGACTTTTGAATTTTGAAAAAATTTCTTCAAATGAGCGCTAATTAGCCCCCCCAGAAAACATATCCGGGGTCAGTTTCAATTTTTATATGTTTATATATATATATATATATATATATATATATATATATATATATATATATATATATATATATATATATATATATATATATATATATATATATATATATATATATATATATATATATATATATATATATATATATATATATATGTATCACACCGATAACTCAAAAAATAATGGGCCGCTTTTGATCAAATTTGGTGAAAAAATTCCTTTTGCAAATGGCTTGGATGAGTTCGTTAGTCAGGAAAATCTGCCCAGGTTTTCCCGAAAAATTTTGTGTTTTCTTTCGAAAAAAATTTATATCTCCGGAATTAACAAAGTAAGGGCAACCAAATTTGGTATGCAGGTTTACATCCTTATAGGTAAGTTACCTACCAAAATTTAGCTATGTAGGTCAGAAGACAAAAAAGTTATAGGCATTTAAAAAAATTGAGGTTTTCCTCAAAACGTCAAAGTGGCGATTTAAAATGTCAAAATTGGCAACATTTAGGCAAATAACTTAAATCTAATACGGGCTATAGAAATAAAATGTCTCAAGAAGGATGTTTTACAAACCCTAAAGTCTTAGTTTCAACCGTCATTGTCCTTCATTTTACTAAAATATTTGCAGAAAATTCATTTCAAATAGACCCTTTCTCTGATGCTTGGCAGTAGCCTTAGCTATAGAGTTTATTGTTTAATGGTATATAATTTTTGTCGAATTTTCGTAAAAAATTAATAAAGTTCAATATATCCGTTATTATATAAGATATGAAGAAAATTTGTATATATTAATTATAGGGTGTCTTGAGCTACATCTTAAAATAATATTTCTGCAATCACAGGATGGCCCATAAGTCGTTGGTGATACAAATTTCCTTTTTTAATCAAACACGCCTTATGTTATTGCATTTTTGCATTTTCCTTCGAAATATAATGCATGTTTGTAAGAAAATAAATTCTGGACGCAGCAAGTGCGTTATGGTAGCGAATTTTGATCAAATGTTTCATATTTAAACAGCTCAATTTGCTATTAACCTATAAGGTTGACCAAGAAACGTGTTTTTTCGGGAACATTTTAAGTTTACTTTTGGAAATTTTTGTACATTTTCACACAATAAAGTTATTTTAATGGAACATGGCACATTGTTTTTACTATATAGGTTATACTGGTAACCAAATTTGATGCCTGCTTTCTTAAAAAAACACACATATTTGTTAATAAAAAGATTTTTATGAAAATTCACTACCATAACGCACTTGCTGCGTCCAGAATTTTTTTCTCCATTGGTACATTTACTGTGAGCCCATTCTGAATAGCGCACACATCTTAGCCGGAGTTCCCGATTTTCCCAAACTCTCCACAAATAATGCAAATGTCCTCAGTAATTTCGGAGTCTGACGTTTCTTCTTCCTCATCACACTTATGGTAAGTCGCTTTGGTGTTCTTTCTGAGCTTTTCCTATTGCTGTACAGTTTTTTTTCCCTCCTAAACGCTGGTGTCATTAAGGTTATCGAAAACTTGTTTTTTAAACTATTTATTTTTGACTGCTATATCTTTTGCAGCTTTTTCTGCTTTGCAGTTTCTTTTTCTTCTAGAATGTCTTTCATGGGAGTAGACGTAAATATTTGAGAGTGTTGCTTTTTTCCACCTTTTTTTCCCTTTTCTTTCTCCCGCAGGGCTCGTGCCTTTGACGCGCCGATAGCACTGCAGCCTTTGGCTTATTGTGCATGCCCTTAGTCTTTCAACCCCACCGATTCCAAAACCACTGTGACTTGAACTAGCCTGCACAGCGATTGGTAGGATGAAGTTTTATATTGCTCTGTCTCCGATCTAGACTGACCGTAGATCAGTTGTCTTTTGCGGTCCAGAGTTTTATACTCGCACAAGTTGTACTGGGCTAATTCCTCCCCCTCGCCGCAGGGTCTGCATGCGAGGTCCCACTCGAACGGCCCCAATTTATGCAGGTGTTTCTTGACGGCCATGTATCCCGTCAAGAGACCTGTTATGTTTCTGAGCTGTCCTCTGCTAAGGTTTAGCAGCTCCACAGCTCTCTTTGAACTGGGATGGTCAATTACTGACTTTCCATGTCTGAGGCCTGGACAGTCTGCCCAGTACACCTTGTGTTGCTTTCTGACCCAGGACTTAATGGCTCCCCTGGCAGTGCTCTTTGTCACGCCCAGAGCCCCGGTTCTGGTCGCATAAATGCTTATGCTGACCCTCTCTTCGCGAGACCCTCCTCTTGTTCTCCCGCACACAGTGCAGGATGGCGTACATTTCGGCCCGAAAGACCGTTGCATGGGCTCCGAGGGAAATACTAAGACTTACCCTCGGTCCTTCCGAATAAACATTTTCTCCCGTCCTACGCTCCCCGCCGGATCCGTCCGTGAATCAGCCGAGCGCGTCCCGTGGTATTCCCGGTGTCTCCTCCCGCTATGTCTCGCGGTCGGGGATTTCCACTGTTAAATGGTTTTCCCTGCAGATTCGCGAGCTCGCGAAGTCTTACCTCATCTCAAGCATGGGCTCCTTCACGATCTTCTGAATTTTGCAGTGGCTGCTGAAGCCTGGGTTGATCTGTAGCTTAACAGTACAGGCTAGTCTGTATAGTCCTAATCTGGCCTTTTCCATGATAACTGTGTAGGGAGGGAGGGAGCAGATCCAGCAACACCTCCATGGCGGCTGTTGGGATCATGGCCCCTGTGATGCCTAGGCAAGCCATCCTTTGGATCTTGCCTAGTTTTTGTTTGGCACTGGATTGTGTCACCTTAGGCCACCAGACCAGTGCCGCGTACGTTGACGATGGTCTGACCACCCATGTGTACAGCTAGTGGGCGATGCTAGGTCTCAGTCCCCACGTTTTTCCATATAGCCGCCTAGTGACGGCTAGGGTCATAATTTTCAACGTGACCATTCCAGGTTAGCTTAGAGTCCAATACGACCTTAAGATGTTTTACCTCCCTGGTCATTGAGATGTTTCTACCGTATAGAGTGAGAGTTCTGTGGCTCTCCCACTTCCTCCTCCTCCTAAACGGTATGAAGGTTGCTTTCTCCGGGCTCACGCCGAGCCCTTGGCCAACAGTCCACCATTCCACCACTTTCAGTGCTGGCTGCATGCGCTCCCACACTGACTATGTAATCTGGGGTCCTGTTTTTGTGGCTCAATTAAGAAAAATTAAAAACCGAATGTTAACACTGCTCTTAGAATGTGATTTACTGACATACTGATTTCCTATTTTAAGCAAAATTGTATTGTTTTAAGTCATCAACTCACAATTTTCATTTAATATATATATATTATATATATATATATATATTATATATATATATATATATATATATTATATATATATATATATAAATATATATATATATATATATATATATATATATATATATATATATATATATATATATATATATATATATATATATATATATATATATATATATATATATATATATATATATATATATATATATATATATATATATATATATATATATATATATATATATATATATATATATATATATATATATATATATATATATATATATATATATATATATATATATATATATATATATATATATATATATATATATTATATATATATATATATATATATATATATATATATATATATATATATCACACCGATTACTCAAAAAATAATGGGCTTGGATAAGTTCGTTAGCCAGGAAAATCTGCCCAGGTTTTCCCGGAAAATTTTGTGTTTTCTTTCGAAAAAAATTTATATCTCTGAAATTAATAACGCAATGGCAACCAAATTTGGTACGCGGGTTTAAATCCTTATAGGTAAGTTACCCACCAAAATTTAGCTATGTAGGTCAAAAGACAAAAAAGTTATAGGCATTTAAAGAAAAATAAATTGGGGTTTCCTCAAAACGTCAAAGTTGCGATTTAAAACGTCAAAATCGGCAACATTTAGGCAAATAACGTGAATCTAATACGGGCTATGGAAATCAAATGTCTCAAGAAGGATGTTTTACAAATCCTGAAGTCTTAGTTTCAACCGTCATTGTCCTTCAATTTACTAAAATGTTTCCAGAAAATTCATTTAAAATAGAACCTTTCTCTGATGCTTGGCAGTAGGTTTAGCTATAGAGTTTATCGTTTAATGCTATATAATTTTTGACGAATTTTCGTAAAAAATCAATAAAGCTCAATATATCCGTTATTATACAAGATATAAAAAAATCTTTATACATTAGTTATAGGGTGTCTTGAGCTACATCTTAAAAAAATATTTCTACAATAACAGGGTGGCCCATAAGTCGTCGTTTCTTTTTTTTAAATCAAACACGCCTTATGTTATTGCATTTTTGCATTTTCCATCGAAATATAATGCATGTTTGTAAGAAAAGAAATTCCGGATGCAGCAAGTGCGTTATGGTAGCGAATTTTGATCAAATGCTTCATATTTGAATAGCCCAATTTGCTATTAACCTATAAGGTTGACCAAGAAACGAGTTTTTCCGGGAACACTTTAAGTTTACTTTAGGAAATGTTTGTACATTTTCACAAAATAAAGTTATTTTTATGAAACATGGCACATTGTTTTTACTATATAGGTTATACTGGTAACCGAAATTGATGCCTGTTTTCTTAAATGAAATAAAAACACACATATTTGCAATAAAAACATTTTTATGAAAATTCACTACCATAACGCACTTGCTGCGTCCAGACGTTTTTAAAATATTTGGTAATCACCATACAATCGAAGGGCGATAGCGCAGTCATAATACTTTATCTGCAGCAGCTCTCATTTCATTGTAACTTCCACACTACATCAGTTGTGCCAGGCTTTCCAGAAATGTTCCATTCCTTGGTCTACCTTTTTTATTCTTTCCAACTATGTGTCCTTCAAATAATCTTCTCAGAAAGTTATGTCTCAGAATATAACCAATGAATTTTGCAACCTCATTTCTTATCTCCTCTCTCCTAACACAATTTTATTCCCCTTTCTATCGGCTTTGTCATTTCTCTCCATGTCCAGATTTCAAAAGCTGCTATTAGATTTATGTCTTGATAAGTTATAGCAAAAGTTTCGGCCCCATACACTACCACACTCCACACGTACGACTTGATGAACTGTTTCCTCATGTCCAAATTAAAATGTTTATACATAAGAAGAGTTTTTTTTAATATTTCAACAACACACCACGAGGGCTTACAGCCTTCATATTATCGTATCGTGGGTGTCGACAAGGAGGAAAGAGGGAACTTGTTAATTCTGGACTTGAAGGTTTGGAGGTTCGGAGGAGAAGGAAAAACATGTGCCGGCAAGGAATTGTACAACTTGGAAGTCCTCGGGGCAAAAGAGCGGGCATAACAAGATGTTCTATGTCCGGTGACCTGGACAGTAAAAGGGTGCATTCGCTCTGTTTCCCTGGTAGATCTGTTGGGGACAGCAGGTGGAGGAACTATTGAAGAAAGTTCCTCTGGACAGTGCCCGTGCAGATATCTATAAAAGAGAGAGAGGTCACCAACGGCACGTCGGTGGGCAAGGGATGGCAGCCTTTGGATAAGAGTAGGGTTACCGATGAGTCGTATAGCTCTCTTCTGAATGAAGTCCAGGATAGCGAGTGTAGAAGCGGCAGCGGCACCCCAGATGTGGGAGCAGTATTCGAGGTTTGGTCTTATTTGTGAAGTATATAAGGTATAGAGATTAGCTGGTGAAAAGTATTTGCGAGCCCGGAAGAGGAACCCTAATTTCTTAGCAGCCGCTTCTGCAATTGATGTGACATGTTGCTGCGAATTGAGATTTCGATCCACAGAAATGCCAACAAGTGAAAAGGACTCATTAGTTTTGAATAACTTGGTTGTTCATTGTGATGGGTCTAGGGCTGGTGTATCTGTTATGAGAAAGAAAGCAAGACTGAGATTTGGTGGTGTTTAATTGTACAAGATTTCTACTTCCCCAGCCTAATCCTCCATGAGTCTACGAGTACTTTGTTTGTTGAATGCTTGCTTTGCCATCGCGATCCTCCTCCTCATATCTCTGCTACATTTACCATCATCTGTGATAATAGTTCCAAGGTACGTGAATATTTCGACTTGTTCTGAGCAATTTGAATAATTCGTCTATCATTATTTTGCTAACAATTTAATTATATCAGACGAAAACCGTTATTATAATTGCTGATTAAGGTGACGAGAAGTTTTCGTCGACTATTTTAAAGAAAATATGTCACTAAGTATTCAGATTATGATTGGAACCGATTCTCAAAAGTAACAAAAATCACAAAAAATCAAAGTTCTCCAAATCATATAAAACTTATATACAATATGCAGTGCTTCATAAGAATAAATAAAAACTATATTATACATTGATATCAAATACAGGTGCAGAGTTGGAGCTTTTTTTCTTGTCCCATTTTTCTAAATTTTGAAGATAAATCATTGTAATTCAAAAACTACGGGAGATATTGGCAGGGAGTTTATTTTGTTTTTTATCTACGAAGGTCCTACATATTATATTAAAGTTTTATCGAGTTCAGATAATTTTCATTTTTTTGCAATTTTTCCATACTAGTAGTCGTCGACTTTTTTGGACAAAAAAACTTTTTGTCTTCGATTAAGTTAAAACTTTACCATTTAGTAATTTGAAGGTTGTTAAATACCGGAATCGTCTCACTTCTTCTTTCAGGTTAATGGTTTTTTATGTAGGAGATTGAGAAAAATTTTATCACTCCACACTTTTTGTATCAACCTTTTTGGTCACAAATATCTTGATTTAATATGGCATTGTGCTGTTTTTATTTCAAAAAGAACTGAATAAGTTGGAATAAAATAATATCAAGCCTGAAAAATACTTCATAAAATTAGTACACTTACATTTGTAATGCTGACATTTTTTAAAAGTTTTCAGAAAAATCGTTATAACTTGAAAACTAAAAGCGATATCAAATTGGGGTTTGTTTTATTTTAAGGTCTAAAGTGTCTGGAAACAAGGTAGCCACTTTTAGATAATATGCGGTAACTTGTATTTCTTCGAAATTTTTTGGTATCGAATTTTTATTGACAAAATTTCGACGTTTCTATGAAATCAAATTTTGCACTAAATAAACCATATATATTTCCAGTCATATTTTTATTGTCTTTAAATACCTAAATATCATCTGTTTTATTGTTTAAACATATTGTTTGTAAACTGGCTCATATCTATAAAATTTTTTATGAACTGCTTCAATAGCTATATTCATTATCGGGATAAATAATAGAACAATATGCGATAAAATGACTTTACGCCTTTCGCAAAAACAGAACAAATGTATTCTGCTTTGCCTGAGACGCAAAATCTAATCAGGTGAGAGTAGACAAAAATATATTTTGTTCTGGATCAGTTTTTTTTTTATGAAATAGTACATGAAGCCTATGTGTCCCTAAAACATCATAAATTTGATTGTAGTGCTACAATACGGGTATTTACCCGCTTATTAAATATTTCGCAACGGTATTAACATAGCAGGTTCTAGGGAGGAATGTCGATGATAGCATCGATTAAAGAGGCAGATATTCAATCTTTGTCCTGTGATCTAGAAAATTATGACTGCCCGTGATAGATGAATCTCCTTTAAGTCAGTGGTGAATTCAGGGGGAATTGAGCTTCACCGCAGAAATGCGTCACCCTCAAACTGACCCCGGATATGGCAGTCTCGTCAATAGCGAATTTTTTTCTACGGAAATTCGCTAAAAATTATAGACCATTAAACGATCAACTCTATAACTAAAAAAACGTCTGGACCAACCATCAGGGCCTAACATAGGCTTACCAATTCCAATACAAGCGGGAAGTTTGGAGAGAATAAGTGGTACTTTCCATAAACGTTTATTGGGCAGGTGGATCTTGTTGCTCCAATACTGGGTGAGACAATTTAGCCCCTGACCTCAAATGAACAATCGTCTTATGTCGATGTTTGGAATTAATTTGACTAAAATCTCTCTACAGCAATTAAAATGTAAATTGGCTCAAGTGAAATTTATAATGTCAACTGATTCAGAGCTCGATAATAATCAGAAACTTGTCTGATTAACTTGAGGAATTCATCAGCTCGGTGAACAAAGGATGACTGCTTAATTCGTGTTTTTCTGCCAAACACGTTGTTAATTTAAATTCAAAAACCGATCAAATGATATTAAACAATCACTGACAACTGTTGTTAGATGGTATCGCCAACGAAAAGGAATTTTATCACCTATTTTAAGATAATTGTGAGCCACGCTGATTACAACGATGTCGACTTGTCAACCGCCTAGTTAACACTCCTCCCGAGCTAACGCTTTGTCCGTTGAGGTTCAACTTCTCCCCTCCTTGCCGCTCTTCACCCTTGGCCCATCTTCGGGATGTTCAAGGTTGATTTCTTTATTTCATATCTGCCAAAATCCAGATATAATTACCGACTGCCCCTAATATTAAAATGAGCTCTCCCAATTTCAGGTAAGTTTGCTGATACCGCCCAACGTTTTCTTTAGATGACTTTGTGACTCTGGAAACTTCCAGCACAAATTGTATTTCTTGTTTAAACAAAAAGAGGAACATTGGATCTCTTGTTATAATTTATTATATTGTTACGTTTTCTCCGGGTTCTGGATAAGTGAGACTTTTAACTTTGACAAAACAACTTTATTTACACTCTAAATATGGATACAATAAAATTTCTAGAATGTCTCTCTCACAAAACACTTAATTTACTGGCCTTACAATTACACATCTACACACAAGTTACTATACTGGAACTACAGTCTAACATTTCACACTGATTACTGCTTCTTCAAGTCACTTCAACATTTTCTAACTGAACTGTCTGTCCTGGCTTGCTTTCGTCTTTAAATACACGTCGTACCTTCTACCTTGTTTCGCGAGCCTTCCATTCCAGAATATTCCAGGACCTTCTTTTGCTAGAAGGTTCTGTGAATACAGATCGGCCCCGTGTGTATACAGGGGGATGTATATACAGGATGATCCAAATGTGGTCATCACTCCTATGTTACACAAGGGTGTTTCTCGTAATATAAGATCTCTCTGCGTATACAGGGTGTAAGGGTTCTCTGCGCATACAGGGTGTATATACAGGTTGTTCGGAATGTGCAGACCTCAGTTATCCGTTCCGACGGGGTACAAGTTGGTAACTTCGTTATTTTTGGTCCTAGAGGGTTGGGACTTCGCCTGTGGGGGGTCTCCCCAGGCACCCCCAGGGGGGTTACCCCAGGCACCCCCAGGGGGGGGGGGGGTTGGGCGGTGTTGCCAGATTGTGCAAACATTCCCAGATGTTGGGGGAAGTTTTGGAGATGTGGCAACACCGCACTTATATCTATTGAAGTGCTTTGTAACAATATTACTCTTGACATCAGCGCTGTATTCCACGACTTGAAATAATAAATGTAACTTTATTCCACCAGTGGACTGTCGCGTCCTGCGATATTTGAGATCGAATTGCAGCATAGCCACGCAGTATTGGTTTTAGGGTTGCGAAAGGTATTTAGCAAATTTTCATCAAAAAATTTCTGAAATCCAAAACTTGAAATATTTAATATAGATAGGGTTATTGGTCATTATTTAAGATACCTGCGTTTTTTTAAGTCTTTTGAAACCAGTAACGATGCTAGATAAAAAGTGAATCGTTACAATATATATATATATATATATATATATATATATATATATATATATATATATATATATATATATATATATATATATATATATATATATATATATATATATATATATATATATATATATATATATATATATATATATATATATAAACATTTTAACTGACCTTGGAAATGGGTTCCTGGGGCCCTAATTTTTTTTAAATTTCAACAACACACCACGACGGCTTGCAATCTAACTACTATCGTATCGTGGGTGTTGACAAGGAGGAAAGAGGCAGCTTGTTAATTCTGGACTTGAAGGTTTGGAGGTTCGGAGGAGAAGGAAAAACATGTGCCGGCAAGGAATTCCACAACTTGGAAATCCTCGGGACAAAAGAGCGGGCATAACAAGATGTTCTAAGTCTGGTGACCTGAACAGTAAAAGGGTGCATTCGCTGTGTTCCCCTGGTAGATCTGTTGGGGGCAGCAGGTGGGGGAACTATGGAGCAAAGCTCCTCTGAGCAGTGCCCGTGCAGATATCTATAAAAGAGAGAGAGGTCACCAACGGCATGTCGGTGGGCATGGGATGGCAGCCTTTGGTTGAGGGTAGAGTCACCGATGAGACGTATAGCTCTCTTTTGAATGGAGTCCAGGATAGCGAGTGTAGAAGCGGCAGCGGCACCCCAGATGTGGGAGCAGTATTCGAGGTTTGGCCTTATTTGTGAAGTATATAAGGTATAGAGATTAGCTGGTGAAAAGTATTTGCGAGCCCGGAAGAGAAAACCTAATTTCTTAGCAGCTGCTTCTGCAATTGATGTGACATATTGGTGCCAATTAAGATTTCGATCCACAGAAATGCCAACAAGAGAAAAGGACTCATTACTTTGAATAACTTGGTTGTTCATTGTGATGGGTCTAGGGCTGGTGTATCTCTTGTGAGAAAGAAAGCAAGACTTAGTTTTGGTGGGGTTGAATTGTACAAGATTTTTACTTCCCCAGTCTAATATTTTTTGGAGATCCACGGAGACAGAATCCTCCATGAATCTGCGATCCTCATCTAATTGGGCTAAAGAGACAGGCTTTGAATATCGTATATTTGAATGGAGGGTGCTGTCGTCCGCGTAGCTGTGAACTGGGTTGGATGTGCTAGAGAGGAGGTCATTGATGTGGAGAAGAAACAAAGTAGGGGCTAAAGGTGAACCTTGAGGAACTCCTGCATTAATTGGATACAGTTTAGAGGAATGGTCATCCACAACAACAGATATGCTCCTGTTGGAGAGGAAATTTGCTGTCCACATACAAAGTTTTGGTGGTAGGCCATAGGCCAAAAGTTTATTAAGCAGCGCTGCGTGCCAGACCTGGTCGAATGCTTTGGATATGTCTAGAGCAACAATCTGGGATTCACCGTGTTGTTCCATGGACTTGTTCCAAGAATGGGTGACAAAGGAAAGGAAGTCGCAGATGATCTGCGCTGACGGAATCCATACTGCCTATCGTGGATTAGACTTGGTTTTTCAAGAAATTTTAGTAATTCGGTGTTTATATACTTTTACATCACTTTAGACGACTGAAAGGAGAGAAATAAGCCTGTAGTTGCTAGGAAGCGCTTTGGATCCTTTCTTGGGGACGGGTTGTACTCGAGCAGTTTTCCAGTTACTAGTGAATATGCCTCTATTGTAAAATGTCTGGAACAGACGAGTCAGGACAGGAGCAAATTCTGGTGCAGATTTTTTGAGAACAGTTTGTGGGGTCTCGTCAAGGCCAGAGTCTTTCCTGGTATTAAGAGAAGAGAGCATCTTTCGTACCTTTTTAGTTTTGAAAATGATATCCGTCATTTTATGCACGACATTGGGGACTGTTGGTGGTTGAACATTTGGAGGTGTGTTGAAAGTAGAATTGCCGGCGAACAACGAAGCAAAAAGTTCAGCCTTGCCCAGGGTGGTAGAAACAATTTCATCCCCTGAGACAAGACGTGGGAATGTGCTTTTGCAGACATTATTCCCAATAGATTTAGCAAGAGTCCAGAAGGGTTTGCCGCCGTTGGAGCTTAAGAGGACTTTGTTTTTGATGTGGTTATTAAACGAGTTTTTTGCCTCAGAAAGAATGCGGACATAGCGGTTTCTTGCGTCGTTAAATGCTTGACGATTTTCTTGACTGGGATTGTGTAGAAGCGTTTTGTGAGCTTTGACCTTTTCAAGTCTGGCCTTGTCACAGGATTTAGAGAACCAGGGCTTTTGAGTGGCTGAAGAGGTTTTCTGTGTACGTGGGATAAATAATTCCATGCCAGCTTGGATAATTTCGGTGACGTTTTGTGAGATATCAGAGGGGTCAGGATGAGAGAAGCAGACAGATGCCCATGGAAATGGGGAAAAGTAATCCCGCATTTCGTCCCAGTTTGCGGAGTTATGGTGCCAAACGATACGTGGGTGTGATGACTGTGTGACTTCGAGTTGCATTGCGCAGGAAGCAGTGACCATGCCGTGGTCTGAGCGCCCAAGGGGGGCGGTGACTGATATCTTATAGCATTCAGGTTGTGTAGTAAGAAGGAGATCCAAGGGATTTGAGCTGTGTGTTGGGATTCGAGGAAAGTAAGTAGGTTGCTGAACCATATTGGCTAAAGAATTGCTGACTGCAAAGGCCTTTGCTGCTCTCCTTTGTGGATCGGTTTTTGAAGATCCTAGCCATTCCTTATTATGGACATTGAAGTCACCAAGAATAGTGACCTCGGAGGAAGGATATTCCGAAATCAGATAGTCGGTTTTTTCAGAAAGGTAGTCAAAGAGCTGGACAAAGTGGTTGTCAGAAGGTGACCGGTAAATGCAACAGATGAATTTAGTTGCAGCCCTGGGAGAGAGTTTTATCCATAGTATGTCTTTTCTTCCAGCTTCTAAATTGGGGAGTCTGGTGCAGGGTAGATTGCTACGGACGTATGCGCACACGTCTCCATGCAATCTAAAGGAAGTAAGGAGCTCATACCCCGGGAAATTGAGGTGATTAGTGGCTGTTTTGGCACTGATTTGGGTTTCGGTGAGGAAGAGGAGTTGGGGTCTGTTAGCCTGGAGGAAATGGTGGACGGAGTTCAGGTTAGAATTTAGGCCACAAATATTCGAAAAGGATATGTTAAATCTTGATGTTGGCGCCCCCTGTACACCCCTCTCCCGGAGATCCGAATGGAGGGGTATTTTACCTCCGGAATATTTTGTACAAGGAGGAGCCATCATCATTTTTGCTTATAAGGGAAACCGACTCATACACCAGAACCGGAAACGTCCGTTGGGACTTCATGTATGGGGTGGTACCTCCTCGGGCGTGAAAAAATCCTTTACCATTACGTAAAGGAAAATTCCACTACCACATGCTCATATAAAGAAAATTTCCGAAAGTCTCACCGTCGATACCCCTCTTAATGAAAATTGACTAAAAACCGCTTATAATCTAGTAAGAATTTGAGAAAAGCAAACTTAACTAGAACCCTACCCTAGCAAAATATAATTTATTCACAAATAGTAACCAGTAAAAGCAAAAAGGCAAATAAAGTCAATCATCAACCTTATTAGATGCCCTTGCAAGAATGTAACTCAGTACTACTACAGTATAAGACGGAGAATTTTCCCCGTACACTCCATACAGCCGATCTTTGATGCTTTCAGGTGGAATACCTTCTCGAGTAGGGAATTTAATAACAGCTCTATACTCAATTTTCGTGATTTCGGACATCGTGATAAACAAGTGGTCAGTTATAAGAAAACTAATTGACATACAATTAATTTTTGTTTTTTCAAGGCTAATAAGACTTTAACCAATGTCTTACCAAATTTTGACACGCTGCGCTACCCTGGATCTATGTCTGTTAAGGAGCGGAGGATATTTAGGGAATAACTTGTCGAACTAAGCGAATTTAGACTTAGTAACGATGTAATAACTTTAATAAATAACTAAACTTTAACAATGCTTACAACTAATTTAACCGAATGAATTTTAAAGCCGAACTTTTTACATAATGAATCTTAATTGAAAAGTCTCTACTTCTCTCTACATAATTAAAATCAGTCTCGCGACTTAACTTTACGGTTAAGACGTTTGAATTTTTTAAACAATTTAATTAAAACTTTAAACAATCAATACTTAATTACTTAATACAAAAATGAATAATACAATATAATAAAATTATGACGATCAACCTACATGTGATCTGATGTCTAGCACGCGATGTGCAGAGTACTAACTCGGAACAAGAATGAACGGTCGTATCCCTGTGAGCAGCCTCTTTATACACTTCACTCCAGGCGTGGCTCTTATTGTCTCTGGATGAAACAAAGGACCTGCTGATGTAGATTCTCACAGTGATATTCCGTCCAACTTGCTGTTTGAGCCTGCATATTTGTGGGCTCCTTTCCGTCTACAGCTGACTCAGCGGTTCTTATTGTGGGAAGGAGACTTTGTAGCATAACGGGCCATTGTTTGGGCTCAATTTATCTCGCGTGTTTACATCTTAAGAATCTAATCAAAAGTCTCGCTAATGTTTATCAACAATACTACTTATAGCTTTTACTTGGTTTACATCATACATAATTGCAAATTAGATAAATATGTAATAGTTTTTCAATGCCAATGTTATTGATACATCTGTGACCTAGTACTACATGAAAATTTACATTAATTGTCGTAGCAAATTTTCTTATAACTGAATTTTAATTATAAATTGAATGATCTTAACAAATATATTTACACCCCTACGACTGCCCTTCTGCATATCATATTGTTCTTTGAACAATGTCAGTTCAGGAAATTTTGGTGCCTACTTCGTATTCCCCCAAAAAGCCAGTCTTCAGATGTAAGTCCATTTTTTAAAATTAGTCTGAAGCCCAGTATCGCGAACAAATTTTTCTCTAATTTCAAGGACCTCTTTTCTTGAGAATTCATACCTCTGCTATTCGTAAAAAATATACCTAACTTACTGAAAATGAACACAATACTTAATTTCTCCATCGGAGCGGGGTATATTTATTGCAGGAAAAATGTTGTTTTCAATGAATTTGATTTAATCGTCTACATTTGTCTGGGTATGTCGTAAAAAATTACACCAAAAAAATTAATAATATATTTATAATTAAAACTGAGACATGCGTAAAAAAACACAATATTTCACCAACAAGTAAAGTGAAACGAGCAACATAACAAGAAAAATACATACTCCCAGCAAGAAAATTATAGAAAACACACCGGTTCCTGTTCCCCTCACTTCGTTAAAACATTCTGCTTTCCAGCTATTCAAATTGACTGTAACTGGTCTTAAAATCCTTAGAAAATCATTTAGATCACAATCAAATTCGCAATCTGACATCACCATTTTTGTGGGAACGGTGTCATTTTTATAAAAAATATTGACGTAATATCCAGACCTATCCATCGTTTTAGAATGTAACTCGAAAATAACACTGCAACCATACGGTGCTTCATGGTACTCATAGATATTCATGGTTTTCAGAATGTTGACCACCGTATTATCATGACCTGAGTACATCAACATTCTAATGTTTCTCCGTGAAACATTCGTGGCGTCTGAGAAATACGTGACAATTTCGTTGAAGAATGGGCCTGATTTTAGTCTTGCTAATTCAGTGTTATAACAAAAACTCTCGCGTCGCAGGAAAACATATTTTGCCAACTCCTCTGGGAATACTCCTTGCGTCCATTCTGGTAGCGTCAGGTTATTTTCTTTTTCTATCAATAAAGTGTCGTAGATATAAGCCAGACGGGTTAGGCTGTTGACTATCTCACCAGTTTTCTTCGTTAAAAAATGGTAGATAGTTGTGAGATTATTCTCAGCTTCTAAAAAAATCGATGAGTTGTGTAACTTCTTCAAAAGTTTGTCATATCTGGAACATTCCGCATCCATTTTTAGGACGATATCTTGGTCTTCTGGTAAAGTATGAATTGGAATAGGCTGCCAGTAAATCGATGGATTCCAAATCTGGTCTTTTTCCGGCGGGTATAAACCTGCCAGGACAGTGGCCGCCGACATGATACTTCTGTCTGTGTCAGTTGAACGCACGTAAATGTCATCTTTTGAATAAAGCTTTGGCAAATAGCCATCATAACGTTGCCTGAGCCATATTCCGAAATCGTAAAGACGTTGTTTGCCTCTCTGAAAATAAATATATTTTTTGTTATTATTTTATTAAAAAAAGCAAATATAATAATAATAATAATAATACTTTATTGATCAACTTGTCAATTACAGAGAATAAGAGTACAAATATATCTACATATTTACACATCAATATAAACAGATACACATGTATATAGAAGGTAAATGCAAATAACGCAATATAATTGTATATATACAAATAAGTAGTACATATATTAGATAGCACTATAAATCCATAGGATTTGTGTGTGCATAGAGGTACAATAGATTAAATTGTAAGTGCAATAGTACAGTGCCAAAAAATAGACTAAGCTAAAACATGATCAATATTGCTAAGATGGGTGAGAGAACTATTGCTAAATTAATTGTGAGCTGATAAATGAAATAAATGTACATATAGAGCAATCAAAACTATCCAGATAAGGTGACCATTGAATTGATATAGATGTTTAAAGATAACACAGACTATCATGACATCAATGAGAATTCTGAAAGTAGCCGTGCGATAAATAAATTCTATGAATGAATGTTGAATCTGTCGAAGGTATAGTGTTTATCAGGTATTAAAACCATTCTGATAATCCGGTCATAAAACTTGTCCTATTGCAAGAGAACCATAATTTCAACTTTCTATTGAAGCAGGTAGTATTTGAAAGTTTTAAATAGAGCGGTAGTCATCAATGACGAATTGCTGATAATTAATTATAAATAACCTTATCTAGCAATTCCTAGTAAATTTATGATTTTAACCTCTGTTATCTATTATGCAAATGTAGTAGGAAGTAAGAGACTATATATATGAGTTCTTTTGAGATGTAACACTCGTTGTGTAGCTATCGTGTAATAAACATCGTCAATTAACGCACATAGTGTATTATTGAAGGGATAGTTCCAACCCCTTTACTCCCGGGAATAAAGGAAAGCCTTTTTAAAAAGGTACTTCACGGGATAAGGTCTTTGTCTGGCGCAGTTGGTGACGGATAATTTCCCGCCCTTTTGGCACCCTTAAAGCTCAAAAGTCGAGAAAAGTAACGCTCGTGAGTCTAGTGCCGCGTGGAAGGTCCGTACGAATCAAGCTCTTAAACCATATGAGCATACAAGGAGCAACCCCAGGAAAACAGTAGCGTATACAGCGCCCACTGAGGTCTCCAGAAAGAACTAGAAGCAACCCCAGAACAACAGTAGCGTCTACACGCCCGCTGAGGTCTTCAAACAACTACGAAGCAACCACAGGAACAACAGTAACGTCCAAGCAGTCGAGAGCCATCCACTGAGGTCTTCCGTACAACCCGAGAAGCAACCCCAGGACAACAGAGATAGTCTACCCGACGAGGAACGTCCACTGAGGTCTTCAATACCAGTAAAGTAAGAAAGCAATTTGTTACATGTATTTTTTATATATATATATTTGAAATTTTGACGTATTCCATTACGAATATATTTTATTATTGACATTTTCTGGAATTTTGCAATTTTGTGTGTCAATTTTTACAATTTTTGTGTGATTTTATGTATGTTATGTTGATTTTTTGAACTTTCATGAGAATATCTATATATAGTGAACGCATTTTTCAATAAATTTATGTATTATAAGTAATTTATGAATTCACCTAACTTTCTTGACGAAAGTAGAGTACAGATAGTTGATCTAGAAGATCTAAGTAACTCTTTTAATTCCCTGTCAATTTCTGAATTTTTCGATACGCAAGGTATTACGAAAGGTGTCAGTAATATCACAATGAGCACTCCTGTTCAAACACAGACCACCTCGCAGTCGCTAACCACTGAACAATGGATTTCGACAGCGAAAACTTACGGTGAAATAATCCCAAAATTCGATGGTAGACCCATCGCCCTAGAATCATTTATAGTAAAGGTAGACAATTTTCATCAGAAATATGGTAATTCAACAGATTTTACTTTAAATAATTATGTATATTGCTTAATTTGTAGTAAGCTTATTGGCGAAGCTGAAAACTTTGTCATTTGCCGACCTGATCTAACAGATTGGCCTTCCTTGAAGGAAGCATTACGTAATAAATTCGGAGATTTAAAAGATAGAAAAATTCTGGCTCATCAATTTAAAAATTTAAAATTAAGACAAAACGAAAATCTAAGTGATTTTATAGAACGACTCAAGACAATACTAACGCAGTTAAATATTAAAATTATTAGTGACGATCACCTAAGTGTTTCACAAAAGGCCGTACATGAAGAAATTAACGAACAAACAGCAATTGAGGTAGTTTATAATAATTGCCCTCCTATGTTACAAACTATTTTAGACGTAAAAGACCACCAAACTTTACCTGCCACTACTAGTACTGTACTTAACTATATCTCTAAACACCCATCCGAGAAACCTAAATTTACAAATCCAAGACCGGTTTCGACCCCAGTTTTTACTCCAAAACCCAATACTTCAAACTATAACAGGCGATACACAGCCAATCGTCCGGCACAATTTTTTCAACCAAATATAGCCAATCGTCCGGCACAATTTTTCCCAAATTATAGAAATTTGCCTAGATTTAATCCAGGTACTCGACCCACAACGTCTGCACCCCAACAGACGAACCCAAATCAGAATTATAACAATAATTATAATGCTTCTAGACCATCACAGAATTTTAGAGCGAATAACAACAATAATCCTGCTAATAAGTCTGGACAGACTAATTACCAGAGAACTGCTTTTCGCAATTGGCGACAACCAAATATTAATTTGTCCGAATTAAATCCACCTATGGATATTTCTGAAGCTAAACCTGAATTTTACTATCGCGAGGATTTGTACGAAAATAACCCTCTGAAAGAAGAAGTCGCTCTCAATATCGATGATCTATCTCTAGACCTAAGTAATTATCACTTAGACAAAGATGAGAATGACGGTCCTACATATGACCAAACAGAACTCGATCCGTATCACGCAATAGAAAATTTTCGTCTACTTGCCTCGGACGAAACGACAGAGAAAGTACACTACCCTGTCTAATTATTTCGGACCCCCCAATGAAGATATTAATAGACACCGGAGCCACTAATTCGCTAATTAATTCTAATATAGCTCATAAATATTTTTCTGATTACTTACAAGAAGAGGATTTCATATTAAAAACAATAACGACTCAAACACAGCATAAGGAGAGCATACAAGTCGATCTATTTGCAGAAAATCAATTTTTGAAATTTTTTGTGGTAGATTTTCATCAACATTTTGACGCATTGCTGGGAGCTGATAGCTTAGAAACTATGAACGCTCTGATCAATTTTAGCAATGGCATTTTGTTTTTAAATGACCTGCCTTATGAATTAATTAAATATGATAGTCTAGCAGTAAACAACGTCGAGGTAAAAACTAAGGCGACATTTCCTATTAAAATTAAGAAAGGACCTATATTAATTCCAAAGCAATCAATTCAAGGCGTCCACATTCCGGAAACTATAACCGTGGCCAATAATTACCACTGTGAAGTTCCCATAGTGACACACAAGGATAATATCCTAATAAATAAACCAATCATCAAGGCGAAACACATTAATAATGCGGAAATAGATTTATGTAATTTATTCATTAGACAAAATTACGATCAACCTAACATTGACCTTAGTCATCTTGATCAATTAAAACGTAACGCATTAATTAACATATTTAGTGAATTTAGCGACGTATTCTATAAGGAAGGAGACATTCTCACCTTCACGAATACTAGTAAACATCACATTCCTTTAAATTCAGATATACCGGTATTTTCAAAACCATATCGCTTCCCTCAAATACAACGAGAGGAAATCGACCGACAAGTCGAGGAACTCAAAAGGCAAAATATAATCGAGGAAAGTGAGAGTCCATATAACGCCCCTGTATTTCTTGTGCCCAAGAAGCCTGATAAATTTGGCAATAAGACATGGCGCATGGTAGTCGATTTTCGGAAATTGAATGAAAAAACTATCGAAGACAAATATCCGATACCTAATATAGCTAATATTTTAGACTTATTGGGCGATTCCCAATATTTCTCCAAATTAGATTTAAAAAGTGGTTATCACCAAATAGAAATTAAACCAGAAGACAGACATAAGACTGCCTTCTCAACGCAGCAAGGGCACTACCAGTTCCTCAGAATGCCCTTTGGGTTGCGAAGTGCTCCTGCGTGCTTTGTCAGAACTATGAATAACGTCTTAAAGGGCCTATTGAACAAAATATGTCTTGTATACCTAGATGACATAATCATCTTAGGGAAAACCTTCGAGGATCATTTGAATAATTTAAAAACAGTATTACAAAGACTTCGGGACCATCGATTTAAAATCCAAACTGATAAATCAGATTTCTGCCTCACTGAGATCGAATACCTTGGGCATCTGATCACGATTGACGGCGTAAAGCCCAATCCTAAATTAGTAGCTAAAATCAAAGGTATTCCACTACCTACAACACCTAAACAAATCAAAGCATTCCTTGGATTATCCGGTTACTACCGTAAATTCATCAAAAACTATGCGACAATCACGAAACCACTAACTATTTGTCTAAAAAAGAATAGTAAAGTCATACACACACCAGAATTCATCAATGCGTTTAATTCAGTAAAAAGAATAATTTCTAACCCACCTGTATTAGCATACCCAGATTTCAATAAAACATTTAATGTAACCACGGACGCATCGAATGTAGGTATAGGAGCAATATTGTCACAAGGTCCCATTGGCAAAGACAACCCTATAATGTTTGTCAGCAGAACACTAAATAAGAACGAATTAAATTATTCTACTATAGAAAAGGAATGTCTTGCCATCATATGGGCAACAAAAATGTTTAGACCTTATATTTATGGGAGACAGTTTAACATAATCAGTGACCACAAACCCTTACAATGGTTGTTTAACTTAAAGGAGCCTAATGCCAAACTTATTCGTTGGCGACTCAAGCTCGAAGAATTCGATTATAAAATAATTTACAAGAAAGGTAAGAATAATCTGAACGCAGATTTTCTTTCACGTTTGGAAGCCTACCCTTTAGAAACCGCAGACGATCTGTTATCTATGCTTAATAACCCCGGAGATATCTGTCAAAGAGATCCCCTAGAAATCACTGACATTGACGAAATTCTTAATATCCCTCAGACGGAAACTCAGGTTACGAGAACTGAATCACCTAAAATTAAAATTTTATCCGACATACGAGTAGACCAAGTGAAAACACCACCTTCAGTTACTCAGCATTCACAAGCTGAAAACACCAGTGCATCCCTGCCCATAACGGATAAACCACTTAACATGTTTAAAAATCAATTTGTTTTCACATTTTATAGCAAACCTACAGTCAATACGCTTAACCCTTTTGGTAGACATAAATACCTGGTTAACATAACAGAAGGTAATTATGAAAATGAAATATTAAATATTCTCCGAGAATACGCAAACCCAAATTTAAGTAACGCCATTTTCATTAAAAGACCGGAGTTTTATGAAACAATGGCAACATTGATCAATAACACCTTCGACAATTCAATTAAATTTGTATATACAGACAAAATCCTAGAAGATGTGACAGACGCAACGACGCAACAACATTTATTGCGACATTTCCATTTCCCTGACCATCGAGGAGCGCAAGAATTAACCGCGCAAATAAATCGAAGATACTATTGGCCTAGCAGTAGCTCAGATTGCCAAAAATTTGTCGACGAATGTTCAATTTGCCAACAGGCAAAATACGAACGACACCCTGTAAAATATAAATTAAATTTAACTCCTACGGCTAAAGAACCCTTCAACACAGTTTTCATGGACATATTCTCACTTGCGAAACAAAAATATTTAACCGCAATAGATTCATTTTCAAAATATGTCATGTATCAACCTCTAGTATCGATGAATATCCCTGACATAGTAGAAGCGTATATAAACCTCTTTTCCAAATATAAAATGCCGAAATTATTAATTACCGATAACCAATTTGATCACCCACTATTTAAAGAAATGCTAAAAATGCATCAAGTAGAACATCATCTAACTACCCCTACTTATCCCAATAGTAACGGTCCTATTGAACGTGTACATGGTACTCTCTTGGAAATAGTTAAAACAATAACCGTATCAAAAAACAAAATTTTATTAATGAACCTTTTTGAAAATGCTATTATAATTTATAATAGAAGCATACACTCGCAAACTGGCTTTAAACCCATCGAATTATTATTTGGACACCTAGAAAGTAACGACATGTTAGATACCTTTGACGTAAATCATTACCATGAATATACTAGTGAATTATATGACCGGATTAAAGCGTTATACGAGTTAGTAAAAACACGACAATTGGAAAATAAAGAAAAACATACGGCATACCAAAACGCTAAAAGAACAGAATTTCCCTTTCTACCACCTGACACTCCTGTCTATCGAGATCAGAGACCCCGAGACAAAAGAGCACCTCGGTACAAACAAGAAACTGTAGCACAAGATTTAAAAAACAAAATCGCTACCCCAAAACGAGCGATTTACCATAAACAAGAACTAAAACCATTAAGGAAATCACAAGTAAATAAAACCTTTGTTACAGATGATGCCATACACCTTCCTAACATTGATTCTTTACCTAGTACTAGTAAATAACAGTGAAGTCAACCCGCAGAGAGTAGAAATAAAGGACTTACATAACAACCCGGGAATATTACCATTTAAACTTGGAACAGTGCGTATACAAAAGACACACCACACATTCCTACATAATTTTAATTTAGAACCCTTAGGGAAACATTATGTAAAATTAGAACAAAATATCGAAACAATTAGCAATCTACCTAATTTTAAGAAATTCAGTAGAGCAATAGAATTAGGTTTTATTACACAACAAGCAGAACGTCTAAAACAGCAACTTTTAACAATACACCCCGATATCTTAGAAACAGATAAAAGACAAAAGAGAGGCTTAGTTAATGCCCTAGGATCAGTTTTTAAATTTGTATCAGGTACCCTGGACGCAGACGACGGCGTAAGATATGACAATGCTATAAGAGAATTACAAGGTAATCAGGAAAATATAATAAATCATTTCAATAAACAATTATCCATTAATAAAGAATTGATTATTAGTTACGAACATACAATACAAAACATTACGGAAAATTTTAAAGAAGTAGCAAAGCTACTAGTTAACATACAAAATGAACAAATAGCTAATAATGCTGTCAATCTAGTCAGATTAGCCATTTTAGACCTAGAGTATCTAGTAAGCAATTTGCAAACAGCCATAGGTTTTGCTACAATGAACTTGCTTCATTTAAATATAATTTCGGAAGATCAGATTACCGAAATGAAACAAATGCTGTTGAAATATCATGATGATGCTTCATTTTATAGTATGGATAATATCCTATTTACTCAGACAATTCAAGTAGAATATTACGTTACACCTGAACATATAGTTTTTCTCTTACATGTCCCTATTTTGGATAAAATAAATTTTAATTTATATCATTTATATTCCATACCCACAGTACAAAATACAGTGATCATTGCACCTACTTCGTACGTTGCAATGTATGAAGACAATATTTATTACCTAAAAAGAAAATGCAAATATTTGCAACAACAATATTTCTGTTCACTTACTGACATAGAAAGGAACTATCAACAGGACACCTGCATTAAAAATTTACTGCAAGTAAAGAAAAATCCAGAATGTAGACATGTACCCGTAAATGTAACTGACTCTTTAGTAGAAATGATTAATGACGAAAAGTATCTTCTGGTAATGCCACAAGAGACTCTAGTTCACGAAAAATGTAGTAGTGAAGAGGTACACCGTTTAAAAGGAGTTTACCTATTTACGGTACCCTATTCATGTTCTTTTATAACGAAAGATTTTCTCTATGAAAACTTAGTAGACACACTCAAAGAAGAGCCTGTTCATTTACCCCCTTTAGATATAAATATAGCTGATATTAAACCACTTCAATTAAATTTGAAATCAATAAATCTCGATCAATTATCTAAATTAACACTAGATAGCAACCCTTTGTCATATGTAAAGACCCCGAACTATTGGACCCATGGTCATACCTTCTTAATTTGTGTAATTCTAATAGTAATAATAACTTTAATTTTATGTAACTTCAAAAGACTTAATAAAATCTGTATTAGTAGATATAATAAGAAAAATCATACTCCCATAGACATGGCTGAAATGCAAGCTTTTCCCTTGCCTGAAACTAAATCTTAATGTAATTCTAAATGTGTAATAATGATGTATTATCCATTCTTTATATGTTTCTTTTAAATATGTTACCTTTATAAGTTTTACCTTTTGTAAATGAAAATTTATGCTACCCCATAAATTTCCATCTGATAGGGGAGGAGTCATCAATGACGAATTGCTGATAATTAATTATAAATAACCTTATCTAGCAATTCCTAGTAAATTTATGATTTTAACCTCTGTTATCTATTATGCAAATGTAGTAGGAAGTAAGAGACTATATATATGAGTTCTTTTGAGATGTAACACTCGTTGTGTAGCTATCGTGTAATAAACATCGTCAATTAACGCACATAGTGTATTATTGAAGGGATAGTTCCAACCCCTTTACTCCCGGGAATAAAGGAAAGCCTTTTTAAAAAGGTACTTCACGGGATAAGGTCTTTGTCTCGGTAAGGCATTATAGATTTTAGGACCCAGAAATGAGATATGTTGTTGACCGACGGTAGTTCTTTTATAGGGCGTAAACAAATTGCAATTTAAAGCGGCTCTAGTATTTTTACCATGAGGAAAATTTTGTTTCACAGATGTCGTTTTGTGTGTATATTTGAGAACGGCAATCACAAATAGTTCTCTGATGGTCAATAAATCACTGTCACTGAATTCCAAATGGGAAGGATATAATCGAGGCTTTCCTAATATAACTTTTATGATCCATTTTTGTGTGACCGACAAATGAACGAATCTTTCTTTATATGCAGCTCCCCAAGTTACAATTCCATACGTTAGAATTGGCTGAACTAATGAGTTGAAAACAACCTTTAACCATTTTAATTGTACACATTTTTTTAGCTGCTTAAATTTATATATAGTTTTCCTTATTTTATTGTTTATATAATCAATGTGTATATTCCATTTAAGCTGATTATCTATGAAAATGCCTAGATATTTTACATTATCTCTACTAGATATAGTAGAACTACATTTACAAATAACATTATTAGGGCAATCATAATCATGAATTCTCAAATGAGGCAAAATTGGCAATTTCGCAATAGTAGAACTGAATGTTATGAATTTAGTTTTTGAGAGGTTAAGACTCAGTTTGTTTTTACGTAACCAGAAGCAAATTTTTGACAATCCTGCAGAAGATGAGGCAATGACATCATCCCAAGTGTCTGAGGTAAAAATAAGAGCAGTGTTATCTGCGTAGCAAACTGTCTTGCCGTTGATATAGTTATTGTGTATATTGTTTATGTAAATGAGGAACAAAATTGGACCGAGTACTGTTCCCTGTGGAACTCCGCAAGTTACTTCTTTATATTTACTAAGTGCTGCACCGACACGGACCCTTTGTTTACGACCGCAGAGATATGACTTGAACAGATTTAGAGCAGTGCCTCTGACACCAATTTTTTCTAATTTCAACAGCAAAATACTGTGTGACACAGTGTCAAAAGCCTTGGCTAAGTCAAGGAAAATACTCAAACATTTTATATTTTTGTTGATGGAATCGTATATTTCTTCTGTTACACTAACAATGGCATCTTCGGTGGAAAGATTTTTACGAAAACCAAATTGGCAGTTGTTAATTAGATTGCATTTATCAAGAAAGTTAGTCAGTCTCTCTTTAATGCATTCCTCAGCAGTTTTACCAGAGGAGATTATTGAGCAGATTGGGTTCAGAGAACTCTTAGCGTAAACTATATATCCGTCAGATTTGTTAATGCAACTTTCATTATGAAAGATTTCGTATTTATTGATGCAAAAATCCTTAATATCAAACACAGTCCACGTTTCAGAAAGTATTATGACGTCAAAATCTGTTTTTAAATATTCCAAATATACTAACAATTCATTCAATTTTTTACTAATACTTCTGATATTGAAATGAATCATTTTAATAGAATTTTCACAATTAATTAAAGAGTCACACTCAGATAGATTGATGGCCTCATATGTATTACATGCATTGCAATCATCATATATGTAAGCATTTTGTTTTATGTTTAGAGCATTAATTTTTTCACTCACATTTGTTAACTGTGTGTATCCCATCGGCCAGTATTTCGGATCAGAATAGGGATCCGATCTGTATGGCCTCAAAACAGATCTGTCACCATGTCTGTAGACCTAAAAACATTAAAAATAGTATTTAAAAAGTCTGGACGCAGCAAGTGCGTTATGGTAGCGAATTTTCGTAAAAATGCTTTTAATGGCAAATGTCTTGTTTTTAAAAGAAGAACATTTGGTTGGCAGTATAACCTATATATTAGTAACAATCTACCGGATTTCATTAAAATAGCTTTGTTGTTTCAAAAAGTATAAACATTTTCCGAAAATAAACTTTAAAAGTTCCAGAAATGGTCTGATTTTTCTGGCCAACGAACCTCTTTAAGCTGTTTACACACACCTGCCAGGATATAATAATTCAAAAACAACTTTAGGACCAAAATTGAAAAAAAAAAAGAAAATTTGCAAAAATTTCTTTTACAGAAAGTCACTTTTTTTTACAGAAATCGCTTTCAGTAATATTACACTGTGTGTATGTGTGTGTTTTATTTCTTTAACGTCGGCCTATTTCCGCGACTATGGCCAATCACCGACGTCAGGGAGCAGTTTCACCTCACCATCCTGGAAATTTTGCCTAACCCCTGTCTTTCTGTAAGGAGGGTAGGGATCTTTAACGTGCCCAACATCGCATGGACACGGGACCGACCGCTTCACGCCCCCTTCGAAGGGCGGAACGTGCAGACATTCAACTTGCTCAAATACAATGCCAGAACCTCGGTTGATGTTAATTTTACAGTTTGTACTGAAAAAGTGAAAGGAGTACCCCGGGATCGAACCCAGTACCCTTCGGTTCAGAGGCACACGTTCTTACATCTGAACCACCGAGGTTCCAATATTACACTAAATTATATTTTGCACAAAAATTCGACAACTTTTTTTTACAATAACTTACTACACATATATTATTGATTACCAACATATCACAAAAATCTTACAAAAATAAGTTCCACGGAAACACTAAAAACATTTATGCGAAAACTTTTAAAATTCAGCCACAATTTGAGCGTGCCCATATACGGCAGCTCGATTCTTTCGACGAGTAATACAAACAAAAAGCTCTCTGAATGGGTCATTTTCATGGGGCTCCGCTATCTATTGATAAAAACGCCGTTTCACAGTTTGTGATATGCGTTTGAAATATGTGCAAAAAACGTAAAAGGTTGCAAAACAATTGAAATAACTCAAAAACGATGAACGATATCAATTTTTTTTCTTACGAACGCATTATAATTCGCTGAAAAACACAATAATGCAATAAAATAAGGGAGTGTTCTATTAAAAAAAAGACAATGTGTATCACAAACGACTTATGGGCCAGCCTGTGATTGTCAAAATAAGTTTATAAGCTGCAGCTCGAGATACCCTATAATTAACGTATATACTTTTTTGTCATATCTTATATAATAACGGATATAGTGAGCTTTGCCGTAGAAAAGCGTCACCCCGTATATGTGTAAACAGACAAAAACTGAAACTGACCCCGTATATGGGTTTTTGGGGTTCTAGTTCGCGCTCATTTGAAGAAATCTTTTTAAAATTCATGTCGCGGTCTTCTAAATATCGAATTTTTGCTACGAAAATATGCTAAAATATAGACTATTAAACCGTAAACTCTATAGCTGAAACTACTGCAGAAGCATCAGAAAGAGGGTCTATTTGAAATGCATTTTCTGAAAATATTTTAGTAAAATGAAGAACAATGATGGTTGAAGCTGTATCTTAAGGCTTTGCAAAACACACTTCTTACGACGTATTGTCTACATAATCCGTATTCAATAATTCCATTTTTTCCAAAATATTTGAAGTTGTGTTTTACAACCAAATTAGTTCATATCTAAAGAATAACAATTTACTCTCACACTCACAATTTGGTTTTAGGAAAAATCGATCTACACCTCTAGCAGTAAGTAGCCTGGTGGATGATGTTTGTATGGGCTTCGAGAGGGGTGTGCATACCTATGCACAGTTTCTCGACCTGTCTAAGCCATTTGACTGACTGTGCTTCTCATGATATTTTAATTAACAAGCTTCAGTTCTACGGCTTCAATACCGACAGTATCACTGATTTAAAATGATACCTGGAAGACCGATTACAGTTTGTGTCAGCTAATGGTGAAAAATCACCTACATTATATCGAAAATACGGTGTATCACAGGGTTCGGTCATTGGGCCTATTTTATTCTTGCTATACATCAACGACCTACCAAAATAAACAAACTTAGGTACTTTTGTTTTGTTTGCTGATGATACGACTTTCGTTTTCTCAGATCCAAACATCAATACAGTACACTCTACCATTAGCAGAATTAAGATGTTTGTCAGGACTGGTTCTCTGCAAATCAACTTAGCTTGAACAGCCTAAAATCTGAGTCTTTACTGTTTACGCTAAAGCACAATCTCTTCAATGGCGCTAACACCGAGGCTGTAAAATTCCTGGGAGTTAATTTAGGACTCACATTGCATCTATGCATGTCCGAGGGCATCCCGTGGCATGTTTCTTCTGCGGAGTCTTTCGACCCAAGTTTCTACTCCCACATTAAGAAGTGCATACTATGGATGTGTGCATATTATCTTAACTTATGCCATTTTTGGTATGGGGACACTCACTACACTCTGAATTGGTTTTCGCAACCCAACGTAAGGCAATGCGAATCCTGGGCGGTTTGGGGTATAGAGATGACTGTCGTAGCCACTTTAGAAGCTTTCAGATACATACAATACCTTGTGTCTATATTTTTCTGTGTCTTTTAAATGTTAAGTGCCACGAATCAGACTTCACTAGGCACAGTACCATTCACAGCCATTTTATGCGCGGTAAAGATAACTTCGCAGTCGATTTCACGTGATTAAAAAGATTAAGGAACGGAACCAATCACTATGGAATGAAATTTTATAACAAACTCTATCATAATATAAGAAATTTACATTAGAACAAATTCAAGCATGCCATTAAGAACATTTTGATAAGCAATGCTTTTTATTCATTTGATGAATATTTTGCTTATCGTATTAAATAAACGCTCCCATGCCATGCTACTTTTTGTAACTTCAATTTGCATCGATATTATTGTATCATGAGACTTTTCTTCACTTGTTCTATTTGGTACTGTTTTTTAAATTTTTTTGTTTGGAGATTTGTCCACATTGTGATGTTTCTGTACATTCATGATTCATTGGTTGATGACGCGTTTAATTGTGTGTTTTGACCTATGCTGCTGTTTTGTATGTATATTTGTGTAAATTCTAACCTGAACTCCGTCCACCATTTACTCGAGGCTAATAGGCCCCAACACCTCTTCCTCACCGAAACCCAAATCAGTGCCCAAACAGCCACTAATCACCTTCATTTTCCGGGGTATGAGCTCCTTACTTCCTTTAGATTGCATGCAGGCGTGTGCACATACGTTCGTAGCAATCTACCCTGCACCAGACTCCCCAATTTAGAAGCTGGAAGAAAAGACATACTCTGGATAAAACTCTCTCTCAGGGCTGCAACTAAATTCATCAGTTGCATTTACCGGTCACCTTCTGACAACAACTTTGTCCAGCTCTTTGACTACTTTTCTGAAAAAACCGACCAACTTATTTCTGAATATCCTCCCTCCGAGGTCACTATTCTTGGTGACTTCAATGTCCATAATAAGGAATGGCTAGGATCTTCAAAAACCGATTCACAAAGGAGAGCAGCGGAGGCCTTTGCGGTCAGCAATTCCCTAGCCAATATGGTTCAGCAACCTACTTTCCTCGCATCCCAACACACAGCTCAAATCTCTTGGATCTCCTTCTTACTACACAACCTGAATGCTATAATATATCAGTCACCGCCCCCCTTGGTCGCTCAGACCACGGCATGGTCATTGCTTCCTGCGCAATGCAACCCGAGGTCACACAATCATCACACCCACGTATCTCTTGGTACTACAACTCTGCGAACTGGGAAGAAATGCGGGATACTTTTTCCTAATTTCCATGGGCGTTTGTCTGCTTCTCTCATCCTGACCCCTATGATATCTCACAAAAGTCACTGAAATTATCCAAGATGGCATGGAATGATTTATTTCACGTACACAGAAAACCTCTTTAGCAACTCAAAAGCCCTGGTTCTCTAAATCCTGTGACAAGGCCGGACTTGAAAAGGTCAAAGCTAACAAAACCCTTCTACACAATCCCAGTCAAGAAAACCCTCAAGCATTTAACGACGCAAGAAATTGCTATGTCCGCATTCTTTCTGAGGCAAAAAAACTCGTTTAATAACCACTTTAAAAACAAAGTCCTCTCAAGGTCCAACGGCAGCAAACCCTTCTGGACTCTTGCTAAATTTTTTGGGAATAATTTCTGCAAGAGCACGTTCCCACCTCTTGTTTCAGGGGATGCAATTGTTTCTACCGCCTTGGGCAAGGCTGAACTTATTGCCTTGTTGTTCGCCGACAATTCTACTCTCAACCCACCTCCAAATGTTCAACCACCAACAGTCCCCTGTGTCGCGCATAAAATGACGGATATCATTTTCAAAACTAAAAAGGTTCGAAAGATACTCTCTTCTCTTAATCCCAGCAATTGTTCTCAAAAAATGCGCACCAGAAATTGCTTCTGTTCTGCCTCGTCTGTTTCAGACATCTTACAAAAGGGGCATATTCCCTAGTAACTGGAAAACTCCTCGAGTACAACTCATCCCCAAGAAAAGATCCAAAGCGCTTCCTAGCAACTAGAGGCCTATGTCTCTCCTTTCAGTCGTCTCTAAAGTGATGGAAAAGTATTAAACACCGAATTACTAAAATTTCTTGAAAACACAGTCTAATCCACGACAGGCAGTATAAATTGCGTCAGCGCAGATCAACTGCCGACCTCCTTTCCTTTGTTACCCATTGTTGTAACAAGTCTATGGAACTACACGGTGAATCCCAGATTGTCGCTCTAGACATATCCAAAGCATTCGACCAGGTGTGACACGCAGCGCTGCTTAATGAATTTCCGGCCTATGGCCTACCACCAAAACTATGTACCTAGACAGCAAATTTCCTCTCCAACCGGAGCATTTCTGTTATCGTGGATGGTCATTCCTCTAAACTGTATCCAATTAAAGCAGGAGTCCCTCAAGGTTCAGCTTTAGCCCCTACTTTGTTTCTTCTCCACATCAATGATCTCCTCTCTAGCACATCCAACCCAATTCACAGTTACGTGGACGACAGCACCCCCCACTTAAATATACAATATTCTAAGCCTGTCTGTTTAGCCCAATTAGATGAGGATCGCAGACTCATGGAGGGTTCTGTCTCTGTGGATCTCCAAAAAATATGAGACTGGGGAAGCAACAACAAATTTCAGTCTGGCTTTCTATCCCATAAGAGATACACCAGCCCTAGACCCATCACATTGAACAACCAAGTTATTCAAAGTAATGAGTCCTTTTCACTTGTTGGCATTTCTGTGGACCGAAATCTCAATTTGCACCAACATGTCACACCAATTGCAGAAGCGGCTGCTAAGATATTAGGCTCGCAAATACTTTTCACCAGCAAATCTCTATACCTTATATAGTACACAAATAAGGCCAAACCTAGAATACTGCTCCCACATCTGGAGTGCCGCTGCCGCTTCTACGCTCGCTATCCTGGACTCCATTCAGAAGAGAGCTATACGTCTCATCGGTGACCCTACCCTCACGCAAAGGCTGCCATCCCTTGCCCACCGACGTGCTGTTGGTGACCTCTCTCTCTGTCTTTTATAGATATCTGCATGGGC
This sequence comes from Tillus elongatus, assembly GCA_964006375.1. NCBI lineage: Eukaryota > Metazoa > Arthropoda > Insecta > Coleoptera > Cleridae > Tillus > Tillus elongatus. The sequence continues at coordinate 106,454,079 of OZ023270.1, read as the reverse complement.
ACTGCTCAGAGGAGCTTTCTTCCATAGTTCCTCCACCTGCTGTCCCCAACAGACCTACCAAGGGAATAGAGCGAATGCACCCTTTTACTGTCCAGGTCACCAGACATAGAAAATCTTGTTATGCCCGCTCTTTTGTCCCGAGGACTTCCAAGTTGTGGAATTCCTTGCCGGCACATGTTTTTCCTTCTCCTCCGAACCTCCAAACCTCCAAGTCCAGAATTAACAAGTTGCCTCTTTCCTCCTTGTCGACACCCAGGGTACGACAGTATTTAGGCTGTGAGCCCTCGTGGTGTGTTGTGAGAAATAAAAAAAAGTATGTTATCACTTTTATGATTTTGTTTGTACGCATAAGCACATGACCTGTGTAATGCACCACTGTGCAAAGACACCAGTAAACTATTATTATGACGTTTTTGCATTTTTCATCTCGAACCGCTAGGGAACGATGTTTCGGTGATTGAAAAATGAATCATAGAAAACTGTCAAGAACTTTTTGCAATATCTTGTAAAGAAAGTATTTGCTTAAAATAAAATAACCTTGTTTTACGGCTTAGAGATTGAAGCGATACTTACGACTACCACAGCTATCAAATCGGAGCATTCATGTCCTCTTAGAAAATTCTTCACCAGTATCAGAGCCAAGATGTTGAATGTATATTTCATTTTATTGAGATAGTGTAAGCTAAAAGAAAATTATGTTAACTTTATCAACAATTTGGTGTTTTTATGATTGATTTCCAATATATTTGAAATATTTAACTCATCTCTTGTAGCCATATTGCTGTAAATAATTTTATATAAGTTGTCATTTTTATTTTGACAATAGCTGCGGCACCCGACGCCGACGGCTGAGTTTATTAATTATTAACACAAAGACCTACGTGCCACGCAGTTTCCCCACTAGCGTCTCTCGACAGTAAAAACTCGGTTGCAATGATCATGCGCACTTCGCAGAATATCTTAAGTAACGAAATAAAATACCTCCCTGACGTGATGTTTACACACAATCCTCCCAACTGACCTGACCTGCTATCAGTTTGCCTAATCAAAAGCTAAAAGAAGGAAAAAGGGGAGAAAAGGTACATTATGCTCACATGAATGACAGGGTTGATTTTCTTTCCCCTTTTAGGTTTTAATTAGGCAAACTAATGTCAGGTCGGTTGGGAGGATTGTGGGTAAACAGCACGCCAGGGTGGTCTTTAATTTCGTTACTTAAAATATTCTACGAAGTGCGCATGATCAGTGACTCCGAGTTTTTATTGTCGCGAGACGCGCGTGTTTTTCCGTGATAGAAGCATTGAAATGTAACCTTGAACTGGAAGGGATTATAATAAATGGCAGTTAACGTAAATTTTCAACAGACTGAGATGGGGCATAAAAGGTGGTGCTGTCGTTTTCTTACTCCATAACCTTATGGCAGTATTTGACTGTACCCATTTTTTAAACTTATTTTAAAACTCTTTTTAACGTTAGCAAACGTTTTAATCTACGGATAAACCAAAACCAGGTAGATAAATGAGAACATTTTACAAACATCACAAATATGCGTTATTTCTGCGTGTGCGCGACAGAGGTAAGCATCCCTTTCATTCTCGATCTCACTTTTGCCTCAAAAAATCGATACTGAAAGCACTGCCGCGTCCCTTCCAGTTTAAAGTTACATTTCAATGGATAGAAAATGGTTTTTGCGTTAACGCTTTAGAGCTCTGCAAGAAATACATGGGTTTACGCCCAACTCGTAGAGTTTGCCATGTTATATATTTTTTTGCGGAATTAAGATGGAAAATGGACGGCTTGTCCTGTGGGAATCAACACAATGTTCAAAATACCAGCTGAAATTGCTTCGTTGTTAAAGGTGTTTTCTAAGCAGGTCACCATCGAATAAGGGATCGACCTTTCGTGATAACAACCAGTTGACAGCATTGAAATGTGTAATGGCGCCAGTGTTGTCATTTTAAATGGCTCTTTATCAATATATCTATTGCTAATTTTCCACAAAATAATGCTACCTGCCTAGATTCATGTAACGAAAGGAAATAACATTAATAAATAATTATGATCTAATAACTACCAGCAAAAACAACATTGAAGATCGTAACAAGTAGGTATAGAAGAACGGTTCTGCGACCTCCACCCAGTCACTGCGCATGCGTCCAGTGACTGGGTGGAGGGTGCAGGTCCCAGAACCGCTCTTCTATACCTACTTTCATTTTTTTTTCAATTTTGGCCATACAGCTCTTTGTGAATAATTATACCTTGGTAAGCGTGTAAATAGCTTGGCGAGGTTCGTTGGTCAGGAAAATCGGACCAGTTTTTTTTGGAACTTTTTACGTTTATTTTCGGAAAATGTTTGTACTTTTTTAAAGAAAAAGCTATTTTAATAAAATATGGTACATTATTACTATTATATAGGTTGTTTTTTTATTATTATTTTATTTCAACATCACACCACGAGGGCTTACATCCTAAATACTATCGTACCGTGGGTGTCAATAAGGAGGAAAGAGGCAACTTGTTAATTCTGGACTTGAAAGTTTGGAGGTTCGGGGGAGAAGGAAAAACATGTGCCGGCAAGGAATTCCACAACTTGGAAGTCCTCCGGACAAAAGAGCGGGCATAACAAGATTTTCTATGTCTGGTGACCTGGACAGTAAAAGGGTGCATTCGCTCTGTTCCCCTGGTAGATCTGTTGGGGGCAGCAGGTGGAGGAACTATGGAAGAAAGCTCCTCTGAGCAGTGCCAGTGCAGATATCTATGAGAGAGAGAGAGAGAGAGAGAGAGGTCACCAACGGCACGTCGGTGGGCAAGGGATGCCAGCCTCATTACTTTGAATAACTTGGTTGTGCATTGTGATGGGTCTAGGGCTGGTGTATCTTTTATGAGAAAGAAAGCAAGACCGAGATTTGGTGGGGTTGAATTGTACAAGATTTCTACTTCCCCAGTGTAATATTTTTAGGAGATCCGCGAAGACAGAACCCTCCATGAGTCTGCGATCCTTATCTGATTGGGCCAAAGAGACAGGCTTAGAATATTGTATATTTGAGTGGAGGTTGCTGTCGTCCGCGTAACTGTGAACTGGGTTGGATGTGCTAGAGAGGAGGTCATTGATGTGGAGAAGAAACAAAGTAGGGGCTAAAGCTGAACCTTGAGGAACTCCTGCATTAATTGGATATAGTTTAGAGGAATAGCCATCCACGACAACAAAAATGGTCCGGTTGGAGAGGAAGTTTGCTGTCCAGGTACAGAGTTTTGGTGGTAGGCCATAGGCGGGAAGTTTATTAAGCAGTGCTGCATGCCAGACCTGGTCGAATGCTTTGGATATGTCTAGAGCGACAATCTGAGATTCATCGTGTAGTTCCATAGACTTGTTCCAAGAATGGGTGACAAAGGAAAGGAGGTCAGCAGTTGATCTGCGCTGACGGAATCCATACTGCCTGTCGTGGATTAGACTGTGTTTTTCAATAAATTTTAGTAATTCGGTGTTTATATACTTTCCCATCACTTTAGAGATGACTGAAAGGAGAGAGATAGGCCTGTAGTTGCTAGGAAGCGCTTTGGATCCTTTCTTGGGGACGGGTTGTACTCGAGCAGTTTTCCAGTTATAAGGGAATATACCTCTATTGTAAGATTTCTGAAACAGACGAGTCAGGACAAGGACAAGTTCTGGTGCGCATTTTTTGAGAACAATTGTTGGGATCTCGCCAAGGTCGGAGTATTTCCTGGTATTAAGAGAAGAAAGCATCTTTCGTACTTTTTTAGTTTTGAAAATGATATCCGTCATTTTATGTGCGACATTGGGGATTGTTGGTGGTTGAACATTTGGAGGTGGGTTGAGAGTAGAATTGCCGGCGAACATCGAGGCAAAAAGTTCAGCCTTGCCCAGGGCGGTAGAAACAATTTCATCCCCTGAGACAAGAGGTGGGAACGTGCTCTTGCAAAAATTATCCCCAATAGATTTAGCGAGAGTCCAGAAGGGTTTACTGCCCTTGGAGCTTAAGCGGACTTTGTTTTTGATGTTGTTATTAAATGAGTTTTTGCCTCAGAAAGAATGCGGACATAGGGGTTTCTTGCGTCATTAAATGCTTGACGGTTTTCTTCGCAGGGATTGTGTAGAAGCGCTTTGTGAGCTTTAACCTTTTCAAGTCTGGCGTTGTCACAAGATTTAGAGAATGAGGGCTTTTGAGTGGCTGAAGAGGTTTTCTGTGTACGTGGAATAAATAAATCCATGCCAGCGTGGATAATTTCGGTGGCGTTTTGTGGGATATCAGAGGGGTCAGAATGAGAGAAGCAGACAGACGCCCATGGAAATTAGGAAAAGTAATCTCGCATTCCGTCCCAGTTCGCGGAGTTGTAGTGCCAAACGATACGTGCGTGTGATGACTGTGTAACCTCGGGTTGCATTGCGCAGGAAGCGGTGACCATACCATGGTCTGAGCGACCGAGGGGGGCGGTGACTGATACCTTGTAGCATTCAGGATTTGTAGTAAGAAGGAGATCCAAGGGATTTGAGCTGTGTGTTGGGATGCGAGGAAAGTGTGTAGGTTGCTAAACCATATTGGCTAAAGAGTTGCTGACTGCAAAGGCCTCCCCTGCTCTCCCTTCTGGATTGGTTTTTGAAGATCCTAGCCATTCCTTATTATGGGCATTGAAGTCACAAAGAATAGTGACCTCGGAGGAAGGATATTTAGAAATCAGATGGTCGGTTTTTCAGAAAGGTAGTCAAAGAGCTGGACAACGTTGTTGTCAGAAGGTGACCGGTAAATGCAACAGATGAATTTAGTTGCAACCTTGAGAAAGAGTTTTATCCAAAGTATGTCTTTTCTTCCAGCTTCTAAATTGTGGAGTCTGGTGTAGGGTAGATTGCTACGGACGTATGCGCACACACCTCCATGCAATCTAAATGAAGTAAGAAGCTCATACCCCGGAAAATTAATGTGATTAGTGACTGTTTTTGTACTAATTTGGGTTTTGGTGAGGAAGAGGAGTTGGGGCCTATAAGCCTGAGGAAATGGTGGACGGAGTTCCGATTAGAATTTGGGCCACATATATTGGAGAAGGATATGTTAAATATTGATGATGGCGCCCCCTGTACACCCCTCTCCCGGAGATCCGAATGGGGGGGTATTTTACCTCCGGAATGTTTTGTACAAGGAGGAGCCATCATCATTATTGCTTATAAGGAAAACCGACTCATACACCAGAACAGGAAACGTTCGTTGGGACTTCACTCTTGATGCATGGGGTGGTACCTCCTCGGGCGTGAAAAACCTTTACTATCACGTAAAGGAAAATTCCGCTACCACCTGCAAAGAGAAGGAGCGAGACTTTAGTAGACTATCAGGCCTGGGCGTTATTCCCATTGCCGACAGTCACGCCAGGGGTGGCACGTGGAGCCAGCCACTAGGAGTCCAGTAGCTAAGTCACGCGTCGATCAATCAAGAGGACGACCAGCGCACCACCAGGCTAAGGGACCACATTCCCCTGCCAACTAAATGTCCTTCTTTTAAAAACAAGACATATGTGCCATTAAAAGATATTTATGAAAATTCACTACCACAACGCACTTGCTGCGTCCAGACTTTTTTAAATATGTACGCGAGAAAATTGTGGGAAAAATGACGTGAAAAACTGGACAAGGGTGTGGTCTTTTTGCCAGACAATGCCCCTGCTTACAAATCGTCGATTGCACTGGAAACAATTGATTCAATTGGTTTTCAATTGGACCATCCGTCCTATTTTAAATTAGTTAAACTTAAAATCGTTTGCACAAAATAATATGTGCCCTAAATATACCATCTCATAGATCTACATTTTAGATTATTAAACGGATTTCACTGAGTTCTGTTTTACTACTTACTAATTAATCAGGTTTCGTTTTCACCTTTCGGGCTACAAACAATGATGCATTAATTTTTAAGACAATACTTTTAGGTGCGATACACAGTGTCCTGTTTTCTTTTAAAACCTATAAAAGCCATTTTGGGTGATAAGGTAATATTTGCTGTAAACAATAATAAGACTAATTGCACAGATTAGCACAAATTGGATCATTGTGTACAACCGTTATCATGATATACATGTTATAGATTTACGACCATCGTTTAGGCATTTGCTAATTTATTTGTTTTTGTCACAAAATGCTGAAATGTGAAATTTTGGCTGCTTTCAGACGGGGTATAATTGATAATTACTTATGTGTATCGACTTTTGTTGTTGATGGTAGAAATTAGAGCTGTTCGGAACACTGATGGAGAGTGCTTCGAGCAGTAAGTACAAGTATTAAGCTCCCAAAAAATGCTTTCGTTTTTCAACAAGCATTTATAAGCATTTCCTTTTTTTATTTCTTTTTATTTCAACAACACACCACGAGGGCTTACAGCCTAAATACTATCGTACCGTGTGTGTCGACAAGGAGGAAAGAGGCAATTTGTTAATTCTGGACTTGAAGGTTTGGAGGTTCGGGGGAGAAGGAAAAACATGTGCCGGCATTTCCACAACTTGGAAGTCCTCGAGACAAAAGAGCGGGCATAACAACATGTTCGATGTCTGGTGATCTGGACAGTAAAAGGGTGCATTCGCTCTGTTCCCCTGGTAGATCTGTTGGGGGCAGCAGGTGGAGGAACTATGGAAGAAAGCTCCTCTGAGCAGTGCCCGTGCAAATATCTATAAGAGAGAGAGAGAGAGAGAGAGAGAGAGAGGGGTCACCAACGGCACGACGGTGGGCAAGGGATGCCAGCCTCATTACTTTGAATAACTTGGTTGTTCATTGTGATGGGTCTAGGGCTGGTGTATCTGTTATGAGAAAGAAAGCAAGACTGAGATTTGGCGGGGTTGAATTGTACAAAATTTCTACTTCCCCAGTCATAACAAGATGTTCTATGTCTGGTGACCTGGTAGATCTGTTGGGGGCAGCAGGTGGAGGAACTATGGAAGAAAGCTCCTCTGAGCAGTCCCCGTGCAGATATCTATAAAAGAGAGAGAGAGGTCACCAATGGCACGTCGGTGGGCAAGTGATGGCAGCTTTTGGGTGAGGGTAGGGTCACCGATGATACGTATAGCTCTCTTCTGAATGGAGTCCAGGATAGCGAGTGTAGAAGCGGCAGCAGCAGAAATGCTCCGGTTGGAGAGGAAATTTGCTGCCCACGTACAGAGTTTTGGTGGTAGGCCATAGGCCGGAAGTTTATTAAGCAGCGCTGCGTGCCAGACCTGGTCGAATGCTTTGGATATGTCTAGAGCGACAATCTGGGATTCACCATGTAGTTCCATAGACTTGTTCCAAGAATGGGTGACAAAGGAAAGAAGGTCCGCAGTTGATCTGCGCTGGCGGAATCCATACTGCCTGTCTTGAATTAAACTGTGTTTTTCAAGAAATTTTAGTCATTCGGTGTTTATATACCTTTCTATCACTTTAGAGACGACTGAAAGGAGAGAAATAGGCCTGTAGTTGCTAGGAAGCGCTTTGGATCCTTTCTTGGGGATGGGTTGTACTCAAGCAGTGTTCCAGGTACTAGGGAATATGCCTCTATTGTAAGATGTCTGAAACAGACGAGTCAGGACAGGAGCAAGTTCTGGTGCGCATTTCTTCAGAACAATTGCTGGGATCTCGTCAAGGCCATGGGCTTTCCTGGTGTTGAGGGAAGAGAGAATCTTTCGTACTTTTTTGATTTTGAAAATTATATCCGTCATTTCATGCGCGACATTGGGGACTGTTGGTGGTTGCACATTTAGAGGTGGGTTGAAAGTAGAAATGCCGGCGAACAACGAGGCAAGCCTTGCCCAGGGCGGTAGAAACAATTTCATCCCATAAGACAAGAGGTGGGAACCGGCTCTTGCAGAAATTATTTCCAATAGATTTAGCAAGAGTCCAGAAGGGTTTGCTGCCGTTGGAGCTTAAGAGAACTTTGTTTTTGATGTGGTTATTAAACGAGTTTTTTGCCTCAGAAAGAATGCGAACATAGCGGTTTCTTGCGTTGTTAAATGCTTGACGGTTGTGAGCTTTGACATTTTCAAGTCTGGCCTTGTCACAGGGCTTTTGAGTGGCTTAAGAGGTTTTCTCTGTACGTGGAATAAATAATACCATGCCAGCTTGGATAATTTCGGTGACGTTTTGTGAGATATCAGAGGGGCCAGGATGAGAGAAGCAGACAGACGACCATGGAAATGAGGAGAAGTAATACCGCATTTCGTCCCAGTTTGCGGAGTTGTAGTGGCAAACGATACATGGGTGTGATGACTATGTGACCTCGAGATGCATTGCGCAGGAAGCAGTGACCATGCCGAGGTCTGAGAGACCAAGGGGGGCGGTGATTGATATCTTATAGCATTCAGGTTTTGTAGTAAGAAGGAGATCCAAGGGATTTGAGTTGTGTGTTGGGATGCGAGGAAAGTTAGTAGGTTGCTGAACCATATTGGCTAAAGAATTGCTGACTGCAAAGGCCTCCCCTGCTCTCCCATGTGGATCGATTTTGGAAGATCCTAGCCATTCCTTATTATGGACATTGAAGTCACCAAGAATAGTGACCTCGGAGGAAGGATATTCTGAAATCAGTTGGTCGGTTTTTTCAGAAAGGTAGTCAGAGAACTGGACAAAGTTGTTGTCAGAAGGTGACCGGTAAATGCAACAGATGAATTTGGTTGCAGCCCCGAGAGAGAGAGAGAGAGTTTTATCCATAGTATGTCTTTTCTTCCAGCTTCTAACTTGGGGAGTCTGGTGCAAGGTAGATTGCTACGGACGTATGCGCACACGCCTCCATGAAATCTAAAGGAAGTAAGGAGCTCATACCCCGGGAAATTAAGGTGATTAGTGGCTGTTTTGGCACTGATTTGGGTTTCGGTGAGGAAGAGGAGTTGTGGCCTATTAGCCTGGAGGAAATGGTGGACGGAGTTTAGGTTAGAATTAAGGCCACATATATTCGAGAAGGATATGATACTGACTTTTAACTAACCTAACTTATTTAAAACATGGATATAAATATTGAAAATAAATATTGTATCATGGTTATAATGAAAATTGTGAGTTAATGACTTAAAACAATACAATTTTGCGTAGACTAGAAAATCAGTAAATCATATTCTAAGTGCAGTGTTAACCGTCGGTTTTTAATGTTTCTCAATTGAGCCACGACAGGACCTCTGAGTCATTATTATTGTATAACTGGGGGAAATAACTAACACATTATGTAGTAATAGTAACAGTATCAGCATTTCTATAGTTTTTTAGTATCACTGGCGTCAATATTCTTTGCAAGTATCAAGACCTGCTTACAAAACGAGAACGGTACCTACTGATAGATAAGTTACTAGATCCATCATTTGTATTATCCATGATTTCGCAGTTTAGTTGGTCAATATTTTTTTAATAAATATCATTTTAAAGCGTATTTCTGTATTTCTAATATTGTATGTTTCAAACAGGTACAGTCTGCCGCTTAAAAATAGACATACCTACGTTTGTTAACCATCCAAGCCTATCGAGCTTAATCTACAAGCTGCTTGCTAGCAGTCGACCGGATTTCAGTGTAGTCTTGGACAAAAGCTAGGTTCATATACTCGCGAATTGCGAAATCGCCGCGAAACGTATTCCTATTGGTTTATTTAAAATAATATTGTAAAAGTGTTGTTTTTTATTAGATTTTATAAATGTATTTTACTAATTTTTGTGTGCACACAGTTAGACACGATCTAAATGTCTTCTCTACTTTTAAGTTGGTGTAGCCCCAATGTTAATTAAAGGCCCCCATTTTTTATACTTACTTAGCTTGTGCACATATATATATATATATATATATATATATATATATATATATATATATATATATATATATATATATATATATATATATATATATATATATATATATATATATATATAGGTAATATAAAAGAAAAGCAGTGAAACAGCAAGTGAATTTATTTACCTAGTGTATTTGATATTATCTGAAAAACACAGTATGGGCGACGAAGTGGAATGTAATTTCGATAAATAAACAGTTTACTGCACGGGGGGGTTTTATATATATTTTTTCAGAAACATTTTTTTTTATTTTTATGTCAACAACACACCACGAGGGCTTACAGCCTAAATACTATCGTACCGTGGGTGTTGACAAGGAGGAAAGAGGCAACTTGTTAATTCTGGACTTGAAGGTTTGGAGGTTCGGAGGAGAAGGAAAAACATGTGCCGGCAAGGAATTCCACAACTTGGAAGTCCTCGGGACAAAAGAGCGGGCATAACAAGATGTTCTATGTCTGGTGACCTGGACAGTAAAAGGGTGCATTCGCTCTGTTCCCCTGGTAGATCTGCTGGGGGCAGCAGGTGGGAGAATTATGGAGGAAAGCTCCTCTGAGCAGTGCCCGTGCAGATATCTATAAAAGAGAGAGAGGTCACCAACGGCACGTCGGTGGGCAAGGGATGGAAGCCTTTGGGTGAGGGTAGGGTCACCGATGAGACGTATAGCTCTCTTTTGAATGGAGTCCAGGATAGCGAGTGTAGAAGCGGCTGCTGCACCCCAGATGTGGGAGCAGTATTCGAGGTTTGGCCTTATTTGTGAAGTGTATAAGGTATAGAGATTAGTTGGTGAAAAGTATTTGCGAGCCCGGAAGAGGAAACCCAATTTCTTAGCAGCCGCTTCTGCAATTGATGTAACATGTTGGTGCCAATTAAGATTTCGATCCACAGAAATGCCAACAAGAGAAAAGGACTCATTACTTTGAATAACTTGGTTGTTCATTGTGATGGGTCTAGGGCTGCTGTATCTCTTGTGAGAAAGAAAGCAAGACTTAGTTTTGGTGGGGTTGAATTGTACAAGATTTCTACTTCCCCAGTCTAATATTTTTTGGAGGTCTACGGAGACAGAACCCTCCATGAGTCTGCGATCCTCATCTAATTGGGCTAAAGAGACAGGCTTAGAATATTGTATGTTTGAGTGGAGGGTGCTGTCGTCCGCGTAACTGTGAACTGGGTTGGATGTGCTAGAGAGGAGGTCATTGATGTGGAGAAGAAACAAAGTAGGGGCTAAAGCTGAACCTTGAGGAACTCCTGCATTAATTGGATACAGTTTAGAGGAGTGGCCATCCACAACAACAGATATGCTCCTGTTGGAGAGGAAATTTGCGGTCCAGGTACAAAGTTTTGGTGGTAGGCCATAGGCCGGAAGTTTATTAAGCAGCGCTGCGTGCCAGACCTGGTCGAATGCTTTGGATATGTCTAGAGCAACAATCTGGGATTCACCGTGTTGTTCCATAGACTTGTTCCAAGAATGGGTGACAAAGGAAAGGAGGTCGGCAGTCGATCTGCGCTGACGGAATCCATACTGCCTGTCTTGGATTAGACTGTGTTTTTCAAGGAATTTTAGTAGTTCGGTGTTTATATACTTTTCCATCACTTTAGAGATGACTGAAAGGAGAGAAATAGGCCTGTAGTTGCTAGGAAGCGCTTTGGATCCTTTCTTGGGGATGGGTTGTACTCGAGCAGTTTTCCAGTTACTAGGGAATATGCCTTTATTGTAAGATATCTGAAACAGACGAGTCAGGACAGGAGCAAGTTCTGGTGCGCATTTTTTGAGAACAATTGCTGGGATCTCGTCAAGGCCAGAGGCTTTCCTGGTATTAAGAGAAGAGAGCATCTTTCGTACCTTTTTAGTTTTGAAAATGATATCAGTCATTTTATGCGCGACGTTGGGGACTGTTGGTGGTTGAACATTTGGAGGTGGGTTGAGAGTAGAATTTCCGGCGAACAACGAAGCAAAAAGTTCAGCCTTGCCCAGGGCGGTAGAAACAATTTCATCACCTGAGACGAGAGGTGGGAACGTGCTCTTGCAGAAATTATTCCCAATAGACTTAGCAAGAGTCCAGAAGGGTTTGCCGCCGTTGGAGCTTGAGAGGACTTTGTTTTTGATGTGGTTATTAAACGAGTTTTTTGCCTCAGAAAGAATGCGGACATAGCGGTTTCTTGCGTCGTTGAATGCTTGACGATTTTCTTGACTGGGATTGTGTAGAAGCGTTTTGTGAGCTTTAACCTTTTCAAGTCTGGCCTTGTCACAGGATTTAGAGAACCAGGGCTTTTGAGTGGCTGAAGAGGTTTTCTGTGTACGTGGAATAAATAATTCCATGCGAGCTTGGATAATTTCGGTGACGTTTTCTGAGATATCAGAGGGGTCAGGATGAGAGAAGCAGACAGACGCCCATGGAAATGAGGAAAAGTAATCCCGCATTTCGTCCCAGTTTGCGGAGTTGTAGTGCCAAACGATACGTGGGTGTGATGACTGTGTGACCTCGGGTTGCATTGCACAGGAAGCAGTGACCATGCCGTGGTCTGAGCGACCAAGGGGGGCGGTGACTGATATCTTATAGCATTCAGGATTTGTAGTAAGAAGGAGATCCAAGGGATTTGAGCTGTGTGTTGGGATACGAGGAAAGTAAGTAGGTTGCTGAACCATATTGGCCAAAGAATTGCTGACTGCAAAGGCCTCCGCTGCTCTCCCTTGTGGATCGGTTTTTGAAGATCCTAGCCATTCCTTATTATGGACATTGAAGTCGCCAAGAATAGTGACCTCGGAGGAAGGATATTCAAAAATCAGATAGTCGGTTTTTTCAGAAAGGTAGTCAAAGAGCTGGACAAAGTTGTTGTCTTAGAACCCTCCTTGGATGCACAAGCCCCAAGACAAATTTGTTGCAAACAACCTCTAAGAAAGTTAAGGGACCAAGAATGAATAGGGATGCTGGGCGGGGAGGAAATATGAGCGGAAAATTTTAGACGGTTGTCGTCTCACCTGTTTAATTGTGTATCCGTGGCTGGAATACGAGTTTAAGTCACATGATTGATTATAATAAATTAATCACTAATTGTACCTAATATAAGTTATTTTCACTGTAACTTTGGTAAGCTAAAACTTGAAAAACTTACTATCTTACGGTGTTTAACTTGACTGGTGTAATTCTAAATTATGCGACCATAGAGCTGACAACTACAGTCTATGTATTTATGCGTTAGTCTATTTCTCTTGATGCACAGCAAAACAGGAGACATTAAAGAACCAAGGCGTCGAGCAAATCTTAGTTGCTTGACGTGTCACATTTATGAGTTTTAATAAAATTTCAGTTATCGTTTGGTCGTTGCATTGTGACTTCATTAAGCTAGATTCATACACTTGCGAAATGCGTCTATTTTAAATAATATTACGATAATATTTGAAATAAACCAATAGAGGAACGTTTCGCAATTCGCGAGTGTATGAACCTAGCCTAATCCAACTCACATTCCTGCAAATATTAACATAGGAATCCTAAAAAATGGACCTGATTACTTGTTTAAAGGCGGATCAACTATCTGCGATGCAAATTTAATCACTTTATCTACGATTTTTTCTAACACTGTAACTATTAAATCAAAAACATTTGTTTACATTGCTTTATTGACTCATAAAGATTGTTGTTATTATCCCACTGAACAAGGTAATATTGCACCAACCTTGCAGAATCTTGTCCAATGAAAGTGTAAGTTTGATAGAATACGTACAGATCTGCAAATTTGTTGCAAATGGCAAATCTTCCCCCCAGTGGCATTACAAATGCAAGTGTTTCTTTTGTAACCTTACTGCAAGTTTACTGTAGTAAGCTCTTACAAAGTTTCTTCATATTTACAAAAATTAACTTACCGGAAGCTTAAACTTTAAAAGGGCTTAGCAAAGGTGTAAAATTTAAACTTACATTTGCCAAATTATCTGCAATTGTATGTATTATACAGCGTGGCCCACTTCTTTTTTAATTTCAACAACATACCACGAGGGCTCACAGCCTAAATACTATCGTACCGTGGGTGTCGACAAGGAGGCAAGAGGCAACTTGTTAATTCTGGACTTGAAGGTTTGGAGGTTCGGAGGAGAAGGAAAACATGTGCCGGCAAAGAATTCCACAATTTGGAAGCCCTCGGGACAAAAGAGCTGACATAACAAGATGTTCTATGTCTGGTTCCCTGGACAGTAAAAGGGTGCATTCGCTCTGTTGCCCTGGTAGATCTGTTGAGGGCAGCAGGTGGAGAAACTATGGAAGAAAGCTTCTCTGAGCAGTGCCCGTGCAGATGTCTATAAAAGAGAGAAGTCACCAACAGCACGTCGGTGGGCAAATGATGGCAGCCTTTGGGTGAGGGTAGGGTCACCGATGAGGCGTATAGCTCTCTTCTGAATGGAGTCCAGGATAGCGAGTGTAGAAGCGGCAGCTGCACCCCAGATGTGGGAGCAGTATTCGAGGTTTGGCCTTATTTGTGAAGTATATAAGGTATAGAGATTAGCTGGTGAAAAGTATTTGCGAGCCCGGAAGAGGAAACCTAATTTCTTGGCAGCCGCTTCTGCAATTGATGTGACATGTTGATGCCAATTGAGGTTTCGATCCACAGAAATGCCAACAAGTGAAAAGGACTCATTACTTCGAATAACTTGGTTGTTTATTGTGATGGGTCTAGAGCTGGTGTATCTCTTATGAGATAGAAAGCAAGACTGTGATTTGGTGGGGTTAAATTGTACAAGATTTGTACTTCCCCAGTCTAATATTTTTTGGAGATCCACGGAGATAGAACCCTCCATCAGTCTGCGATCCTCACCTAGTTGGGCTAAAGAGACAGGCTTAGAATATTGTATATTAGAGTGGAGGGTGCTGTCGTCCGCGTAACTGTGACCTGGGTTGGATGTGCTAGAGATGAGGTCATTGATGTGGAGAAGAAACAAAGTAGGGGCTAAAGCTGAACCTTGAGGAACTCCTGCATTAATTAGATACAGTTTAGAGAACTGGATATCGACGACAACAGAAATGCTCCGGTTGGAGAGGAAATTTGCTGTCCACGTACAGAGTTTTGGTGGCAGGCCATAGGCTGGTTGTTTATTAATCAGCGCTGCGTACCACACCTGGTCGAATGCTTTGGATATGTCTAGAGCGACAATCTGGGATTCACCGTGTTGTTCCATAGACTTGTTCCAAGAATGGGTGACAAAGGAAAGGAGGTGGGCAGTCGATCTGCGCTGACGGAATCCATACTGCCTGTCGTGGATTAGACTGTGTTTTTCGAGAAATTTTAGTAATTCGGTGTTTATATACTTTTCCATCACTTTAGAGACGACTGAAAGGTGAGAAATAGGCCTGTAGTTGCTGGGAAGCGCTTTGGATCCTTTCTTGGGGATGGGTTGTAGTCGAGCAGTTTTCCAGTTACTAGGGAATATGCCTTTATTATAAGATATCTGAAACAGACGAGTCAGGACAGGAGCAAGCTCTGGTGCGCATTTTTTGAGAACAATTGCTGGGATCTCGTCAAGGCCAGAGGCTTTCCTGGTATTAAGAGAAGAGAGCATCTTTCGTACCTTTTTAGTTTTGAAAATGATATCCGTCATTTTAAGGTAATCAAAGAGCTGGACAAAGTTGGTGACCTATAAATGCAACGGATGAATTTAGTTGCAGCCCAGAGAGAGAGTTTTATCCATAGTATGTCTTTTCTCCCAGCTTCTAAATTGGGGAGTCTGGTGCAGGGTAGATTGCTACGGACGTACGCGCACACGCCTCCATGCAACCGATTCATACACCAGAACCGGAAACGTCCGTTGGGATTTCACCGGCCCCTTGGTGCAAGGGGTGGTACCTCCTCGGGCGTGAAAAAATCCTTTACTATCACGTAAAGGAAAATTCCACTACCACCTACCATATTGCAAGTATACCACACCAGCCAACTATTAAACAGCTGACCAGCTTTAGAACTTGCTTTGTGTTTCAGGATATATATATATATATATATATATATATATATATATATATATATATATATATATATATATATATATATATATATATATATATATATATATATATATATATATATATATATATATATATATATATATATATATATATATATATATATATATATGGGTATGTGTGTGTATTAGAATAGTATAAAATTCCTATGAAAATTCACTACCTACACGCATTTGCTGCGTCCCGAAATTTTTTATTTATCATATAAAATCGACATGCTCAATGATTTAACAAAAATTCTTTTACATTATTCCATACATTAGGCCCATACTGTATAGAAACAAGATTAACCCCATTTAACTGCCACAAAAACACAACTTCCAAATCCTCTTTATTGTCCACATTTATTTTCGTGCGATTTCCTATAACAATTTCTGGTTTACCAAGTACATACTTGTTGTTGAACTAAGTGGGTTATAAAATAGTTATAAAAATTACAAAATAGGACAATCAATTTTTTTTTCTATTACTAAAATAGTTTTCTGGCGACGCTTAAAATACAAAACAGTAATTAATATAATGAGAAAAACAGTTAGTAAGCTCAATATAGCCACTGCAACCAGCAAACTGCTGGTATAATCCAATGAATTGGAACACTCTTCATACCACTGGTTTCTATTTAACATTATAGGACTCAAGATCTTTCTGAATTTATTAAAGTCACAGTCGAAGTCACAACTTGTCAGGTTAATCTTTTCCAGATTTGTCCCATTTCTGTATAGAACATTCACAAAATGCCCGCCTATCCCTTTACTCAATTCAAACATTAACGCGCTTGCGTATGGTGGCAACGAGAAATTAGAAACACCCAGCGCATTTAGATTATCAAAGATATTAAAGTCATGGGCTGAAAACTGCCTCATCTTGTAACATAATTTATTAGAGACTGTAATGCAGTTAAGAAAATGGTCTTCGATTTCTTTATAAAATACACCGACTTTGAGTCTAACTAAGTTGTTATTGTACGACATACTATAAAATTGAAACCAAGCCCATTTTCCCAAAGGTTCAGGAAAAACTTTTTTAGTCCATTCAGGTAGAGCCTTTCCATGTTCTCTTTCAGTCAGTAAAGTATCGTGGATGTGTTCTACTTCATCTAATGTATCAACATCTTCACCTGTTTTGTTTGTCAAGTAACTAAAGAGTACTTTTAATTCCTTTTCGTATTCTACGAACTGAGGAGTTTTAAAGAATTCTTTTTTCAATCTTTTGTACTTTTTGCAATTTGGTTCATACGCTAGAACTATATCCCCTGAAGAAGGTATAGTGTGCACGGGAATTGGTTGCCAGTTTAGGTTAGAGTTCCAAATTTGGTCGTCCTTTGGTTGATAAAAGGCTGCCAAAACACAGTAGGCTGACATCAAAGTTCTTTCCATATCGGTCGAGATGGTGTACATCTCCTTTTGATTGTATCTTTTAGAAACAAAAGCGTCATATCTTTCACGCAACCACAGGCCCAGTTGGTAACTTTGTTTTTTCCCAATCTGTAACAAATTACGAAATGTACAATGTGCATCACTTAAGTATCTAGGGGAGAATGGACTAATGGCGCCACCTCAAGGGAAAAAATCTGGAATCTTCATTAAAATGTTTTTACAAGCAAATATGTCTCTTCAACGGAATCAGGCATTCATCTGGTTACCGCTATAACCTACATAGTAGAAATAATGTACCATCTTCTATCAAAATAACTTATTGTTTGAAAATGTACAAAAATTTTCCGAAAATAAACTTGAAATGTTTCCGAGAAAACTGGTTTCCTAGTCAACAAACCTTAGGTTAATAGCAAATTGAGTTTTTTTTTGCCTCAGGGCTCGTCCACGCTCTTACCGCCCCGATAGCACTGCAACCTTTGGCTGATTGTGCATACCATTAGTCTTACTCCACCCATTACAAAATCACCGTGCCTTGAACTAGTCTGCACAGCGATTGGTAGGGTGAAGTTTTATATTGCTCTGTCTCCGTCTAGGCTGATCGTAGATCAGTTGTCTTTTGCGGTCCAGAGCTTTACACTCGCACAAGATGTGCTGGGCTGATTCCTCCCCCTCGCAGCAGAGTTTGCATGCGAGGTCCCCTTCGAACCGCCCCATTTTACGCAGGTGTTTCTTGACGGTCATGTGTCCCGTAAAGAGACCTGTTGTGTTTCTGAGCTGCCCTATGCTAAGATTTAGCAGCTCCACAGCTCTCTTTGAACTGGGTTCGTCAATTATTGACTTTCCATGTCTCAGCCCTGGAGAGTCTGCCCAATACACCTTCTGCTGGTTTCTGACCCAGGACTTAATGGCTCCCCTGGCAGTGCTCTTTGTTACGCCCAGAGCTGGTTCTGGTCCCATAAATGGCCCTGCTGACCCTCTCTTCGCGAGACTGTCAGCTTCTTCATTGCCTTTGACCCCCGAGTGATTCGGCACCCAAATGAGGGTCACGTCATTCTGCCCAGCCAGGTCGCTCGTCTCGTCTCGGCACTCACTCACCAGCCAGGAATTTACCCGTGGGCTACTTAGTGCCTTAAGGGCTGCCTGGCTATCTGTGGCTATGAGGATCCGCTTGTTGGTGTAGCCCCTCCTCTTGTTCTTCCGCACACAGTGCAGGATGGCGTACATTTCGGCCTGAAACACAGTTGCATGGGCTCCGAGGGAAATACTATGACTTACCCTCGGTCCTTCCGAGTAAACACCTGCCCCCGTTCCACGCTCCCCGCCGGATCCGTCCGTGAACCAGACCAGCGCGTCTCGTGGTATGCGTGGCTTCACCTCCCGGCATGCGTCGCGGTCGGGGATTTCCACTGTAAAGTTGTTTTCCCTGCATATTCGCGGGCTCGCGAAGTCTGACCTCATTTCAAGCATGGGCTCCTTCACAATCTCTTGAATTTTGCAGTGGCCCCTGAAGCCTGGGTTGATCTTCAGTCTACCATTGCAGGCTAGTCTGTATAGTTCTAGCCTGGCCTCCCCCATAATAACTAAGTGTAGAGGGGCAGATCCAGCAACACCTTCATGGCGGCTGTTGGGGTTGAAGACATGGCCCCTGTGATACCTAGGCAAGCCATCCTTTGGATCTTGCCTAGTTTTTGTTTGGCACTGGATTGTGTCACCTTAGGCCACCAGACCAGTGCCGCATATGTTAACGATGGTCTGACCACCTTTGTGTACAGCCAGTGGGCCATACTAGGTCTTAGTCCCCAAGTTTTTCCATATAGCCGCCTAGTGACGGCTAAGGTCATGACTGCCTTACGCAGTATTTTTCCAATACGACCCTAAGATATTTTACCTCCCTGGCCATTGGAATGCTCCTACCGTATAGAGTGAGAATTCTGTGGTTGTCGCACTTCCCCCTCCTCGTAAATGGCACGACGGTTGTTTTTTCGGGGCTCACCCCGAGCCCTTGACCAACCGTCCACCCTTCCACCACTTTCAGTGCAGTCTGCATGCGCTCCCACACTGACTCTGTGACCTTTCCTCGGACTATGATGACAATGTCTTCCGCATAGCCCTGTACCTCATACACCCTTCCCGAGAGCCTCCCCAGCAGGCCGTCCACGACTAGGCACCAGAGCAAGGGAGACAGAACGCTCCCCTGCGGACACCCCGCCGCGACCCCCACCAGCAGAGCCCCTCTCGCGAGTGAGGTGAACACCGCCCTGTCCCTGAGCATGGAACCGATCCACCTGCAGCAGGTCTCATCTATTCCACGCTTCCGGACAGCTGCCAGAACCGATCTGCACGAGGTGTTGCTGAAGGCCCGCTCTATGTCTAGGAAGGGCCCCAGCGCCACCTCCCTGTTCTCCAACGTATTCTCCAGTTTCAGCACCAGTTGGTGCAGTGCTGTTTCTGTTGATAATCCTGCTCTGTATGCATATTGTCCGCAGTGTAGTGGATATGCTTCCAGTACACCGCCCCTAATGTGCCGGTCGAGCAGTTTTCCACTGTTTTTGGCAAGAAGGACATGAGACTTATTGGCCTCAGGGACCTTGCCTGGTCTAGCAAATTGAGTTACTAAACTTTGAAGCATTTGATGAAAATTCGTTACCAAAACGCACTCACCGCGTCTAGATATTTTTCATACAAACATGCATCATATTTCAATAAAAAATGCGATAATACAAGTCAGTTCGCAAAAATAATATCAGGGATCACCAACGACTTATGGGCCGTTGTGGTTTTTAAAATAATTTTATAATATGCAGCTCAAGGCACCCTATAATTCACGCATACAATTATTTCTCGCATCTTGTATAATAACAATTATATTGAGTACTTCTAAGGTAAAACAGACAAGGCTACACTTCCAGACTGTATTTATTGATAAAGGCCCTACGCGTTTTGGCTCATATAACCTAAGTCATCTTCAGGGGCTTCGTTCGTTTTTTATAACAGGAACTGAACTTTATAAGAAATCTCTCATAGTAGCTGTTTTTATCGACTGTCGTCTTTTTTTCCTTGCAGTATATGGGTGAAGGCAGAATTAGGAGCATAAAGACCTCAAACCACAACAATAGATATACGGCAATGCAAATAAAATCTCCAAATCAAAATAGAAGACATGCTTCTCTAATAAATTTTGTTGAAGGTGATACAGTTAAAAGCTGAAAATCAGACGTGAATGGCGTCTGATTTTCAGCTTTTAACTGTATCACCTACAAAAAAATATCTCAGTGACGACGAGAAAGTCAAAACTGCAGTTTGGGTACAATTTGAGGACAAACCGAAAGAATATTTTCCAAGGGTATCGAATTGTTACTGAAACGATATAACGAGCGTTGTACTATATTGCAAAATAAAGTTTAATTGTAAGTCTACGTCGTTTCTTTAATAGTCATGTTGGGAAATTTTGGTGCTTACCTCGTATATATTCATTGAAATCGTTTTAGTTATTCATTTTTACTTACATTTGTTAGTTGTCCCAAACCATCTGGCCAATATTTGTCTTCATCTCTGTAGGGATCACTCGGATATAAATATTCTGGAGACCTTGCACCATGTCTGTATAACTGAACAAAAAAGAAATTACTGTTAAATTGAAATTTATCGACTTCCTGTAAAACTCGATGATATGTTGAACTAATGTATACAAAGCATTTGACGCTGTGCGTTGGAAGATAGATATTGTTAGAGCCTCGGTGATTCAGTGTTAAGAACATGTGCCTCTGAACCGAAGGATACTGGGTTCGATCCCAGTGTTCTCCTTTCACTTTTTCAGTACATACTGTAAAATTAACCTCAACTGAGGTTCTGGCATTGTATTTGAGCAAGTTGAATGTCTGCACGTTCTGCCCTTCGGAGGGGTAGTCAACCCGTCGGTCCCGTGTCCATGCAATGCTGGGCACGTTAAAGATCCCTACCCTCCTTGCAGAGAGCTAGGGATTCGGCAAAATTTCCAGAATAGTGAGGTGAAACTGCTCCCTCGCCTCGGTGATTGGCCATAGTCGCCGAAATAGGTCGACGTTCAAGAAACAAAACACACAAGATATTTCGACCCTGTATGTTTTGTCGCAACTGGAAAATATGAACCTACGGCAACCTTGCAACGTGTGTCAAAATCTTGTTCTTAGTGAATTTCCATTATGAAAATTCACTAACAGAGAAGTATCGATGGTGAGACTTTCGGAAAATTTCTTCAAATGAGCACGAATTAGGGCCTCTGGAACCCATTTCCATGGTCAGTTCAAATGTTTATATATATATATATATATATATATATATATATATATATATATATATATATATATATATATATATATATATATATATATATATATATATATATATCTGTGTGTGTGTGGTTTCCAACCGATGACTCAAAAAATACTTCACTGATTTGAACCAAATTTGGGAATTACCCTTATTTTGCTAATGGCTTTGATGAGTTCGTTCATCAAATCTTAGCGGCCAATTTTTCTTAGTAAAAGATTAAAAAATATCTTTTAAAACGCAATATCTCTCAAATGGTCTAAGTGATTGGAAAGAATATTTACAACTTAAAAGAACATTGACAGACGTGGTTGTGTACCAATTTTCAAGTCGTTTGATCATAGGAAAATAAAGTTATTCGAAATTAATAGTAAAATAATCCTCGACATCACTTCAGATTCTGTAATGTAATATCTACAATGTTGGATAAAGACAGATGACGTTATATGTATTTAAATAAATCGTAGATAAATCGTAGATAAAAATCTAAACAATGGAGGTTGGCGCAGGTTATCAACGTTGCGAGAGATACGACAGGGACGCCATCTCGGTGCAGGACCAGGTAGTATGTTGTCATAGCTCGAGTTTACACAAAATTTTATAGATAGAGCTGTACAATCAACTAAGAATTGTATAATGTCAGCCTTGGACCATTTATTTCCTAATACGAGAACAAAGTTTCAAACGGCGTTAATTTTAGCATGCGAATGTGTACTATAAATAACAAATTTCGTGACGCAGCAAGTGTGTTATAGTAGTGAATTTGCATAAGAATTGTACACTATTAGTAAGATTTATTATTAAAACTACTTCTTTAAATTTAAATGGACCTTGGAGATCGGTTTTAGAGTCTCTGTTAGCGATTATTTGAAAAAAATTATATTTTATATGGAGCTAGAAAATTAAAATTTGATCTTAGATATAATATGTAAGTACTGCAAGTGCCTTTAAAAAAATTGTGTTACAAATTTCATTAAAGTTTCACAAATGTTTTTCAGAAAAAATTAATTATTTACAAAGGGAATGTACCTGTCAAATTATAAACACGGCAGGTATTTTTCCTTAATAATTGCTTGGATGGTTTTGATTTAATCAACCTATTCAATTTTTGCAAACAATAAATAACAATAGTCTGGACGCAGCAAGTGCGTTATGATAATGAATTTTCATAAAAATGCTTTTAATAGCAAATATGTGTTTTTTTTAAGAATGCAGGCATCAAATTTGGTTACCAGTATAATCAATATAATAGAAAGAAAGTGCCATGTTACACCAAAATAACTTTGAAAATGTACACAAATTTCCGAAAGTTAACTTAAAGTGTTCCCAAAATAACTGGTCTCTTGGTCAACCTTATAGGTTAATAGCAAATTGAGCTAATCAAATTTAAAGCATTTAAAGAAGATTCTCTACCATAACGCACTTGCTGTGTCCCGAATTTCTTTTCCTACAAACATGTATTATATTTAGATGGAAAATGCAAAAATGCAATAACATAAGGCGTCTCATCGGTGACCCTACCCTCACCCAAAGGGTACCATCCCTTCCCCACCGACGTGCCGTTGCTGACCTCTCTCTCTCTCTCTCTCTCTCTCTCTCTCTCTCTCTCTCTCTCTTTTAGATATCTGCACGGGCACTGCTCAGAGGAGCTTTCTTCCATAGTTCCTCCACCTGCTGCCCCCAACAGATCTACCAGGGGAACAGAGCGAATGCACCCTTTTACTGTCCAGGTCGACAGACATAGAACATCTTGTTATGACCGCTCTTTTGTCCCGAGGACTTCCAAGTTGTGGAATTGCTTGCCGGCACATGTTTTTCCTTCTCCTCCGAACCTCCAAACCTTCAAGTCCCGAATTAACAAGTTGTCTCTTTCCTCCTTGTCGACACCCACGGTACGATAGTATTTAGTCTGTAAGCCCTCGTGGTGTGTTGTTAAAATATAAAAAAAATTACAAATATTGCATATCGTAGCGAGACATTGCTGAATGTTATCGTTACTTCGGAAGGGAAGGTTGTACTGGGTTGTGAGGTCAGCGGCGTGGATGACATTCCAGATAATTGTCTGGTTGTCTCCTACTTGAGATTGTCTAAGCCTAAGCATCATGTCAAAATTTTAACTTATAGAGATTTCTCTCATTTTAACTACCAAATGTTTGTGGATCACCTCAGGCTAATAAATTTTGATGCAATTAACCTTTTGGATGATATTGATCAAATTGTAAATTACTTCAATGAGAATGTTATCAGCTTATTCACCATACATGCACTTTTTACGACCATCCGTGTACTAGGCCACCTGCTCCCTGGCCTACAGACGACTTAGGGCCTATGACACGTCTTAGAGACTCCCTTTATTCTAAGTATCGGAAAATACAGACAGATGTTGCCCTTAATAATTACAAGTCCATGAGGAACTTTTATGTGCAATGAAAACACGGGCTGGCAAATTAGGACAAACTAATCATCTGCAAAACGCAATCGAATTACTCATACGAGAGACAAAGCACAAACCACACCGATCTGGAAATAGTGCAGCCCAAATACTACGTATCTCAGCGTTATTTTAAGGAGAGCCGCGGGAGGCGAGACGATGTGCTCGGGCGGCCCAAGCAGTGCACAAACCGTCTCAAAGCGACCCAACGAAGAAATGAAGATGACCCGGCGAGATTTTGTTGAGTCTTCGACTGGTCGACTGGTTCGCTATGCGCTTATTCTTACGTATAAACATATACTCAAAGTGGGCTACGTCGCGCGCTATGAATAGTAATTAAAAAGCCTGGACGCAGCAAGTGCGTTATGGTAGTGAATTTTCATAGAAATGATCTGGCACAAAATATTTTATTATAACTTTTTTTTCTTGTAACATGGAAATCTAAATTTTTGTGTACAGTTTACTTTTTATATCGTAAACCTACCTACCAAATTTGGTTATCATAGATTTTTTATTTTTTAAGATAAATTTTTTTTTTCAAATGAAAACTCAAAATTTTCCCGGCAAACCTCGTCCGATTTTTTTGATTAACGAACTTGTCAAATCCATTTACAAATGGAAGGTATGTGCCAAATTTGATCAAAATCGGCCTATTATTTTTTGATAAAAATTTTTTTCGAATGAAAACTCAAAATTTTCCCGGAAAACCTCGTCCGATTTTCTTGACTAACAAACTTGTCAAAGCTATTTACAAAAGAAAGGTACATGCAAAATTTTATTAAAATCGGCTAATTACTTTTTGAGATAAGAATTTTTTTCGAATGAAAACTCAAAATTTTCCCGGAAAACCTCTTGCGATTTTCCTGACTAACGAACTTATCCAAGCTATTTACAAAAGAAAAGTACATGCCAAATTTTATCAAAATCGGCCTATTATTTTTTGAGTTATCGGTGTGATACACACACACACATATATATATATATATATATATATATATATATATATATATATATATATATATATATATATATATATATATATATATATATATATATATATATATAAACATATAAAAATTGAAACTGACCCCGGATATGGGTTCTAGGGGTCCTAGATCGCGCTCATTTGAAGAAATTTTTTCAAAATTCAAAAGTCGAGATCTCCTCATTAGTGAATTTTTTCTAAGAAAATTCACTAATATTCAATTAATGGATTATCGATAAAATCAATTTTACGTAATTTTACAATGTCTAAAATAATTTGTGTGAAATGTAAAAGAATTTTTTTGGCAGTTCTGCAGCACTTATGCATCAACCACCACTGTTGTCAATTATATTATTCGTCAAAAAATCAAGATGCCATATACAGACGCTTTCAAATTACTTCGCCAATCTTTGTAAAAAAAGGGAATTATCACGAAACAGATTGTTTACAAATCTGGATGTAAACATTTTCAATGAATTTGCTTTAAAAAAAAATCACTAATGAGGTGATCCCGGCTTTTAGTGAATTTTCTTAAAAAAAATTCACTAATGAGGAGATCCCGACTTTTGAATTTTGAAAAAATTTATTCAAATGAGCGCTAATTAGGCCCCCCAGAACACATTTTCGGGGTCAGTTAAAATTTTTATATGTTTATATATATATATATATATATATATATATATATATATATATATATATATATATATATATATATATGTATCACACCGATAACTCAAAAAATAATGGGCCGATTTTGATTAAATTTGGTGAATATCTTGCTTTTGCAAATGGCTTGGATAAGTTCGTTAGCCAGGAAAATCGGTCCAGGTTTTCCCGGAAAATTTTGTGTTTTCTTTCAAAAAAAATTTATATCTCCGGAATTAACAAAGTAAAGGCAACGAAATTTGGTACGCGGGTTTACATCCTTATAGGTAAGCTACATACCAAAATTTAGCTCTGCAGGTCAAAAGACAAAAAACTTATAGGCATTTAAAGAAAAATAAATTGAGGTTTTTTTCAAAACGTCAAAGTTGCGATTTAAACGTCAAAATTGGCAACATTTAGGAAAAGAACTTGAATCTAATACGGGCTATGGAAATAAAATGTCTCAAGAAGAATGTTTTACAAACCCTGAAGTCTTAGTTTCAACCGTCATTGTCCTTCATTTTAATAAAATGTTTCCAGAAAATTCATTCAAATAGACCCTTTCTCTGACGCTTGGCAGTAGTCTTAGCTATAGAGTTTATCGTTTAATAGTATATAATTGTTGTAGAATTTTCGTAAAAAAATCAATTTTCTTAAAAAAAATTCACTAATGAGGAGATCCCGACTTTCGAATTTTGAAAAAATTTCTTCAAATGAGCGCTAATTAGGACCCCTGGAACCTAAATCCGAGGTCGGTTTCAGACTTTATATGTTAATATATAAATATATATATATATATATATATATATATATATATATATATATATATATATTTATTTATATATTTATGTCCCACCTATAACTAAAAAAATAATAAACAGATTTTGATAAAACTTGGTGAGTACCTTCCTTTCACAAGTAGCTTGGATAAGTTCGTTAGCCAGGAAAATCCGCCGAGGTTTTCCCGGAAAATTTTGTGTTTTCTTTCGAAAAAAATCGAAAAAAATGTATTTCTCCGGAATTAACAAAGTAAGGACAACCAAATTTCACACGCAGGTTAAGATCATTATGGGTAAAATATCTACGAATATTTAGCTCTGTAGGTTAAAGGACAAAAAAGTTACAGGCATTTAAAGAACAATAAATTTGGGTTTTCCTCAAAACGTCAAAATCGCGATTTTAAACGTCAAAATTGGTGAGTACCTTCCTTTCGCAAGTGGCTTGAACAAGTTCGTTATCCAGGAAAATCCGCCAAGGTTTTCCCGGAAAATTTTATGTTTTCTTTCGAAAAAAAAATTATATCTCCAAAATTAACAAAGTAGGGGCAACCAAATTTTATACTCGGGTTTATATCATTATAGGCAAGTTACCTACGAAAATTTAGCTCCGTAGGTTAAAGGACAAAAAAGTTACAGGCATTCAAAGAAAAATAAATTTGGGTTTTCCTCAAAACGTCAAACTCGCGATTTTAAACGTCAAAATTGGTAATATTTAGGCAATGAACCTGACACTAATATGAGCTATGGAAGGGAAATGTCTCAAGAATAATGTTTTACAAAGCCTGAAGTCTTAGTTTCAATCGTCATTGTCCTTCATTTTATTAAAATATTCCCAGAAAATTCATTTCAAATAGACCCTTTCTCTGATGCTTTGGCTGTCGGTTTAGTTAAGTTGATGCTTTCGCTGTAGGTTTAGTGAACTTTATGGTTAAACGGTCTATAATTTTTAGCTAATTTTCGTAGAACAAATTCGTTACTGCATTTTAGCATTTTTTATCGAAATATGATGCATGTTTGTAAGAAAAAATCTGGACACAGTAAGTGCGTTTTGGTAGCAAATTTTCATTAAATCCTTCAAATTTCAATAACTTAATTTGCTATTAACGTAAGTTTTGTTGGTTAGGAAACCAACATTTAACTGTATTTTCCGAAAATTTTTGTATGAACGCAGCAAGGGCGTTTTGGTTGCGAATTTTCATTAAATGTTTCAAATTTCAATAACTCAATTTGCTATTAACCTAAGGTTCATTGGCTAGGAGACCAGTTTTCTCAGAAACATTTAAAGTTTATTTTCCGAAAAGTTTTGTACATTTTCAAATAATTATTTTGATAAAATATAATACACTGTTCCTACTATATAAGTTATACCGGTAACCAAATTGATGCCTGCTCGCATTAGAGCGATATATTTGTAATTAAAAACATTTTTATGAAAATTCACTTCCATAACGCACTTGCTGCGTCCAGAGTTTTTTATATAATTATATTTATAGCATGCTTACAATTACAACTGTTACCAAATTGCTGTTGTCTATGCAAAACCCGAATTTTCCAATGATTACCATCACAAAGGTACAGACGTTTCTAAGACTCTTCATGTTTCTGATGTAATTTTCAAAACTAACGAACTCATTTGTTAAACTTTTTGTTTTGCATAATTTAGTTCTGGCACAAGCGACTTTTCAACTATTCACACACGAAAATAATGGTTGCGCTTATCACGACGATAACTTTACCTATTATAAGTACAGTCTGCTCAAAAAAACTAAACAGGCATTTACATTATTTTTTATTAGCTTTCAAAAAGAAAGTTAGATAATAATAATAAAAGTCTAGACGTAGCAAGTGTAACGCACTTGGTAGTCAATTTTTATAGAAATAATCTGGCACCAAATATATTTTTTTAATGCTTATAACTTTCTTTTCTTGCAACATAGAGATCTAAGTTTTGGCGTGTAGTTTACTTTTTAGTGAATTTTTATTAAAAAAATTCACTAATAGAGAGGTATCGATGGTGAGACTTTGCAAAAATTCTTTCAAATGAGCGCGAATTAGGACCCCTAGAACCCATATCCGGGGTCAGTTTGAATTTTTATATGCTTATATATATATATATATATATATATATATATATATATATATATATATATATATATATATATATATATATATATATATATATATATATATATATATATATATATATATATATATATATATGTATGTATCCGTCTGATAACTCAAAAAATAATTAACCGATTTAGATGAAACTCGGCAAGTGCCTTTCTTTTATTAATGGCTTGGATGAGTTCGTTGGCCAGGAAAATCGGACGGGGTTTTCCGGGAAAATTTTGAGTTTTCTTTCAAAAAAAATTTTTTTTTCCGAAAATTTCGATAAAATTTGGTCTACATATTGCTTTGGGAAATACCTAACTATGTGCCAAAATTCAGCTTTTTTTTTTCAAATGAAAACTCAAAATTTTCCCGGCAAACCTCGTCCGATTTTTTTGATTAACGAACTTGTCAAATCCATTTACAAATGGAAGGTATGTGCCAAATTTGATCAAAATCGGCCTATTATTTTTTGATAAAAATTTTTTTCGAATGAAAACTCAAAATTTTCCCGGAAAACCTCGTCCGATTTTCTTGACTAACAAACTTGTCAAAGCTATTTACAAAAGAAAGGTACATGCAAAATTTTATTAAAATCGGCTAATTACTTTTTGAGATAAGAATTTTTTTCGAATGAAAACTCAAAATTTTCCCGGAAAACCTCTTGCGATTTTCCTGACTAACGAACTTATCCAAGCTATTTACAAAAGAAAAGTACATGCCAAATTTTATCAAAATCGGCCTATTATTTTTTGAGTTATCGGTGTGATACACACACACACATATATATATATATATATATATATATATATATATATATATATATATATATATATATATATATATATATATATATATATATATATATATATAAACATATAAAAATTGAAACTGACCCCGGATATGGGTTCTAGGGGTCCTAGATCGCGCTCATTTGAAGAAATTTTTTCAAAATTCAAAAGTCGAGATCTCCTCATTAGTGAATTTTTTCTAAGAAAATTCACTAATATTCAATTAATGGATTATCGATAAAATCAATTTTACGTAATTTTACAATGTCTAAAATAATTTGTGTGAAATGTAAAAGAATTTTTTTGGCAGTTCTGCAGCACTTATGCATCAACCACCACTGTTGTCAATTATATTATTCGTCAAAAAATCAAGATGCCATATACAGACGCTTTCAAATTACTTCGCCAATCTTTGTAAAAAAAGGGAATTATCACGAAACAGATTGTTTACAAATCTGGATGTAAACATTTTCAATGAATTTGCTTTAAAAAAAAATCACTAATGAGGTGATCCCGGCTTTTAGTGAATTTTCTTAAAAAAAATTCACTAATGAGGAGATCCCGACTTTTGAATTTTGAAAAAATTTATTCAAATGAGCGCTAATTAGGCCCCCCAGAACACATTTTCGGGGTCAGTTAAAATTTTTATATGTTTATATATATATATATATATATATATATATATATATATATATATATATATATATATATATATATATATATATATATATATATATATATATATATATATATATATATGTATGTATCCGTCTGATAACTCAAAAAATAATTAACCGATTTAGATGAAACTCGGCAAGTGCCTTTCTTTTATTAATGGCTTGGATGAGTTCGTTGGCCAGGAAAATCGGACGGGGTTTTCCGGGAAAATTTTGAGTTTTCTTTCAAAAAAAATTTTTTTTTCCGAAAATTTCGATAAAATTTGGTCTACATATTGCTTTGGGAAATACCTAACTATGTGCCAAAATTCAGCTTTCTAGGGTTACAGAAAATTGAGCTATTCAAATTTGAAACATGTTTAAATCATAAGTATATGGTTGCTGTTGGTTATTTATATTTCTATTGATCGCAGCTTCAAAATCTCGTATTATTCAATGACTTTGTAGTTCTCATTCTCACTTTTATTGACTAACATTTCAATTCTTGGTGCTCAATGGTTTTATATTTTTACGTTTGACCAGCAGATGTCGCTCACTGTAAACATTGTTATTATTAATAAATGCATAAGTCAATTCGTAGCGTGTTGAATCGGTAACGTGAAAATACTAGGCGGTCCAAGTCGCAGATAGAGGTTCCATCGCAGTTGCAGTAAGATCCTCCATGCCAGTTCGATGCAGATGAGATTTATATCTACCGTGGTTAAATCTTATTCTAATTATGGTAGTTGAAGTTTTTCTTGGTAAATTGAGATCTTTAATTTGATTTTCTAAAGACAATTGTGAGTAGAGCAAGCTATCTCTGTTATTTGATTTTAGTGAATTTTTATTTTTAAAAAAATCACTAATAGAGAGGTATCGACGGTGAGACTTTGCAAAAAATTTTTCAAATGAGCGCGAACTAGGACCCCTAGAACCCATATCCGAGGTCAGTTTCAAATTTTTATATGTATATATATACATATATATATATATATATATATATATATATATATATATATATATATATATATATATATATATATATATATATATATCCGTCTGATAACTCGAAAAATAATTAACCGATTTCAATGAAACTCGGCAAGTGCCTTTCTTTTAATAAGGGCTTGGATGAGTTCGTTAGCCAGGAAAATCAGACGGGGTTTTCCGGGAAAATTTTGAGTTTTATTTCAAAAAAAAAATTTTTTTTCCGAAAATAACAAAGCTGTTTTAATGAAATTTACATGTATTGCCTTGGGATAGACCTTACTAAGTAACAAAATTTAACTTTCTCAATTTATCAAAAATTGAGTTTTAAAATTTTATATTTTCTTTCAAAAAATTTTTTTTCTCCAAAATTTACAAAGTTATTTTAATGAAATTTGGTGGATATCTTGTCCTAAGAAAGACCTTACTACATACCAAAATTAAATTTTCTAAGTTTATAGAAAAATTTGTTATTCAAATTTGAAGCATTTAATAAAAATTCACTACCATAACGCACTTGCTGCGTCCAGAGTTTTTTTATAAGGTATACCTACGTGTGTAAGGCTAGATGCATTCTCGCAACAATTAGAACCATAGACCGGTTTCGCTCTCATTAGACCTCTCCAGTACGGCATACTAATTGCAGCAAAAATACATTTTTTTATTATTATTATTTTTGATACAGGAGGGGGAAATGCTCATACAGACCCCATTCACGGTCCCGTAGGTGCCGTGGGATATCGAGGTACTGTGAGACTGTACTCACTAAAACCCCCTGTCTGGGAGTACCGGACCTTAGTCCATACCTCCGTCGGAAAGATTTCACACAATGACTTTTTGGGTATGAATGTTTCCATTCTGTTTTTGCCGCGGGGGCGTTAGCGGGTAAGTATAAGCTTTGGACGCTTATGCTTATATGGAAGTTGCTCATCATAGTCAGTGGCACTACGGAGAAGGGCATTTGGGTGAGAAGCGGCTTTTGCGAACTGAGTTGTGGATAGTTGAGTTATAAACTCAAGTATCGAAGGCATTTCCAGATCAGAATGAATCTGACTGTTTCTGACAAACCATGGCGCTCCGGTAACCATTCTCAGAATTTTGTTCTGGATGATTTGAAGGGTCTTGATGTGTGTTGCGTCCGCAGTGGCCCATACAGGGGATGCATAGGTCAAGGCTGGCCGGCTGATGACTTTGTACATGAGCAACTTATTGTTCATGGATAATTTGGAATTTCTATTTAGAAGTGGGAACAGCTTCGAGATGAACATCGAGGCTTTTCGTCGGGCGTGTTCGACATGGGGGCGCCATGTTAAGTGTTTGTCGAGGAAAACCCCGAGGTATTTGGCGGAATCTTGCCAGGGAATTAGACGGTTGTCTAATGATACATGTTCGTGAGGTGTGTGTCTCCCCTTGGAAAATAGGACTGCTGAATATTTATCTGGGTTTATGGCTAGAAGGGATTTCCTGTACCATGCTTGCAGCTCGACTACGGCGGTCTGAAGTTTGGTTATTATCCTCGGCTGAGTGGAGCTGCTGAGGATGGTAGTGTCGCCTGCGTACAGTGCGTATGTCACGTTTAGGAGGGCTGTCGGAATGTCTGCGACAAATATATTGTACAGCAGAGGGGAGATAGCAGAACCCTGCGGGAGACCAGCCGTGGCTGGGTACGTTCTAGATCTGGTTCCCAGATGTTTGACCTGGTACTTCCTCTGTTGCAGGTATGACCTGATTAGCAGAATCCAGGGAGAGGATAATTAAATTAAAGAAGTTTATTTAGGAGGCCCGCATGCCAAACCCTATCGAAGGCTTCAGCAATGTCAAGAAATATTGCACCAGTTGGCTTGTTTTCATTAAATCATTCGGTGATGTTTTCCACCACATTAATGACTTGGTCAGTGGTGGAGTGCTGGTGTCTGAAGCTCAATTGCTCGTCGGGGAGGATATGTTTTTCTGAGGTGAATGAAGCTAGCCTTTTCTGAATCAGTTTTTCGGTGATTTTGCCGATGACTGGCAGTAGGCTAATGGGCCTGTAAGTCTGGGGGAACAGCGGATCTTTGCTGGGTTTCGGGATGTTGATAATATCAGCTAGTTTCCACATGGATGGAAAGTGTTGAAGCCGCAGCATGGCATTCATAATCGTATTCGTAACTAGGAATACTACCGCTTTGCGGGGGAGGTTTTTCAGGGCTACGATTCCATCGTATCCCGGAACTTTCCTATTTTTTAATGATTTAATTATTTGGGAAACTTCTTCGAAAGTTGTGGGCTCGATAGTTGTGTCTGGGGTGGCGCGAAGCGCACTCCTGACGTAGCGGTGCGTTCTTGCTACATGCGACAGATCAACGTTGTTATAATTCGGGCTGAATTGCAACTCCAGATGATCTGTGAATGCAGTAGCTTTCTCCGCATCCGTATATACGACACCGTTACGGCCGTGAAGTTGGGATACCGGAAGTTTTTGGGAGCGAAGGGCTTTAGCCATTTGCCAGATGGAATTGTCTTGGGTAGACAAGCTTTGCAGGCGCTCCTTCCAACGATTGTTGTTCTTGTAGGGCGAATCGTACTTGTTTGATGAGTCTGTTTGCGTCTCGTTTGTCGGTGGGGTTTCCAATGCGTTGAGTTAGTCTACGCACGCGGTTCTTTTCGAGTATCATTTCTCTGATACTGGACGAAAATGGCGGCAGAGTACTCGGGGCGGGGTACGTACTTGATGCATGTTCGATAGAACATTGAATTTTGGACTGTAGATTATCCACTGCACCCTCGAGTTCGGGGATGCTGCGGATAACCGGAATATTGCCAAGGGTGTTTTTAAGATGATCTGTGAAAACTGGCCACAGTAACTTTTTCCTTGGGAGGGCAGGTTCGTCATTTAAGTCTCCGAGCTGCAATATGACTGGGTTATGGCCCGAGGAGAGGTCGTTTTGGGTTGATATTTCATGGAGAAGGGTGGTGTTCGCCATGATTACTATGTCGAGCACGTCGGGTGTACCCGCACTGCCGAAGTGTGTGGGTATTTGGGGAGCGTCAACCGTGCAGTTTGCATGGTTGTGGACATAGGCTTGAAGGATTCTCCCATTTGTGTTGACATTACGAGAATGCCAATTGGGGTGTTTGTAGTTCAAATCGCCAGCAATTATTATGGGTTGGTTGGTATCGAATAAGAGGTCTAGGTCGGCGTCTAGGATTCTCTTTTGTGGAGAATTTTATGCAGAAATGGACTATATTGGGCCTACAGAGGAAGTGTTGACTACGATTTGTGTAGCCTCGATGTTTTGCAGGGCTGGCGTGCTGAGAGGGTGGTGGTCAATATTTGTTTTGACATACACTGCCGTGCCGCCACCTCTGGAAATGTGGCGGTCATTGCGGTACAATGTATAGTTACGGAGTTTCGGATTGGTTGGAAGACGCATTTTGGTTTCCTGGACTGGAATAACGTCCAGTTTTAAGCGTTGAGCAAATTCTCGGAACTCATTTCTTTTGCAGGCTAGTCCGTTTGCATTCCATGATGCAACCTGCAGGGATAGTGGCTTTCTTCGAGAAATCATTCACTTCTTGAAGATTGACACGATTTCGGGGATTAGTGGGATGGCGGAAGTCATCAGCGTCAGCAGATCAGGAGAAGTTTGGAGAATGTTCGGGACTTCCCCGTGACCAACTTCAGCTGTGTGAAGTTGATCGTGGTGATAAGGGAGAGTGCACTGGACAGGTCTATGGCGGGAGCTGCATTTGCAGTGGAAGCTGCTTTTGCAGGGGGGCAGGATTCGGCTTGGGTGTAGCCGATTTCGGGGTTGCTGAGGATTGGGCGGGGCGGGTAGATCCAGTGGCAGCTACATAGGAAGTTTGTGGCTTCCGTTGGGAGGTCTGTTTGTTGGGTTTGGGGAATTTCGGATAACCTTTATAGTTGGCAGTGTGACCCTTCTCGCAGTTGCAGCAAGTTGGGTCGACGGCTAGGGCAAAAATACAGCTATAAAGTAATACGGCTATAGTAGCCAGCCTTTCAACACTAAGTGAGTGGTGGACGTGCCGCCACCTAGTTGCAGAACCAAGTAGTATGTTGTCACACCAGCCCCAAATAACACAAAGTGTTAAAAAATAGAGACTGTATACAACTAACTAACAAGTTAGTAAATTGTTAGCCCTGGCCCATTTCCACCCTAATATAGGGACAAATTATGTAAGGCTAGATGCATTCTCGCAACAATTAGAACCATAGACCGGTTTTGCTCGCATTAGAGCTCTTCAGTACGGCATACTAATTGCAGCAAAAATACACCTATAAAGTAATACGGCTATAGTAGCCAGCCTTTCAACACTGAGTGGTGGACGTGCCGCCACCTAGTTGCGGAACTAAGTAGTATGTTGTGGTTGTCACGCCAGCTCCAAATAACACAAAGTTAAAAAAAAAAGGAGTTTGTATACAACTAACTAACAATTTAGTAAATTGTTAGCCCTGGCCCATTTCCACCCTAATATAGGGACAAATTATGTAAGGCTAGATGCCTTCTCGCAACAATTAGAACCATAGACCGGTTTCGCTCTCATTAGAGCTCTTCAGTACGGCATACTAGTTGCAGCAAATTGTCGCGAGAATGCATGCAACTTTAGGATTTGAGTAGATTTGAAACACGCATAGCAAACGAAAATGACTATTTTCCTAGATTACGCTTTCGTTATGTGGACGATGTGTTTGCAGTATTTAATACAAATGTCTGCAAAGTAGACGATTTTATTGCCAAATTAAAGAGTAAACTTGACTCCATTATATTCACCCATGAAATAGAAATTAATAACAAATGACCTTTTCTTGATTTATTAGTCATTAAAAATAGATACACTTTAGAATTTGACATCTACACAAGGGAAACCACTACTGTGAGTTACATTTCGATTGACTCACATCATAGTTTTCCACAAAAAATAGCTAGTTTGAATTTTCTAGTTTATAGATTAATACAGTTTCCCTTAAACAAAGAAAGATACAACATAGAACTTGAATATATAAAAAATGTAGCTAAGTATTATTGTTACTCTGTCTGCTTAGTGAAGAAACTAGTCAATAATAATAAAACAAAGACAATGTTAGCGGAATCTACGACTTCCAGAAAAGATAAACCAGACAAAACCGCTGTCTGCTTACCATTTGAACCGCGAATAACGAGAGGTTATAATAGCATTTTTAAGAAAGCCAATTTGTTGCTAACATGTGCTAAAAAAAATATGCTAGGTACCTCAAAGGATAAAGATAAAACCACAGATGTGTCGGGAATCTATGAAATGGGTTGTAATGATTGTGATCTTAAATATGTTAAGCAAACTGAAAGAACCATTGAGAGATATGGCACTATTGACAAATCATGTATTGCTCAGCATATTTAGGATAATAATCATCATGTAGATAAAGAAAATCTCAAGTTAATAAAAAATGTCAGGCAGTCGCGTCATCTTGATGCTTACGAAAGTATATATATCGTCAGAAATTGGACAAACATGTTTCGATGAATAGAGTAGGTCCGGTTCTATGTAGTCCATTGTTCGAACTGTTATCTTAATAACCAGCGTGTCCTTCTTAGAAGGAATATTTGATAACGACGCACAGCATAACAAAGGCAGTTATGTAGTTTTAATCACAGGAATTTAAGACTCAACAGTGGGGGTCTGTCTGTATACCTTCCTAGAGGACGCTGTTCGTAACTGCCTGGCAACTAACATATAAATAGTAGTTGTAGTCTTTATTCACTTAGTTTATTCATTCCCTTGATGACGCTAACTTTGTTAGCGAAACGATCGTCGGGTCAAAAAACTGTATTGTGATGAATTGGGTTCTCCAAATTGTACTTACCAGTGCTCATCACAGGTTCTAATCTTCTGTCATGGTGTTACAGTAACTTATTATAACCTACTATATACCAGTGCTCATCACAGGTTCCATTCTTCACTCATGGAGTTACAGTACCTGATAACCTACTATATACTATAAACTAATAAGTTATTATAAACTATCGTGCTAAGACTACAAGCAACTGGGAACAACATAAATCTGCTCTAACATATTACAACAAGGAGATAGGAGATAAGGAACGCAAAGAGGGGGTCCTGGAGGAGGTTTTGCGGGGATATTACCAATTTACCCAGCAGAGTCAGGATCCACAGGATTCTCTCACACGACCGTGTCCAGGAAATGGGATGGATAAAACGACCAGATGGTTCCTTTACAGAATCGCATGAAAAAACGTTAGCGCTCTTATCACACACACACATTGCCTAGATTGTCTGATCCTGAGTAGTGAAGAAATCCCGTCGGCCGGGGGTCGATATACACGCCCTCAAAGTGAAGACTGGCGGGTTGCTCGGGAAATAATTACATCCTCGGCGGCGGAGTGTGCTGTTAAGCATTTCCAACCATTCAAGACGACAGGCGAGGATGGGGTGATTCCGGTTCTGCTACAAAATTGACTGGAAGCACTCCTCCCATTCCTCATCAGGCTGTATAGGGCGAGTCTGGCTTGGTACTATAATCCATACAGCTGGGATGGTGGCTAGGAGTATATATGTCCCCAAATTGACACGTAATGACCTCTTATCCAAATCGCTGAGACCTCTCAGTGTTACCTCATTCCTCCTGAAGGAATTGGAAAAATACTGGACGGACACATTAGGGGGAATATCTTAAACAATAGATCCCTCAATACCCACCAGTGCGCCTACCAAACTGGCAAATATACTAAGTTATCACCCAATAACCTTGTTGAGAAAATCACACACTCCCTGGATAACAGAGATGGGGCGGTGGCTGCGTTTCTCAACATTGAAGGAGCATTTAACAATGCACTGCCTAACACCCTCTACGAAGGTGCTATCGCTAGAGAGCTGGAACATACCATTTGTGGCTGGATTGGTAGCATGCTGCACAATCGGACCATTATCACCTCGTTGCAGGGGGAGGTGGTCAGCTTCATATCTCCGAGGGGATGCTTGCAGGGAGGAGTATTATTCCCTCTGCTTTGGTCCCTCTCTGTCGACGATTTTCTAGAAATCCTGGGGCTGTGGGAGGTTGAGGTCCAGGCGTATGCGGATGATCTTGTCATAAACGTTATTGTACAGGTTAAAGTAATGTGTAATCTGCAGTGCTGGAGAGTGCTTAGAATTGCATGGACATACCTCTAGTATTGGATGGCTAGTATTGTTAGAATGTCGCGGACTGGATGCTGGGTGACGGTGGTGTAGCCGGTGATTAGATTAGGGTAATCACAGGGTGAAGTTGTACCCTGTTAATGTGGATGTGTTTCTCGTGTTCTAGAGATCTGAGAACGGTTCATATTGTCAGGTGCAGACAGTCATGTATCTCTATTTATTGTAAATCTCTTACAAAGAATCTCCATGTTCTTTATCATCTTCCAAATTGATCTTGTCACTCATGCATGTCTGAATCTGGGATTGTATACATACATATATTATACATTTCTCTATCTATGTTATTTATACACTTTGACAATCATAAATCATACTTCTAAATGCAAAGATGCTGAATATAGGAATGCGCGTGATCTAAAAATCCTCATATATATATACATGTACATATATATGTCTTGAGTCCTTGGTAGAAAGCATGAAAGGTCAAAATTTGTATTGTGTCAGGCTGAGAACATGCATTTTGCCAAATTTAAAGTCAATATCTACAATATACTTCGTGTGACTCTATGTGTTGAAAGATATATTTTTTTAGTATTTCATAAAATTTTGATTGCGCACAAGTCTT
Organism: Tillus elongatus; assembly: GCA_964006375.1. Lineage (NCBI taxonomy): Eukaryota > Metazoa > Arthropoda > Insecta > Coleoptera > Cleridae > Tillus > Tillus elongatus. The sequence goes on along the minus strand of OZ023270.1, from coordinate 106,415,455 downwards.
TCTATCGAATAGCTGTATTATTATTATTTAATAGTTAGTTTTTGGTTTATAGAAGACACGACTTTTTTTATCTACCGCCACCTAGGACCAATGTTAGGCTTAACTCACCGATTTACAGATCGTGCTCCATTTATAACAGCGTGCATCAGTCAATAGACATATTGTGTTGTGGTGAGTCTGAGATGAGACACGTTGCATCGCTGCTTGGTAATTAGTAGAACTTTACTTTGTTAATTTTTATAGTGTATGATATGTATTGTATTCATACTCTTAATTTGGGATAATTCCCGTTGAGTATTTGTAGTAAATAAATAAATAAATAAATAATGGTTAGAGGTAAATTTGAAGAGAAACTTTCAAATAGTCCTCGAGAGACATTAATGTAGTGAATGATTGGTGACGGAGGGAGCAGATGTCTGTGAACCCCCGCCAAACCATCATTCATTTACCAGAAGAAGAAGGTTGGACAAATTAAAACCACCTAGTCTTATGGGGAAAACAATTCCATTTACGGATTAACCGAAATATCTGTGGGTTACAGCTCAGCTGTAAAGTACATTTAGAGAATGTAATCCGTAGAGCCAAATTGACCCCGTGGACATGCCGAGAAATCTGTGGAAATAACTGGGGAACAAACCCACAACAGATGTAGTGGCTCTCTGTGTAGTGCATATAAGACCGATGATAACCCGTGGAGCTATATTTTGGTGGTCTAAGGCACTTCATGGTATCGCGAAGGCCAAGCCTGCTCAGCTACAGAGACAAGTTTGTCTGATAATGACGGGCGTGATAAGCACCGCACCATCAGCCGCTATGGATGTCCTCCTAAACATTCCACATCTTCATATTTGGCTGAAGAGGGAGGCTAGGTGGACAACGTACAGATTAAAACAAACGGCTGACAGCATGCCGACGGCAATCAGTTTGGGAAGGACCGGACTCCTCGATGACATCGAGAGTCATGACATTCTGGGAATGGTCTCAGACCTGATGCCTACAAAGATCAGTAGAGATCTGTCTTTCAAGACCGTCCTACCGGAAAGGGAGGACTGAAAACGAAATCAAACGACCCTATTTGTTACCTCCTTCAAAAAAAGCTTTGTGTACAAGAACCGTGGTATATTGTGATTGACCTCAGGTGGATATAGATCTGCTCAATGATGAGGTCACAATTGCCTATAACACCCTATCCTAAAGTAGCCATCTATCAGATTATCAAATTTATTAAGATTAGCAGCACCTTTTAGGAGGTTGAGAGATCTGGATGCAGTTTGATAGTCACGTTCTCTTCCTTTGTTTGCTTCGCACTGCCCAAAGTCCTATATTTGTGGGCTCTCCAGACTATTGCCAGGTTACATAGAGATATCTAGATAATAGTTAGTAAGAACTAATTGTTTGCTCCGACGTCAAAAGAGAGGACACATTAGGGAGGAAATTTTCTTCAATTAAACAGATATTTTAATATAACAAAATATATAAATTAAATTTGGAATAGCAAACAAAATGAAGTAAAAATGGTTGGTAAATCTCAAATAAATATTAATTGCACACAAATAACGGTCAGATAAATAGTAAGAATCTCAAGAGCAAGAAATTATTAATTTAGATACATGTACCAAAACAATAAGATAAAGATAGTTGCACATTACTGAAATGTTACTGTTAATTACTTAGGGTATCGCTAAAAAATAAACACAAGTGACTGGGTAAATTACTTGACGTTTGTCAATCAATTGCTGGGTTTTCTAGTGAATTAACTGGCCAGGTTCTTCGAGTGAGGCTCCAAAAAAAAAAGAATATATAATTCTACGTGAAAGTTCTACATTAATCATGAAAAATAAGAGATGTTAAAGAGAATGTTTAGGTTAGATATTTTACAGACAGAATTTGCTACTTACAATTTAGAAAAAGAATAAAAAAACTGTGTGTTTAAATTTACAAAAATTGACAAAATCTTAGAGATTAAACAGGAAATATATAGTTATGCTGACAGCACCTCCCTGACATTGTATAAGCTCAAACTTGATTACGTGATTTTGAAAGTTCAGGTTATTAAAACTTCAGATGCTAGATTTCGGCATGAAAATTCTGATGATTCAAAGGAAAGATTTGTTTAGACTCACCAGCATTCCGGTACTAAGTTACCTGACCCTGTGAAGATGCTTTCCAGGTGGGATCAATCATGAGTGCCTGACACAGATTCCAGACTCCAATAAGAGTGGAAAAATTGGGGAAAACGACTGGGACTTCCCATCAGAGATTATTGGGCCGGTGGATGTTATTGCTCCAATACTACAAGACTATATGACACATATGTCGATGTTCTGAATTCGCTTGATGGAAACTTTGCGAATCGCAATTAAAACGTGAATTTGCTTAAGTAAGATTCACTACCAATTGACTTAAGGTTCGATAATAACCAGGAATTCTTTCTGATTACGGCAATAAATCAACAGTTCGGAACAAAGAGCCACGAGTTAGCTCGCGTTTTTATGCTGAATACGATGTTTAATTAAACTCGAAAATCACTTGAATTACTTCGTACAATCACTGACAATCATTATTAGGTAGTACAGATAACAGAAAGAACATTACAACCCAGTTTTAAGATAATTTAATAGCCACCGGAACTGACGGGTGTTCACTCTATCAACGCTCAGCAGAGTCCTCCTAATGTGTCAAGTTCTGCAATTGCTAGTCGCTGCACGCAAAAATTCTTACCGTGACCGTTGGTGGCTGTGCGCGAGCTCTTTCTAGCCTTCATTCCTCGAATGAGATAAAACGAGACCTCCAATCGGTGGCGAAGTCACGACATCTCACCTCCCGTGTCGACAGTTGAAGGTTTTGCCGGCAATTCTCAGCAACGTTTTCAACGGTCTTTCTTGGGTGACATCACCGATCGGAAAATAACAGGTAAACAATATTTTGTTATCGAATATTCCTAACGTATATTTTCAATGCTTATTTCGTTCCTGGAAATATTTGCTCAGTAATAATGCGAGCTAGTTTCCCATGGCAAACATATATTGAATTCCAACGTACAAATTGGAAATGCAGTAAAAGGGTTTACGGTACTTGAAGATTTAGCGACTTTTTCATGAAAACAATTTTGAAATTAAAGCTCGAAATATTTAATATAGATAGGGTTTTTGGTATTATTTAGATACTTGGGGTTTTTCTAAGTGTATTTTGAACCAGTAATGATTCCAGATAAGAACTGAATCGTTACATATTGAGGGAAGAACTCTGCTGGTATGGCTGCAAAACCGATCGGGGGAAGGAGCCGGCGCATATGGGAGCAACACCGATGTAAGCATATCATTGATCCTCGGAAAGTATGCAACCATACACCGGGCGGAAGTGTATGCCATCGAGATGTGTGCAAGGGAAATTATACAGAACCATTGCACACACAAATAGATAAAAACATATTCGTATATCAAAGCTGCAATAAAAGCACTTGATTCCTACCGTTGCAATTCAAAAACGGTATGGAGCTGTAAATCTGCCCTCTACGAACTGGGCAGCTGTAATGAGGTGTCGCTGGTCTGGATACCGGGTCACTCGGACCATGATGGAAATGTTGCGGCCTACACGCTTGCCAGGAGTGGTGCCCAAAAGGACTTTATCGGACCAGAACCTGTGCTCGGATATCATCATGCCCAACAAAACCGACCTTAAAGACCTGGAGAGATAGAAGGACAATCCAACAATGGTAAAATCTGCCAGGATTAGCACACTCTAAGGCCTTTATTAATGGCATTTCATAGTCAAGGGCTAAACAACTTCTAGAGCAAAACAGACAACAGCTGGGAACTCTAGTCGGCCTGTATACAGGACACTGCCGCTTTCGTCACCACATTCACCGAATTGGTCTCGGTCAAGAGACATAGTGCCGGCTGTGTATGGAGACTGACAAAACAGCAGAGCACATGCTATGTTCCTGTCCGGACCCGGACAGGACAAGACACCTGCTCTTTGGGAAGACAAAGCTTGCACCAGAAGATCTGGGTCAACTTTTGTCCACAAAATTGTCGACCTATGTAGGAGGCTAGATTTTTTGGACGAAATATAAGACAATTAGGCGTGAGCAGTACAATAGACCTTAATGTCGCAGTGGAGGGACCGTTATGGCCTACTCACAATTTAACCTAACCTAACCTAACATATTGTAAGCTCAAATTTCTTTAAAAATCACTAAAAGCCTCTAAATCCTTCCCATTAATATCACAACCAAATTCACTGAAGCGTAAATGACACATTATGCAACATCTCTAACGGCTTTTGCATGATCAACTATTTTTCCTTCCTGAAATAAATGCAGAAGCAATAGGCAACCTGTTACGTAGCAATATGTAACAGCAGTTGCCTATATCCACCTTCAAATTGATCATACCTTCAGATATTCATTAAGACTCAAATTATTTATTTATTTATACATACACCATCCAACAGCTTAAAAGCCAAATTAAGGATGGGCCGATACACAAAATATAATAACAAACAATAATCAAACAAATTACACAAAAGAGAGTCACAAATTACGTCGCTTTGAAAAACATTTTTATCTCTGATGTATTACATGAGAAGATATCTAGGCGATCTTGCAGTACAGAGTAATCATTGCACATCTGGAATATTGGAGACCATCGCAGCAATCACGTACGAGCAGTCGGGAGATAGAATGCACCTGGAAAACGTGCTGCAACACGAGGTACATTGAAATTAAGTTGCTAAAGCAGATCAGGGTAATCAAATCCAGAATTAACCAGTTTGTATAAAAATATAACGAAACTGCGCATCGACAGACTCTGGAGACTAAAGCGAAGAAGTTAACTTTCCTGAGGAAAACCAATAGAAGGATATTGACCATCCTCACGAAAGCTAAGAAATTTGCATAGATTCTAGACTTGCCACATGTATCTCATAAGTAGGAGCCCACACAACTAAGCCATATTTAAGTCGGGACCTAACCAGACAACGCACGAGCAGGGAGAGGGTGTCACTCAGTGAGAGATTTTTGCTGTTTTTATCAGAAACCCAAGAGTTTTGTAAGCAGAACTGACAATCTGCTCATAGTGTGGTTTAAAAGATAGAGTACCATCAAAAATAATTCTAAGGTCCCTAACTGTCCTGGGGCGATCAAGCGAAAGCCCCCTTATATTGTATCTGAAAGTAATTGGGTGCTTATTTCGAGTAAAGGACATCACACAACACTTCGAAACACTCATAGAAAGACCACTCAGACAGCACCATTCATCAAGCATTTGAAGACAGTTCTGAAGCTGCAAACAGTCATCAACACTCGAAATATTTGCAAAAATCTTAATATCATCTGCATACAATAAAAAGTAACGTGTAAAACATGTTTAACTGGGTCGATAAATATATTAAACAGTAGTGGACCGAGTATGGAACCCTGCGGCACTCCTGAAGTAATGTGATAGGTGTTAGATTTGAAGCCCCCCAACCTCAAGAAATTTTCTCCTTCCATCCAGGTAAGGTCTGAATAAGCCAAACAAGCCCTCGGAGAACCTGATAGCCCTGATCATGTCAATTAGAACAGAATGATTTAGACAATCGAAGGCCTTAGATAGATCAGTATACACAACATCAACCTGTGAAGAGCAGACGCAATGAACTGTGTAACGTCAACTAAATTCGTTACAGTCGATCTCCCTGGAATGAAACCATGCTGAGAAATTGAGAGTCTGTTTTTGATGTCAAACAGTGTTCGCTAAAAAAGGCAAGTTTTTGTAATTATTTATCCACCCACTGTCATATCCGGTACACACCAGGCAATCAGCTGATTACATTTAAATAATACTTCTGTTGCTAGCATTTTTTGTATATTATTATATATTTTGCTCGGTATCAAATAAATAAAATTACCTACAATTTTACGTATAAAAAATTAAAAAATAAATTAACTTTTCATATTATAGGTAGACCTTTTTTGGTATCGCTTTAAATATAATGAACCAAATATTAAAAGAATCATAACTGCAATAGAAATCAGCATAATCAATACAATCAGTAAAGTACTAATAGCATTAGGAGAATTCTGGCACTCTTTATGCCACTCACTTCTCCTCAACATTATAGGACTAAAAATCTTCTTAAAATTATGTAAATCACAGTCGAAATCACAGTCTGTTATGTTAATTTTCTCTAAAATCGTTCCGTTTTTGTACAAAACATTCACAAAATATCCGCTGTCTTTTTTTCTCAGCTCAAACATCAAGGCATTGGCGTATTGTATCCTTATTATGTCACGCACACCCAAAGTATGTAACATATTATAGATATTGCTATCGTGTCCTGAATACTGCCTCATCTTGTAACAGATCCCATCAGTATTTGTGGTGCAGTTAAGAAAATGATCTTCAATCTCTTGGTAAAACGCACCAACTTTTATCTTAGCAAGATCATTATTATATGCCATTGATAAAAAGAATGCTGTACTAAATTTCTGCAACGGTTGAGGAAATACAGTCTTTGTCCATTCAGGCAATCTCTTATTGGTCTCCTTTTCAATCAACAAAGTATCATAAAGGTCGTTTAGATCTTGAATTGTTAGCATCTCTTTGTCAGTTTTATTTTTCAGATAACCAAAGAGATCTTCTTTTAGTTTTTCCATGTTTACGTAATAAGGAGTTTTCTGCAGGTCTTTACTGAGCTGACTGTATTTCTTGCACGGTGCTTCTACTCTTAAAAGTAAGTCTTCTAATACTGGTTCAGTGTGCACTGGAATTGGTTGCCAGTTTAGGTTGGGATTCCATATTTGGTCGCCTCTTGGTTGATAGAAAGCAGCTAAAACGCAGTAGGCTGACATCAAGGTCCTTTCGAGATCAGTGGAGAAGATGTAGATGTCTTTGTGGTTGTATTTTTCAGGGATGAAGCCATTGTATCTTTTACGTAACCCTAAGCCCAGTTGGTATCCTTGGTTCTTTCCGATCTGCAACAAGTTAAAATATAATTATATACAAGCTGGTTCCACAGTGCGTTCAAGTTCGATATCTCCTTTATTATTCAATAATAGAAAAATTGGTTGGAACAAATGTTGCAGGTGCTAACGTTAGCTACAAATTAAAATTATGTTTGCATATACAGGGTGTCGCTTAAGTTAGGTACCACCCAAACTTCATTTTTTAGTGAATTTTCTTTAAAAAATTGACTAATGAGGAGATAACGACTTTTGAATTTTCAAAATAGGGCGAACTAGGCCCTCTAGAATCCATATCTGAGGTCAGCTTCAATATATATATATATATATATATATATATATATATATATATATATATATATATATATATATATATATATATATATATATATATATATATATATATATATATATATATAATAAACATACAAAAAATATAAAAAATGGGCCTAATAATATCAAAATAAGACATAATGGTCAGATTATTTCCGATACAAAAGCCATAGTTGACTTGTTTGGTCATGTTTTCTCTTCGGAAGTTCAAAATCAGGTGAGATCTCAGTATGGTGGTCAGGCTTTGGGTGGCACAACGACTAGAGTGAATAATCGGTCAATTTTTGTAGAACCGTTCACCCCTTTTGAAATTGAAAACATTATAAATAACTTAAAAAATAAAAAATCATGTGGTATTGATGAAATTCCAATCTCGCTAATAAAGCGATATCCAGAAACAATAGCCGGTTGCATCTGCCATATAATGAACTTGTCACTTGTCGCCGGTGAGTTTCCAAGTCAGCTAAAGCAAGCCAAGGTAATTCCATCTACAAAAAAGGGAGACAAACAAGATATTTTCAATTACAGGCAACTCTCAATACTTAGTGTATTTTCTAAAATAATGGAAAAAGCGATGGCTGTACGATTGGAGAACTTCTTGGGAGATCAGGGAATAATATCGAAGTGCCAGCACGGTTTCAGGCCTGGACTATCAACGGAAACGGCTGTTATTGACATGGTGCAGTACATATACGACGAACTTGATAGGGGTCAGTGCGTGGTGGCTTTTATGTTTGATCTCTCTAGGGCGTTTGATACGCTAAATCCGCAACTGCTTGGGAAAAAGCTGCAGTGCCTGGGTGTTCGGGGCCCTGTTTGCGACTGGCTGCTCTCGTTTCTAACAAACAGACAAATGGTAGTATCGGTGGATGGAGTGCAATCACGACCTTTTGATGTACAGCTTGGCACTCCGCAGGGAAGTGTTTTGGGCCCGTTGTTGTTTGTCTTGTATGTGAATGATCTACCTGAACATATTGGGGAGGGGAGGTTGTTTATGTACGCGGACGATACGACAGTGGTTGTGTCGGGGTCGGATACACACGAGGTTAGCCGGAAGGTTAACTCGTTACTTGAACGGTTCGGTAAGTGGTGTAAGGCCAACCAGCTCCTTATAAATTACAAGAAAACCGTATTTCTTGAATTCAGAGCCCAGCAAAAGCAGGGAATTAACCTTGATTTTCAGGGCACTGTAGTGTCTCAGGCCACAAGCGTGAGAGTATTGGGGGTAACTATTGACCAGCATCTTTCATGGAAACAACATATTGAGGTTTTGTGCGGTAGGCTTAATCAGACCCATTTCCTAATATTTCGATTAGCAGAGTTCCTTGAGACCAAAGCTCTGATGACTGTCTACTACTCGGAAGTTTATTCCTTGATATCTTACAACATTGTTGCTTGGGGACAGTCTGTTGAGGTGGAAAGAGTTTTTATACTGCAAAAAAGAATAATAAGAGTGATTTTTGGTATGAGAGTAACACAATCTTGTAGGGCGCTTTTCAGGGACGAAAACATAATGACGCTAACATGCGTTTACCTATATAAACTTTTAAATTATATTCATGGTGTCAAAGATGGGCTAACAAGGCAGTCTGAGATGCACTCTTACTCCACTCGCCACGGGAATCTGTTTAGAAACAGGCAGTTCTGTAAAATGATGTACAGAAAGTCGCCCTCTTTTGCGGGGGTGGATCTATATAACAGGTTGCCGGAAACTATAAAGGGAATTCTAAATGTGAATGAATTTAAAGCATTGCTGAAATCATACCTAACCAATAATTGCTATTACTCCATTGCGGAGTATTTGTCTAATACCCGTGCGGCACAGAGTTGAGACGAACGAAAATTTTATTGTGTTTGTTTGTTTGAAATGTTTTCTAGTTTGTTTTTTACATTTGTTATCATAGTTTTGTTTTTATTTTGATAATTGACGTGCTCAACCATTTGTAAATGGAATTAGGGCAAAATAAATTATTGACTATTGACTATTGACTATATATATCTTTTGGAAGATTGCACTACACTGTTATCACTTTTAAATATACACTGTATTTGTTTAATGTACATTTGTGATTCCTTATTGGTTTGCGTGGACTGCAGTTTCGAACCGTCCCGGTTCATCATCAGCACGTTACTGACTGTTATCGCTCCTGTGTGGTCTACGTCTGAGATTGTACGTGGCGCTTGCGCCGTGAGCTTCTATTGGTCGATTTACTGTTCTCTGATTGGTTGTGCCTTCGGACTATGTTGTGTTTATCGGTCTCGTAGCTTACTAGCTTTTCTATTGTTTTCTTGTTGTATCCATTTCTTTCTGCTAGACAGGAGACGGATACACACGACACAGTCCGAAGGCACAAGCAATCAGAGGACAGTGAACCGACCAATAGAAGCTCACGGCGCAAGCGCCACGTACAATCTCAGACGTAGACCACACAGGAGCGATAACAGTCAGTAGCGTGCTGATGATGAACCGGGACGGTTCGAAACTGCAGTCCACGCAAACCAATAAGAAATCACAAACGTACAGTAAACATATACAGTATATATATATATATATATATATATATATATATATATATATATATATATATATATATATATATATATATATATATATATATATATATATATATAGGTGTCCCAAAAGTCGTAAATCAAACGTCACGTAAAGATAGGCTAGCTCAAGTCTTTTCAGAAAAACCCAAAATGATCTTATCAAAAAGTTTACGGTTTTCAAGACATTGACAATTTTATGAAAAAAATCGAACTTTTCTTCCCCAATTGTTTTAAAATTTGGGATAAAAAAATGTTATTAAAATTTACTGGCTCATCATTTCAAAAACTTCCCTGTTTTATGGAGATTCAAAAATGGTAAAACATTATCAATATCTCTTAAAAGTAATTCACTGTCGACGATTGAAAGTAAATTTGGAAGTGAAATCAGGCAGCTAATAAATAAAATCTCGGGACGCAGCAAGTGCGTTATGTTATGGTAGTGAATTTTTATTAAATGCTTCAAATTTGAATAACTCAATTTTCTATGAACTTACAAAGTTTAATTTTGGTATGTGCTAAGATCTTTCCTAGTGAAAGATGTCCACCAAATTTCATTAAAATAACGTTGTAATTTTCGGAGAAAAAATTTTTTTTCGAAAGAAAATTTAAAATTTGAATTACTCAATTTTCTATGAACTTAGAAAGTTAAATTTTGGTACGTAGTAAGGTTTCTTCCAAGCCAACATATATGGTGAATTTTATTAAAACAGCTTTGTTATTTTCAGAGAAAAAAATTTTTTTTGAAAGAAAACTCAAAATTTTCTCGGAAAACCCCGTCCGATTTTTCTGGCTAACGAACTCATCCAAGCCATTAATAAAAGAAAGGCACTTGCAGAGTTTCATTGAAATCGGTTAATTATTTTTTGAGTTATCAAACGGATATATATATATATATATATATATATATATATATATATATATATATATATATATATATATATATATATATATATATATATATACACATATAAAAATTGAAACTGACCCCGGATATGGGTTCTAGGGGTCCTAATTCGCGCTCATTTGAAAAAAAAGTCTCACAATCGATACCTCTCTATTAGTGAATTTTTTTAAATAAAAATTTACTAAACATAAACAGATTGTGAGATTTACAAAATGATTCTATTCATAACAGATGCTCTATTTGACGACCATTCTGTCTTATACATAAACGATATCGTCTTAGGAACGATCCTCTTAGTCTTCTTAGACTGCTTCGTGAAATTTCTTGAGCTGCTGTTCTGATTTTTTGACGTCCACCTGCCCGGGTATGTCTGATTCAAGTATTGCCTTACTGCTAAGGCAGAGTGGGCTGGGCATCCATCATTTTGAAGCCACATTATTCTCCGAAGTTCTAATGGGGTGTCTTCCAGCCGTTCTGGCAAATTGTTTTGTAAAAACGCCAAATATCTTTGGCCATTTAACATAGGGTGCAGTTCCACTGGTCCCAAAAGAGATTTATCTTAAATTGATGCTGGGACCGATTCTCTCTGAACTCATATGGATCTTCAATTTTCCAACTATGAAAGTTATGGGGGTTCATGTAACAAATCATTTGTACATGCTGACTCGCCACTCCATAAAACTTTATCGAATAAATTGGGATCTTGTATGATTTTTCTTAACATAATTTCGCAAAATCGCTTGCGCCTTGCGTATTCACGCAGTTTTAAAATTTGGATCGTCTGAATATGGTACCCATACCTTTTTAAAATTATATGGGTAGGAGACGTTGAGACACCAGTTCGTCTCTGTACTTTCGGCGTTGAGGTATCAGGTTCTTCGATAACAGCATCCAGGGCAGCATCATCGTCTGCAGTTCCCGGTCGTCCAGTTCGATCGACACGATCGATGCCAGGCATTTTAACAGCGATGTTATCGAAGTAGATAGTGGGTCACCTCAGAGGACCGATCTGAGCCTTCAGATTGGCTGTGACGTCGGAGTTGGGAGGAGTGGGGGTAAGCTGAGACTCAGCCATGTTAGCATGCGTTGACAGCTGTCGTCTGTCAGCTGACGTCACATGTTGCTGTCGCTGTCAGGTTTCAAGATGGCCGCTGCAGCAATCTGTCATCTGGTAGCGGGTAACCTGTCAGTTCACAGGTTACAAGATGGCCGCCGCTGACAGGTTCAAACAAGGCTACCTGCTGCCCCCTAGCCAAATGTTTGTTAGGAGCTCACCACGTGTTAATTTGAGGTTAAGTCTGACATATAAGCATTCTGCTTCCCGCTATCCGAGAATGTTAGGTTAAGCCGCACACACGTGTTGTTTGTTAGGTTATGCCGGCTGTCCGCTAGCCGAATGTGAGCTTAGGACCCCCGCTTACCGAATGGTATAGGTTAAGTCTTGTATGTTAGGGTACGTTTGTTGACATCAAGTATGTGTTATGTCTTATCTTGTCTTCATTGGTTATATAATGTTCTTACTGAAAATGTAATATTTTTTATACATAAACCTTCGCCTCAAATAAATAATATTAATAGCTAGATAATTAACTTACATTTGTTAGTTGCCCCAAGCCATCCGGCCAATACTTGTCTTCATCGATGTAAGGATCATTTGGATACAAATGTTCTGGAGATCTAGCACCGTGCCTGTATAACTGAAAATAACCAAATGTGTTACTACTGTTCTCAATATTATTATTACACTGGCTGAATTTTACAGGCTTATAAACTGTAGTTACTGTTCGACTTCTACACTGATCTTTATCGAAGCAAAAGAAAGGTTAATGGCAAGGGAGCAAGGAGATAACCGCATACACGCGTTTCAAACTTATTAGCTATCATGAGTACAGTATATGTAGGTAAAGATAGGAACACGCTGGATGAAGACGCAAAAACACATAGAGTCACAGCGTGTTTCCATCTTCACCTGGCTATACCGCATTGATGAGAGCTAATCAGCTTGAAACACGTGTATGTTGTCTCCTTACGGCTTTGCTCTTAACCTTTCCACTTATATATATATATATATATATATATATATATATATATATATATATATATATATATATATATATATATATATATATATGAGGGCGGGTCAATAAGTCCGTGAGTTTTTGAATTTCCCACCTCTTCACAGAAAGGGAAACACTGTTCCTGTCAACAAGCATCTGTCAGTTGACTTTTGTCAAATTTTGACCAAGCTGCGTCAATTGCTTTGTGTTAGATAGCATTGAAAGCAGACAACCTCTTGAGTTATAAAGAAAATTGAAAAAAAAACTTTCGTGTGCTCATCAAACATTCTTTTTGCGAAAAAGAAACCATCACTCAAACCAAGGCTAAGCTTGATAAATACTATGGGGACTCTGCACCATCAATTTCCATGGTAAAAAGTGGTTTACTGAATTTCGTTGCGGCCGTACAAGCACAATTGACGCCGAACGTTCTGGACGCCCAGTTGAGGTCGCTACACCCGAAACAATTGAAAAAATTCACGATATGGTGTTGGCCGATGGGAGATTGAAAGTGCGGGAGATTGTGGAAGCCATAGGCCTATCACATGGCTCAGTTGTTTCGATTTTACATGATCACTTGGGTATGAGAAAGCTATCCGCAAGATGTGTGCCCCGTTTGCTCACAATCGACCACAAAAGCAATCGTGTGACAACTTCGAAGGAGTGTTTGGCATTGTTCAACCGCAATAGGGACGAGTTTTTGCGCCGTCTCGTAATCGTGGACGAAACATGTATTCACCACAACACACCAGAGACCAAGCAGTAGTCCAAACAGTGGGTTTCCCTGCGTAAACGCCGAATTACTAAAATTTCTATATACTATATACTATAATCAACGACATGCAGTATGCAGATTCCGTCAGCGCAGATCAACTGCCGACCTCCTTTGTCACCCATTCTTGGAACAAGTCTATGGAACTACACGATGAATCCCAGATTGTCGCACTAGACATATCTAAAGCATTCGACCAGGTCTGGCACGCATCGTTGCTTAATAAACTACCGGTCTATGGCCTACCACCAAAACTCTGTACGTGGACAGCAAATTTCCTCTCCAACTGGAGCATTTCTGTTGTCGTGGATAGCCATTCCTCTAAACTGTATCCAATTAATGCAAGGGTTCTTCAAGGTTCAGCTTTAGCACCTACTTTGTTTCTTCTCCACATCAATGACCTCCTCCCTAGCACATCCAACCCAGTTCACAGTTACGGGGACGACAGCACCCTCCACTCAAATATACAATATTCTAAGCCTGTCTCTTTAACCCAATTAGATGAGGGTCGCAGACTCATGGAGGGTTCTGTCTCTGTAGATCTCCAAAAAATATTGGACTGAGGAAGTAGAAATCTTGTACAATTCAACTCCACCAAATCTCAGTCTTGCCTTCTATCTCATAAGAGATACACAAGCCCTAGACCCATCACAATAAACAACCAAGTTATTCAAAGTAATGAGTCCTTTTCACTTGTTAGCATTTCTGTGGATCGAAATCTCAATTGGCACCAACATGTCACATCAATTGCAGAGGCGGCTGCCAAGAAATTAGGTTTCCTCTTCTGGGCTCGCAAATACTTTTCACCAGCTAATCTCTATACCTTATATACTTCATAAATAAGGCCAAACCTCGAATACTGCTCCCACATCTGGGATGCCACTGCCGCTTCTACGCTCGGCATCCTGGACTCCATTCAGAAGAGAGTTATACGTCTCATCGGTGACCCTACCATCACCCAAATGCTGCCATCCCTTGCCCACCGACGTACCGTTGCTGACCTCTCTCTCTCTCTCTCTCTCTCTCTCTCTCTCTCTCTCTCTCTCTCTCTCTCTCTCTCTCTCTCTCTCTCTCTCTCTCTCTCTCTCTCTCTCTCTCTCTCTTTTATAGATATCTGCACGGGCACTGCTCAGAGGAGCTTTATTTCATAGTTTCTCCACCTGCTGCCCCCAATAGATCTACCAGGGGAACAGAGCGAATGCACTCTTTTACTGTCCAGTTCACCAGACATAGAACATCTTGTTATGCCCGCTCTTTTGTCACGAGAACTTCCAAGTTGTGAAATTCTTTGCCGGCACATGTTTTTCCTTCTCCCCTGAACCTCCAAACCTTCAAGTCCAGAATTAACAAGTTGCCTCTTTCCTTCTTGTCGAAATTAAAACACACACACACACACACACACACACACACACACACACACACACACACATATATATATATATATATATATATATATATATATATATATATATATATATATATAAACATATAAACATATAAAAATCGAAACTGACCCCGGATATGGATTCTAGGGGCCCAAATTCGCGCTCATTTGCAAAAAATTTTGCAAAGTCTCACCATCGATACCTCTCTATTAGTGAATTTTTTTAAATTAAAAATTCACTAAAAACTCTGGAAACAGCAAGTGCGATATAGAAGCGAATTTTTATAAAAATGCTTTGAATATCAAATATGTCTCTTTAATGCAAGCAGTCATCAATCTGGTTACCGGTATAACCTATATAGGAGAAACGATGTACCATATCTTATCGAAATTACTTATTCTTTGAAAGTGTACAAACATTTTCCGAACATAAACTTAAAATATTTCTGAGAAAATCGGTTTCCTAGCCAACAAACCTCAGGTTAATAGCAAATTGAGTTATTGAAATTTAACTGATTTAATAGACATTCGCTACCAAAACGCACTTACTGCGTCTTGCTTTTTCTCTTACAAACATGCATAATATTTTGTTAAAATGCAAAATTGCAATAATATAAGGCTGTTCGAAAAAAACATATTTTGCGAAATTATGTTAAGAAAAATCATACAAGATCCCAATTTATTCGATAAAGTTTTATGGAGTGGCGAGTCAGCATGTACAAATGATTTGTTACATGAACCCCCATAACTTTCATAGTTGAAAATTGAAGATCCATATGAGTTCAGAGAGAATCTCTTTGGGGACCAGTGGAACTGCACCCTATGTTAAATGGCCAAAGAAATTTGGCGTTTTTACAAAACAATTTGCCAGAACGGCTGGAAGACACCGCATTAGAACTTCGGAGAATAATGTGGCTTCAAAATGATGGATGCCCAGCCCACTCTGCCTTAGCAGTAAGGCAATACTTGAATCAGACATACCTGGGGCAGGTGGACGTCAAAGAATCAGAACAGCAGCTCAAGAAATTTCACGAAGCAGTCTAAGAAGACTAAGAGGATCGTTCCTAAGACGATATCGTTTATGTATAAGACAGAATGGTCGTCAAATAGAGAATAGAGCATCTTTTATGAATCGAATAATTTTTTTAATGTCACAATCTATTTATTTTTAGTGAATTTTTATAAAATTCACTAATATATATATATATATATATATATATATATATATATATATATATATATATATATATATATATATATATATATATATATATATATATATATATATATATATATACAGGGTCGCTGATAAGTCTGGAATCGGTCGATTATCCGGGAAAATATACAAGGTGTCGAAAAAAGTTTTATACAAAAGTTTTTGGGTTCTTCAATGTCTACTAGGCGGTGATAATTTCATTTATACAGGGTTGGTCATACAGGCGTGGCACACCAATATTTTTTTTTAATGGAACACCCTATATATTATTCGATATTTCAATCCTTCTCTTAATTTTGAGCAACATTTATCAGAAGCATGATGTACATAAACTCAATCGTTTCCGGGTAAAAAAATAAATAAAAATAAACGCTATTGTTTTTAAAATCTATTGGATGAAGAACAAAAATAAATAAAAAGTAGAATATCTCTTGAAAACAATCTGTGAGTGTGAAAAGAACCGGTTGCGATGTTTTTAACATTGTTTGAAATCCTATTTTATAAGATGTTCAAAGTGTTCTCCATTGACCTCCTGACAATAATGAATTCGCTTAACAAAACATTGCACTGCATTTACAAGAGCGTTTTGAGGAATGTTATTAATTTCATGCACAATCCTTGCTTGCAACTCTTCAATATTCTGCGGTCTATTTTGGTAAATTAAATTTTTTACATGACCCCACAAAAAAAAGTCAAGCGGCGTCATGTCGGGAGACCTAGCTGGCCATTCAATAGTTCCCCTGCGCCCTATCCATCTGCCAGGAAAGGTTTGATTCAGATATTCCCGTACCTCAATTCCAAAATGAGGGGGTGCCCCATCCTGCTGAAACCATATTTCTTCCGCTGGTAGATTTGGGTCGTTATTGTTCGGAAATAATCGACTAACGTCTGGAACAATTGATTCTTGCAAAAGTGTCAAATATCGAGCAGAGTTCAAATTACCGTGTATAAAATAAGGTCCTATGATATGTCCACCAATAATAGCACACCAAACATTTACTTTTTGCGGTCTTTGGGTGTGAATTTGTTCCATCCAATGTGGGTTTTCGTCTGACCAGTACCTACAGTTGTGTCGGTTGACTTGTCCATTCAAACAAAATGTAGATTCGTCGGAAAACAAAATGTAGTTGGCAAAGTTAAAATTTTGGCGTAACTTCTCCATAATAAGTTCACAGAACTCGATTCTGCGATCAAAATCGTCTTCACTCAGTTCTTGCAATAAATGAATTTTATATGGACGGAACTTTTCCCGCTTCGTAATCTTTTGAATTGAATATCGACTCATATTGTGATTTAAAGCCAATTGCTGTGCCGAAGTTTTCGGATTTTCCACCACATCCAATATTACATTCAAAGAATTTTCTTCATTTGTAACGGTTACTGGCCTTCCAGTTCTAGGTTTATCCTTGATACCGCCAGTTTCGTGAAAACGATGCAAAGTTTTCGAAACTGTGGATTTGGAGATCGATTCCCGCTCAGGATGCAACTCATTGAACATAATCACCACTTGAGCAAAACTTCGTGTTCTATCACCGTACCCTATCATCATTAAAATTTCGATACGTTCGGTTTCACTTAAACTTGCCATTTTGCACAAAAACTGTTGACACTAAATTACTAATGTTTCAAAACTGTTGACACTGAATGAATGTTTGACATTCGTTGTCCTGGAAACATTTTAAAACAAAAGAATAATACTGCGTTTCTTATGGGCATCTTATCTTATCTTGGGATTCCAAACAATGTTAAAAACATCGCAACCGGTTCTTTTCACACTCACAGATTGTTTTCAAGAGATATTCTACTTTTCATTTATTTTTGTTCTTCATCCAATAGATTTTAAAAACAGTAGCGTTTATTTTTATTTATTTTTTTACCCGGAAACGATTGAGTTTAGGTACATTATGCTTCTCATAAATGTTGCTCAAAATTAAGAGAAGGATTGAAATATCGAATAATATATAGGGTGTTCCATTAAAAAAAAATTAATATTGGTGTGCCACGCCTGTATGACCAACCCTGTATAAATAAAATTATCACCGCCTAGTAGACATTGAAGAACCCAAAAACTTTTGTATAAAACTTTTTTCGACACCTTGTATATTTTCCCGGATAATCGACCGTTTCCAGACTTATCAGCGACCCTGTATATATATATATATATATATATATATATATATATATATATATATATATATATATATATATATATATATATATATATATATATATATATATATATATATATATATATATATATATATATATAGTGTGTGTGTGTGTGTGTGTGTGTGTGTGTGTGTGTTTTAATTTCGACAAGAAGGAAAGAGGCAACTTGTTAATTCTGGACTTGAAGGTTTGGAGGTTCAGGGGAGAAGGAAAAACATGTGCCGGCAAAGAATTTCACAACTTGGAAGTTCTCGTGACAAAAGAGCGGGCATAACAAGATGTTCTATGTCTGGTGAACTGGACAGTAAAAGAGTGCATTCGCTCTGTTCCCCTGGTAGATCTATTGGGGACAGCAGGTGGAGAAACTATGAAATAAAGCTCCTCTGAGCAGTGCCCGTGCAGATATCTATAAAAGAGAGAGAGAGAGAGAGAGAGAGAGAGAGAGAGAGAGAGAGAGAGAGAGGTCAGCAACGGTACGTCGGTGGGCAAGGGATGGCAGCATTTGGGTGATGGTAGGGTCACCGATGAGACGTATAGCTCTCTTCTGAATGGAGTCCAGGATGCCGAGCGTAGAAGCGGCAGTGGCATCCCAGATGTGGGAGCAGTATTCGAGGTTTGGCCTTATTTATGAAGTATATAAGGTATAGAGATTAGCTGGTGAAAAGTATTTGCGAGCCCAGAAGAGGAAACCTAATTTCTTGGCAGCCGCCTCTGCAATTGATGTGACATGTTGGTGCCAATTGAGATTTCGATCCACAGAAATGCTAACAAGTGAAAAGGACTCATTACTTTGAATAACTTGGTTGTTTATTGTGATGGGTCTAGGGCTTGTGTATCTCTTATGAGATAGAAGGCAAGACTGAGATTTGGTGGAGTTGAATTGTACAAGATTTCTACTTCCTCAGTCCAATATTTTTTGGAGATCTACAGAGACAGAACCCTCCATGAGTCTGCGACCCTCATCTAATTGGGTTAAAGAGACAGGCTTAGAATATTGTATATTTGAGTGGAGGGTGCTGTCGTCCCCGTAACTGTGAACTGGGTTGGATGTGCTAGGGAGGAGGTCATTGATGTGGAGAAGAAACAAAGTAGGTGCTAAAGCTGAACCTTGAAGAACCCTTGCATTAATTGGATACAGTTTAGAGGAATGGCTATCCACGACAACAGAAATGCTCCAGTTGGAGAGGAAATTTGCTGTCCACGTACAGAGTTTTGGTGGTAGGCCATAGACCGGTAGTTTATTAAGCAACGATGCGTGCCAGACCTGGTCGAATGCTTTGGATATGTCTAGTGCGACAATCTGGGATTCATCGTGTAGTTGATGAAGAATGGGTGACAAAGAAGGTCGGCAGTTGATCTGCGCTGACGGAATCTGCATACTGCATGTCGTTGATTATAGTATATAGTATATAGAAATTTTAGTAATTCGGCGTTTACGCAGGGAAACCCACTGTTTGGACTACTGCTTGGTCTCTGGTGTGTTGTGGTGAATACATGTTTCGTCCACGATTACGAGACGGCGCAAAAACTCGTCCCTATTGCGGTTGAACAACGCCAAACACTCCTTCGAAGTTGTCATACGATTGCGTTGGTGGTCGATTGTGAGCAAACGCGTCACCCATCTTGCGGATAGCTTTCTCATAGTCAAGTGATCATGCAAAATCGAAACCACTGAGCCATGTGATAGGCCTATGGCTTCCACAATCTCCCGCACTTTCAATCTCCCGCACTTTCAATCTCCCGCACTTTCAATCTCCCATCGGCCAACACCATACCGCGAATTTTTTCAATTGTTTCGGGTGTAGCGACCTCAACTGGGCGTCCAGAACGTTCGGCGTCAATTGTGCTTGTACGCATTAGTATTATATATGTATGTATGTATCAAACCGATAAAAAATAATTAACCGATTTTGATAAAACTCGGCAAGTGCCTTTCTTTTATTAATAGCTTGGATGAGTTCGTTAGCCAGAAAAATCTGACACGGTTTTCCGGGAAAATTTTGAGTTTTCTTTCGAAAAAAAATTTTTCTTCCGAAAATTACAAAGATATTTCGATAAAATTTGGTGTATATTTGGGAAAGACCCAACTATGTGCCAAAATTCAGCTTTCTAGGGTTACAGAAAATTAAGCTATTCAAATTTGAAACATTTATGTTTAATTTCACCGCCTTTCATTGAATAGTTTATATGAGATCTAGTTGTGGTTGTCGTGGTAACGTAACATTTTATATTATTGCGCAGGTCTGTTAGACGCTGTAACTGACATGTACCGTATGCCGTATGATATGAGATCGTTTATATTTTGTTTTTTATTTGTTTGAGTGGACGAATTATTTGTGTCATTTGGGAAATTTTTATATACATGTGCAAATTATTCCTTTATTAATGTTAGTGGGTGGATTAAACAGTGTTTGTTATATTTTATCAACACATATATACGTAAATGGTTTATAAACCGTGTATTTGCATATTGAATAAATAAATAAATATAAAGGATCGAAGTTTTACAAAAGGGCTGATATTATACAGGGAGACGCGTTTTTACGGTAAAGCTGAATATAATTATTATTATACAAGAGACGAGAAAAAATTGTATAAGTTAATTATATGGTGTCTTGAGCTGCATCTTATAAAATTATTTTGACAATCACCGGCTGGCCCACAAGTCGATCGTTGGTGATCCCTACAATTTTTTTTCGAACAGCCTTATTTTATTGCATTTTTTATCGAAATATGTTTGTAAGAAAAAAATCAGGACGCAGCAAGTGCGTTTTGGTAGCAAGTTTTCATTAAATGCTTCAAATTTCAATAACTCAATTTGCTATTGACCTAAGATTTGTTGATTAGAAAACCAACGTTTAAGGTATATTGTCGGAAAATTGTTGTACATTTTCAAACAATAAGTTATTTTGATAAAATATGGCACAATGTTTCTACTATATATTTTGCTCATAACCTTATCTCGTTTCTGTGCTTCTGTGTGCTCTGGAGAATGAATTAACAAGTCGTTATTGTAGTGTAAAATTAAAATTTACTAAATGTAGTTTTGATAAAGCAAATGAAAAAAGTGAATTTATTGACTGAGGAGTAATATTGTGTTGTATACTGGGAGAGTGTTTGAAAATGATGTTATATTCTATAAATTAATTAATTATTAACATATTATGTAAAATACTTCAACCACTTTATTTAAAACGTTAAAATGGTGTATCTGCTTGTCATAATAAGGTTACTTAAAGCATGAGGGATATACTGTTTGGTTTGTTTTATTACTGAATTTTTATTTAAAAAATTCGCTAATAGAGAGGTATCGATGGTGAGACTTTGCAAACATTTTTGCAAATGAGTGCGAACTAGGACCCCGAGAACCCATATCCGGGGTTAGTTACAATTTTTATATGTTCATATATATATATATATATATATATATATATATATATATATATATATATATATATATATATATATATATATATATATATATATATATATATATATATATATATATATATATATATATATATATATATATATATATGTATGTATGTATGTATGTATCCGCACGATAACTCAAAAAGTTAATAACTGATTTGGATTAAACTCAGCAAGAATCGTTCTTTTAATCATGACTTAGATAAGTTCGTTAGCCAGGAAAATCGGACAAGATTTTCCTAGAAAATTTTGAGTTTCCTTTCGAAAAAAATGTTTGTCTGAAAATTACATAGCTATTTTGATGAAATTTGGTGAATATGTTGCCTTGTTTTAAGATTTCTCGCATTGTAAACTGACGTCCAAACTGCGACACATTACATAGAGCAACACTTATAAGAAAGAACACAATGTTTTCATATGTTGTGTATTGTGTGTTGCCTAAGATATCATACTAAGTTCAGCAGGTCCCTTCCAACACTATAGGATTAAAAATGCATTGCCAAAAAAAAAAAACAAATTGCTTATCCTTTAACCAAAATATTAGTGAATTTTTATTTAAAAAAATTCGGTAATAGAGAGGTATCGATGGTGAGACTTTGCACAAATTTTTTCAAATATCCATCCGATAACTCAAAAATTAATTAACCGATTTCGATGAAACTCGGCAAGTGCCTTTCTTTTATTAATGGCTTGGATGAGTTCGTTGCCCAGGAAAATCGGAAAGGCTTTTCCGGGAAAAAAATTTTCCCGAAAATTACAAAACTGTTTTAATAAAATTTAAAGGGTATGTTGCCCTGGGAGAGACCTTACTACGTATCAAAATTCAACTTTCCAAGTTTATAAAAATTGAGTTATTCAAATTTTGATTTTTCTTTCGGAATTTTTGTTTCCAAAAATTACAAAGGTATTTAAATGAAATTTTGTGTATATTTTGCCTTAGGAAAGACCTTACTACAAACCAAAATTAAACTTTCTAAGTTTATAGAAAATTGAGTTATTCAAAATTCAAGCATTTAATAAAAATTCACTACCATAAGGCACTTGCTACGTCCAGAGTTTTTTTAATCTTAAAGCTATATTCTTTTTATTAGCGAAATTCGTATTGAAAATACTTACAACGATTACTGTTACCAAATTGTTGTTATCGACACAATAACTAAATCTTGCTAAAACTACCACTAGGAAGCTGGTGAGAACGTAGATAAATTTCATTTTATAACTGATAATTTCGAAATTTTTCAACGCATGTTAGTTGCAACGTGACATGTGTAAAACTGCTTTCAATATTTTAAAATAATAACTAACAGCAGCGACACTAGTTATCCGCACATAAATAATAATTATTACACTTGTTCTTATCATTTACACTGATAATAATGGATGTATGCAAAATTTTGTTTATTATGAATATACAGGCGGTAAAACTAAAAACTTCTACCCCTAATTGAATTCTGCTGGAAAAAGTTACATCATTAAGAAGTTGTAATATATATATATATATATATATATATATATATATATATATATATATATATATATATATATATATATATATATATATATATATATATATATATATAGTGTCCACGGATTGGGTGTGGGTAAGATATGTGACAAAAAAATTTTGAATTAGATTATGATATTCTGAGAATCGCTCCTGCTTTGTCTTAAACTTAGATGTTGAGGAAATGAAAAAAATCAATTAATATACAGGGTGGTTGATAACTGATTTAATTAAATGTGTTAAGAGTAAACTACCTTCGTTTATAAAGATACCGCAAAAAGTTATTAACAAAACTTGTTTAGAATTAAAATTTATGACAGGTTCTTAATTTTCAGCCAGACCAGCCTACTTTGAATTCTTTAGTAAATTATTAACATTTTCCCTATCAACATGGAGCTTTTTACCTGTGGTTTTCTGAACGCAGGTGCGCAAAGTAAGTAACCATGCAATGTTAAATAACAATTTTTTAGTAAAATACAAAACGTTTATTGCTAACAAAAATCAAAACGAACAACGAAAAATAAAGAAATTATTCAAATGTGCTGCCACCAACCGATACACACAACTCAGCCCGTTTAGTAAATGCTTTGTAGGCATTTTGAATATGTTGAATTGGAATACCGTCAATTGCCTCTCTCAACATCAGTTTCAACAAATCAAGATCGTTGTTTAATGGAGCCACGTAGACTTTCTGTTTGAGATAGCCCCATAAATAAAAGTCCATTAAGGTAAGCTCGGGACTTCTAGGAGGCTAAGAAATTGGCCCATATGGACCAATCCACCGCCCAGGACATTCGCGATCTAACCATTCCCGAACGATTCCTGTTGCATGTGCTGGGTGGCCGTCATGCTGAAAGTATGCTGTTTGTCTATCTTCTAGTGACATCTTATGCAAATGGTCTTGAAGAATATTTTCCAGCATTTCCAGATAACTGTACTGGTTCATATTCCGCTCAAAAAATATGGCCCAATTATCCCAGTGTAAGAAACAACAGACATTGACTTTTTTATGGCATTGTCTTCTGCAATTAACTCTATAATTTGGATTCTCCATAGACCAATGCCGTGCATTTTGGGAATTTACCACCCCATTAGTGGTGAAAGTGGATTTGTCCGAAAAAATAATACTTCTGCCAAAATTGTGATTTTGTAGATATTGCTCGTCGTACCACAAACAAAAATCTAATCGTTTTGACTCGTCATTTTCTTCCAAAGTGTGTATAAGTTCTGCTTTGAACGGTTTCACCTTGTTGGTACGATAAATTTGTCGCAAATGCAATTTGCTAATATTGCCAATTTCTAATGCCCTTCTTCTTCATGATAATTTCAGAAAACGCCTAACAGAATCTATAGCTAATGCAGCTGCAGCATTGTCTTCTTCATTTAGGTCGGATTTTGTCTTCTTAACATTTAAAACACTCCCAGTACGCATAATTTTTTTTACACCAGTAGCGGAAACCGAATAATTTGGCCAGAGCTTAAGGAATTTTCTTATCACCCCCTGATAAGAATGTTTTACACCCAAACCATAGCACTGCACGATAAACACTTTTTGTTCTGTTGTTAACATTTTTAAATACAGAAGCTTGCCGTTCGTGACAAATAAAATTGACGTTTCTATTTTCCAGGTAAGTAGTATCCCGGGAAACGAACAACAAGGGAGAGCTCAAGTAGCCATGCAACACGCCAGTTATTCCTTCGAATGTCCAATTGTGCGTTTACTTAACTTTTTTATTGGTTGAGATGAAATCAAACCTACCCCAAGTTTAATTATGGTAAAGACTTTTTTTAATATAGTATTTTTTAAAGTACATCTAATCACAGAAGCCGTCGAACGTCATTTAAATAAAGTCGCAGCTAAAAAAAAGTCATAGTAGGCTGATCTGTTTGAAAATTGAGAGTGTGTCATAAATTTTAATTCCAAACAATTTTTGTTAATAACTTTTTGCGGTATCTTCACAAACGAAGATAGTTTACTCTTAATACATTTCATTACATCAGTTATAAACCATTCTGTATATTGATTTTGTTCATTTTCTGAACATCTCAGTTTAAGATAAAGCAGGAGCGATTTCCAGAATATCATAATTTAATTCGAAATTTTTTTGTCACTTATACCTTACTTACACTCAATCCGTGGATACACCGTATATACTGACTTTCCAAAAAATCCGAACATCATACATACGCTTTCTTGTGGTGTGCGCCGTTTTGGTAAATTCCTATTGATGTTAAGACGACCGTCCCCGATTCCAGTTGTAGCAGATTGTGACTGGGACTAGGAAGATGAAATTCCGGTTTCAAATTTACACATACCGGAAGACCCAGAAGTAAATATTTCTCTTGCAACGTGGACAGAGAAATTGCAAACGCAGAGTTTTCAACTGAAAGAGTCTCAGTGGATCAAAGAAGGCTTTATATACAAGAGGATGAAAAACGCGTAACATTTGAAAATCAAGAGAATGAAGTGACTCCACTGCAATATTTTTTCAAGTTTTTCTCAACCGAACTCATTGGTGAAATTGTCGACCACAGTAATATTTATTCAGTTCATGCGCACCAGAACTTGCTCCTGTCCTGACTCGTCTGTTTTAGACATCTTACAATAGAGGCATATTCCCTAGTAACTGGAAAACTGCTCGAGTACAACCCGTCCCCAAGAAAGGATCCAAAGCGCTTCCTAGCAACTACAGTCCTATTTCTCTCCTTTCAGTCGTCTCTAAAGTGATGAAAAAGTATATAAACATCGAATTACTAAAATTTCTTGAAAAACAGTCTAATCCACGACAGGTAGTATGGATTGCGTTAGCGCAGATCAACTGCCGACCATCTTTCCTTTATCACCCATTCTTGGAACAAGTCTATGAAACTACACGGTGAATCCCAGATTGTCGCTCTAGACATATCCAAAGCATTCGACCAAGTTTGGCACGCAGCGCTGCTTATTAAACTTCCGGCCTATGGCCTACCACCAAAACTGTGTACGTGGACAGCAAATTTCCTTTCCAACCGGAGCATTTCCGTTGTCGTGGATGGCCATTCCTCTAAACTGTATCCAATCATTGCAGGAGTCCCTCAAGGTTCAGCTTAAGCCCCTACTTTGTTTCTTCTCCACATCAATCACTTCCTCTCTAGCACATCCAACCCAGTTCACAGTTACACGAACGACAGCACCCTCCACTCAAATATACAATGTTCTAAGCCTGTCTCTTTAGCCCAATTAGATGAGGATCGCAGACTCATGGAGGGTTCTGTCTCCGTGGATCTCTAAAAAATATTAGACTGGGGAAGTAGAAATCTTGTACAATTCAACTCCACCAAATCTCAGTCTTGCTTTCCATCTCATAAGAGATACACCAGCCCTAGACCCATCACAATGAACAACCAAGTTATTCAAAGTAATGAGTGCGTTTCACTTGTTGGCATTTCTGTGGATCGAAATCTCAATTGGCACCAACATGTCACATCAATTGCAGAAGCGGCTGCTAAGAAATTAGGTTTCCTCTTCCGGGCTCGCAAATACTTTTCACCAGCTAATCTCTATACCTTATGTATTTTACAAATAAGGCCAAACCTCTAATGCTGCTCCCACATCTGAGGTGCCGCTGCTGCTTCTACACTCGTTATCCTGGACTCAATTCAGAAGAGAGCGTCTCATCGGTGACCCTACCCTTACCCAAAGCTGCCATCCCTTGCCCACCAACGTGCCGTTGGTGACCTCTCTCTCTCTTTTATAGATATCTGCACGGGCACTGTTTAGAGGAGCTTTCTTCCATAGTTCCTCCACCTGCTGCCCCTAACAGACCTACCAGGGGAACAGAGCGAATGCACCCTTTTACTATGCAGGTCGCCAGACATAGAACGTCTTGTTATGCTGTGAAAAGTATATAGACGTATTTACGAGACACCCCTGACCTGACGAGTTGAGGGTGGCAACATAGTGAGTTAGCTTTGTATAGTTTGTAGTGTCAATAGTTTAGTATTGTTCTTAAGATCGTCGACTACGGTTTACCAGAAGGAGTGACATTAACAAGCGAATAGACATGTGTTAGAACTTGAACGTGAATATTAAATTGACTCCTTTCATTCTGAATTAAATTAGGGTAGTAGTAGTGTGTATATATTTTTTCTTGATAATTGTTAATATATTGTGTTTTCATCGAACTCAGGAATATAAGATCTTTTTTATTTGACATATGCCCGCTCTTTTGTCCGGAGGACTTCCAAGTTGTGGAATTCCTTGCCGGCACATGATTTTCCTTTTCCTCCGAACCTCCAAACCTTCAGGTTCGGAATTAACAAGTTGCCTCTTTCCTCCTTGTCGACACCCACGGTACGATAGTATTTAGGTTGTGAGTCATCGTGGTGTGTTGTTGAAATAATAATTTAAAAAAAAACATAAACTGCCATACTAACTACAGACTTGGAGACTACTTCTCTGGCTTCACTGTTGAAGTGAAGCCAGAGAAGTAGTCTCCAAGTCTGTATGTAATATGGACCAGTTTCACCAAGTAAGGGCAACAACAATCAATGAATTTAAACTGCCATTTTTGAGACATGTTAAAATCGCAACTTCTCGGAAAATTTCGTGCAGATTCGGCTACAAGGGAAGAATACATATTGCTTATGATCAATGATCAACATTGGCGATTTGCCGCGATTTTCAAATAAACATCGCATTAAACTTGGTTCATACACTCGAGAATTGCGAAATCACCGCGAAACGTATCCCTATTGGTTTATTTTAAATAATATCGTAATATTATTTAAAATGGACCAATAGCAAATAGTTTCGCAATTCGCGAGCGTATATGAACCTACCTATACTACGGTATAGAAAATATGTTGCTCATTAGCAATAGTGCTGGAAATTAATCCGTTTGTGTATTCGAATATTCGTTCCGAAAGCTTCACGACTATTCGAATTATTCGAGTATTCGAATTATTCGAGTATTCGAATATTCGTGGAGTATTCGAGTATTCGAATATTCGTGGAGTATTCGAATATTCGTGGAGTATTCGAATACTCGAATATTCGTCGAGTATTCGAATATTCGCACAGTAATAAACACTCCCCTAAGCCCATGAATGTGTCTCATTATCATTTTTTGAATCTGCCTCTGTTTCCTAGAAAATTAGCTATTTCATTATTAACATTCAAATAATTCCGGAAATTTTTCATTGTGTATTTTAGAAAAATTAATGACGATTATGATGTCGGTTTCATTGTGCTTATCACAACAGCAGTTAGGTTTTTAGTCATATTTACGTTATTTGCAAGTACATATATAAATAAATTAATAAATCTGCATCCCGTGTATTTGCGTTTTAAGCTAATAATGTACTTAATTAGAAAAATATGGCTAATTTATAATTTATAGTAGATGGTGTACATATTGTTGAAACCAAGCAAAGAGAGCCTATACAGTGCAAAGCTAACAAATTACTAATAATTACTTATTTGAAAGATCTACTTATTCTCCTAGTGCTCCCTGTGATGAGTGCTTCTAAGAATCTTCTGGGGATCATTCCCAGCCATAATATGTATTTGAATATTCGAATACTCGCATATATTCGAATATTCTAATATTCGAATACACTCTCGTTGAAATAATTCGTATTCGAATACTCGAATATTCGAACTATTCGTATTCGATTCCCAGTCCTAATTAGCAACACTGTCAACGGTTAATAAACTGAACACAAATCGCAACGAAATATTGTTTCAAACTGAAGAAACGCAAATTTAAAGAGATAATTTCTTGATAAAACAAAATTTTAAGTTCAAGCGTATTAAATTTTTTGTCCATATTGTTCTCATTTCTTATCAGAGGCAAAACAGAGTAGTATAGAAAATTTAATTGCAATTGTTCGATCCTTACTGGGTTTTTAGATTTATTAGTGAATTTTCTTAGAAAAAATTCACTAATGAGGAGGTCTCGACTTTTGAATTTTGAAAAAATTTCTTCAAATGAGCGCGATCTAGGACCCCTAGAACCCATATCCGGGGTCAGTTTCAATTTTTATATGTTTATATATATATATATATATATATATATATATATATATATATATATATATATATATATATATATATATATATATATATATATATATATATATATACAGGGTCGCTGATAAGTCTGGAAACGGTCGATTATCCGGGAAAATATACAAGGTGTCGAAAAAAGTTTTATACAAAAGTTTTTGGGTTCTTCAATGTCTACTAGGCGGTGATAATTTCATTTATACAGGGTTGGTCATACAGGCGTGGCACACCAATATTAATTTTTTTTTAATGAAACACCCTATATACTATTCGATATTTCAATCCTTCTCTTAATTTTGAGCAACATTTATCAGAAGCATGATGTACATAAACTCAATCGTTTCCGGGTAAAAAAATAAATAAAAATAAACGCTATTGTTTTTAAAATCTATTGGATGAAGAACAAAAATAAATGAAAAGTAGAATATCTCTTGAAAACAATCTGTGAGTGTGAAAAGAACCGGTTGCGATGTTTTTAACATTGTTTGAAATCCTATTTTA
This sequence comes from Tillus elongatus, assembly GCA_964006375.1. Classification (NCBI taxonomy): domain Eukaryota; kingdom Metazoa; phylum Arthropoda; class Insecta; order Coleoptera; family Cleridae; genus Tillus; species Tillus elongatus. Next base: position 106,385,635 of record OZ023270.1, on the reverse strand, counting down.
TAAGATGTTCAAAGTGTTCTCCATTGACCTCCTGACAATAATGAATTCGCTTAACAAAACATTGCACTGCATTTACAAGAGCGTTTTGAGGAATGTTATTAATTTCATGCACAATCCTTGCTTGCAACTCTTCAATATTCTGCGGTCTATTTTGGTAAATTAAATTTTTTACATGACCCTACAAAAAAAGTCAAGCGGCGTCATGTCGGGAGACCTAGCTGGCCATTCAATAGTTCCCCTGCGCCCTATCGATCTGCCAGGAAAGGTTTGATTCAGATATTCCCGTACCTCAATTCCAAAATGAGGGGGTCCCCATCCTGCTGAAACCATATTTCTTCCGCTGGTAGATTTGGGTCGTTATTGTTCGGAAATAATCGACTAACGTCTGGAACAATTGATTCTTGCAAAAGTGTCAAATATCGAGCAGAGTTCAAATTACCGTGTATAAAATAAGGTCCTATGATATGTCCACCAATAATAGCACACCAAACATTTACTTTTTGCGGTCTTTGGGTGTGAATTAGTTCCATCCAATGTGGGTTTTCGTCTGACCAGTACCTACAGTTGTGTCGGTTGACTTGTCCATTCAAACAAAATGTAGATTCGTCGGAAAACAAAATGTGGTTGGCAAAGTTAAAATTTTGGCGTAACTTCTCCATAATAAGTTCACAGAACTCGATTCTGCGATCAAAATCGTCTTCACTCAGTTCTTGCAATAAATGAATTTTATATGGACGGAACTTTTCCCGCTTCGTAATCTTTTGAATTGAATATCGACTCATATTGTGATTTAAAGCCAATTGCTGTGCCGAAGTTTTCGGATTTTCCACCACATCCAATATTACATTCAAAGAATTTTCTTCATTTGTAACGGTTACTGGCCTTCCAGTTCTAGGTTTATCCTTGATACCGCCAGTTTCGTGAAAACGATGCAAAGTTTTCGAAACTGTGGATTTGGAGATCGATTCCCGCTCAGGATGCAACTCATTGAACATAATCACCACTTGAGCAAAACTTCGTGTTCTATCACCGTACCCTATCATCATTAAAATTTCGATACGTTCGGTTTCACTTAAACTTGCCATTTTGCACAAAAACTGTTGACACTAAATTACTAATGTTTCAAAACTGTTGACACTGAATGAATGTTTGACATTCGTTGTCCTGGAAACATTTTAAAACAAAAGAATAATACTGCGTTTCTTATGGGCATCTTATCTTATCTTGGGATTCCAAACAATGTTAAAAACATCGCAACCGGTTCTTTTCACACTCACAGATTGTTTTCAAGAGATATTCTACTTTTCATTTATTTTTGTTCTTCATCCAATAGATTTTAAAAACAGTAGCGTTTATTTTTATTTATTTTTTTACCCGGAAACGATTGAGTTTAGGTACATTATGCTTCTCATAAATGTTGCTCAAAATTAAGAGAAGGATTGAAATATCGAATAATATATAGGGTGTTCCATTAAAAAAAAATTAATATTGGTGTGCCACGCCTGTATGACCAACCCTGTATAAATAAAATTATCACCGCCTAGTAGACATTGAAGAACCCAAAAACTTTTGTATAAAACTTTTTTCGACACCTTGTATATTTTCCCGGATAATCGACCGTTTCCAGACTTATCAGCGACCCTGTATATATATATATATATATATATATATATATATATATATATATATATATATATATATATATATATATATATATATATATATATATATATATATATATATATATATATATATATATATATATATATATATATATATATATATATATATATATATATATATATATATATATATATATATATATATATATATATATATATATATATATATATATATATATATATATATATATATGTATGTATCACACCGATAACTCAAAAAATAATGGGCCGATTTTGATAAAATTTGGCAAGTACCTTTCTTTTGTAAATGGCTTGGATAAGTTCGTTAGTCAGGAAAATCGGACGAGGTTTTCCGGGAAAATTTTGAGTCTTCATTCGAAAAAAATTCTTATCTCAAAAAGTAATAGGCCGATTTTAATAAAATTTGGCATGTACCTCTCTTTTGTAAATGGCTTTGTCAAGTTTGTTAGTCAGGAAAATCGGACGAGGTTTTCCGGGAAAATTTTGAGGTTTCATTCGAATTTTTTTAAATCTCAAACAATAATAGGCCGATTTTGATAAAATTTGGCATGTACCTTCCTTTTGTAAATGGCTTTGACAAGTTCGTTAATCAAAAAAATCGGACGAGGTTTTTCGAAAAAAATTTGAGTTTTCATTTGAAAAAGAAATTTATCTTAAAAAATAAAAAATCTATGATAACCAAATTTGGTAGGTAGGTTTACGATATAAAAAGTAAACTATACACCAAAATTTAGATTTCTATGTTACAAGAAAAAAAAGTTATAATAAAATATTTTGTGCCAGATCATTTCTTTGAAAATTCACTACCATAACGCACTTGCTGCGTCCAGGCTTTTTTTTGAAAGTCAGTATAGTTTAATGTTAGGAATCTGTATACAATTAATTTTGGACCAGTCTGTATATTAGGGTAACCTCATTTCAACTTGGAGGTTTTTACTTTTTCCAATGATGATAATGTAAAGACTTTGGTCCTGCTGCTGTCTCATATAATATTTATATTATTTTATTATATTTATTATTTGTATGTTAATCATTATCTTAGCTAAATTTCTAAATATAAGATAACTTAATTATTATTTATACATACATAAGGAAAATGAGATAATAAATGTATGAGCTTAGATTTTTTCTGTAACAAAAGAATGTTGGACCGTGACAAATAAGGATAAGGCTCATTGACGTACGTGACATTGTGCAAGATAATATAATTTCACATGCATGTTTCTGTTATAGCATGTGTTCTTAAACTTTTGTCTTCCAAACAGGTACCTATACTGACATAAAAATTAAACAGTGTGGATCGCAGTTATGGAATAAAATTCATAATACGAAGAGAAATGTTTTTTATAAAAAACGCTCGGACACGTCAACATTTTTTTTTGTTTTACACCTTTTTTTTAATTTCAACAACACACCACGAGGGCTCACAGCCTAAATACTATCGTACCGTGGGTGTCGACAACGAGAAAAGGGGCAACTTGTTAATTCTGGACTTGAAGGTTTGTAGGTTCGGAGGAGAAGGAAAAACATGTGCCGGCAAAGAATTCCACAACTTAGAAGTCCTCGGGGCAAAAGAGCGGGCATAACAAGATGTTTTATGCCTGGTGACCTGGACAGTAAAAGGATGCATTCGCTCTGTTCCCCTGGTAGATCTGTTGGGGGCAGCAGGTGGAGGAACTATGGAAGAAAGCTCCTCTGAGCAGTGCCCGTGCAGATATCTATAAAATAGGGAGATAGAGAGGTCACCAACGGCACGTCGGTGGGCAAGGGATGGCAGCCTTTGACTGAGGGTAGGGTCACAGATGGGACGTATAGCTCTCTTCTGAATGGAGTCCAGGATAGCGAGTGTAAATCGGCAGCGGCACCCCAGATGTGGGAGCAGTATTCGAGGTTTGGTCTTATTTGTGAAGTATATAAGGTATAGAGATTAGCTGGTGAAAAGTATTTGCAAGCCCGGAAGAGGAAACCTAATTTCTTAGCAGCCGCTTCTGCAATTGATGTGACATGTTGGTGCCAATTGAGATTTCGATCCACAGAAATGCCAACAAGTGAAAAGGACTCATTACTCTGATCACTTGGTTGTTCATTGTGATGGGTCTAGGGCTGGTGTATCTCTTATGAGATAGAAAGCAAGCTTGAGATTTGGTGGAGTTGAATTGTACAAGATTTCTACTTCCCCAGTGTAATATTTTTTGGAGATCCACAGAGACAGAGCCCTCCATGAGTCTGAGATCTTCATCTAATTGGGCAAAAGAGACAGGCTTAGAATATTGTATATTTGAGTGGAGGGTGCTGTCGTCCGCGTAACTGTGAACTGGGTTGTATGTGCCAGAGAGGAGGTGATTGATGTGGAGAAGAAACAAAGTAGGGGCTAAAGCTGAACCTTGAGGGACTCCTGCATTAATTGGATACAGTTTAGAGGAATGGCCATCCACAACAACAGAAATGCTCCGGTTGGAGAGGAAGTTTGCTGTCCAGGTACAGAGTTTTGGTGGTAGGCCATAGGCGGGAAGTTTATTAAGCAGTGTGAATGTATGTATCCGAGCGATAACTCAAAAAATACTAAACTGAGTTCAATCAAACTTGGCAAAAATCTTGTTTGAGCGAAAATCTAGGTCGAGTTCGTTAACCTGCCTTTATGCTCAAGTTTTTCCGGTGCAAAATCGAGGGAAACTTTTTGAAAACGCTATATTTTTTTAAGTATCAGAGTAACTGGAATGAGACATTACGTGTGGCTAGAAATGGTGTAAATAAACATATGTAGTGAATTTTAAGTAATTTGGTACACAATATTTAGAGTATTTTCCAAATTAAAAATAAAATCCCAAAGACATGCGTTGTAACGAGTTAGTGGTTAAAGTCCAATGCCTGACAGACAGAGTAGTTAACTGCCACACGTAGATTGATTCATACAACTGGTATAAACCATGCATCAACGGTAACCAAACTAAATAAATGACAGGCATAAAACGTACTACCCGTACCAACAATCGTGAAATGTCTGAAACAAATATCGCAAATGACAGACGACATGAAATTAAAAATTTGCCAAGTGATTGTTTTTTAACTGGGGGATTCAATCAATTTTTAAAATACATTATATTTGTAGCTTGATGAACGACCCCAAATACAGTTTTAACGCAGGATATATATATTATGCTGTGGTTTTAGACTGAAAGTGTAGCATAATATAGTAGAAATGTAAATAAAATCAAGTCAAGGTTCTATAAAAATGATTCTGAAATAGTTTATTTTATCTTTAAACTTAAACATAAGACGTCGTATAAGACAGAAACAGCCGTTGAATGTGTGTCAATGGCAATTCTACTAATTTTCTAATTATTTGTTACATATACGTTTAATATAATATCCCGGACATGAAGCCGGTGTCAAGATCTCTTGTTTGTTTAAAACGCCTGAATAACTGTGTCACCTTTGAGTCTGAAATTATAATTTTTAGCAGACATTTTGTTATGGTTGATATTGAAAAAAGCCGGTTTTATTAGGTTGACTAAAACGAAATCATTCTGGCGATTAATAAGGAAAAATAACTGTTACGTTTATAATTTCGCAAATAACTTTTCTAAATATGAATTAGGTTTCCTTCTGGAAATCCTTTTAGTAAATTTTTAAAAAAAATTCACTAATAGAGAGGTATCGATGGTGAGACTTTGCAAAAATGTTTTCAAATGAGCACGAACTAGGACCCCTAGAACCCATATCCGGGGTCAGTTTCAATTATATATATATATATATATATATATATATATATATATATATATATATATATATATATGTGTGTGTGTGTGTGTGTGTGTGTGTGTGTGTGTGTGTGTGTGTGTGTGTGTGTGTGTATGTATGTATGTATCCGATAACTAAAAAAAATAATTAACCAATTTCGATGAAACTCGGCAAGTGCCTTTCTTTTATTAATGGCTTGGATGAGTTCGTTAGCCAGGAAAATCGGACGGGGTTTTCCGGGAAATTTTTGAGTTTTCTTTCGAAAAAAAAATTTTCTACAAAAATTACAAAGCTGTTTTAATGAAATTCAATGTAGATATTGCCTTAGGAAAGACCTTACTACATACGCAAATTCAACTTTTTAAGTTTATAGAAAATTGAGTTATTCAAATTTTAACTTTTCTTCGAAAAAAAATTTTTTCTCCGAAAATTACAATTGTTTTAATGAAATTTGGTGCATATCTTGCCTTAGGAAAGACCTTACTACATACCAAAATTAAACTCTCTGAGTTTATATAAAATTGAGTTATTCAAAGTTGAAGCATTTAATACAAATTCACTACCATAACGCACTTGCTGCGTCCCGAACTTTTTTTACTTTAACGAAATATGTAATACAAGTTTCTTTTAAAGAGACCTACACTATCTACCAATACAGCAAAACTTAATTTTTTAGCATCATAGAAAATTGAGTTGTGGGCATTTTTCTCAAAAGGAGTTACACAAGATTTTTAGTGAATTTTTATTTTAAAAAATTCACTAATAGAGAGGTATCGATGGTGACACTTTGCAAAAAATTTTTCAAATAAGCGCGAACTAGGACCTCTAGAACCCATACCGGGGTCAGTTTCAATTTTTTATGTTTACATACTGGGTGGCGCATTGAAAACCAAACAGACCGATTTGCGTCCCGAGCATTTTTTTAAGAAATGCTGAAACACGTCAATTTTAATATTCAGGGGGGCATGTTTTGACATAAAACTCAACTTTGTCACATCAACCCCTTAAGCGTGGTGATAACAACCCTTATATTTTAAATAGGGAACATGGGTCGAGTGTTACATCATTTGAGAGCTCTTTATTTTATGAATTCAGCACACAATTTTTTTTTGAAGTTTTATCAACTCGTGTAAAAATTATTCACAGTTGGAGTTGCAAGAACGTATTCCATTCATTGTGATAACAAATGCACTAATTAGTCAATTTTTCGTTAAAAAAACAAAAAAACCCAACCAAACGTTCAAAAATGTGTATTCAGTTCGTTCAAATTGTTGACCACCAGCTTCCATACAAAAGTACAAATTTTGTTCAAAACGAGCTTTGATATTCTGGATCATTTGTGGAGTTATTAGACGGCATTCTTCAACAATGCGTCGTTTTAATTCTTCCAGAGACTCCGGTTCTGTTGCGGAAATTCTACTCTTTAAATGGCCCCATAGAAAGACGTCTAAAGGAGTTAAATCCGGTGATCTAGGGGGCCACTCAACAGCACCCCTACGCCCAATTTATTGCTCTGGAAACTCTCTGTTCAAAAACTCCCTAACACGGTGTGGAAAATGCGGAGGAGCTCCATCTTGTTGAAACACTATTTGATTTTCTTGATAGCGATCATCATTTTTAACAATGTCAATTAGTAGAGGGTAAACGATATCTTATAGTAACTCCAAATAAGTTTCACCACTTAAATTGCCATCAAGAAAAATTGGTCCGATTAAACGGTCTCCAAAAATGCCAGTCCAGACATTCAATTTCTGTGGAGTTTGAGTGTGGACTTCGTGAAAATTTCTTGGATTATTATCTGCCCAAAAACGACAATTATGACGATTGACTGTAGAGTTTAATAAAAACGTACACTCGTCTGAAAAACAGATATTGAACATAAATTTCCCGTTATGAGCTATTCGTGCAGTCATAACTTCACAAAACTCCAGCCGCCGATCAAAATCATCTTCATTCAGTTGTTGTACAAGATGAATTTTATACGGGTGAAATTTATGATGCTTTAAAATTCGCTGAATAGTTCTTCTTTTGATGTTTGAAACAGTGGCCAATTTTCTCGTGCTCAAAGTTGGCTCTTCAGCAATTTGTCCTAAAACTTCAATCTCAGTAGTGTCATTTCTAACCGGAAATTCACGTTCAGGATCCAGTTTTTTGTTGGCTACTGAACCACTTTGTCGAAACTTTGCAACTAACTCCAGAATGTATTTTCTGTTAACATGTCTGTTCGGATGTCGTTCATTCAACAAATTTGCGATACGGTTGGCACAGTCATCGTTTTTGAAAAAAAGAGTAATTATTTCAACTCTTTCTTCTACAGAATACACCATTGTGAAATTAATTTTCGGTGGTACTATCAAGTATCAAACCGATCGATAAACTGAAATAATAAACTGCATTTCTCTCCTTCCGATAAGAAATGTTCTGATGGTCAATTTTTTGTTTATAAACCAACAAAACATTGACTATCAGAACATTTCTTATCGGAATGAGTAAAATGCGTTTTTGCATCTTCAATTGTGAATAATTTTTAAACAAGTTGATAAAATTTCCAAAAAAAAATAGTGTGCTGAATTCAGAAAAGAAAGAGCTTTCAAATGATGTAACACTCGACACATATTCCCTATTTAAAATATAAGGGTTGTTATCACCACTTAAGAGGTTGATGGTGATAAAGTTGAGTTTTATGTCAAAACATGTCCCCCTCAATATTAAAATTGACGTGTTTCAGCGTTTCTTAAAAAAAAATTTCTCTGGACGCAAATCGGTCTGTTTCGTTTTCAATGCGCCACCCTATATATATATATATATATATATATATATATATATATATATATATATATATATATATATATATATATATATATATATATATATATATGTATGTATGTATGTATCCATCCGATAACTCAAACAATAATTAACCGATTTCGATAAAACTCGACAAGTGCCTTTCTTTTATTAATGGCTTGGACGAGTTCGTTAGCCAGGAAAATCGGACAGGGTTTTCCGGAAAAATTTTGATTTACTTTCGAGATAAATTTTTTTCTCCGAAAATTACAAAGATGTTTTAATGAAATTTCACGCATATGTTTCCTTAGGAGAGGCCTTACTAGGTACCAAAATCTAACTTTCTAAGTTTATAGAAAATTGAGTTATTTAAATTTCAACTTTTCTTTCGAAAAAAAATGTTTTCTCCGAAAATTACAAAGTTATTTTGATGAAATTTGGTGGACATCTTGCCTTAGGAAATACCTTACTACATACCAAAATTAAACTTTTTACGTTTACAGAAAATTGAGTTATTTAAATTTGAAACATTTAATAAAAACTCACTACCATAACGCACTTGCTGCGTCTCGAACTTTTTTTGATAATAGAGAGATATCGACGTAACACTTTCGAAAGAATTCTTCAAATATGCGCGTGCTAGAACCTGTAAAATCGATCTTCAAGGTCTGTATAAGTTTGAAGTATTAATTTTAGTAATATGTCGTATATTTACAGTGTACACTTTTTATGAAAATTCACTACTATGACGCACTTGCTGCGTCCCGAAATTTTCAAAATGTGTTGTCATATGGGTTCGTGGAATTTTGTATTTTTTTGTATTTCACTTTGGGGGGGGGGAGAGGTATGAAACAGGGATCTGGTTTGATAGAGCAGCCAAATTTTTGGAGATATAATTTAAAATAAAAAATTAATACGTTTCAGAGTAATTGTTTTTTGGTTATTAAGCAATATTTCAGTAGTCCATAAGTAATAGCACACAACACTAAACAAACTAAAACTACCAACAAAGGATACATTATCACGAATATGTCGCTTTTGTCCGATGAAGCGCATTCATCCTTCCACTGATCCACAGTCAGCATCAACGGTTCTAAAATATTAACAAACCTATCAAAATCGCAATCCGATTCACAACCTTTCAAGTTTAAATTATACACCACAGACGAATTTTTATACAAGATGTTCACGTAATATCCGCTATTGTTTTGCCGTAGCTCAAAAAGCAAAGCACTAGCATATGGCAGCATTTCGATCGGACTTATCAACTCCAAAGTGTTTAAAAGCGATATCAAATTATGGTCGTGTGAAGAATACATCCTGATCTTATAACAGCCTTTGCTGGAAGTCGATTTGCAGCTAGAAAAATGTTGAGCCACTTCGTTTAAGAATGGTCCAATCTTGAGCCTCGCCATTTCTTTTGTATATGTCAAGGCGATAATTGAAAATAGTGCCCATGGCTTGAGCTTGTCCGGGTAAACCGCCGAAGCCCATTGTGGTGCCGTCAAATTGTACTGCTTTTCAACATAAATCGTATCGTAGACATTTAGAAATTCTTCAAGATTGTAGAACGGTTTTCCCGAGCTTTCAGATAAATAATTATACAAACTTCTGAGAGATTTGTTCATGGTTTGGAAACCAGCTGTCTCATATAGTTCTTTTCTCAGTTGGGTGTATTTAGGGCATGGAACTAACATTCTCAAGATTATGTCCTGGGATTCGGGCGATGTATGGACTGGTATTGGCTGCCATGGAATCAAAGGGTTCCATATCTGGTCATCTGTTGGAGGATACAAACCGGCAAGGCAACATTCTGCAGACATTAATGCTCTGTTCAAATCGGTAGAGCGGACGTAGATTTCTTTTGGTTTGTATTGCTGCGATATGAAACCGTCGTATCGTGTTCTTAACCATTGTCCAAGCTGGTAAAGTTGTATTTTGCCGTCCTGTAATAAGAATAACAAAATTAGTAGAACGATAAACGGAACAATTAGTATGATTACTAAATGAGATGCAAGACAAGATTTTTACACGTGTCGCCATCTCGTTGCAGAACCAAGTAGTATGTTGTCACGGCGGCTCCAAATAACACAGAATGTTAAAAAATAGAGACGGTGTACAACCAACCACGAGATGGCGACACGTGTAATAAGCTTGTCTTACATCTCACTTCGTTTTGCGAGGCTGACTACCATAGTCGTATTACTTTATAGGTGTATTTTCGCTGCAATTAGTATACCCTACTGACGAGCTCTGATTAGCACGAAACCGGTCTACACTTCTAATTGTGCTGAGAATACATCTAGCCTTACAATTATTAGACACTTTAGCAGATGGTAGTGGACTTTTCCATTACGTGATAGTAAAGGATTTTTTCACGCCCGAGGAGGTACCACCCCTTACATCAAGGGACCGGTGAAGTCCTAACGGACGTTTCCGGTTCTAGTGTATGAGTCGGTTTCCCTTACAAACAAAAATCATGATGGCTCCTCGTTGTACAAAAGATTCCAGAGATAAAATACCCCTCCACACGGTTCTCTGGGAGAGGGGTATACAGGGGCGCCGGCATCAAGATTTAACATATCCTTCTCGAATATATGTGGCCTAAATTCTAACCTGAACTCCTTCCACCATTTCCTCCAGGCTAATAGGCATCAACTCCTCTTCCTCACCGAAACCCAAATCAGTACCAAAACAGCCACTAATCACCTTAATTTCCCGGGGTATGAGCTCCTTACTTCCTATAGATTGCATGGAGGCGTGTGCGCATACATCCGTAGCAATCTACCCTGCACCAGACTCCCCAATTTGGAAGCTGGAAGAAAAGACATATTTTGGATGAAACTCTCTCTCAGGGCTGCAACTAAATTCATCTGTTGCATTTACCGGTCACCTTCTGACAACAACTTTGTCTAGCTCTTCGACTACCTTTCTGAAAAAACTGACCATCTGATTTCTGAATATCCTTCCTCCGAGGTCACTATTCTTGGTGACTTCAATGTCCATAATAAAGAATGGCTAGGATCTTCAAAAAACGTTCCACAAGGGAGAGCAGCGGAGGCCTTTGCAGTCAGCAATTCTTTAGCCAATATATTTCAGCAACCTACTTACTTTCCTCGCATCCCAACACACAGCTCAAATCCCTTGGATCTCCTTCTTATTACAAAACCTGAATGCTCTAAGATATCAGTCACCGCCCCCCTTGGTCGCTCAGACCACGGCATGGTCACCGCTGCCTGCGCAATGCAACCCGAGGTCACACACTCATCACACCCACGTATCGTTTGGCACGACAACTTCGCGAACTGGGACGAAACGAGGGATTACTTTTCCTCATTTTCATGGGCGTCTGTCTGCTTCTCTCATCCTGACCCCTCTGATATCTCACAAAACGTCACCGAAATCATCCAAGCTGGCATGGAAATATTTATTCCACTTACACAGAAAACCTCTTCAGCCACTCAAAAGCCCTGGTTCTCTAAATCCTGTGACCAGGCCGGACTTGAAAAGGTCAAAGCTCACAAAACGCTTCTACACAATCCCAGTCAAGAAAACAGTCAAGCATTTAACGACGCATTGTCCGCATTCTTTCTAAGGCAAAAAAACTTGTTTAATAACCACATCAAAAACAAAGTCCTCTCTAGCTAAAACGGCAGCAAACCCTTCTGGACTGTTGTCAAATCTATTAGGAATATGCGCACCAGAACTTGCTCCTGTCCTGACTCATCTCTATCAGACATCGTACAATATATGCATATTCCCTAATAACTGGAAAACTGCTCGAGTACAACCCGTCCTCAAGAAAGGATCCAAAGCGCTTGCTAGCAACAACAGGCCTATTTCTCTCCTTTAGCCGTCTCTAAAGTGATGGAAAAGTATATAAACACCGAATTACTAAAATCTCTTGAAAAACAGTCTAATCCACCACAGGCAGTATGGTTCCGTCAGCGCAGATCAACTGCCGACCTCCTTTCCTTTGTCACCCATTCTTGGAGCAAGTCTATGGATTCCAGATTGTCGCTCTAGACATATCCAAAGCATTCGACCAGGTTTGGCACAAAGCGCTGCTTAATAAACTTTCTGCCTATGACCTACCACCAAAACTCTGTACCTGGACAGCAAATTTCCTCTCCAACCAGAGCATTTCTGTTGTCGTGGATGGCCATTCCTCTAAACTGTATCCAATTAATGCAGGAGTTCCTCAAGGTTCAGCTTTAGCCCCTACTTTGTTTCTTCTTTGCATCAATGACCTCCTCTCTAGCACATCCAACCCAGTTCACAGTTACGCGGACGACAGCACCCCTCACCCAAATATACAATATTCTAAGCCTGTCTCATTAGCCCAATTCAATGAGGATCGCAGACTCATGGAGGGTTCTGTCTACGTGGCTCTCAAAAAAATATTAGACTGGGGAAGTAGAAATCTTGTACAATTCATCCCCACCAAATCTCAGTCTTGCTTTCTAACTCATAAGAGATAGACCAGCCTTAGAGCCTTCACAATGAACAACCAAGTAATTCAAAGTAATGAGTCATTTTCACTTGTTGGCATTTCTGTGGATCGAAATCTCAATTGGCACCAACGTGTCACATCAATTGCAGAAGCGGCTGCTAAGAAATTAGGTTTCCTCTTCCAAGATCGCAAATACTTTTCACCAGCTAATCTCTACACCTTATATACTTTACAAATAAGGCGAAACCTCGAATACAGCTCCCACATCTGGGGTGCCGCTACTGCTTCTACACTCGCTATCCTAGACTCCATTCAGAAGAGAGCTATACGTCTCATCGGTTACCCTACCGTCACCCAAAGGCTGCCATCCCTTGCCCACCGGCGTGCCGTTGGTGACCTCTCTGTCTTTTATAGATACCTGCACGGGCATTGCTCGGAGGAGCTTTCTTCCATAGTTCCTCCACCTCCAACATATCTACCAGGGAACAGAGCGAATGCACCCTTTTACTGTCCAGGTCACCACACATAGAACATCTTGTTATGCCCGCTCTTTTGTCCCGAGGACTTCCAAGTTGTGGAACTCCTTGCCGGCACATGCTTTTCCTTCTCCTCCGCAAACCTTCAAGTCCATAATTAACAAGTGACCTCTTTCCTCCTTATTGACACACACGGTACGATAGCGATTAGGCTGTAAGCCCTCGTGGTGTGTTGTTGAAATAAAAAAATAAAAATAGTATGATATTGTGGAGGCCGATACTTGATGTAAATCCATTGTCAACTTAGATAAATAAACAAATTGATTTATACCACTACATCATTCTGTATTTGGCAAAGCTGAGAACACCAGGTCTTCTCCTGTTCTGATTGGGGGTTTTCTTGAGCGCAGCTTGTTCCTTCCTATGTCATCGATATCTGTGTTAATTGGTAGTTGTGGGTTTTGAAGAATCTTGTTGTACTCTCTGACAAGTGCAGTGGATCCCCGTAACGCTGGAGGTGGAATGTGGCTCAGAACTGTAAATCCAACTGTGCCCCAGATTAAGCGCATCGTATGGTTCCGTTGGACGTCGATCATTTTCACATGTGGGGTGTTTTGCCAGACCGGAGCACATTTCTCCGCCGTGGAGTAAACGAGCCCTAAGGCGGAGCATCGAAGCGTGATTGCGGAGGAACCCCATGAAGTGCCGCATAGTTTTTGTTTGATGTTATTTCTTGTTTTAAGTTTTGAGGCAGTTTTAGTTAGGTGTTGTTTGAAGGATAAAGTTCTATCAAAAATTACCCCTTAGTATTTAAGATATCGGTTATGGTGAAGCAGCCTGTCACCGAAGTACACGTTGAGTTCTCTATTGGCCATGCGGTTGTTTAAGTGAAAGCATGCCACCTCCGTCTTGCCTGCACTAGGTTGGAGTCTCCAGTTGCGGAACTATTTATTTATAATTAATAGTTTCATAGATGTTAATTAATTTAATGGCTTTGTTGAATTCTTAATAAAAATGTTTCTTTCGAACATTTTATTGTGCTAAAAAGTATGTACACATAATTTGCACTAAGATCGAAGCCTTCGAGAATACATAATGTTTGCACATAATCGTCCATTTAATTTCATTGAAAAAGTACGTTTATTTTGAAAACTGTCAACCTTCTCAACTTCAAAGAAATATACCTTTTTTGTGTGAAACGAAATGGATTTTCTTTATTTTTGTTTGAAGATATGCATACAGGCTGGACAAAAAATTATGGCCATGTTAATGAACCAGTATTGCTGTCGGTGGCGCCACCTAACGACAGTGGTGAAAAAAGCTCTTTCTTTTCTGAATTCAGCACATTAATTTTTATGGAAGTTTTATCAACTCGCTTAAAAATTATTCACAGTTGGAGTTGCAAGAACGTATTTCATTCATTGTGATAAGAAATGCACTAATTAGTCCATGTTTCGTTAAAAAAACTAAAAACAAAACCAAACGCTCAAAAATGTTTATTCAGTTAAGTAAGTGTTCAAATTGTTGACCACCAGCTTCCATACAAAAGTAAAAATTTTGTTCAAAACGAGCTCTGACATTCTGGAGCATTTGTGGAATTATTAGACGGCATTCTCCAACAATGCGTCGTCGTAATTCTTCCAGAGACTCCGGTTCTGTTGCGTAAATTCTACTCTTTAAATGGCCCCATAGAAATAAGTTTAAAGGAGTTAAATCCGGTGATATAGGCCACCTCTACGGCCAATCCTTTGCTCTGGAAACTCTCTGTTCAAAACCTCCCTAACACGTTGTGAAAAATGCGGAGGAGCTCCATCTTGTCGAAACACTAATTGATTTTCTTGATAGCGATCATCATTTTTAACAATGTCAATTAGTAGAGGGTAAACGATATCTTCTAGTAACTCCAAATACGTTTTGCCACTCAAATTGCCATCAAGGAAAATTGTCCGATTAAACGGTCTCCAAAAATGCCAGTCCAGACATTCAATTTCTGTGGAGTTTCAGTGTGGACTTCGTGAAAATTTCTTGGATTATCATCTGCCTAATAACGACAATTATGACGATTGACTGTAGAGTTTAATAAAAACGTGCACACGTCTGAAAACAGATATTACCGTTATCAGCTATTCGTGCAGTGATAACTTCACAAAACTCCAGCCGCCGATCAAAATCATCTTCATTCAGTTGTTGTACAGGATAAATTTTATACGGGTGAAATTTATGATGCTTTACTATTCGCTGAATAGTTCTTCTTTTGATGTTTGAAACAGTGGCCAATTTTCTCGTGCTCAAAGTTGGCTCTTCAGCAATTTGTCCTAAAACTTTAATCTCAGTAGTCTCATTTCTAACCGGATATTCACGTTCAGGATCCCGTTTTTTGTTGGCTACTGAACCACTTTGTCGAAACTTTGCAACTAGCTCCAAAATGTATTTTCTGTTAACATGTCTGTTCGGATGTCGTTCATTCAACAAATTTGCGATACGGTTGGCACAGTCATCGTTTTTGAAAAAAAAGAGTAATTATTTTAACTCTTTCTTCTACAGAATACACCATTGTGAAATTAATTTTCGGTAGTACTATGAAGTATCAAACCGACCGATAAACTAAAATAATAAACCGCATTTCTCTCCTTCCGATAATAAATGTTCTGATGGTCAATTTTTTGTTTACAAACCAACAAAACATTGACTATCAGAACATTTCTTATCGGAATGAGTGAAATGCGTTTTTGCATCTTCAACTGTGAATAATTTTTAAACGAGTTAATAAGACTTCCAAAAAAATGTGTGTGCTGAATTCAAAAAAGAAAGAGCTTTCAAATGATGTAACACTCGACCCATGTTCCCTAATTAAAATATAAGGGTTGTTATCACCACCCTTAAGGTGTTGATGTGACAAAGTTGAGTTTTATGTCAAAACATTAACGTCAATATTAAAATTAAGTGTTTCAGCGTTTCTTAAAAAAAATTCTCTGGACGCAAATTGGTCTGTTTTGTTTTTCAATGCGCCACCCTATATATATATATATATATATATATATATATATATATATATATATATATATATATATATATATATATATATATATATATGTATCACACCGATAACTGGAACAATAATGGGCAGATTTTGATCAAATTTCTTTTTGCCGCAATTAGTATGCCGTACTGAAGAACTCTAATTAAAGCGAAACCGGTCTACGGTTCTAATTATGGTGAGAATGCATCTAGCCTTACATACTTTGTCCCTATATTGATAATTTACTAAACTCTTAGTTGGTTGTGTACAGTCTCTATTTTTTAACACTCTGTGTTATTTGGAGCTGACGTGACAACATACTACTTGGTTCAGCAGCGAGGTGGCGGTACGTGCTTCGTGTCATATCTCACTTAGTGTTAGATTTCTATGTTACAGTAAAATAAGTTATAAAAAATAATTGTTGCCAGACAATTTCTATGAAAATTAACTACCATAACGCACTTTTTAATGTTATATTTAATTGTTACTTACGTTTGTCAGTTCACCAAGTCCTTGAGGCCAAGCATCTTCTTGGTTAGGATCGTTTGGATACATAACAACTGGAGTTCGAGCACCATGCCTGTATATCTAAAACACGAGAAGGACAAGAAATAATTATGCTCGTTATATACAGATATTTTGCTCCAGTATGCGTTGAAATCATGGCACCGAAAAAAAGACGATTGTCAATTCAGACCAGTGCGTTTAACACAAGATTGTTCCAACTATCAGTTACTTATTTTAGTTTAAATTTTTACCCAGTATATGTACTCAAAAAATAATAACTGATAATAATTTGGCAAGAATTTATGTTATATTGTATTATATCCTAATTTTACATGTCATTTTTTTTAAATTTCAACAACACACCACGAGGGCTTACAGCCTAAATACTATCGTACCGTAGGTGTTGACAAGGAGGAAAGAGGCAACTTGTTAATTCTGGACTTGAAGGTTTGGAGGTTCGGAGGAGAAGGAAAAACATGTGCCGGCAAGGAATTCCACAACTTGGAAGTCCTCGGGACAAAAGAGCGGGCATAACAAGATGTTCTATGTCTGGTGACCTGGACAGTAAAAGGGTGCATTCGCTCTGTTCCCCTGGTAGATCTGTTGGGGGCAGCAGGTGGGGGAACTATGGCGGAAAGCTCCTCTGAGCAGTGCCCGTGCAGATATCTATAGAAGACAGAGAGGTCACCAACGGCGCGTCGGTGGGCAAGGGATGGCAGCCTTTGGGTGAGGGTAGGGTCAACAATAGCTCTCTTTTGAACGGTGCCCAGGATAGCAAGTGTAGAAGCGGCAGCTGCACCCCAGAGTGTGAGCTGTGTTCGAGGTTTCGTCTTATTTCTGAAGTATATAATGTATAGAGATTAGCTGGTGAAAAGTATTTGCGAGCCCGGAAGAGGAAACCTAATTTCTTACCAGCCGCTTCTGCAATTGATGTGACATGTTGGTGCCAATTAAGATTTCGATCCACAGAAATGCCAACAAGAGAAAAGGACTCATTACTTTGAATAACTTGGTTGTTCATTGTGATAGGTCTAGGGCTGGTGCATCTCTTATGAGAACGAAAGCAAGACTGAGATTTTGTGGGGTTGAATTGTACAAGATTTCTACTTCCCCAGTCTAATATTTTTTGGAGATCCACGGAGACAGAACCCTCCATGAGTCTGCAATACTCATCTAATTGGGCTAAAGAGACAGGCTTAGAATATTGTATATTTGAGTGAGAAGTGCTGTCGTCCGCGTAACTGTGAACTGAGTTGGATGTGCTAGAAACAAAATAGGGGCTAAAGCTGAACCTTGAGGAACTCCTGCATTAATTTGATACAGTTTAGAGGAATGGCCATCCACAACAACAGAAATGTTCCTGTTGGAGAGGAAATTTGCTGTCCAGGTACAAAGTTTTGGTGGTAGGCCATAGGCCGGAAGTTTATTAAGCATCACTGCGTGCCAGACCTGGTCGAATGCTTTGGATATCATAGCAACAATCTGCGATTCACCGTGTAGTTCCATAGACTTGTTCCAAGAATGGGTGACAAAGGAAAGGAGGTCGGCAGTCGATCTGCGCTGACGGAATCCATACTGCCTGTCGTGGATTAGACTGTGTTTTTTAAGAAACTTAAGTAATTCGGTGTTTATATACTTTTCCATCACTTTAGAGACCACTGAAAGGAGAGAAATAGGCCTGTAGTTGCTAGGAAGCGCTTTGGATCCTTTCTTGGGGATGGGTTGTACTCGAGCAGTTTTCCAGTTACTAGGGAATATGCCTTTATTGTAAGATATCTGAAACAGACGAGTCAGGACAGGAGCAAGTTCTGGTGCGCATTTTTTGAGAACAATTGCTGGGATCTCGTCAAGGCCAGAGGCTTTCCTGGTATTAAGAGAAGAGAGCATCTTTCGTACTTTTTTAGTTTTGAAAATGTTATCCGTCATTTTATGCGCGACATTGGGGACTGTTGGTGGTTGAACATTTGGAGGTGGGTTGAGAGTAGAATTGCCGGCGAACAACGAAGCAAAAAGCTCAGCCTTGCCCAGGGCGGTAGAAACAATTTCATCCCCTGAGACTGCTCTTGCAGAAATTATTCCCAATAAATTTAGCAAGAGTCCAGAAGGGTTTGCTGCCGTTGGAGCTTAAGAGGACTTTGTTTTTGTTGTGGTTATTAAACGAGTTTTTTTCCTCAGAAAAAATGCGGACAAATCGGTCTCTTGCGTCGTTAAATGCTTGACGGTTTTCTTGACTGGGATTGTGTAGAATCGTTTTGTGAGCTTTGACCTTTTCAAGTCTTGTCACAGGATTTAGAGAACCAGGGCTTTTGAGTGGCTGAAAAGGTTTTCTGTGTACGTGGAATAAATAATTCCATGCCAGCTTGGATAATTTCGTTGACGTTTTGTGAGATATCAGAGGGATCAGGATGAGGGAAGCAGGCAGACGCCCATGGAAATGAGGAAAAGTAATCCCGCATTTCGTCGCAGTTTGCGTAGTTGTAGTGCCAAACGTTACGTGGGTGTGATGACTGTGTGACCTCGGATTGCATTGCGCAAGAATCAGTGACCATGCCGTGGTCTGGGCGACCAAGCGGGGTGACTTATATCTTATAGCATTCAGGTTTTGTAGTAAGAAGGAGATCCAAGGGATTTGAACTGTGTGTTGGGATACGAGGAAAGTAAGTAGGTTGCTACACCATATTGCTGATTGCAAAGGCCTCTGCTGCTTTCCCTTGTGGATCGGTTTTTGAAGATCCTAGCCATTCCTTATTATGGACATTGAAGTCACCAAGAATAGTGACATCGGAGGAAGGATATTCAGAAATCAGATAGTCGGTTTTTTCAGAAAGGTAGTCAAAAAGCTGGACAAAGTTGTTGTCAGAAGGTGACCGGTAAATGCAACAGATGAATTTAGTTGCAGCCCTAAGAGAGAGTTTTATCCATAGTATGTCTTTTCTTCCAGCTTCTAAATTGGGGAGTCTGGTGCAAGGTAGATTGCTACGGACGTATGCGCACACGCCACCATGCAATCTAAAGGAAGTAGGGAGCTCATACTCCGGGAAATTAAGGTGATTAGTGGCTGTTTTGGTACTGATTTGGGTTACGGTGAGAAAGAGGAGTTGTAGCCTATTAGCCTGGAGGAAATGGAGGACGGAGTTCAGGTTAGAATTTAGACCTCATATGTTCGAAAAGCATATGTTAAATCTTGATGTTGGCACCCCCTGTACACCCCTCTCCCGGAGATCTGAATGGAGGGGTATTTTACCTCCGGAATCTTTTGTACAAAGAGGAGCCATCATCATTTTTGCTTATAAGGGAGACCGACTCATACACCAGAACCGGAAACGTCCGTTGGGACTTCACCGGTCCCTTGATGTATGGAGTGGTACCTCCTCGGGCGTGAAAAAAATCCTTTACCATTACGTAAAGGAAAATTCCACTACTACCTGCTATGGCTTGGATTGGATCAATGTCTACCTCTTTAAAAATAAGATAAATAAGGGGACTATCAATTGTCCAGTAGTTATGCTTTTCGACATAGTAGGAGGATACAAAACATTATCATTTTGCATCCATGCCTATTGTTATAAGAATTAAATGCTTTGGTGGCAATTTGTTTTAATTGGAAACTGTCGGAATGTGTAAGATGCTGTAGTACTGTTGGGTAAAACACGGGACATGTTAGTTTGATTGAAAACATATTGAAACTTTAACTGGAGAATTTAGACAAGTCAAAATTAATTTGTCAATTGGTCGGTTGATTTATGAGAAGCGAAAATTAAAAATTGCGTCCCGGTCCCGGGTTCTCCCGGGAAATCTTAGGTTTTCTTTCGGAAAATTTTTATATCTTCGGAAATAACAAAGTCGTATAAATTTGTTACTCGGGTTTATATCATAAACAGTAAACTATGTATCAAAATGTAGATCTCTAAGTTAAAAGACAAAAAGGTTATAGGCATTTATAGAAGAAAAAAAGTCTCGATTTGAAACGTCAAAATTTGCAATTTCTAGGCAACGAATTTGAAACAAATACGGATTATGTGGAAGATATGTCGTACTAAGTGTGTTTTACAAAGCCTTAAGCTTTAGCTTCAACCATCATTGTCCTTCATTTTACTAAAATATTTTCGGAAAATCCATTTCAAATAGACCTTCTTTCGGGCAGTAGTTTCAGCTATAGAGTTTATGGTTTAATAGTTTATATTTTAGCAAATTAATTAAATACAGTTTAGAGGAATGGCCATCCACGACAACAGAAATGCTCCGGTTGGAGAGGAAATTTGCTGTCCAGGTACAAAGTTTTGGTGGTAGGCCATAGGCCGAAAGTTTATTAAGCAGCGCTGCGTGCCAGACCTGGTCGTATGCTTTGGATATGTCTAGAGCGACAATCTGGTAGTTCCATGGATTTGTTACAAGAATGGGTGACAAAGGAAAGGAGTTGATCTGCGCTGACGGAATCCATTATGCCTGTCGTGGATTAGACTGACTTTTTCAAGAAATTTTAGTAAATCGGTGTTTATATACTTTTCCAGCACTTTAGAGACAACTGAAAGGAGAGAAATAGGCTTGTAGTTGCTAGGAAGGTTTTGGATCCTTTCTTGGGGACGGGCTGTATTCGAGCAGTTTTCCAGTTACTAATATGCCTCTATTTTAAGATATCTGAAACAGACCAGTCAGGACAGAAGCAAGTTCTGGTGCGCATTTTTTGAGAACAATTGCTGGGATCTCGTAAAGGCCAGAGGCTTTCCTGGTATTAAGAGAAAAGATAATCTTTCCTACCTTTTTAATTTTTAAAATGATATCCGTCATATTATGCGCGACATTGGGGGACTGTTGGTGTTTGAACATTTAGAGGTGGGTTGAGAGTAGAATTGCCGGCGAACAACGAGGCAAAAAGTTCGGCGTTGCCCATGGCGGTAGAAACAATTTCATCCCCTGAAACAAGAGGTGGGAACGTGCTCTTGCAGAAATTATTCCCAATAGACTTAGCAAGAGTCCAGAAAGGTTTACTGCCGTTAGAGCTTGAGAGGACTTTGTTTTTGATGTGGTTATTAAACAAGTTTTTTGCCTCAGAAAGAATGCAGACAAAGCGGCTTCTTGCGTCGTTAAATGCTTGACGGTTTTTATGCCCGGGATTGTGTAGAAGCGTTTTGTGAGCTTTGACCTGTTCAAGTCTGGCTTTGTCACAGGATTTAGAGAACCAGGGCTTTTGAATGGCTGAAGAGGTTTTCTGTGTACGTGGAATAAATAATTCCATGCCAGCTTGGATAATTTCAGTGACGTTTTGTGGGATATCAGAGGGGTCAAGATGAGAGAAGCAGACAGACGCCCATGGAAATGAGGAAAAGTAATCCCGCATTTCGTCCCAGTTCGCGGAGTTGTAGTGCCAAACGATACGTGGGTGTGATGACTGTGTGAACTCGGGTTGCATTGCGCAGGAAGCAGTGACCATGCTGTGGTTGATGTGACTAATGTCTTATAGCTCTCAGCATTTGTAGTAAGAAGGAGGTCCAAGGGATTTGAGCTATGTGTTGGGATGCGAGAAAAGTAAGTAGTTTGCTGAACCATATTGGCTAAAGAATTGCTGATTGCAAAGGCCTCCGCTGCTCTCCCTTGTGGATGGGTATTTGAAGATGCTAGTTATTCTTTATTATATACATTAAAGTCACCAAGAATAGTGACTTCGGAGGAAGGATATTCAGAAATTAGATGGTCGGTTTTTTAGAAAGATAGTCGAAGAGCTGGACAAAGTTGTTGTCAGAAGGTGACCGGTAAATGCAACAGATAAATCTAGTTGCAGCCTTGAGAAAGAAAGTTTTATCCAAAGTATGTCTTTTCTTGCAGCTTCTAAATTTGGGAGTCTGGTGCAAGGTAGATTGATACGGACGTATGCGCACATGCCTCCAGGCAATATAAAGGAAATAAGGAGCTCATACCCCGCTCCATTGAAAAAATTTCTTCAAAATTAAAAAATCGGGGTTAGTTAATTTTTTCTACGAAAATGCACTAAAACAGCCCTTTCTATAATTAATAGAAGTAATAAAAATAACAATATTAATAATAAAAATAAAACAACAATAACTTACTACGACAACAGACACTAAATGGTCATTATTTTGGCAGTGAGACAATTCAGAAATGAAAAGTAAAAAAAATATTACACAAAACACTTTCTCCATATTCTTTTAGTTAAATATTGTTTAACAATGGGATTTGTTCTAATCATTGTCTCACTGTCGAAGCCGCCGTCTAAGTCTAATTATCTGCTAATGATGTAATCACTTAATTATTTACCTTTCTACATTTATTTAATATTCCAAGAAAATTACTTAATATACAGCTGTCCTATATGGTTTCATCATTAACAAAGCTGCTGTTCATACTACATGTACACAAATATTTCATCACCCTCACTATTTAACGGCTGTGGCATTCATTGTAGCTTCCAACCAGGCCCCGAATCTAGGGAGTCGCGAGAATAACCAGGGTGCTTGCCTCAGGCGGCAACTTCAGTGGGCCGCAAATTCAATTGTGGCACACCGAGTTCATCAAAAGAATGATTAGATTGGCCAACGACCATTTGCATACTCTATGTAATTCTCTACCTTATGAATTCCAAAAAAATTTTGTACTACTTAAATAAATGAACATCAAGTGTTCGATTCAATTTCGTTCATTGATGCGGTAAATTACATTACGTTACTTCAAAAAAATATTTTAAAAGAGTGCCGTTTAGACGTAAGATCCCCCCCCCCCCCCGTTACCCGTGAAACAGCCTGTATATACAGTGTGAAACACACTTATGGAATAAAATTGATTATTCAGCAAAAAACAGTTTTTGTGGAAAACGCTGTGAAACGTGAAGTTTAATTTGCCGATCATTATCTTATAGTTTAAAAAATTAAACTCCTACCATTTTACCCCCAGCACTTTATCCATTTTTTTTTAAATAGCAACCCTACATTTCAAGCATATGCTGATGATCTTGTCATAATGGTTAGAGGCAAATCTGAGGAGGAACTTGCAAGTACTGTTTACGAGGCACTAAATGTAGTGAATGATTGGTGTCGGAGGGAACAGATGTCTGTGAACCCCTGCAAAACGATCATTGTATCATTTACCAGAAGAAGGAGGCTGGACTGATTAAAACCACCTATTCTTATGGGGGAAACGAGTCTATTTATTTATTTATTTATACATACATACACCATCCAACAGCTTAAAAACCAAATTAAGGATGGGCCAATACACAAAACATAATAACTAACAATAATCAAGCTAACAATACAAAAAAAGTCATAAATTAGATCGCTTTGAAAAACATTTTTATCTCTGATATGTTACATAAGAAGATATCTAGGCGGTCTTGCAGTACAGAGTAATCATTGCACATCTGGTAGATTGGAGATGATCGCAGCCATCGCGTACCAGCAGTCGGGAGATAGAATGTGCCTGGAAAACGTGCTGCAATATGAGGCACATTGAAATTAAGTTGCTGAAGCAGACTAGGGCAGTCGAACACAGAATTAACCAGTTTATATAAGAATATAATGAAACTGCACTGCCTGCGCTTCGACAGACTCTGCAGACTAAAGCGAAGAAGTAAACTTTCCTGAGGAAAACCAATAGACGGATATCGACCATCCTCACGAAAGCTAAGAAATTTTAGAAATTCTCTTTGCACTGATTCTAGACTTGCCACATGTATCTCATAAGTAGGAGCCCACACAACTGAGCCATATTCAAGTCGGGACCTAACCAAACAACCAAAGAGCAGGAGGAGGGTGTCAGTCTGTGAGAAATTTTTGCTGTTTCTTATCAGAAACCCTAGAGTTTTGTAAGCAGAACTGACAGTTTGCTCATAGTGTGGTTTAAAAGACAGAGTACCATCAAAAACGATTCCAAGGTCCTTAACTGTCCCGGGGCGGTCAAGTGAAAGCCCTCTTATATTGTACCCGAAAGTGATTGCGTGCCTATTTCGATTAAAGGACATCACACAACACTTGGAAACATTCACAGAAAGACCACTCCTACAACACCATTCATCAAGGATCTGAAGACAGTTCTGGAGCCGCAAACAGTCATCAACACTCGAAATATTTGCGAAAATCTTAATATCGTCTGCATACATTAAAAAAGGAACATGTAAAACATGTTTAACTGGGTCGATAAATATATTAAACAGTAGTGGACCGAGTATGGAACCCTGCGGCACTCCCGAAGTTACGTGATAGGTGTTAGATTTGAAGCCCCCAATTTCAGCAAATTGCCTCCTTCCATCCAGGTAAGATCTGAACAGGCCAAGCAGGCCCTCGGAGAATCCGATAGCCCTCATCCTGTCAATCAGAACAGAGTGATTTAGACATTCGAAGGCCTTAGATAGATCAGTATACACAACATCAAACTGTGAAGAGCGGTCAAGAGCGGACGCAATGAACTGTGTAATGTCAACCAAATTCGTAACAGTCGATCTACCTGGAATGAAACCATGCTGAGAAATAGAGAGTCTGTTTTTGATGTGAAACAATATTCGCCGAAAAAGGCAGGCCTCGAAAATCTTACAGAAGACACAGAGTATGGCTATTGGTCGATAGTTTGATGGATCACCACTATCCCCCGCCTTAAATACAGGGAAAACCCGTGACAGCTTCCAAATCGCAGGGAATGTTCCAGATCTAAGAATCAGTTTAAAAATTTTCTTATGTGGAGTCACGAAAGCATATAAGCAGTCGCGCACCAAGAAACGAGGAACCAGATCAGGTCCACAGGACATGTTAGCCTTAATTCTCTTAGCGGCTGTAATAATTTCGTCATCTGTAAAGTCATCAACGAAGAACATTGTGATGTCACCTGAAGCCAGGTTGGCGGCTGTAGGCGATGAGGTGGGGGTGGAGCCGGAACATCCCGCAAAATAAGAAGCAAAACTGTCAGCTGCCTGTTGCTGGTTAGATGAATTCCCAATAGGACAGTTTTGACGGCGTCGAGAAGAGCAGTTCCAGAATTATTTAGGATTAGACCTAATCTCTCTTTCAACCCTCTGAAAGTAGTTTAGTCGGGAAAGATAAATGTCTCTCTTAAGTTTTTGTCTCAGCTCCCTAAATCTATCCAGAAACTCCACATTTCCAGGCTTCTTAAACTTACACCATAATGAATATTTATATTTGATACTAACCTTAATTTCTTTAGAAAACCACGGGGGGTACCTATTACATGCTCTAGGAGCAGTCATGGGAACATACAGATCAAACAAGTCGTAAATTCTGGAATAGAAAAAGTCAAGCATAGAATCGACACTGAAGCCCATCCATACCATCCCAGCACAAGCCGCCAAGCTCCGCATACAATTTGACAAAATCACATTTTCGAAAATTATATGACCTTTGTCCAGTGTTACGCAACAAGCAAAATATCTGGGGGTTACCCTAGATAAGAAACTCAACTGGGATGTACAGTTAGAGAATGTAATCCGCAGGACTAAACTGTCCCTGTGGACATGCCGTAGAATCTGTGGAAATAATTCGATGGATAACATTTTTCTGTATGCAAAGATACCCCATATGTATGGTCTAATATTACAGTTTTCATTACAGGGTGGAAATTTAATGCCGGAATATTAAAACTAAACAGTTTACCCTGAAATTCAAATTTCGAAAATAAACTTAATAAAAACGTCCCTTTCTTATAATAAATGTTCAAAATGTTTTCCATTCACTTGCACACGACGAAATAATCTGCTCTGGAATTCTTCACTGACTCTTATCTTAAATTTCTTATCTTGTCTTTTATCTAAAACGTACTTTGTATCAATCGTTTCTTATTAACTACCAATTTTTGCAGTGTGAAAGGTGAAATTTAACAGTTCTGTTTTATTTTGTGGTGTATTGTGTTGAATGCACGGTCTCCTAATAAATTAGTCGTAATTTTGTTCCGATAATTTTATTTAATTTTTAGTCTAATAATGCGATATTTAACTGAAACTCTGCGAACAGAAATATTAATGAGGATTGGGTATGGTGATATGTGTAGAACACATGCACAAGCTGTTAACCTATTTAATAAAAAAACATCCCGATTTGCCCCCACTAACGTGTTTCAGCGTTTTCCACAAAAACTATTTTTTGCTGAATAATGAATTTTATTCCATAAGTATATTTCACACTGTATATATATATATATATATATATATATATATATATATATATATATATATATATATATGTGTGTGTGTATCATACCGATAACTCAAAAAATAATAGGCCGATTTTGTTTAAACATATTGTTTGTAAAATGGCTCATATCCATAAATTTTTTTATGAACTGCTTCAATAGCTATAGTCATTATCGGGATAAATAATAGAACAATATGCGATAAAATGATTTTACGCCTTTCGCAAAAACAGAACAATTGTAGTCTACTTTGCCTGAGGCGCAAAATCTAATCAGGTGAGAGTCGACAAAAATATATTATGTTCTGGATCAGTTTCTTTATGAAATAGTACATGAAGCCTATGTGTCCCTAAAACATCATAAATTTGATTGTAGTGCTACAATACGGGTATTTACCCGTCTATTAAATATTTCGCAACGGTATTAACGTGGCAGGTTCTAGGGAGGAATGTCGATGATAGCATCGATTAAAGAGGCAGAGATTCAATCTTTGTCCTGTGATCTAGAAAATTATGACTGCCCGTGATAGATGAATCTCCTTTAAGTCAGTGGCGAATTCAGGGGGAATTGAGCTTCACCGCAGAAATGCGTCACCCTGAAACTGACCCCGGATATGGCGGTCTTCTCAATAGCGAATTTTTTTCTACGGAAATTCGCTAAAAATTATAGACCATTAAACGATCAACTCTATAACTAAAAAAAGTTCGGGACGTAAAAAGTGCGTTATGGTAGTGAATTTTCATTAAACGCTTCAAATTTGAATAACTCAATTTTCTATAAACTTAGAAAATTGAATTTTAGTACGTAGTTAGACCTTTCCCGAGCCAACACATCCACCAAATTTCATTAAAATATCTTTCTAATTTTTTTCGAAAGAAAACACAAAATTTTTCCGAAAGACCTTTTCCTGACTAACGAAGTCGTCCAAGCCATTAATAAAAGAAAGGTGCTTGCCGAGTTTCATTCAAATCGGTTGATTATTTTTTGAATTATCGGTTGGATACATACATACATATATATATATATATATATATATATATATATATATATATATATATATATATATATATATATATATATATAAAACTTGAAACTAACCCCGGATATGGGTTCTAGAGGTCCTAGTTCGCGCACATTTGAATTTTTTTTTCAAAAGTCTCACCATCGATCTCCTTTATTAGTTACCAAATTTCGTTGCCCTTACTTTGTTAATTCCGGAGATATAATTTTTTTTCTATTTTTTTCGAAAGAAAACACAAAATTTTCCGGGAAAACATATAAAGTCTGAAACCGACCTCGGATTTGGGTTCTAGGGGTCCTAGATAGCGCTCGTTTGAAGAAATTTTTTCAAAATTCAAAAGTCTAGATCTCTTCATTAGTGAATTTTTTTAAAGAAAATCCACTAAAAATCCCACAAAAATGTAACGGTTTTATTGTATTCTTGTGTTTTCTTTCGGGAAATTTTTTATATCTCCGGAAAGAACAAAGTTATGGCAACCAAATTTTGATAGTCGGGCTTATATCATAAAAAGTAAACTATGTACCGAAATCTAGATCTGTAAGTTATATTAGTAAAAAGGAATAAAGTAAGACAAAAAAGCTCTAGGCATTAAAAGAAAAACATTTTGGGATTTTCCTCCTAAAACCTCAAACTCGTGATTTTAAACGTCAAAATTTGCAACATTTAGGCAACGAACCTGTAACCAATACGGGTTACGTAGAAAAAATATAGCAAGAAGAGTGTTTTACAAACTCTAAAGTTTCAGCTTCAACCGTCATTGTCCTTCATTTTATTAAAATATTTGCATAAAAATGATTTCAAATAGACCCTTTCTCTGATGCTTTGGCAGTATTAGTGAATTTTTATTTTAGAAAATAACTAATAGAGGGGATCGATGGTGAGACTTTTGAAAAAAAAAATTTTAATGTGCGCGAACTAGGACCTCTAGAACCCATATCCGGGGTTAGTTTCAAGTTTTATATGTTTATATATATATATATATATATATATATATATATATATATATATATATATATATATATATATATATATATATATATATATATATATATATATATATATTTATGTATGTATGTATCCAACCGATAACTCAAAAAATAATCAACCGATTTGAATGAAACTCGGCAAGCATCTATGTTTTATTAATGGCTTGGATGAACTATGTCATAAAAAAACTGATCCAGAACAAAATATATTTTTGTCTACTCTCACCTGATTAGATTTTGCGCCTCAGGCAAAGTAGACTACAATTGTTCTGTTTTTGCGAAAGGCGTAAAACCATTGTATCGCATATTGTTCTATTATTTATCCCGATAATGACCATAGCTATTGAAGCAGTTAGATTAAGGGTCCTACTGTCTTTCCTTTATGTGGATCCCTCCTCTCCGAGGTCCAGTCTGTCTGTCTGTGATGCCTTGATGGGCCCCTAGGCGTTAAAGTGTCCCTGTTAATCCCTATATAAATTGAAAAAAAAAACCAAAAAAAAAACAACAAAAAAAAACAAAAAACAAACAAAAAAACAAAAAAAAACAAACAAACAAACAAAAAAAAAACAACAAAAAACAAAACAAAAAAAAAACAAATTAAAAAACGGCAAAAAAAGACAAAAACAAAAAAAAAGAAAAAAATTAATTCTTATTTATAATTAATATGTGTATTATGTAAGTATGTATATATGTGTGTGTGTGTAAATATGTGTGTATTTACAACCTTAATGTAAAGGAAAATGTTAAACTTTAAATATTTTAAAATATATACGTGCATTTGTGTGTAGGTATGCGTGATTAAGTGTGTACATGCTGAGATTGTATTTACGTTATTAAAAATAACAAATATAATAAAGGAAAAAATACAAACCTCAAAACGAGAAGTTAAAAAATCTGTGGCTAATGACAATTCTGTCGAGGCCATACCATATTTTTTTTACCACCACCATCACTATTGAAGCAGTTCATAAAAAAATTTATAGATATGAGCCATTTTACAAACAATATGTTTAAACAATAAAACAGATGATATTTAGGTATTTAAAGACAATAAAAATATGATTAAGAAATATCTATGGTTTATTTAGTTCAAAATTTGATTTCATAGAAACGTCGAAATTTTGTCAATAAAAATTCGATACCAAAAAATTTCGAAGAAATAAAAGTTACCGCAACTTATCTAAAAGTGGCTACCTTGTTTCCAGACACTTTAGATCTTAAATTAAAACAAACCCCAATTTGATATCGCTTTTAGTTTTCAAGTTATAACGATTTTCCTGAAAACTTTTAAAAAATGTCAGCATTACAAATGTAAGTGTACTAATTTTATAAAGTATGTTTCACGCTTGATATAAATTTATTCCAACTTATTCAGTTGTTTTTGAGATAAAAACATCACAATGCCATATTAAATCAAGATATTTGTAACCAAAAAGTTTGATACAAAAAGTGTGCAGTGATAAAATTTTTCTCAATCTCCTACATAAAAAACCATTAACCTGAAAGAAGAAGTGATACGATTCCGGTATTTAACAACCTTCAAATTACTAAATGGTAAAGTTTTAACTTAATCGAAGACAAACAGTTTTTTTATCAAAAAAAGTTGACGACTACTAGTATGGAAAAATTGCAAAAAAATGAAAGTTATCTGAACTCGATAAAACTTTAATATAATATGTAGTACATTCGTAGATAAAAAACAAAATAAACTCCCTGCCAATATCTCCTGTAGTTTTTGAATTACAATGATTTGTCTTCAAAATTAAAACAACTGTGACAAGATAAAAAGCTCCAACTCTGCACCTGTATTTGATATCAATGTATAATATAGTTTTTATTTATTCTTATGAGGCACTGCATATTGTATATAAGTTTTATATGATTTGGAGAACTTTGATTTTTTTGTGATTTTTTGTTACTTTTGAGAATCGGTTCCAATCATAATATGAATACTTAGTGACGTATTTACTTTCATAGTCGACGAAAACTTCTCGTCACCTTAATCAGCAATTATAATAACGACTTTCGTCTGCTATAATTAATTTATTAACAAAATAATGATAGACGAATTATTCAAATTGCTCAGAACAAGTGGAAATATTCACGTACCTTGGAACTATTATCACAGATGATGGTAAATGTAGCAGCGATATGAGGCGGAGGATCGCGATGGCAAAGCAAGCATTCAACAGACAAAGTACTCGCAGACTCATGGAGGATTCTGTCTCCGTGGATCTCCAAAAAATATTAGACTGGGGAAGTAGAAATCTTGTACAATTCAACCCCACCAAATCTCAGTCTTGCTTTCTTTCACATAAGAGATACACCAGCCCTAGACCCATCACAATGAACAACCAAGTTATTCAAACTAATGAGTCCTTTTCACTTGTTGGCATTTCTGTGGATCGAAATCTCAATTGGCACCAACATCAATTGTAGAAGCGGCTGCTAAGAAATTAGGGTTCCTCTTCCGGGCTCGCAAATACTTTTCACCAGCTAATCTCTATACCTTATATACTTCACAAATAAGACCAAACCTCGAATACTGCTCCCACATCTGGGGTGCCGCTGCCGCTTCTACACTCGCTTTCCTGGACTCTATTCAGAAGAGAGAGATATACGACTCATCGGTGACCCTACTCTCATCCAAAGGCTGCCATTCCTTGCCCACCGACGTGCCGTTGGTGACCTCTCTCCCCCTCTCTCTTTTATAGATATCTGCATGGGCACTGCTCAGATGAGTTTTCTTTCATAGTTCCTCCACCTGCTGCCCCCACAAGATCTACCAGGGGAACAGAGCGAATGCACCCTTTTACTGTTCAGGTCACCAGACATAGAACATCTTGTTATGCCCGCTCTTTTGTCCCGGGGACTTCCAAGTTATAGAATTACTTGCCGGCACATGTTTTTTCTCCTCCTCCGAACCTCAAAATCTTCAAGTCCAGAATTAACAAGTTGCCTCTTTCTTCCTTGTCAACACCCACGGTACGATAATATTTAGGCTGTAAGCCCTCGTGGTGTGTTGAAAATAAATTTAAAAAACATTTGTTATGGTTTTGCAAAAGGCCTAAAATCATTTTATCACATATTGTTCTATTATTTTTCCCGATAATGACTACAGCTATTGAAGGAGTTCATAAAAAAATCTATAGATATGTACCATTTTACAAACAATATGTTTAAACAATAAAAGAGATGATATTCACGTATTTAGGGACGATAAAAATATGACTGGAAATATCTATGGTTTATTTAGTTCAAAATTTGATTTCATAGAAACGTCGAAATTTTGTCAATAAAAATTCGATACCAAAAATTTTCGAAGAAATAAAAGTTACCGCAACTTATCTAAAAGTGGCTACCTTGTTTCCAGACACTTTATACCTTGAATTAAAATAAACCCCACTTTGATATCGCTTCTAGTTTTCAAGTTATAACGATTTTCCTGAAAACTTTAAAAAAATGCAAGCATTACAAATGTAAGTTTACTATTTTATGAAGTATTTTTCAGGCTTGATATTATTTTATTCCAACTTATTCAGTTCTTTTTGAGATAAAAACAGCACAATGCCATATTAGATCAAGATATTTGTGACCAAAAAGGTTGATACAAAAAGTGTGCAGTGATAAAATTTTTCTCAATCTCCTACATAAAAAACCATTAGCCTGAAAGACGAAGTTATACGATTCCGGTATTTAACAACCTTCAAATTACTAAATGGTAAAGTTTTAACTTAATCGAAGACAAACAGTTTTTTTGTCAAAAAAAGTTGACGACTACTAGTATGGAAAAATTGCAAAAAAATGAAAGTTATCTGAACTCGATAAAACTTTAGTATAATATGTAGGACCTTCGTAGATAAAAAACAAAATAAACTCCGTGTCAATATCCCCTGTAGTTTTTGAATTACAATGATTTATCTTCAAAATTAAATAAACTGTGACAAGAAAAAAAGCTCCAACTCTGCACCTGTATTTGATATCAATGTATAATATAGTTTTTGATTATTCTTATGAAGCACTGCATATTGTATATAAGTTTTAAATAATTTGGAGAACTTTGATTTTTTTGTGATTTTTTGTTACTTTTGAGAATCGGTTCCAATCATAATCTGAATACTTAGTGACGTATTTACTTTAAAATAGTCGACGAAAACTTCTCGTCGCCTTAATCGGCAATTATAATAACGATTTTCGTCTGCTGTAATTAAATTGTTAGCAAAATAATGATAGACGAATTATTCACATTGCTCAGAACAAGTCGAAATATGCACGTACCTTGGAAGTATTATCACAGATGATGGTAAATGTAGCAGAGATATGAGGAGGAGGATCGCGATGGCAAAGCAAGCATTCAACAAACAAAGTACTCGGACACTCATGGAGGATTCCGTCTCCGTGGATCTACAAAAAATATTAGGCTGGGGAAGTAAAAATCTTGTACAATTCAACACCACCAAATCTCAGTCTTGCTTTCTTTCTCATAAGAGATACACCAGCCCTAGACCCATCACAATGAACAACCAAGTTATTCAAACTAATGAGTCCTTTTCACTTGTTGGCACTTCTGTGGATCGAAATCTCAATTGGCACCAAGATGTCACATCAATTGCAGAAGCGGCTGCTAAGAAATTAGGGTTCCTCTTCCGGGCTCGCAAATACTTTTCACCAGCTAATCTCTATACCTTATATACTTCACAAATAAGACCAAACCTCCCACATCTGGGGTGCCGCTGCCGCTTCTACACTTGCTATCCTGGACTTCATTCAGAAGAGAGCTATACGACTCATCGGTAACCCTACTCTCACCCAAAGGCTGCCATTGCTTGCCCACCGACGTGCCGTTGGTGACCTTTCTCTCTCTTTTATAGATATCTGCACGGGCACTGCCCAGAGGACCTTTCTTTCATAGTTCCTCCACCTGGTGCCCCCAACAGATCTACCAGGGAAACAGAGCGAATGCACCCTTTTACTGTCCAGGTCACCATACATAGAACATCTTATTATGCCCGCTCTTTTGCCCCGAGGACTTCCAAGTTGTACAATTCCTTGCCGGCACATGTGTTTCCTGCTCCTCCGAACCTCCAAACCTTCAAGTCCAGAATTAACAAGTTCCCTCTTTCCTCCTTGTCGACACCCACGGTACGATAATATTAAGGCTGTAAGCCCTCGTGGTGTGTTGTTGAAATATTTAAAAAAAACCTTCTTAGGTATAAACATTTTAATTAGGACATGAGGAAACAGTTCATCAAGTCGTACGTGTGGAGTGTGGTAGTGGGGCCGAAACTTTTGCTATAACTTATCAAGACATATAGCTAATAGCAGCTTTTGAAATCTGGACATGGAGAGAAATGAGAAAGACGCTAGAAAGGGGAATAAAATTGTGTTAGGAGAGAGGAGAGAAGAAATGTGGTTGCAAAATTTATTGGTTATATTCTGAGACATAACTTTCTGAGAAGATTTTTTGAAGGGCACATAGCAGGAAAGAATAAAAAAGGTAGACCAAGGAATGGAAAATTTCTGGAAAGCCTGGCACAACTGATGTAGTGTGGAAGTTACAATGAAATGAGAGCTGCTGCAGACAATCGCCCTTCGATTGTATGGTGATTACCAAATATTTTAAAAACAGGAAAAGCTCTCCAGTGGGTTTATGGTGAGTAAAAAAGCAGATTTTGCTCACATAAAAAGCATGGGTTATGAAGTGCCTCAACACTTTTAGCGATGTTAACTCGCTGGTTGCTGAAGACCGACTCCTGTGTGCAGGCAGTTGAACGGGCCTCCTGGCTTGCTTCGTGCGCTTTTCTTAACGGTCGTCTGTGATCTCTTTTTAGCCTCATATTTGGAAGGAAATTGAGCGAAAGATATACTTTTGGATTGAAGGCTCCGCGACCTAGACCTGGGTTCGTGATCCTTGTGGTTGGACAGATAGTATCGAACTCCCCTTAATACAATAATGGACGCGGTCCAACGGTTTCTTGTTTCTCAAACGACTCTTGGATTACATCATAATGACGTCAGCTTGTTATTTACTGGGAAGCTTTTGGAATTATAAGATATTTTTCCTCAATAAAAATATTCTGTCCGTGATATTTTAATTTTAACGTATATTAAAGGGACGCAGTACGGATGTTACGATATAAAAATTATTAGTGAATTTTCAATGAATAATTTTTGAAACTAAAACTTGAATTGCTTTTAGGAAACAAAGTTAGCTGCCATTAATTAGGCTCTTTGGGGGTTCTTTTTAGGTCTTCAACGTAGTAACGATGGTAAATAAAAAGGCAATCGTTACAAAGTTTATGTCATAACTCAAAAGTTACAGATCTTTTTAAAGTTTGCATATTTTTGTTTATTTATAACATATCTACAACTTTTTCCTTTACATCTTTTCAATAAACCCAATACTAACGCAGCTAAATGCATTTAACGAAATCGGCAAATATCAGTTTTTTCAAAATATCTCGTAATCCGTGACATTTTTTATGGAAAAAAAAACTGTTCTGAATTACATTAATAAAACTGCACTACTTTCCCTATTTAATCGTCTCTCTAACTACAGTAGTTTACAGGATCCCTGTACTAAACATAGAAAAAAACTCACCCTGTATAGACGATACCAGCTCAAACGGTTATTTTAAAATCTAAGGTCATGTTTGGTAAGAAACATTTTTGAAACAACATTTTATATAGAAACCTTTACTCAAGAATACAAAAAATACAATAATTTAACAAATACATAAACAACTAACACACACAACAACACAAACAATAATAAATAAGTTTTGAGCGGGATTGTAAATAAATAATACAAATAAATTACACAATGAAAACTTTTAAAAACACATAAAATTAATTGATGTCCTTATTTTTTAAGAATTAAACAAATTTCTAATTTAACCAATCAAGTACCTACTGAAGCTAATATTTTATTCGACGATTATTTAATATATTTACAGATTATATTTAATCCAAAGTATCAGTGCGCCTTTCAAATGACAACTTGAAAAATGTTCTTCAAAAATGACTTCATTTAAGTGAAAAAGAAACTATATTTTAGCAATGATTAGTAAATAAGTTAATGAGTGTTTTAAAGTCAATACTCTCTCCCAATAATATCAGATCACCCGATATATATGATTTTACTTGAATGAATAATTGACAGTGAAAATTATTGGTTCCAATCTTAGAATATAAAACAATACGAACGACCCTTTCCATATCTGCACTATAGAAGGACGTGTCAGCCATCTTGGACCTCCTATTTGATGATTCATTTTTAGCGGTTTGTGGCGGTCAGTGAATATTTTTAATTTGCTTTTGTTGGGAAATTAGTATGAAATAGTGCTATTATTGTGATCTGTCTTGTATAATAAGTATTTTTTTTTGTTAATTTCATTTTCGACAACGAACACGTCATATTATGGCAGTTCTAACCTCCTTTTAGGTGACAATTAAGGGAGAGTGGGGGAATCGTGCGCGTCGGGTAATCGTGCGCATCAAATTTTTTCATACTCCGTGGCCTTTCAAGCGCAACCCACTAGTGTTGCCCTCTCGCCTGCCTACTGTGAATCACCGACGCCATTATTCACACCACTTGTCTACACAATAAACAAGCCTTGTTTATTTAAAATCCAACCAGTTCTTGTAATTTTCTGATATCGGGAAATAAGACGGTGAGTCCTTTTCATTTTCCTAATCTATAAGATATATTTATTTCATGGAAGAGTACGATCTTGTGCATCTATTGATGCTTACATAGTTAGGTTAAGTAGTTTGCTAATTGTATTAAAGATTGTTAGTCAATATCTGAAGGGGTAATGATGCGCGCTAATGCGCACCATTCCCCCACATGCAATCTAATTTTAACTATTTTTCTTCAGGTGTCGGGAAATTATACAAGGAAAACTACTATTCTGTCATATACGGCAGAAAATTTACGAGACGCGTTATTTGCAATAAGAAATGACGGCAGAGAAATAAGGGACGCAGGAAGGTCCTTAAATATTCCTGAATGGACACTCAGGAAAAAACTGTCAGAAGATCAGCCAAAGCCACTTCGTTTGGGTTGCAAGCCAGTGTTTTCAGAACAAATAGAATGCGAGTTGAGAGAGTACATTTTAACGCTAGCCAAACTATTTTATGGCCTTACACCCAGGTGTCTTGAACGCCTAGCTTTTCGATACGCCGAACAGCATAAGATTACCCATAAAATCGGGAGAAGGGATTAGCTGGGAAGGACTGGCTGTATGCATTTTTAAGGAGATCACCTGACATAAAGCTATGGCACCCTGAGGGAACCAGTTTGAATAGGATTGCATCTTTTAATAAGGACTCAACCAAATTATTTTTTTGGAACCTTCAAACTCCCATGGAAATATTTAAGTTTGAACCAGAAAGTGTTTACAACATGGATGAGACAGGCATCACCACGGTGCAGAACAAGTGCCCTAAAGTTTATGACCGTAAGGGATCTAAAAAGTAGGAGCTGCAATTTCCGGCGAAAGAGAAATGACAATAACAGCTGTATTTTGTATGAATGCGGCTGGAAACTACATCTCTCCCATGATGATATATCCTAGAAAAAGGATGCCGAAAACTCTTAAGAAAAATGGTCCAATTGGGGCATTATATAGATTTTCTAAGAACGGTTGGATCAATTCTGAACTTTTTATTCAGTGGCTTGGCCACTTTCAGAGGCATACCAAGCCTTCTGTTACTGATCCTGTCCTTCTGACCCTGGATAATCATTCTAGCCACATATCAATTGCAGCTTATGATTTCTGCAAAGAAAATAACATCCACATGGTATCGCTTCCTCCACACACATCTGATCACCTTCAGCCTCTGGAACTGACATTTTTTAGTCCTCTGAAAAATGCACTATTCAGGGAATATGATCTCTACTTATCAAGTACCAGACATGAGAAAATAACTGAATATGATGTATCCGAACTTTTGAATAAAGCGTTCATGAAAGTGGCTACAATGGAATGGGTTTCGGGCAACTGGAATATTTCCATTGAACCCCGACACATTTACCGATGCTGATTTTGAACCTAGCCAGTATGTAGCAGAACTTACAGTAGAAGCAACACCTGAACTTGGAACTTCATCCAGCTAAGAGGATGCAGTCACTCTACTAGATAATCATCCAGATCTACAACATTGGAGCGATCCAATCCCTCAGCCATCTACGGCTAACCATAATTCTTTCTTTGCTGTGGCACCAATACCAAAAGCAAAGGTTAACCAGGCAACGAAAAGAAAATCTAGGAACAAGCAGAAATCAGAAATTCTTACGAGCACTCCCATAAGAACAAAACTAGAAGAAGCTGAGGTAAAAAAGAAACAACGAGAAGAGGCAATCAAAACCAAAGAGAAATTGAGAGACAAGAATAATAAAGGAGTCATTCGTAAATGTTTTGATGATGAATTTTCAATTCCATCGACTTCAAAGGAATTGAAAATCAAACAAAAAAGACCACCAGTGCCTGAATCATCTGATTCATCAGAAGATGATATGTCGGATATTTGTGACGACGAATTGGATGACGTCGAAGATGACGTTGGGATAAGCTTCATACCGCCACCTTTGAATCAGCTAGCGAAAGCGAACGAACTTTGTGGTATTTGCGGAGAATTTGGCAAACATGGAGAATTATGGTACAGATGTGTCCTTTGTTCAACTTGGAATCATGCCATGTGTACTGGCTCAGATACGCCGAAAAATTATATATGTGACTTATGCTCAAATTAGGAGTTACTGTAATGTTTTTTTTCTTTGCTCAACAAGTTCAATAGATGTTTTCAAAGTCAGGGTTGATTTTATTTAGCAATAAGTACTTTCAATGCGCACCATTTCCCAACATGTGCGCATCATTATCCGCAAGGGTGGGGAATTGTGCGCCAGAGCACTTTTGTACTTTCAGAAATATTGTGCTTCAAATACATTATGTTTCCCTAAAATTGATTGACATGCTGAAAGTAACGTAAATAACGCTTCTGTTTTTGGATTTACATTTAAATTAATTACAATGTTATCAGTGCTATAACGATTTTCGCTTAAGTGCGCACAATTCCCCTACTCTCCCTTATGTTTTAGAATGCGCATTCCTATTGTTTTCTATTCTAAGGTTCTAATACTGATTCTTTGGGACAACCGAGTTGTATTATAAAACTTAAAAGAAACTATTTTCTAACTAGAACTTGAGCTTTAGTGTTTTCACTTTGGTAACAAACATTCTTTTTTCCTATTAGACTGATATCCCGCGAGAAAGCGGTCTTTTGTTAACCTATGCACAAAACATAAAAGCGTACAAATAACCAAACAAACTAGAAGCAGTTGCATGATGAAGAACCATCTTCCTAACCTCTCACGCGATGATATACATTCTTCCTTCCAATTTTGCACGGTTAAACTAAGCGGCCTTAAAATTTCTTTAAACTTATCCCAACCGCAATCAAAATTACAACCCTCTAAAATGATTTCATCAGGTCTTTGTGATGTTTTGTACAAAATATTGATAAAATATTGATTATCCCTTTTACGAAGTTCGAAAATAATTGAGCTTGCATATGGAGGCAAATGATTCTCCTCCATAACACCAAGTGAATGCAGAATATTAAATAGGTTATAATCATGAGCCGAATACATGCGCATCTTCAAACAGTTTTGTGAAATACACCTAGAAAAATGCTCTTGAATTTCGTTGAAAAATGGTCCAACTTTCAATCTTGCGAGTTCTTTTGTATAAGACTCAGTCATATAAAATAAGTGGGCCCACTCCTTTAGCTCCTCAGGATAAACTTTTTCCGTCCATTCTGGCAATGTTAGATTATTGAATTCTTCCACACGAAGTATATCATAAATATCGGCGATATTTTCAAGTGTTTTAACTTCAAGACCAGTCTTATTTGTTAGAAAGGCATATAAGCCTTCGAGATATATCTGAAAGGTGGTGAAATGCGGTGAATTATATAGATCTTGGATTAGTTCTGTATGTTTGGGACAAGGGGTTATGATGGGTAGAATAACATCCTCTTCAATTGGTACCGTATGGATTGGAATGGGCTGGTAGTTCAAATATTCGGACCAAGTCTTATTTTTGGCTGGATAAAGACCAGCCAAGTTACTTTCAGCAGACATCAGGGTTCGATCGATATCGG
Source organism: Tillus elongatus (assembly GCA_964006375.1). Lineage (NCBI taxonomy): Eukaryota > Metazoa > Arthropoda > Insecta > Coleoptera > Cleridae > Tillus > Tillus elongatus. Next base: position 106,345,669 of record OZ023270.1, on the reverse strand, counting down.
TGGAACGCACATATATTTCTCGTGATGAATACTGCTTGGATAAGAAACCATTATAGCGCTTACGTAACCATTTCCCCAGATGATATTGTTGTAATTTTCCTGCCTGAAAATAAGTGCATAGTTTAGTATAGATAGATAGATAGATACATTTATTTGACCACTTTTTAACCTTAAAAATACAATAATTGTGGCAGGTCGAAATACACCAGCAAAAAATACAAGTTGTTAAAAGGTACAGAGCAAAATACACAGACATATAAATTAGTTAAAATTAACTATACAATAAATTAACCTTGTAAAATACAAATTGCTACATGTGAACATACAGACTAAAACACATAAAAACGAAAAGACCAAACAACAAAATTACAACTCTGTATATACACGCGGACATATATAGAGCGTTATCTAAAATTCACACAAACGGCGAGATACAAACACTATAGTACTATGGAGGCATCCATGTACTCACGGACTGAATAGTAAGCGGTTTGCTTAAAGTAATGCTCTATAGCATTTTTAAATTCCCCATAATCTAAGGACTTTATGTGAACCGGCAGTTTATTATATAAGGCGATATGCAAAGAAATATTTACCGATTTTTGTAGTCTAAATCTCTGCGGTCGTATTAAACTAGCCGATCTTGTACTATAGTTATGGTATGCAGAATTTAGCAGATAATCAAATTTGTCCCTGTGTATATTCAATAACTGACTAAAGATGTATATCGTGGGAAGAGTCATAATTCCCAGACTAATAAAGTACGGCTTAGAGTGTTCACGGCAGCCAACTCCAGCAATCAACCTAACCACTTTTTTTTGGAGCCTGAAGATTTGTATAGAGTTTGATGAATTGCCCCACAAATGAGTGCCATACGATAGGTGGCCGTGAAATAAGGAGAAATAGGCTGCGATAAGTGAACTTGTGTCAACCTCCTGATCACAAAAATTGAGGTCGACAACTTACTCTTCAACAGAGCAACATGAGCATCCCACTTAAGGGCTCCATCTATAGTAATGCCAAGAAGGTTAGCATCATTTTTCACTGACACTTCCGGAGTTGTGGAAAATATTACGGTAACAGTTTTTTTTGTTTTTAATTTTAAGTTGTTCTGTGTAAACCACAGTTCTGCCAACTTCCCAGTAGACATCATTTCAACGTTCAGCTTTTCTGGGTCGCAGATTTTGCATATAAGCGACGTGTCATCAGCGTAACAGACGCAGCGACTCTGTGACATGAAATCAAATAATTCCTTTGTGTAGACTATGAAGAGTAGCGGTCCCAAGACAGAGCCCTGCGGCACCCCACTTCCCACAGCCCCAAGATTCGATATTTCCTCATTAAAAAAGACGCGCTCCTTTCTCATATGTAAGTATGAACTTATTAACTTTAACGGAGGACCCCTAACACCATATCTGAACAATTTTTCCATCAGCAGGTCATGAGAGATACAGTCAAAGGCCTTGCTTAGGTCACAAAGCGTAAGACCGACATGATTTCCCACCTCAAGACCCGCAACTATATCCCCAACAACCTTGCTGACACAGTCGAGCGCCGCCTTCTGAAACCGAACTGACAGTCACTCAACACTTCCCCACTTTCAAAATACTGGCTGAATCGTTTGTGAATTCTTATCTCAAATATCTTGCCAAACGGCGGTACAATAGAAACAGGGCGGTAATTATCCAAGCAATTTACATCACCTTTTTTTAGCAAATATATTACCCTGGAAATTTTAAAACAATCCGGAAATGTCCCCTGAGATACACAAAGGTTAAATATATGTGTCAACGGCGAGACCAAATATTCCTTTATTTCCTTGACAATAATGCTATTAATGTTATATATATCAAAAGCATTTGACCTTTTAAGATAATTAATGACGTCCAAGACTTCACTTTCTATAACCGGCAGCATAACAAAAGAGCTACAGGCCATCGGAATTTCAGAAATTAGCTGCCTTTGTAGCTCCAAATTTACTGGTAGAGTTTTTACAATGACAGCTGCCACTGATACAAAAAATTCATTCATATTATCAGCCGTTAGTTTGCTATTCAATTTTGACGCTCTGTCAAAGTTTCGTTCATAATTTATGACCTTCCATACGTCCCTTGCTTTATTTTTTGAATTGGCTATGAAGTTACTAAATGCCTGTTTTTTTTGTTAAAATTATGGCATTCCTATTGTTCTTCAATAACAGCTTGTATACTTCCATATTCCATATCCGAAGAGTCACTAGTTACATCAGCTATCACCTTAACACTTGAAACACATGTTCTCATATCTCCCAATTCTTCAGTGAACCAATGGACAGGTGGTTTATTAGAATTTAAATGTTTCAGGGGAAAATTGTGACAAATATTGGTTATACCTGTGTCCAAATATTCAATATTGTTTGACTCATGAAAAAGAGACAAATCGATGCGCCCAAGATAATCTTTAAAGACCTGAATCCCCCGACAAGTTATCTTTCTAACCTTTCGTTGTTGTCGTTTACTACTCACATCGACTTTTACTTGAATAACCTGTCCGTAATGATCAGAGAGGCATGGATCAACCACTGCGGCAGTAAAGCAACGCTCTTCGATATTTGTCAATATATTGTCAATACAACTAGCAGACCCATTAAAGACCCTAGTGAAACCCGAGATTGTAGCTGCAATACCATAACTTTCAATAATGCAGGTCAGATCTGATAACACTTTATAAAAACCGACAAAATTTATATTAAAATCTCCAAAAATTATAATTTGCTTATACTTGTCATTAAAATCATACAATAACTTATCTAGCATACTTAAGAAAATCTCAACGTCACCCAGGTATGACCTGTACAAACAGATCACCATTATCTTTTGGCTAACCAATTCAACTGCACCAAATTCACAGTCTGTTGTCTGTTGTACTCTTTTTACAACGTGTATATCATAATATCTCGCAACACAGGCTTTGCATTTAAAAACTTATGCTATGATGCATCATTAAATATATTAAATTATACAGGGCGATTGCTGCGAAGAGCTCATTAGAAGTTTATAACCTTCTCATCCTATTTGAGGGCTAAAAATTTGCATTCAGCCACTATACGATATTCTATCGCTACCATAACGCACTTGCTGCGTCCAGACATTTTATTATTATTCTCAGATTGTCAGCGTGTCATCATGAACATGAAAATAAACTGGATCATCCAATGCCATGAAAACATTGGAATTAAAATTCTCTGCTGCGATATTGAATATATCACTTCAGGAAAGAAACAATATCTCAGAAATTATGCTATTTAGGTATAGGACATAGTTAATAGGAGTTGCAGAACTATGTATGTAGAATGATTTGGAATAGAAATATATAGGGTGTTCGATTTAAAAAAATCAAGTTATACCCGCTTGAATTTCCATATTTTGTCAGGCTATAAACGCACACCCTGTATAAAAAAATAGACTTTCATTCCAATGATTTTGCAAAACATAGTGACCAGGAATCGGTTGTCGAAAAACATATTTTCTAGATTTACACCTTACAAAGATACATCAAATTATAAAAAGAGCTGGGAGTACTACATAAAATATATTTCAAAGTGGATCGCCATCCTGAAAAACCAAAAATAGGGAGGGTGTTTTATTTAAAATAACGAAGTTGTTGGCGACTTCCGGTATAACCGGAAGTGCTACATTAGTGCAACTATTTTAATCTAAATGAGAATATCGTATAATGGCAGAGTACAAATTTTCAGCTATCAAATCGTATGAGAAGGTTATAAACTTCTAATGAGCTCTTATCAACAATCACCCTGTATATTTAATTATATACAGGCTGGCTGACTTTTATCTTACACACTATTGCTATCTTCTAAACCTTTAAAGATACAGAGTCGGTTAAATTGCGAAAATGTTGTACAATTTCATGCTTGTTAAGAATTTGAAATGAAATTTCTGATAAATCAAGTCGTTACTGAAATATCCTGAAGAAACTGAAAAGTTGCGTTTTATAATTTCCTCCATACCTTTTAGTTAATTTTCTTAAAAAATTAACTAATGAGGAGATCCCGACTTTAGAATTTTGAAAACATGTCTTCAAATGAACGCTAATTAGGCCACACACCACGAGAGCTCACAGCCTAAATACTATCGTACCGTGGGTGTCGACAAGGAGGAAAGAGGAAACTTGTCAATTCTGGACTTTCTGAGCTTTCTGGACTTTATGAAGGTTTGGAGGTTGTGAGGAGAAGGAAAAACATGTGCCGGCAAGGAATTCCACAACTTGGAAGTCCTCGGGACAAAAGAGCGGGCATAACAAGATGTTCTATGTCTGGTGACCTGGACAGTAAAAGGGTGCATTCGCTCTGTTCCCCTGGTAGATCTGTTGGGGGCTGCAGGTGGAGGAACTATGGAAGAAAGCTCCTCTGAGTAGTGCCGATGCAGATATCTATAAAAGAGAGAGAGAGGGGTCACCAACGCTACGTCGGTGGGCAAGGGATGACAGCTTTTGGGTGAGGGTAGGGTCACCGATGAGACTCTTTTGAATGGAGTCCAGGATAGCGAGTGTAGGAGCGGCAGCGGCACCCCAGATGTGGGAGTAGTATTTGAGGTTTGGCCTTATTTATAAAGTATATAAGGTATAGAGATTAGCTGGTGAAAAGTATTTGCGAGCCCGAAAGGGGAAACCTAATTTCTTAGCAGCCGCTTCTGCAATTGATGTGACATGTTGGTGCCAATTGAGATTTCGATCCACAACAATGGCAACAAGTGAAAAGGAGTCATTACTTTGAATAACTTGGTTGTTCATTGTGATGGGTCTAGGGCTGGTGTATCTCTTATGAGATAGAAAGCAAGACTGAGATTTGGTGGAGCTGAATTGTACAAGATTTCTACTTCCCCAGTCTAATATTTTTTGGAGATCCACAGAGACAGAACCCTCCATGAGTCTGAGATCCTCATCTAATTGAGCTAAAGAGAAAGGCTTAGAATTTTGTATATTTGAGTGGATGGTGCTGTCATCCGCGTAACGGTGAACTGGGTTGGATGTGCTAGAGAGGAGGTCATTGACGTGGAGTCCACATGAGTTCAGAGAGGATCGGTACCAGCATCAATTTAAGATAAATCTTTGTGCCGGTATTTTTAACGGATCACTTTTGGGAGCAGTGGAACTGCGCCCTACAATGGCCAAAGATGGGGGGGGGGTGTCAATATACGTTAAAAATTTGACAATGTTCATTTTTTTTCATAAAATTGTCAATATCTTGAAAACCGTAAACTTTTTGGTAAGATCACATTGGGTTTTTCTGAAAGGGCTTAAGCTAGCCTATCTTTATGTGACGTTAGATTTGCGACTTTTGGGACACTATATAATATGTATCACACCGATAACTTAAAAGATAATGGCCAATTTTGATCAAATTTGCTGAGTATCTTCTTTTTGTATGTGGCTTGGATACGTTTGTTAGCCAGGAAAATTGGCACAGGTTTTCCCGGAAAACTTTGTGTTTTCTTTCGGGAAAAATTTATGTATCCGGAAATAACAAAGTAAAGCCAACCAGATTTGGTAGGCGTGTTTAAATTATAAAGGGTGAACCATTTACCCTTAAAGACGAAAAAGCTATAGGCATTTAAAGAAAAAAACTTGGGGTTTTCCTCAAAACTCCAAAGTCACGATTTGAAACGTCAAAATTAGCAACATTTAGGCAATGAACCTGAAAGAAAGTCTTGAGCTGCATCATATAAAATTATTTTGAGAATCACAGGGGGGATATAAGTCGTTTTGGACATTCATTATTGCATTTTTGCATTTTTAGCCGTAATATGATGCATATTTGTAAAAAAAAATCGAGACGCAGTAAGTACGTTTTGGTAGAGAATTTTCATTAAATGCTTCTAAATTTAATAAATCAATTTGCTATTAACCTAAGGTTCGTCGGCTAGGAAACGAATTTTCTCGGAAACATTTTAAGTTTATTTTCGGACAATTTTTGTACATTTTCAAACAAGTTTTTTGATAAAATATAGTACATTGTTTCTACTATATAGGTTATACCGGTGACCAAATTGATGCCTCCTTGCATTAAAAATACATATATGCTATTAAAAACATTTTTATGAAAATTCACTTCCATAACGCACTTGCTGCGTCCAAATTTTTATGTTTTGGAACACCTCTCAAAAGCATACTTACTTCAGTTAATTCTCCTACACCTTCTGTCCAAGTTTCTTCCTGATAAGGATCGTTTGGATAAGTCATAATTGGATTTCGAATTCCATGGCGATATATCTATAAAAAAATAACATATATATTAAATTCATATTTTATAATAATACCAACATCATAACTGGAAGGCGCCCGGGCCAGCTGGCGCCCAAAACTATTGGTTGAATAAATTTAGTTTACACATTATTTATTGGCGATCTTTATAAATGATATTATACTTGACCCAAAGAAGATGCCATTGTTTTTCGCACAAGGAGATACGTATCTTTTGCAAAAGAACCAGCAGTGTTTTTATACCCTGAGGTTCCTAGAACACACAACGTCTACCTGGACAACAAAAATACAGGTACGGGTGGTAACATCGTAACCAACACGGTACCAATTTGGATAGGTATATTTCAAGGAGACTCGTTAAGACTATTATGGTTTTGCCTCGCATTGAATCTACTATCAAACCTCTTCCACACAAGAAGTAATTACAGGGAGAAATACAGGCTAAGGCTGCTGTGTATGGATGATCTTAAACTAATGGCCTCCACAAAGAAGCATCTGGAAAACTCCTTATAATCGTGGAAGGGTTTCCCAGAGATATTGACATGCAGTTTGGGCTTGACAAATGTCGCACCTTATGTGTAGTCAGAAGGAAAATCCACCCAGGTGTATATAAAATGCAAAATGGCCAGCAAATTGCTTCGATGCATGTTGGAAAGTGTTATAAATACCTCGGAATATATCAAGCGGTGAAAATAAACCACTCAGTAATGAAAACCGATCTGACAAATAACTATACGAAGCGAATAAGGTAGGTAGTGCGAGCACATTTTAACAGCAAGAACCTGACCAAAGCTTTTAATACATATCCATGTTTTTCCAACTGGAGTAAAAGGTACATAAAAAATCTAGAACGGAAAATGCGAACACTCCTAACAAAATCCAAAAGCATCACCTCCCATAGTTCCGTCGAACGAATAACCCTATCTAGGGACAAGAATGGAAGAGGATTATTGGATATTGGTAAACAGTCGGACCAACAGATATCGAACCTGCGTACATATGTCCATCGACAGGCGCTATTACGGACTACACCCTGCCATATGCGAGGCAGATGATTCAACACCGTTTTTTTTTTCCCTCAGGGCTCGTCCGCGGTTTTGCCACCCCGATAGCACTGCATCCCTTGGCCTATTGTGCATGCCCTTAGTCTCTTCACTCCACCCATTCCAAAATCACTGTACCTTGAACCAATCTTCACATCGATTGGTAGGGTGAAGTTTTATAATGCTCTGTCTCCGGTCTAGACTGACCATAGATCAGTTGTCTTTTGCGGTCCAGAGCTTTACACTCGCACAAGATGTGTAGGGCTGATTCCTCCCCCTCGCCACAGAGTGTGCATGCGAGGTCCCCCTCGAAGCGCCCTATTTTATGCAGGTGTTTGTTGACGGCCATGTGTCCCGTCAAGAGACCTGTTATGTTTCTGATATCTCTGATAAGATTTATCAGCTCCACAGGTCTCTTTGAACTGGGTTCGTCAATTATTGACTTCCCATATCTGAGCCCTGGACAGTCTCCCCGAGTCTGCATGCGAGGTCCCCCTCAAAGCGCCCTATTTTATGCAGGTGTTTCTTGACGGCCATGTGTCCCGTCAAGAGACCTGTTATGTTTCTGAGCTGTCCTCTGATAAGATTTATCAGCTCCACAGCTCTCTTTGAACTGGGTTCGTCAATTATTGACTTCCCATATCTGAGCCCTGGACAGTCTCCCCAGTACTCCTGTGTTGGTTTCTGACCCAGGACTTAATGGCTCCCCTGGCAGTGCTCTTTGTCACGCCCAGAGCTGGTTCTGGTTCCATAAATGGTGACCCCCTCTTCGCGAGACTGCCAGCTTCTTCCTTGCCTTTGACTCCCGAGTGACCCGGCACTCAGATGAGGGTGACCTCATTCTGCCCAGCCAGGTCGCTCATCTCGTCTCGGCACTTACTCACCAGCCAGGAATTTACTCGTGAACTACTTAGGGCCTTAAGGGCTACCTGGCTGTTTGTGGCCAAGAGATTCCGCTTGTTGCTGTAGCCCCTCCTCTTGTTCACCCGCACGCAGTGCAGGATGGAGTACATTTCGGCCTGAAAGACCGTTGCATGGGCTCCGAAGGAAATACTATGACTCACCCTTGGTCCTTCCGAATAAACACCTGCCCCCGTTACACGCTCCCCGCCGGATCCGTCCGCGAACCAGACGAGAGCGCCCCGTGGTATGCTTGGCGTCTCCTCCCGCCATGCCTCGCGGTCGGGGATTTCCACTGTAAATTTGTTTTCCCTGCAGATTCGCGGGCTCGAGAAGTCTGACCTCATTTCCAGCATGGGCTCCTTCACGATCTCCTGAATTTTGCAGTGGTCCCTGAAGCCTGGGTTGATCTTCAGTCCACCGTTGCAGGCTAGTCTGTATAGGCGTAGCCTGGCCTCCCCCATAATAAATAAATGTAGGGGGTGCAGATCCAGCAATACCTCCATGGTGGCTGTTGGGGTTGACAACATGGCCCCTGTGATGTCTAGGCAAGCCATCCTTTGGATCTTGCTCAGTTTTTGTTTGGCACTGGATTGTGTCACGGGCTACATCCTGCCATATTCGAGGCAGATGATTCAACACAGTTGCAATTAAGTGAAATATAAAGTCGCCATCAGACAGATCACAACAAACTGTAATCCTGGATGCAGAAGCCTTTCGATGGGCAACATCTGACTGAGACATCTCAGACACATGTCTTCAATGCGATGACGAAGTACTTGTTGGTGTCCGGACAAATGTTCCCAGAGACAGAGTGTTTCTGGCTATACAAGATCAGGTCACAAGATACTATATGAAGTATATAGTTGGACATCTTCCGTTTCAAGATGACAAATCCAGATTTGGGAGCCAGTCGTCAGAGATTATGCAGTACGACACTGGAGAGAGTCAAACGTTTGCTACAACAGATTGCAACGAGAAGCACGACGCAGTCGCAAAAATACTTAATCAAGAAGTGTCTCTGAAAATGGCACTTATAAATCTTAGTTAAGTGCCGATTTTTTATATAAAATTTCTCTCTGACGCCCATGGTTGGTGAGATACTCGCCTCGGAAGATTCTTTAATAATTACAAGAAACAGCTGTAATGCAGCAGTGATCTAACATAGAACAACCAAATTTGGTAGATGGTTTTCTTTTATCAGCGTCGTTATTTGATACAAATTTGAAGTAGATATAAACACCAAAAAGGAATGAATTGGAGGTGCGTCACCCATTTAATGATTTGATTTTTGTAAACCGTAACCTAATTAAAAGTTAAAGTTCATCAGTTTTATAGCAAATTAAATTTTCTATCTTTTCTTCCTCTTGTCAATTTTTTGACAAATCACCCGTTTTTTAGAAAATTGAGATTTTTAGAGTTGAGATCAAAACAAAATTATGTCCCTTGAAGATTTTATTAAACATTAAAGTCGAAGTAACTGACCGTCCGTTAAATATTTAATCAAGCTTTGTGAAACTAGGCAGTAATCCTCAAATTGACTTTGTTATTTCCGATGATACAAACATTGTTATAAGAAGTTTTAAATTTTTACAAGAAAAACATGTTCGATCGGGCTAGTTAGCGAACTTATCCAAGTTCTTTATGAAACAGCCTACCTACGAAACGTTAATGAAAATCTGTTAATTATTTTTTGAAATTCAAATTGACCTTTGTTCTGCTGGGTGTTAAGAAATGTTTTACAAGCCTTACAATTGCGAGCTCTTCATTAGCTAAATTTCCAAGAAAACGTTTTGTGGCAATGCAATAAAACTCATAATGTCATGGCATAGAAATATGTTTTTAATCAAGTTCCCCATAAAACAGAACCCGAAAACTGAAGCCGGCCCTGTATTTATCACCAACTATCGGTCTCGCCAAAATAATCGGCATTAATATATTAATTTGCAATTTAGTTATTTATACAAAAAATGAGATAAGGCTACGCGATCATTTTCACATAAATACAGAGAAACCTTGCAATAAAAAAGTTACGTATTTATCAATTTTTACTTACAACTACAACAGAAACTAAATCCTTATTTTTTCGGCACAAAACACAAATTTCACCGCACAAAACAAATATGAAAACAAGTACAGAAGCTTTCCACGACATACTTAACAATTTTTACGGTTAATTTACTTTATATTATTTTTGTTAATAGTTTCTCCTTTCTTAGGAACTAACTATCTCAAGCTTGCTTTAAGTTTTCAGACTAAATTAAATGCTACTTTAAGAAATATATATCAACAGTTGAGCAGTAATTTATCTGTGGATTTACACATTTCAACACCTCACAGTTAAAACCGTTTTACTTATATAAAAAAATAGTATATGCATTTGGGAAATCACAGCACAGGTGTCAATCAATCCATGTGAATTGTAAATTACCTACGTTTTTATAATTCGATCACATTGCAAATAGTGTTTTTCTTTTTCCAGTGATTTGTCCTACTTAGAACATTTCCTGATCTCATAGCAGTTTGGTAGCGAATTTTCATTTTAAAAAAATCAGTGGAGATCGTGACTTTTGTGTTTTGAAAATTACACACATTACCACAACTTATTTTTTAAAGACCTGACGATCGTTTCTTAGAACTTTCCATCATCTGATGACACTAACTTCGTTAATGAAACGATCGCTTAGGTATTTGAAAATGTTTTGTGGGGATTTGGGTTCTCAAAGTGTACTTATCAGTGCTCACCACAGGTTACAATCTTTAATTAGTGTAAACTTCTCCAAATAAGCACGAACTAAGACCTCTTGAACCCATATTCGGGCCCAGTTTCAATTTTAATGTGTGGTAAAACATTCTTTTTGTAAATCGCTTATTGAATGAGTTCGTTAGGCACCAAAATCGGACCAGCTTTCTGGGGAAATTTTAAATTTTATTTCGGAAAATCTTTGTACATACGAAAATAACAAAGCTATGGCAACCAAATTTGGTAAGCAGGTCTCTCTTATAAAATGTATATCATATACCAAAATTGTGAACTCTTAATTAAAAGAAAAAGAAATTCATAAGCATTAAATTTAAAAAATGTCGGGTGCCACTGGAGTTCAGAGGAGGACACAACACCAAGATTTTTTGTGTGGTTACGACGTTTTTTTTTTTTTTTCTTTTAATATATTTCAACAACACACCACGAGGGCTTACAGCCTAAATACTATCGTACCGTGGGTGTCGACACGGAGGAAAGAGGCAACTTGTTAATTCTGGACTTGAAGGTTTGGAGGTTCGGAGGAGAAGGAAAACCATGTGCCGGCAAGGAATTCCACAACTTGGAAGTCCTCGGGACAACAGAGCGGGCATAACAAAATGTTCTATATCTGGTGACCTGGACAGTAAAAGGGTGCATCTGGTAGATCTGTTGAGGGCAGCAGGTGGAGTAACTATGGAAGAAAGCTCCTCTGAGCAGTGCCCGTGCAGATATCTATAAAAGAGAGAGAGAGAGAGAGAGAGCTCACCAACTGCATGTCGGTGGGCAAGGGATGGCAGCCTTTGGGCGAGGGTAGAGTCACCGATGAAACGTATAGCTCTCTTCTGAATGGAGTCGAGGATATCGAATGTAGAAGTGGCAGCGGCACTTCAGATGTAGGAGCAGTATTCGAGGTTTGGTCTTATTTGTGAAGTATATAAGGTATAAAGATTAGCTGGTGGAAAGTATTTGCTAGCCCGGAAGAGGAAACCTAATTTCTTAGCAGCCGCTTCTGCAATTGATGTGACATGTTGGTGCCAATTGAGATTTCGATCCACAGAAATGTCAACAAGTGAAAAGGACTCATTACTTTGAATAACTTGGCTGTTCCTTGTGATGGGTCTAGGGCTGGTGTATCTCTTATGAGATAGGAAGCAAGACTGAGATTTGGTGGAGTTGAATTGTACAAGATAGTGTATTTTATTAATTGATTGAATCCCCCAGTTAAATCACAATCACTTTGCAAATTTTTAATTTCATGTCGTCTGTCATTTTCCATAATTGCGCCGAGATGTCACGATTGTTGGCTCGGGAAGTATGGCTTATGCCTGGTATGTATTTAGTTTTTTTACCGTTGATGTATGGTTTATACCTGTTGTATGAATCAATCTACGCGTGGCAGTTAACTACTCGGTCTGTCAGGCATTGGACTTTAACCACTAAGTCGTTTCAACGCATGTCTTTGGGATTTTATTTTTAATTTGGAAAATACTCTAAATATTGTGTACCAAATTACTTAACATTCACAACATAGGTTTATTTCCACTATTTCTAGCCACATGTAGTCGCATTCCAGTTACTCTGATACTTACAAAAATATAGCGTCTCAAAAAGTTTTCCCCGATTTTCCACCGGAAAAACTTGAGCATAAACGCTGGTTAGCGAACTCGACCTCGGGTTTCGCTCAAACATTCCATTTTTGCCAAGTTTGATTGAAACAGTTCAGTATTTTTAGGTTATCGCTCGGATACATACATTTATATATATATATATATATATATATATATATATATATATATATATATATATATATATATATATATATATATATATATAGTTAAATAAGGCCCTTTTGGCTTTATGATAAAAAATCATTTATTTAAAACCAAAAAGTACAATTAATTAACGAAGTGATTAATTACAAGTTACAACTAACGAACTATAAACGTTGCTAATCGTGAACAAGTAAAAAATAAATATAATTCTAACTTAACTGATACTTATAAACTAGGATTGATTATGCGGCGGATTCTGATTGAACTTTGTGACCGCCTAAGGTCGATGTCATTGCTGAGTGGACTACATCGGAACGGATGTTGTGGTATTGTTCTTTTATGGTTGCCATGTACAGGGCGATGTAATTATACAGGGTGACATAATTATATATATATATATATATATATATATATATATATATATATATATATATATATATATATATATATATATATATAGCCATGAAACATAGAGACGCCTTAAAGCAGAAATGGAATAGGGAAAAAACCGTAGAGTCGGAGGTAGCATTTAAACACTACAGAAATATGCTTACAAAACTGATAAGAGTGACATGTAATGACTATTATAAAAACTTGATTACGTCACACAAGGGAAATTACGGCAAGATTTGGAAAACTATTAATGAAATCACAAACAGTAATAAACGTTCTAATGTAGTTAAAACAATAATAACAGAAAAAGGGGGTGTTTTGACTTCGGCGAGGGATATTGCATTGGAATTTAACAATTATTTTGTTGAAGTGGGAAAAGGTATATCTCAGAAAATTAAAAGGCGAAATATAGAAACTAGAGCAAACAAGCAATATAGAGATTCCTTTTTCTTGCATTCTGTGACGGAGAACGAAGTTATCGGCATAATCTCTTCGCTGAGGTCAGGCGCTGCCGCTGGAAGCGATGGTATTTCGACCAATATGATAAAAAATTGTCATCTGTTTTTGGCTAAACCTTTGACTCATTTAATGAACACAATATTTCGGACAGCTATTATTCCATTGCAATTGAAAGAGTCTATAGTGCTTCCAGTTTATAAGTCAGGTGATCATAAAAACGTTTCAAACTACAGACCTATTAGTCTACTTAGTGTGTTTTCAAAAATTTTTGAAAAACTATTAAATATCAGATGAAATGAATAAATGATAAACATAGCATGTTGTCCAAAAGGCAATTTGGTTTTAGACGAGGACTATCCACTCAAGAGGCATTGTATGAATTGACAAGTACTGTTCTCGGAAGCTTTAATAGCAATATGAAAACTCTAACTGTGTTTTTGGGCCTAAAAAAGGCTTTCGATACAGTTTGCCATAAAAAGTTGTTGGCTAAACTAGAGTTGATTGGGATAAGAGGACATACGTTGTCACTTTTTGGTAGCTACCTTCATGAGAGAATCCAGCGTGTGAGAGTAGGTGACTGTGTGAGTGAGGGACGAGTGGTTACGTGTGGTGTACCACAGGGAAATATATTGGGTCCAATATTGTTTTCTATTTATGTAAATGATATAATTGAAGACCTAACTTTGGACTGTATACCTATTGCTTATGCAGATGATACCGTTCTGGTGTTTGTGGGAAATCAATGGGAAAAATTGTTTGAAAGAGCGGAGACAACAATCAATCATGTGAAAGAGGTACTAGACAGTAACCTACTAGCGCTGAACATGCAGCGTATATGAATGCAAAGGTGAAAAAGATTATATACAAATTCTATACCCTGCGAAATATTTTAACAACAGAAAACCTAATACTGGTTTACAAGTCTCTCGTGGAGTCTTTTGTGGGGTATGGTATTATTTTCTGGGGTGCGTGCTATGAAAATGCATTAGCTGCGCTTCAAGTTACTCAAAATAGTATATTGAGAGTCATTCTTCATAGGGATTCTAGGTCTAGTACGAACTTTCTTTATAGTAACGACTATATTAAACTACTCGATATAAGAGGAATGTTTATATTAAATGTACTAAAACATATGCATCATCATTTTCGGGCAATAAATGTGGTGGACCACACATATGACACAAGTTGTAGAATAGGTGAAAACTTGACTATTCCACTGGTAAATAGGAGCGTTTATAAAAGATCGGTTTTATTTTGGGGTCCAAAGTTATATAATCAATTACCAGCAAATTTGAGGATTTTATCTAAATCTAAATTTAAAAAAGAAATCTTTAGCTTTGTTATTTTGAAACAGGTCGAACTGAAAGCAATGTTAAAGTAGAGAGCAGTATGATAGTTGAGTGGTATGGAGAAAGTGGAGTGGATGTGTTGCCTGGACAGGGTGCAGGTAAAGTAAGTGTGTGCTGTGTGTGAGTGTGCTGTCGTGAGTGCGTGTCTGTGTGCATATGTGTGTGTAAATATAATATGCATGCGTGGAGAAATGGGTGGGTGAGTACTATGATGTGTATGAACATTTTGGTTGTCGGTGGTATAGAGGTGTTGGTTGTATGGATATCATATATGCAGAAGAAAGATATGAAAAAGGGAGACTAAGGGTTGACAAAATGAACTATATTGAAGTAGGATATGCTGTTGATTCCCCTACTGAGGTTAACACTAAGACATTGGTTTGGTTTAAAGTTGCATCTCTCATCTTTTGAGAATCGGGGCACATCTGGTTAGATAGGGGCACAAAAAAAAGAGGGAAAAAAAAAGTAAATATTGTGGATGTTAAGTGGTTTAAATTAATGTACTGGCGATTGTGTGCAGTTAGCTGTAAAGGATACAAACAAGTCATGTTGACTTAGGTATCCAAGAAAAAATATTTTAGTTGTATTAATAAATGTCTGATATTTAGAATTGTTTAGAATCTTAAGTTCTGTGTATGATCACGTGTAATGGTGGATTGAATTGAATATATATATATATATATATATATATATATATATATATATATATATATATATATATATATATATATATATATAACAATTTTAACGGACCTTAGTTTTGGGTTCTAGAGACCCAAATTCGCGCTCATCTGAAGAAATTTTTTTTTTAACTTTTCATCGTGACCTCTACTAGCTAATTTTTTTTAATGAAAATTCGCTAAAAATATGTTTTTTCCTTGTTCAATATTACGAAATACTTATCACATTCAAACGATTGGCAACCCCTGCTTTAAAACTACTGGTTCTGATTTGTTGCTGTTATTAACGTTATGTTGAATATTCTGTTTGGAAAGCCTTGGTGTTTCTAGATTGGAGAAATCTTACTAAGTGGTAATCGTATAATGAAACAACTTGGATTATATTTTGTCTTTATTAAATATTATGAAATCTTTTCATTACATTCCTTTTCCCACTGATCCAAGCTAATTGTAACGGGTTCTAAAATTTTCACAAACTCGCTGAACTCGCAATCAAAATCACAACCTAACAGACTCAATCTGTATGGTGGATCCGCCGTCTCTGTCTCATTCTTATACAGCAGATTCACAACATGTTTCTCTTTCTTCTGTCTCAATTCCAGAATTAACGACGTCGCGTATGGTGGTGACAAATCGTTGTAAGCTCCCATAGAAGTCAAGATATTTCCCAGCGTTGTATCGTGCGCAGAATATATCTTGTACTTTTGAAAACTCGCATCTTCATGTTTTGTGGCATTATCAAAATGCGTTATAATCTCATTAATTAAAGGTCCACTCTTCAACCTGGCTAGATCCAATGTATAACTAGCCATACTGAAGAAGAATGCCGCGTAAGGTTCTAACTTTTCTGGATATATAGTCTTTAGCCACGCCGGCAGAGTA
Organism: Tillus elongatus; assembly: GCA_964006375.1. Taxonomy (NCBI): domain Eukaryota; kingdom Metazoa; phylum Arthropoda; class Insecta; order Coleoptera; family Cleridae; genus Tillus; species Tillus elongatus. Next base: position 106,329,190 of record OZ023270.1, on the reverse strand, counting down.
TAGTTCGATTGCTCCTCGATGAAAAGTAGGTCATAGAAATCCTGCAAACCTTCCAAGGTGGTTATGTTACCTCCACCGTTGCTATTGATGTAAGCATACGTTTCTTTAAGGTTTGCTTGAATTTTCAGCATCTTTTCCGAAACTAGAAATTCCTGAAAAAGCCTGTTGTACTTGGCACAAGGTTTGAACATTGCTAGGACGGCATCCTCGACTTCTGGTGTCGTGTGTATCGGTATTGGTCGCCAGGGTAACGATGGGTTCCAGTCTTGTTCACCTCTGGGGTAAAAAAGACCGGCCAGATGGGCTGATACCGACATCAGGGTTCTGTCGACGTCAGTTGATTTGACATGGACGTCGTAGTATGAGTAGTTTTCTGGTAAGAAGCCGTCATAGCGACTACGGAACCATTTACCGAGCTCGAAGTGTCGTCTTAAGCCTCTCTGAAAAGTATAATAATAATAATAATAATAATAATAATAATAATAATAATAATAATAATAATAATAATAATAATAATAATAATAATAATAATAATAATAATAATAATAATAATAATAATAATAATAATAATAATAATAATAATAAAATTTCCGCCATCGCCGGTCCCAAGCCCGGGTGAGAAGGGAGAGGGGGGGGAGTAACAACCACGTTAAAAAACCAGGGTCCGTCTAGCCCGGGCGGTAGCACGCTGTAAGGGTCCCTGGCTAGGGTTACAGATCTGTCTAGCCGGTGAGTGGCCTGCTTCCAGCAGTATGCTCACCGCTACTCGTAACGATGTAGACGGTACAGACAGCGACGCCAGCTGTCCGCTGTCCTATTTACCCTCTTTTCCTTAATGTTACCTTACTCCTTCCTTCATTCCTACCTGGGCCACCAGGGTTAATTGGTGGCACACCCATGGAATTGAGCCCCTCTGATGCCCAGGCAAGCCATCCTTTGGATCTTGCCTAGTTGTTGTTTGGCACTGGATTGGGTCACCTTAGGCTACCAGACCAGTGCCGCGCATGTTAACGATGGTCTGCCCACCCTTGTGTACCGCCAGTGGGCGATACTAGGTCTTAGTCCCCACGTTTTTCCATATAGCCGCCTAGTGACGCCTAGTGCGCTCCCACACTGACTCCGGAACCTTTCCACGGACAATGATGACAATTTGGTCCGCGTAGCCCTGTACCTCGTACCCCCCTCCCGAGAGCCTCCGTAGCAGGCCGTCCACGACTAGGCACCAGGGCGAGGGAGACAGAACGCTCCCCTGCGGACACCCCGCCGCGACATCCGCCAGCAGAGTCACTCCCGCGAGTGAGGTGAACACCGCCCTGTCCCTGAGCATGGAATCGAATCACCTGCAGCAGGTCTTTTCTATTCCACGCTCCCTGACAGCTGCCAGTACCGATCTGAATGAGGTGTTGCTGAAAGCCGCCCTCTATGTCTAGGAAGCCCCCCCCCCTATGTCTAGGAAGGCCCCCAGCTCCACATCCCTGTTCTCCAGCGTATTCTCCAGTTTCAGCACCAGTTGGTGCAGTGCTGTTTCTCTTGAGACTCCTGCTCTGTATGCATATTGTCCGCAGTGTAAGGGATATGCTTCCAGTACACCGCCCCTAATGTGCCGTCGAGCAGTTTTTCCATTGTTTTTAGCAAGATGGACATGAGACTTATTGGCCTCAGGGACTTTGCCTGGTCCGTTGGACGCCCAGGTTTAGGAATGAATACAACCCTGGCCAGTCTGCATGCCCTCGAAATGTACCCCAGAGCCAGGCTGGCTCTCATAATGAGGGTAAGCGCCGGCGCCAGTATGACTATACCCTGTTGGAGCATGATGGGCATTATGCCATCAAATCCCGGGGATTTAATGGCTTAAAGCTGGTAATGGCCCATTTGATTTTGCTCCAGGTAACCACCTCTTTAGCGACTGTCCAGTCTACTCTAGATGCCCGTCTATAAGGCGCCTCTATTTCTGAGTGTTCCCAGTCCGGAGGTGATTGGTTTATTATGTTGCAGCCGGGGAAGTGCGTCTGTAGTAAAACTTCCATAGTTTCCTCCCCCGAGCTTGTAAAACATCCCTACCCTGCTTACAAACTCCGGGAGTTTAGTTAAATATAGAGTAAGGCGAAACGTATGTCTGGCGTCGGTGACTGGACATAGTCCATGAAATAGGCAGACGGTAAAGAAACAAAATACAATACTATTTTTTTAGGATTATCTTGAAAAACGCATCTCCAAAGCAGTGCCCGTTTTTTAAGAAAGTGACCTAAAAATATTAAAGTCCGGACGCAGGCAGTGCCTTATGGCAACCCATTTTCATTAAAAGTTTGTACATTTTTATAACTCAATTTTCCATTAACCTAGAAATTTAATTTTGGCACACAAAAGTATATGAAAGGCACAAATAAACGAAGCTTTACCAAAATACATTTAGATTTTTCAGCAATACAAATCTAATTGTTTTTAAATTGGTCCTACTGAGCAGGCTAATGCGTTCAAAATTAATCTGCATGCATTTGAAGAAATGTTTTGAGAGCGTAAAAGTCTGATCTGCATAATCAAATGTTTTATGAAAATTTGTTGGAACACGGTGATTGTGTATAATATTAGACCGGACCTCAATCCATGATGTGAATTTCTTGTCCGTTCTGATAAATGCCACAGCGTAATCAACAGTTATGCTGTCTAACATGCTGTGTAGCCCGGTTGTCCCGATCGGTCAACCGCTTATTGTTATAGCCACAAATATTGCCTGTCTCAAGTTCATCCAAACGCATAGAAGAGAATTCCCATCTTTTCCATCACCCTCCGCCCTGCGCCCACCGCTCCCATAAGCATGGAGTATAAACAAAAGAGTAGACAACCGACAACGTAGCATTTTTCGAAGGCAAGATTATTACAACCTTTCTACAAATCCAAAGCCGAAAAAGACCCCACCTTCTGAGAAGTAGCTCAAATTAGTAAGACTTTCGATAGAACCATACAGTTTTCAAGGAAATCCTTACTTCAAGATCTTGAGCAGCACATGTCAGGATAATATTTTCTATGTTTGGTGGAGGTACTTCTTCGTCTAGGATATCCCACCCTTAACAATTTATATAGCTTTATCTATCGGCAGTCGGTTTAGCTAATAACCGTATGTTGTACCTACCTTAACCAATTGTCCCCAACCTCCAGGCCAGAAGGAAATGTCATTATAAGGGTCGTTGGGATATGTACTAATAATATTACGGTCGCCATGTCTGAAAATCTAAAAAAGTATACAAAATGTTAATATGCTGATAAAAAATAGAAACTGCACAACTAAAACAAATTTGCGTTCATTAAGAATATTTACGATCTTACTTTCTTAGGCCTCATTGATCTTTCTTAGATCAGTCTAGACGAAATTTTTATTTTTGAATGGAAATTGAAAAAAATACTGACACTCTGGTTAAAAGGATAAACTAAGAACTGCTAGAAATAGAAAGATTGGAACCTGTGATGAGCACTGATAAGTACAATTTGGAGAACCTAATTCATCACAATACAGTTTTTAAACCTGACTATCGTTTCCCTAACAAAGTTAGCGTCATCAGATGGATGAATAAATTAAGTGAATAACGATTAGAACTGCTATTTATATGTTAGTTGCGAACAGCGCCCTGCAGGAAGGTATACAAACAGACCCCCCCCTGTTGAGTCTTAAAGCCCTGTGATTAAAACTGCTTATCTGCCATTGTTATACTGTGTGTCGTTATCAAATATTTCTTCTAAGAAGGACACGCTGTTTATTAAGATAACAATTTGAACGATGGAATACATAGAACCGGACCTACTCTATTCATAGAAACATTTTTGTTTAAATTTCTAACAATATATATATATATATATATATATATATATATATATATATATATATATATATATATATATATATATATATATATATACTTTCGTAAGCATCTAGCTGACGCCACTGCCTATCAAACAAAAAAGTTTTACAGTTTCAAATTCACTTGTGAATTTATTAATAAAGTTAATATTAAGTTGGTTGAAGGCGAGGTTTTAATATCTTTTGATGTAACCCCGTTGTTTCCCAGGGTTCCCATAAAAAAAAACGCTAACGTAAAAATTTGTTAAAAATTAACAACATAGATGAAGAAGTCTGCAAAGAATATATAAATTTAACAAATCTTTACCGGTCACCTTCTGACAACAACTTTGTCCAGCTCTTTGACTACCTTTCTGAAAAAACCGACTATCTGATTTCTGAATATCCTTCCTCCGAGGTCACTATTCTTGGCGACTTCAATGTCCATAATAAGGAATGGCTAGGATCTTCAAAAACCGATCCACAAGGGAGAGCAGCGGAGGCCTTTGCAGTCAGCAATTCTTTAGCCAATATGGTTCAGCAACCTACTTACTTTCCTCGTATCCCAACACACAGCTCAAATCCCTTGGATCTCCTTCTTACTGCAAAACCTGAGTGCTATAACATATCAGTCACTGCCCCCCTTGGTCGCTCAGACCACGGCATGGTCACTGCTTCCTGCGCATTGCAACCCGAGGTCACACAGTCATCACACCCACGTATCGTTTGGCACTACAACTCCGCAAACTGGGACGAAATGCGGAATTACTTTTCTTCATTTCCATGGGCGTCTGTCTGCTTCTCTCATCCTGACCCCTCTGATATCTCACAAAACGTCACCGAAATTATCCAAGCTGGCATGGAATTATTTATTCCACGTACACAGAAAACCTCTTCAGCCACTCAAAAGCCCTGGTTCTCTAAATCCTGTGACAAGGCCAGACTTGAAAAGATCAAAGCTCACAAAACGCTTCTACACAATCCCAGTCAAGAAAATCGTCAAGCATTTAACGACGCAAGAGACCGCTATGTCCGCATTCTTTCTGAGGCAAAAAACTCGTTTAATAACCACATCAAAAACAAAGTCCTCTCAAGCTCCAACGGCAGCAAACCCTTCTGGACTCTTGCTAAATCTATTGGGAATAATTTCTGCAAAAGCACGTTCCCACCTCTTGTCTCAGGGGATGAAATTGTTTCTACCGCCCTGGGCAAGGCTGAACTTTTTGCTTCGTTGTTCGCCAGCAATTATACTCTCAACCCACCTCCAAATGTTCAACCACCAACAGTCCCCAATGTTGCACATAAAATGACGGATATCATTTTCAAAACTAAAAAGGTACGAAAGATGGTCTCATCTCTTAATACCAGGAAAGCCTCTGGCCTTGACGAGATCCCAGCAATTGTTCTCAAAAATTGCGCACCAGAACTTGCTCCTGTCCTGACTCGTCTGTTTCAGACATCTTACAATAAAGGCATATTCCCTAGTAACTGGAAAACCGCTCGAGTACAACCCATCCCCAAGAAAGGATCCAAAGCGCTTCCTAGCAACTACAGGCCTATTTCTCTCATTTCAGTCGTCTCTAAAGTGATGGAAAAGTATATAAACACCGAACTACTGAAATTTCTTGAAAAACACAGTCTAATCCACGACAGGCAGTATGGATTCCGTCAGCGCAGATCGACTGCCGACCTCCTTTCCTTTGTCACCCATTCTTGGAACAAGTCTATGGAACTACACGGTGAATCTCAGATTGTTGCTCTAGACATATCCAAAGCATTCGACCAGGTCTAGCACGCAGCGCTGCTTAATAAACTTCCGGCCTATGGCCTACCACCAAAACTTTGTACCTGGATAGCAAACTTCCTCTCCAACAGGAACATTTCTGTTGTTGTGGATGGCCATTCCTCTAAACTGTATCCAATTAATGCAGGAGTTCCTCAAGGTTCAGCTTTAGCCCCTACTTTGTTTCTCCTCCACATCAATGACCTCCTCTCTAGCACATCCAACCCAGTTCACAGTTACGCGGACGACAGCACCCTCCACTCAAATATACAATATTCTAAGCCTGTCTCTTTAACCCAATTAGATGAGGATCGCAGACCTATGGAGGGTTCTGTCTCCGTGGATCTCCAAAAAATATTAGACTGGGGAAGTAGAAATCTTGTACAATTCAACCCCACCAAATCTCAGTCTTGCTTTCTTTCTCATAAGAGATACACCAGCCCCAGACCCATCACAATGAACAACCAAAGGCTGCCATCCCTTGCCCACCGACGTGCCGTTGGTGACCTCTCTCTCTCTTTTATAAATATCTACACGGGCACTGCTCAGAGGAGCTTTCCTCCATAGTTCCCCCACCTGCTGCCCCCAACAGATCTACCAGAGCGAATGCACCCTTTCACTGTCCAGGTCACCAGACATAGAACATCTTGTTATGCCCGCTCTTTTGTCCCGAGGACTTCCAAGTTGTGGAATTCTTTTCCGGCACATGTTTTTCCTTCTGCTCCGAACCTCCAAACCTTCAAGCCCAGAATTAACAAGTTGCCTCTTTCCTCCTTGTCAACACCCACGGTACGATAGTATTTAGGCTATAAGCCCTCGTGGTGTGTTGTTAATAAAAAAATAAAAAAAAAGAACCAGAATATTGAATTTTTCGTAAAACCAAAAATTTACTAATGAGGAAATCTATGTTTATATATATATATATATATATATATATATATATATATATATATATATATATATATATATATATATATATATATATATATATATATATATATATATATATATATATATATATATATCACACCGATAACTCAAAAAATAATGAGGCGATTTTGATGAAATTTTGTAAGTGGCTTGGATAAGTTCGTTAGCGGGGAAATTTGGACTAGTTTTTCCGGGAAAATGTTGGGTTTTCTTTCGGAAATTTTTTGTATCTCCAAAAATAACAAAGCGATGAAAACCAAATTTTGCAACATTTCTAACTATCAACTTACCCTACATGCCAGAATTCAGATCTCTATGTTAAAAGGAAAGAAGTTATAGCCATTTAAAGAGAAAAAGAATTGTGTGCCACTAGTGATCAAAGGAAAGCACAAGAAACAAATATTTTGTGTGGTTAACAAAACCAATTAAATAATACATAAACAGGTAATTTTTCTTGGCGCAAAAAGGCCAAGAACTAGCAGAAAAAATGTTTTGAAAATTTTATAATTTTTCTTCTTAAAACGCCAAAGTCGCAATTTGAACCGTCAAAATTTGCAATTTTCAGACAAATAATCTAAAACAAATACGGATTGTGTAGAAGAAATATCGTAATAAGTGTGTTTTACAAAGCCTTAAGATTCAGCTGCAACCATCATTGTCCTTCATGTTACTAAAATATTATCGGAAAATCCATTTCAAATAGACCCTCTTTGTGATGCTTTGGCAGTAGTTTCAGCTATAGAGTTTATGGTTTAATAGTCTATATTTTAGAAAATTTTCTTATAAGTCTTGAAAAGATTTCTTCAAATGAGCGCGAACTAGAACCCCTAAAACCCACCTACGAGGTAATTCTCAGTTTTTGTCTGTTTACACATATACAGGGTGACGCTTTTATATCGTAAAACTCAATATGTTTGTTTATATACAAGATACGTGCAAAAATTGTATACGTTAATTACACGGTGTTTTCAGCTGCATCTTATAAAATTATTTTGATAATCACAGAGTGGCCCATGAATCGTTGGTGATACACAGTTTCTTTTTTATCATAACAATTTTATCATAATATCAAAACCATATTCACAACAGAGCAAAAACTGTTAAGTCTGATAAAAACTCCCAAGGATACGATTCCAAACGATTCCCACGGAGTTTACGAAATTCCGTATTCTGACTGTTCCCGAACTTATGTAGGACAAACAAATAGACATGTCCACAATAGAAAATATGAAGACACCCTTGCAGTTAGAAAATCCGACCCCTCATCGGCTCTGGCCATGCATCATATTCATACAGGGCACAAAATAAACTTCGATAGTGCCAAAACAATAGCACCGGTTTACAATTTCAAAACGAGAACTATCCGCGAAGCAATCGAGATCGAAAAACGTCCCGATTGTTTAAATAAGAGAGATGATGGTTTTCGTCTTCCGATTACTTGGAAACCTATTAGTGAATTTTCTTAGAAAAAATTCACTAATGAGGATATCTCGACTTTTGAATTTTGAAAAAATTTCTTCAAATGAGCGCGATCTAGGACCCCTATAACCCATATGCGGGGTCAGTTTCAATTTTTATATGTTTATATATATATATATATATATATATATATATATATATATATATATATATATATATATATATATATATATATATATATATATATGTATCACACCGATAACTCAAAAAATAATGGGCCGATTTTAGTTAGTCAGGAAAATCGGACGAGGTTATCCGGGAATATTTTGAGTTTTCATTAGAAAAAAATTCTTATCTCACAAAGTAAAAAGCCGATTTTAATAAAATTTGGTATGTACCTTTCTTTTGTAAATGGCTTTGACAACTTTGTTAGTCAGGAAAATCGGACGAGGTTTTCCGGGAAAATTTTAAGTTTTCATTTGAAAATAATTTTTATCTCAAAGAATAATAGGCCGATTTTGATAAAATTTGCTATGTACCTTTCTTTTATAAATGACTTTGACAAGCTCGTTAATCAAAAAAATCGGACGAGGTTTTCCGGGAAAATTTTGAGTTTTCATTTTAAAAAAATTTATCTTAGAAAATAAAAAATCTATGATAACCAAATTTGGTAGGTAGGTTTACGATATAAAAAGTAAACTATACTCCAAAATTTAGATTTCTATGTTACAAGAAAAAAAAGTTATAATAAAATATTTTGTGCCAGATCATTTCTATGAAAATTCACTACCATAACGCACTTGCTGCGTCCAGGATTTTTATATCTTCATTACAAACACACAAAAAGACAACAAATTTAATAGAAAATTTCATTGCCCTATTATCTGTCTTAACAAATGCCTGTAATCCTCTTAATCTTCTTAATCCTCATAATCGTCTTAATCCTTTAAGTACCGTGACTAAAGCCCCTGACCGTGACCCGACTACTTTCACTGATAACGAAGCAGGTAGACGAAACGATACATACAATACAAGACTTGCAACGAACTGCCAGATCTCTCTTAGGCCTAGGGTTGAACACACTGAGATCTTAGAGACTATCTCCAGTGAGTTTTGGGAAGTAGGCAGATTGAGGCCCCGTAATCGAGCTACAACAACCCGACTCACCTGTGACCACCGGTCTAAGGAGTAGGCAGATTGAGGCCTTAGAGTTCATGTTCTTAAATAGTTCCTTTACCTCTTGAAAATGGCTCCAAAATAGGAGCCGGAACGTCGAGTTTTAATAAATTCTGAACGCGGTTCAACCCGAGAACCAAGTATATCTCACATTAAAAGCAGAGGAAATCTTACCGAACATATATATATATATATATATATATATATATATATATATATATATATATATATATATATATATATATATATATATATATATATATATCGTTAGAAATTTAAAAAAATTTCGATGAATAGATTAGGTGCGGTTCTATGTAGTCCATTGTTCGAACTGTTATCTTAATAACCAGCGTGTCGTTCTTAGAAGGAATATTTGATAACGACGCACATCATAACAAAGGCAGGTAAGCAGTTTTAATCACAGGGATTTAAGACTCAACAGTGGAGGTCTGTCTGTATAGTTTCCTAGAGGACGCTGTTCGCAACTGCTTGGCAACTAACATATAAATAGTAGTTCTAGTCTTTATTCACTTAGTCTTTTCTGTCCAGTATCAGAGAAATGATACTCGAAAAAACCGCGTGCGTAGACTAGCTCAACGCACCGGAAACCCTACCGACAAACGAGACGCAAACAGACTCATCAAACAAGTACGATCCGCCCTACAAGAACTCCGCAACAATCGTTGGGAGGAGCGCCTGCAAACCTTGTCTACCCAAGACAATTCCATCTGGCAAATGGCTAAAGCTCTTCGCTCCCAAAAACTTCCGATATCCCCACTTCACGGCCGTAACGGTGTCGTATACACGGATGTGGAGAAAGCTACTGCATTCGCAGATCATCTGGAGTTGCAATTCAGCCTGAATTATAACAACGTTGATCTGTCGCACGTAGCAAGAACGCACCGCTACGTCAAGAGTGCGCTTCGCGCCACCCCAGACACAACTATCCAAAACTTCTCCAATAAGTTTCCCAAATAATCAAACCTTAAAAAAATAGCAAAGCTCCGGGATACGATGGAATCTCCAACGTAGCCCTGAAAAACCTCCCCCGCAAAGCCGTGGTGTTCCTAGTTACCATTATGAATGCCAGGCTGCGACTTCAACATTTTCCTTTCATGTGGAAACTTGCCGACATTATCAACATCCCGAAACCCAGCAAAGATCCGCTGTTTCCTCAGAACTACAGGTCTATTAACCTACTCCCAGTCATCGGCAAAATCGCCAAAAAACTGATTCACCTCAGAAAGTCATATCCTCCCGGATGAGCAATTCGGTTTCAGACACCACCACCCCACCACAGACCAAGTCCTTCGTGTGGTGGAAAACATCACCGAAGGATTTAATAAAAACAAGTCAACTGGTGCAATATTTCTTGACATTGCTCAAGCATTCGGTAGGGTTTGGCATGGGGGCCTCCTAAACAAACGTCTATCATTTAACTATCCTCTCCCTCTGATTCTGCTAATCTGGTCATACCTGCAACAGAGGAAGTACCAGGTCAAACATCTGGGAGCCAGATGTAGAACGTACCCAGCCACGGCTGGTCTCCCGCAGGGTTCTGCTATCTCCCCTCTGCTGTACAATATATTTGTCGCCGACATTCCGACAGCCCCCTGAACGTGACATACGTACTGTACGCAGACGGCACTACCATCCTCAGCAGCTCCACTCAGCCGAGGTTAATAACCGAATGACTTCAGACCGCCGTAGTCGAGCTGCAATCATGGTATAGGAAATCCCTTCTAGCCATAAACCCCGATAAATGTTCAGCAGTCCTATTTTCCAAGAGGACACACATCTCACGAACACGTATCATTAGACAACCGTCTAATTCCCTGGCAAGATTCCGCCAAATACCTCGGGGTTTTCCTCGACAAACACTTAACATGGCGCCCCCATGTCGAACACGCCCGACGAAAAGCCTCGATGTTCATCTCGAAGCTGTTCCCACTTCTAAATAGAAATTCCAAATTATCTATGAACAATAAATTGCTCATGCATCCCTTGCATGGGCCACCGCGGCCGCAACACACATCAAGTCCCTTCAAATCATCCAGAATAAAATTCTGAGAATGGTTACCGGAGTGCCATGGTTTGTCAGAAACTGTCAGATTCATTCTGATCTGGAAATGCCTTCGATACTTGAGTTTATAACTCGACTATCCACAACACAGTTCGCAAAAGCCGCTTCTGACCCAAATGCTCTTCTCCGTAGTACCACCGACTACGATGAGCAACTTCCATACAAGCATAAGCGTCCAAAGCTTATACTTACCCGCTAAAGCCCCCGCGGCAAAAACAGAATGGAAACATTCATACGCAAAAAAGTCATTGTGTGTAATTCTTTCCGACGGAGGTATGGACTAAGGTCCAGTACTCCCAGGGAGGGGTTTTAATGAGTACAGTCACACAGTACCACGATATCCCACGGAACCTACGGGGCCGTGAATGGGGTCTGCATGAGCATTTCCCCCTCCTGCATCAAAACAAAAATTCACTTAGTTTACTCATCCCCTTGGTGACGTTAACTTTGTTAGCGAAACGATCGTCCGGTCAAAAAACTGTATTGTGATGAAATGAATTCTCCAAATTGTACTTTTAAACAATAACTGCCAAGTGTCAGAATAATTTAAATGAAATTTAGTCATTCTCTATTAAGACTTGGGCTTTTCAAAATTTTGGGACTAGACTGTGTTTAAGCGACGTTTTATTTCAACAGTAACTGCCAAGTGTCAGAATTCACCAAAGTAATTTAGTTTAACTTTAGCCACTCTCTTTCGAGGGTTTTGACTAAGTGTTATTCAGTCAAAGAATCGTCACTGATATTACACATAACTGATGAGAGATAACGCATAAACGCAATAATCTGTATAATAACGCTATTATCAAAACAATATAATAATTAAGTTAAGAATTAAGAACAAAAATTAAACAAATAAAAATACAATAGCTACACAAATATTAAAACCACATAATTAACAAAGTGTAATGAAATTAAGTTAAACATAAAAAAGAAAACTGATAATAGACACAACGAAAATAACAGACACAAATTTGTAAGCAACAAAATTAACAATTGATAATAGGTTACGTAGAGAATAGAAACAGAAATTAAGATTAGACACAACAAAAATAAAAGACACAAATATTGAAAACCACATATTTAACAAAACGTAATTTAATTAAGTGAAAAATAGAAAACAAAAACTAAGATTAGACAAACAAAAATACAACATACAAACATTGAAAATCAACATACCACTATAACAGATTTTAGAATATCATCGTTTTCATCATTTTGTCCTTGAGAAACAACGAAAATTGACAAACATAAACACACATTTAAAATCGTTTTCATTTTTAAATGTTAAAAAAGAAAATCTGAGACGCGTGTTGGTAGTTACACCTTTGTTGCTTTGCGACATTTTCAAACAATTTATAGGCATTAAAATTGCTGATAAGATAACATCTTTCTAATTGTTTTTTAAGTAGCGAACAATCGTCTATGTAATTCTTTTAATTTTATTCATCGATTATTAATCAAAAAAATTACGTTTTATTGACTGATTACATCTGATATTTACAGTAATTAAATATATCAATTGATACGTTTAAACTAAAATTATACACATTTTGTTTCTACTTTGTCCACTTTTGTTTTTGGCAATAAGCCTTTCAAAGTGTTTTTGACTACCGAGATAACTCAATAAATTCGTGTCTAAAATATTAGCAGAATTTATACTATGTATAACTTTTACTATGTCCTATAAGTTGTAACCGTCCTAAGAGATTTTGAAGCTCCACCCCTAGTGTGACCTAGTGTGACCGTTCAAAAGATTTTAAGGTAAAGGACCTATAAAAGACCGAGAGTATTTATTTGGTTGTTATTCGCGAGTGATATCTCGCGATTGACTTCAAGTGGATCCAAATCCGGACGATAGTGAGGTCACCATCACCTACTAAACCCTAACCTAAATGTAACTATCTTACACATTTATTATTTACAAGATAAGGAACACTTTGTAAGGTTAGGAGATGTTAAGATAATTAAATACTTACTCGACTTTTATGTTGTTCTGCCCGAAGTTCTAGATTTATGAGATCTTCAAGTTAGAACACTGTTACTGGGATACTTACTCAATTTATCGATATCTAGATAGTAGATATAAAGAATCTTCACTCACATTGTCACCAGCTTTAAGAAGTTTTAGGGAGGAATTGTTATTCAATTAAACAGATATTAAAATATGTAAATAGGGGAATGTGGGGCAGAGCGGCCCCCCTAAGCTTATAAACATTATCATATTTCATTTTTTCAACATTTTTCTCCAAAAGTTGCACCTTTTAATTAAGGCCCACCTTATCTATCTAGTTTAATTACCTTTTATTTTTGCTGTTACTGTAAACCTATTTCATATCAGGTTTTATTTTTAAGTCAAAAGTGCCCACTTTGCCCCATATGTGGGGCAAAGTGGACCGACGTATGAGGCAAAGTGGACATAAGGAGGTTAAACTGGTGATAACTTAAAAAACACATGTATAATTTAATTTAAAGTTTTAATTCCATGTCAACGGTAGTAACTCAAATAGGGGGAATAAACATGAGACATTATTTAAAGAACAATACAACCAAAACTTTATTCTTAAAATCATAGAATAAGAAAATATATGAAACAAACAAACTTTTTCCTATATGTTATGTATATATATATATATATATATATATATATATATATATATATATATATATATATATATATATATATATATATATATATATATATATATATAATATTTAAAGAACGGTACGACATAAACTTTATTTCTAAAATGATAAACTATTAAAGAACATAACACAAACACAAATGCTTTAATACTTTTTTAAATACCAAAATAAAAACCCATATTCATATAATCTGCATTTTCCCATGCCTCAGATTTGTAATATGAACTCTTCCCACTACTTCACACTCAAAGATATCACTAATATTGTGTACGTCTGGAAATATAAAAACATTTTTACTCTGTCTATACTGTCGTAGGAATTTCACTTGTATTTTTTTAGCCTGAGCAGAATTTCCTTCTGTGTTTATAATTTGAGCTACAAATTGTTTTTTGGTTTGTTTATCTGAAACCAATTCCGTCAAAATAAATTCGTTTATATTCAGATCTCGAATGTTTATTTTTTCTATCTTAAATCTAGATGTTTTTGGATAATATTCAATATCACTGTCTGAATTGCCCGATTCAGTATATTCCACATCACCAGAACTCTCAGATGAGGAGTCATTTTCAGTAACTATCTTCTTTGGTAGTTGTTTGGCTATTTGTTTTTTAGCGGTGTTAGCTTTCTTTGATTGAACAACTTTTGAAGATTTGAGTTCTTCATAATTGGGAGTTGCTGTTAGTATCATTGTTCTTCCTCTTTTCACTGATCTCTTTTGTTCACGTTGTCCAGCCTTTGGAAGTGGAAAAATATCCTCTGGAGAAAAATAAAGCTGTTGCAGGTTTTCGCAGTTATCTTTGCCGACGCTTTTTTTTACTGTCTCAACTGGAGTAGATGGTGGAGATGATCTAGTGCTTGGACCTGGTTGAGGTGATGCAGAACGCTTTTGTGTACTCTCAGCCTCAACTTCTTCGTTGTGACATGTTATCTCTTCGTTCCGAGATTGTGCCATTTCGTTCTGAAGTTGAGTTTCTTCATTCTGAGGTGCAGGTTTATCTGTGGTCTCCGAGGGTTTGAATAAATATTCTGGAAATATGTTCGGGTTATAGGGATAGATTCCAGTGGCTCTAAACCCATTCAAAGCCGTTTCTGTAGTAGCAGCTCTTTGGAATGCCTTGCCAAAAAGATCACCTACTTCGTAAATGGTCACCAGTTTTCCTGCATTATTCACCAGCCACTTTTTTACCTCCTGTTCGTAATATGTCATAAGAGGTCGCATAAAAGTCATGTCGAGCGGCTGCAGTCGATGATATGTATGTGGGGGTAGAACTATAACATTCACATTGTTGGCTCGCGCCATTTCCACAAATTCCAAATTTTTGGTATGAGTTGCATGCCCGTCTAATACCAATAGGACCGGATCTTCTTTGGTGGGTTTAGCATACTTTAAAAAATGTTTGAACCAGACACCTGAAAATATTTCAGATTGCATCCATCCTGATTGATGATATGCAGCAATTGAATCTGGAGGCAAGCCTTTTTCAAGAAGAGGAGAGATTCGCACTCTCGGAAAAATTACTAAAGGGGGAACATAAAGCCCGCAGCATTAAAACAAACTTCCAATGTAGAAAGGGTCCCTCTCTCCGCTGACGACAGTGCTCCGACTTGTTTCTTCCCTTTTAAAGAATATATTTTTGATGGTTTGTTTGGTACTGTCAGTAGTCCTGCTTCATCACAATTAAATATCCGACTTGGTGAGAAACTGTGTTTTTCCAACATTTCTCCTAGAAGCGCAAAACATTTTGAAACATTGTCTTTGTTGAACGCTGTAGCTCTTGCTTGTGATGTGGGTTCTGGCAACCTCAAAGAAATATTTTTGCGCCTCTTTAAAAAATTATAAATCCAATCGCGCCCAGCTAAACCTTTTTCTCTGTTAAATGTATTAGGAATATTGTTTCTCTCCGCATACTCGAACGCCAGCCTTCTCAGATCGGTGGTCCCAAGTCCAAAAAGTCGACTTTCCATTTCTAGGATATGATTAGCTAATTCCGTTTCTTGTTCGGCTGTAAAAGTTGGGGTGAATCGTCCCAACTTTTTTTTTACTGCATCGTTTGGCTCCATGTCGTTATTATTCAAATGGCGCCTTAAAGTGGTTCTAGGCACCTGGTGGGTTAAAGCTGCTTTTTTAATAGGCATGGATTTGTTTCTTACGTCATCTATAGCCCTTGCCATAGCCTCTTCGGACCAAGATTGTTGGTTTGATTTTCGTTTATAGCTCCGTACCATTTTCAAACTAAAACAATCAAAAATATGCAGTTTAAAACTGGTATAAGTAATATAAAAATTGGTACAAAAGATTGTTAAAACATAATATGTAGCTGAAAACGTCATGCTGAGTGTCTAAATGCTGGTTTCACAACACTATAGTAAGCTACACAAAAATTTTAATAAATAATCTTGAGGTATAGGGACAAAGCGGCCACTGACCACTTTGCCCCGCTGAAAAAACCCGCTTTGCCCCGCAGGGCCATTTTACAACAAAAAAGCCGTTAAAAAAAGAATGGAACTGTCTACCAAAAAGTTACTGATGATAACTTCTAGCTACAAATTCAACAATTCAAAGACACATTAACAACTTAAAAACTCCAAAAACATACCTTATTATCGCTTATTTTGTAAACACTAAATATTGCATCACAGATCACGAAAAACTTAGGCATTCAAGGACGCGCAGGGTTGTGACGCGGCTGCTGTCAAAAGCATACTAACAATACGGTTTCGGCGTGAGTTTCAAGACGTGCTAACTGTGGTCGCGCGCGGATTTTTCTTTTATGCGTGGTGGGAGAAGTCCGCTTTGCCCCGAGGGTCCACTTTGCCCCACATTCCCCTACTTAAATTTACCGGTGAGGAGACCTTGCGTCATCTCGCCGAAGTTCACCTCGCGGACGGTGGAGCCGTCACAGGGGCTGGCGACCTGGGCCGGTGGACGGTCCCGAATGCGGACTGGCAGCTGGCGGAGGGGGTGGTCACGGATGGCTCTATAGCCTGGGCGTTGGGCAAGTTCGCTCCTTTCAAGTCCGCAGGCTGTGATGGGATTTTTCCAGCACTGCTCCAGAGGGGCCTGGATACACTACTTCCCAACATAAGGGAGGTATTCCGGGACAGCCTAGCGTGGGGCTACGTCCCAAAGGCCTGGAGGCGGGTTAGTGGGGTCTTCATTCCCAAGTCGGTAAGAGAGGACTACACGCTGGCCAAGGCGTACAGGCTAATCAGCCTTACATCATTCCTGCTTAAGGCATTAGAAAAGATAGTTGATAGGTTTATGTTGGGAGAGATCCTAGAGGACCACCCCTTCCATAAAGGTCAGTACGCGTACCAGCGGGGGAAGTCGACGGAAACTGCGCTCCATGCTGTGACACGGAAGGTGGAAAGGGCCCTACACTACGGGGAGAGCACATTAGCTGTGTTCTTCGATGTGGTGGGGGCCTTTGATAAGGCAAGGGCGGATATGGTTTGTACCGCCCTACAGGATAGGGGAACGCCGAGGTCCCTAATAAGCTGGGACGCGAGCATTCTGGAGCACAGGAGAGTTTCGCTGACCTTGGGGGGGGGAGGGGGGGTGTCGGTGTTTGAACGTCGGGCTGACCCCAGATATGGGTTCTAGGGGCACAAATTCGCCATAATTTGAAAAAATATTTGCAAAGTCTCACCATCCTTACAGTATACAGGTCGCCAATTGGTGATATTGACATCTTAATAGAAAAACTAGAGAGTACACTGTTAAAGCTGACTAAAGTTTTTAAGGCAAACATAATCATCGCAGGTGATTGGAATCAAGATTTTGGACACACGGATAATTCATCATCAAAAAAGAAACTCCTCAAAATGCTTCAGTCTTTTAATATTTCTCATTTATTTGAAGAACCAACACATTTTACAAGTACTAGTTCCAAATGCTTGGATAATACATTTACAGATATCACAAAGCAGCACATAAAAACCGAAACACTAGATTTACACATCTCTGACCATCTTGGACAGGTGCTTACCTACAAAAAACAGGTTATCAGACAAAGTTTTACAGAAACACACAAAAGATACTTTATTGAAGAAAACTTAAAACGGTTTGCGTGTCATATGTGTTCTGTTGACTGGGAGGCCTACTTTGTCAACAGTGATCCGCAGACAAATTTCTCCAGATTTCATGAGTTCTTCCTTATGTGCTACAACGAATATTTTCCCGAAAGAAAATCTAGGATAAAAACTCAAACACTAAAGGTAAACTGGTATACCAATGAATTGAAATGTCATAAAAACGGGCTGGATGCACTCTACACAATATGGTTGGTGAAAAGAGATAACGAGTCATTAATGGCATACCAAACCTACCGAGACTGCTATCGCGACAAAGTTCGAGCGGCAAAGGCTGAAGGGGTAGCCATGGCTATTCAGCAAGCGGAAGACAAGCAAAAAGCTGCATGGAAGATTATAAAGGGTGAAACACAAGAAAAACGTAAACAGTTACCTTCATTAACACCAGAAGCATGTAATAGTTATTTTGCTAATATAAGTAAAAATATTTTTCAACAAATAAACGGAAATAATATAGTACCACGAACATATATTAAGACCAAAGTTATTAATACAATGAATTCATTTTATCTGCGGGAGGTGACGTCGCTGGAGGTTTGGAGAGTGGTATGTGCCTTGAAAGCCAAAATAACGCCAGACTGTTATGGAATAAATGTAAAATTTTTAAAAACAGTTATTTACAGCATATTAGATCCAATAACAGCTTTAGTAAATGAATGTTTGCAGGCTGGCCTGTTTCCAGAGGAACTTAAGAAAGCAGACGTAAGTATGGCATATAAGGGTGGCAATGTTGCCTCTTTGGATAGCTTTAGACCTATTTCCATTTCGCCAGCACTTTCAAAAATATTTGAGTACGTAATAAAGCAACAGCTTGAAGAATATTTAGAAGCAAAAGTTTTTCTCAGTGAGGAGCTTCATGGCTTTCGAGGAGGTAAATCAACAGTCACTGCGCTGGTAAACACAACAAATAAATTAAGTGAGGCGCTGGACTCTGGCAATATGGCACAATGCATATATTGTGATTTACATAAGGCATTTGACACAGTATCACATGAGATATTACTAACCAAATTGGAACACTATGGCATTAGGGGTTTGCCACTGAGGCTCTTTAAGTCATACCTTACCAACCGATACCAAAGAGTGAAGCTAAATGAACAGTACTCGAGTTGGCAGACACAAACATGCGGTATACCTCAGGGTTCGCTGCTAGGGCCTCTCCTATTCATTATATACACAAATGATCTTCCAGAGAACGTTTCGTCTGATGCAGTTTCTCTCTATGCAGACGATACCTCATTTGTTAACATTGGCAGAAATGAAGCTGAACTTAATGAGAGAAGAAATATCACAATGTCGGAAGCAGGAGAATGGTTTAGAAATAATAAACTGAAACTCGATGTAAACAAAACAAAAGTCTTGAATATCAGCTCCCACCAAACGCAACCAAGACAAAAACAATCTGTGAAATTTCTTGGTGTATATATACAATCAGATTTTCGCTGGTCAATGCACATTGAAAAGCTCCAGGGCACATTGGCGTCGTGTCTGTATCTGTTGAGGCGTCTGATGAACATCAGTAATTACCAGACAGTGTTGACAGCTTATCATGCATGTTTCCAAAGTAGGGCTACCTATGGTATCCTAATATGGGGGAGTAGCCCTGGAGTGTCTGAAATATTTCTGGAACAGAAAGCTGCAGTAAGAATAATCTGTTCTGTAGACAGCCGTACAAGTTGTAGAACCTTATTCACGAAGACAGGCATACTTACCATCTTTTCAGCATATATTTTGGAAAGTGTCTTATATACTTACCAACATCAAGAGGACTACAACCAAAACGGTGATTACCACGAATATGGTACCCGAGGCAGACAGAACATATCCATTCCTTATCATAGAATAAAAAGAGCTGAAACCGGGGTGAATTGCTGGGGTGTCAAGTTCTTCAATAAAATCCCCCAGAATATAAGATCAAAACATAAGCGAGAATTTAGGAGAAATGTGAAAAACACTCTTATGAAGTATGCATTTTATTCTTTAAGTGAATACCTCAATATGGACATTGAGTGGATAGAGTAGAGCCACTAGAGACAACATAAGATGCCATTTTTTTTTATATGTGTAAATTTGTTTCTTTTGTCTTTTGTATTTTTGTTTGTTTTTGATGTTTATTTCACAATTTTAGTTCTATAATCTTATATTTGGTATTTGTTTGACAAGGCTGTGTAATTTTTGCCAGAATAAATATTATTATTATTATTATTATTATTATTATCGATACCTCTCTATTAGTGAATTTCTTTAAATAAAAATGCAATATAACTTAAACTAATATGCCTTAATTCTGACAGTATGATTGATAATAATATCATAAAGAACTTTTTTTGTGACTACGTTGACAAATCCTGGGTCATCCACAAAATTTCTTTCGTCATAATTAATAATGTTGAAAAGGGGGATATCTGTTATGTATTGCTCTAGATTCAGGATATATTCCTGTATCATTTCGTAGCTTAATCCTGCTCTGACCCATTTATTGGCGTTGTCCGCTAATTTAATCGTTAGCCTGGGTATCTTTTCATTAATTATATATAAACGAGTCCAGGCCTGGAAGATTACCTTTGAATCTTTTTTTAATCAGCTCTCGCTTGTTAAAGTTTTATTGCACAATTCCTCCGACATCATTTGATTTTAAAGCAAAGCCCCACTCTGGCGCATTTTAAATTAATTTTCTTACTTAAAAACGAGGTTGAAGCACTACATTGCTATATGTAAACGTAGATGCAAATTTTAGGGTATTATGTGAAATAATCAGAATAAAAAACATTCCTTTATCCACAGTTTCTCATCTTTTAGTGAATTTTCGTTAAGAAAATTCACTAATAGAGAGGTATCGATGGTGAGACTTTTGGAGATTGTCTTCAAATGAGCGCGAATTAGGGCCCCTAGAACCAAAATCCAAGGTCAGTTAAAAAGTATATATATATATATATATATATATATATATATATATATATATATATATATATATATATATATATATATATATATATATATATATATATATATATATATATGTTCAGAAAGATTTCCGCGGTCTTTAATGTGAGACATGCTTGGTTCTCGGGTTAAACCGCGTCCAGAATTTATGGAAACTCGACGTTTTGGCTCCTGTTTTGGAGCCATTTTCAAGAGGTAAAGGAAATATGTAAGGACACTCTAAGGCCTCAATCTGCCTACTCCTTAGAGTGATGGACAAAGGTGGGTAAAGGAAATATGTAAGGACACTCTAAGGCCTCAATCTGCCTACTCTTTAGAGTGATGGACAAAGGTGGGTAAAGGAAATATGTAAGGACACTCTAAGGCCTCAATCTGTCTACTCCTTAGAGTGATGGACAAAGGTGGGTAAAGGAAATATGTAAGGACACTCTAAGGCCTCAATCTGTCTACTCCTTAGAGTGATGGACAAAGGTGGGTAAAGGAAATATGTAAGGACACTCTAAGGCCTCAATCTGCCTACTCCTTAGAGTGATGGACAAAGGTGGGTAAAGGAAATATGTAAGGACACTCTAAGGCCTCAATCTGTCTACTCCTTAGAGTGATGGACAAAGGTGGGTAAAGGAAATATGTAAGGACACTCTAAGGCCACAATCTGCCTACTCCTTAGAGTGATGGACAAAGGTGGGTAAAGGAAATATGTAAGGACACTCTAAGGCCTCAATCTGCCTACTCCTTATAGTGGTGGACAAAGGTGGGTAAAGGAAATATGTGAGGACACTCTAAGGCCTCAATCTGCCTACTCCTTATAGTGGTGGACAAAGGTGGGTAAAGGAAATATGTAAGGACACTCTAAGGCCTCAATCTGCCTACTCCTTATAGTGGTGGACAAAGGTGGGTAAAGGAAATATGTAAGGACACTCTAAGGCCTCAATCTGTCTACTCCTTATAGTGGTGGACAAAGGTGGGTAAAGGAAATATGTAAGGACACTCTAAGGCCTCAATCTGCCTACTCCTTAGAGTGATGAACAAAGGTGGGTAAAGGAAATATGTAAGGACACTCTAAGGCCTCAATCCGTCTACTCCTTAGAGTGATGGACAAAGGTGGGGAAAGGAAATATGTAAGGACACTCTAAGGCCTCAATCTGCCTACTCCTTAGAGTGATGGACAAAGGTGGGTAAAGGAAATATGTAAGGACACTCTAAGGCCTCAATCTGTCTACTCCGTAGAGTGATGGACAAAGGTGGGTAAAGGAAATATGTAAGGACACTCTAAGGCCACAATCTGCCTACTCCTTAGAGTGATGGACAAAGGTGGGTAAAGGAAATATGTAAGGACACTCTAAGGCCTCAATCTGCCTACTCCTTATAGTGGTGGACAAAGGTGGGTAAAGGAAATATGTAAGGACACTCTAAGGCCTCAATCTGTCTACTCCTTAGAGTGATGGACAAAGGTGGGTAAAGGAAATATGTAAGGACACTCTAAGGCCTCAATATGCCTACTCCTTATAGTGGTGGACAAAGGTGGGTAAAGGAAATATGTAAGGACACTCTAAGGCCTCAATCTGTCTACTCCTTATAGTGGTGGACAAAGGTGGGTAAAGGAAATATGTAAGGACACTCTAAGGCCTCAATCTGCCTACTCCTTAGAGTGGTGGACAAAGGTGGGTAAAGGAAATATGTAAGGACACTCTAAGGCCTCAATCTGCCTACTCTTTAGAGTGATGGACAAAGGTGGGTAAAGGAAATATGTAAGGACACTCTAAGGCCTCAATCTGCCTACTCCTTAGAGTGATGGACAAAGGTGGGTAAAGGAAATATGTAAGGACACTCTAAGGCCTCAATCTGCCTACTCCTTAGAGCGGTGGATAAAGGTAGGTTGGGTTGTAGTAGCTCGATTACGGGGCCTCAATCTGCCAAAAACTGTCAAATCTTATAAAAACTCCCAAGGATACGATTCCAAACGAATCCCACGGAGTTTACGTAATTCCTTGTTCCGACTGTTCCCGAACTTACGTAGGACAAACAAACAGACGCATCCACAATAGAATATACGAACACACCCTCGCAGTTAGAAAATCCGACCCCTCATCGGCGCTGGCCATGCATCATATTCATACAGGGCACAAAATAGACTTCGATAATGCCAAACCAATAGCACCGGTTTACAATTTCAAAACGAGAATTATCCGCGAAGCAATCGAGATTGAAAAACGTCCCGATTGTTTAAATAAGAGAGATGATGGTCTTCGCCTTCCGACTACTTGGAAACCTATTATATCTTCTTTACAAACACACAAAAAGGAAATAAATTCCACAGACAATTTTATTGCATCATTATCTGCCTCAACAAATGCCGGTGACCCTCTTAATCCTCCTCTAGATACCGTGACCAAAGCCCCCCACTTAATTGACGGTAACCCCACTACTTTCACTGATGACGCAACAGGTAGACGGAACGACATATATAAGACAAGACTTGCAACGAACTGCCAGATCTCTCTGAGGCCTAGGGTTGAACACACTGAGACCTCACAGACGATCTCCGGCGAGATTTGGGGAGTAGGTAGATTGAGGCCCCGTAATCGAGCTACAACAACCCAACCTACCTTTATCCACCGCTCTAAGGAGTAGGCAGATTGAGGCCTTAGAGTGTCCTTACATATTTCCCTTACCTACCTTTGTCCACCGCTCTAAGGAGTAGGCAGATTGAGGCCTTAGAGTGTCCTTACATATTTCCTTTACCCACCTTTGTCCATCACTCTAAGGAGTAGGCAGATTGAGGCCTTAGAGTGTCCTTACATATTTCCTTTACCCACCTTTGTCCACCACTCTAAGGAGTAAGCAGATTGAGGCCTTAGAGTGTCCCTACATATTTCCTTTACCCACCTTTGTCCACCACTCTAAGGAGTAGGCAGATTGAGGCCTTAGAGTGTCCTTACATATTTCCTTTACCTCTTGAAAATGGCTCCAAAACAGGAGCCGAAACGTCGAGTTTCCATAAATTCTGGACGCGGTTTAACCCGAGAACCAAGCATGTCTCATATATATATATATATATATATATATATATATATATATATATATATATATATATATATATATATATATATATATATATATATATATATATATATATATATATATATATATATGTGTGTGTGTGTGTGTGTGTGTGTGTGTGTGTGTGTATCCAACCGATAACTCAAAAAATACGTGACCAACCAAATCCAAATTTGGAAATCCCTTCGTCTTGTTAATAATAATAATATATGTTACTAGTCATGTAGAATTCTTATGAAAATTCAATAATATAATGCACTTGCTGCGCCCCGAACTTTTATTGAAACAGCCTTATATGTTATACAAAGAAAAAACAAAGTGTCGCAAATACTTTTTGATATACGCGTGGCAATACTTGACACGCGTTGATGTTCTTGAAACACATTCAAAAGTGGTCCTTCAAATTATTTGTACTTGCTTTATCTGTAATATTTGATTATTTAGATCAAATATCAAATTTTTGTTTTTAACCACCTTTGGAAAATAATTTTTTGAGGCTTGTAAAAGGTACCGCGGGAAAAAGTTTTATTAAAAATTAATAACCACCGAATAGACGAATTCACTACAACTTGATTTTATAAATGAAGGATTGGCATACAATGCAATTGCGTTTTTGCTAATTGTCTTTTTTTATCAACACATTGCTAGTTAAACAGAGCATATACAGATTGTCCGGAAATGATGAGAAAAAAACTCAGGTAGTGATTCTGTTCGAACAAGCAAGGCCACGAGGTCCTATAATATTTTTTTCTAAAACTCCAAAATAACGTAATTACAGCGGCCTGTGAATTTGTAGTGAATTTTCTTAGAAAAAATTCAGTAATTGGAAGATCCCGACTTTTGAATTTTGAAAACATTTCTTCAAATGAGCGCGAACTAGGACCTTTAAAACCCATACTCGGGGTCAGTTTCTATTTTTAGATGTTATATATATATATATATATATATATATATATATATATATATATATATATATATATATATATATATATATATATATATATATATATATATATATGAGACACTTGGTTCTCGGGTTGAACCGCGTCCAGAATTTATGAAAACGTTTCGGCTCCTGTTCTGGAGCCATTTTCAAGAGGTAAAGGAAATATGTGAGAACACGCTCTAATGCCTCAATCTGCCTATTCCTTAGAGTGGTGTACAAAGGTGGGTAAAGGAAATATGTAAGGACACTCTAAGGCCTCAATCTGCCTACTCCTTAGAGTGATGGACAAAGGTGGGTAAAGGAAATATGTAAGGACACTCTAAGGCCTCAATCTGCCTACTCTTTAGAGTGGTGGATAAAGGTGGGTAAAGGAAATATGTAAGGACACTCTAAGGCCTCAATCTGCCTACTCTTTAGAGTGGTGGACAAAGGTGGGTAAAGGAAATATCTAAGGACACTCTAAGGCCTCAATCTGTCTACTCCTTAGAGTGGTGGACAAAGGTGGGTAAAGGAAATATGTAAGGACACTCTAAGGCCTCAATCTGCCTACTCCTTAGAGTGGTAGATAAAGGTGGGTAAAGGAAATATGTAAGGACACTCTAAGGCCTCAATCTCCCTACTCCTTAGAGTGGTGGATAAAGGTGGGCAAAGGAAATATGTAAGGACACTCTAAGGCCTCAATCTGCCTACTCTTTAGAGTGGTGGATAAAGGTGGGTAAAGGAAATATGTAAGGACACTCTAAGGCCTCAATCTGCCTACTCCTTAGAGTGGTGGACAAAGGTGGGTAAAGGAAATATGTAAGGACACTCTAAGGCATCAATCTGTCTACTCCTTATGGTGGTGGACAAAGGTGGGTAAAGGAAATATGTAAGGACACTCTAAGGCCTCAATCTCCCTACTCCTTAGAGTGGTGGATAAAGGTGGGCAAAGGAAATATGTAAGGACACTCTAAGGCCTCAATCTGCCTACTCTTTAGAGTGGTGGATAAAGGTGGGTAAAGGAAATATGTAAGGACACTCTAAGGCCTCAATCTGTCTACTCCTTAGAGTGGTGGACAAAGGTGGGTAAAGGAAATATGTAAGGACACTCTAAGGCCTCAATCTGTCTACTCCTTAGAGTGGTGGACAAAGGTGGGTAAAGGAAATATGTAAGCACACTCTAAGGCCTCAATCTGCCTACTCCTTAGAGTGGTGGATAAAGGTGGGTACAGGAAATATGTAAGGACACTCTAAGGCCTCAATCTGCCTACTCCTTAGAGTGGTGGACAAAGGTGGGTAAAGGAAATATGTAAGGACACTCTAAGGTCTCAATCTGCCTACTCCTTAGAGCGGTGGACAAAGGTGGGTTGGGTTGTTGTAGCTCGATTACGGGGCCTCAATCTGCCTACTCCCAAAATCTCGCCGGAGATCGTCTGTGAGGTCTCAGTGTGTTCAACCTTAGGCCTCAGAGAAATCTGGCAGTTCGTTGCAAGTCTTGTCTTATATATGTCGTTCCGTTTACCTGCTTCGTTATCAGTGAAAGTAGTGGGGTTACCGTCAATTAAGTGGGGGGCTTTGGTTACGGTACTTAGAGGATGAGGAGGATTGAGAGGGTCACCAGCATTTGTTGAGGCAGATAATGGTGCAATAAAATTGTCTGTGGAATTTATTTTCTTTTTGTGTGTTTATAAAGAAGATATAATAGGTTTCCAAGTAGTCGGAAGGCGAAGACCATCATCTCTCTTATTTAAACAATCGGGACGTTTTTCAATCTCGATTGCTTCGCGGATAATTCTCGTTTTGAAGTTGTAAGCCGGTGCTATTGTTTTGGCATTATCGAAGTCTATTTTGTGCCCTGTATGAATATGATGCATGGCCAGCGCCGATGAGGGGTCGGATTTTCTAACTGCGAGGGTGTGTTCATATATTCTATTGTGGATGCGTCTATTTGTTTGTTCTACATAAGTTCGGGAACAGTCGGAACAAGGAATTTCGTAAACTCCGTGGGATTCGTTTGGAATCGTGTCCTTGGGAGTTTTTATCAGATTTGACAGTTCTTGTTCTGTTGTGAATACGGTTTTGATACTATGGGTTCTAAAAATTCTGCTGATTATGTCGGTGACACCTTTAATGTATGGTAAAAACGCTGTGTGGACTCTGTTTGTTCTTGTTGTGGCGTAGTGGTTTGTTGTTGTGCGTTTCTAATGTTTGATAGTATGTGATTGTTGTCGTATCCGTTTTCTAGCAATGTATGTCTTAAAAAAATTAATTCTGTCTGTTTGTTGTTCTTGTCCGTTAGTCTAAGGGATCGTGTTACTGGTGTTCGAACCACGGAATCTAGTTGTTTGTTTTTTATTTGTTTTTACTAGTTTTTCTCTTATTTTCTTGCTGTATCCATTTCTTTGTGATATTTGTATTATGATATTGTATTCCTTTTCTCGTTCGTCATTATGCAGTGGTACATCTAGCATTCTGTTTATTAAGTATCTGTATGCGGCTATTTTGTGTGTGTGTGTGGGTGGGTGTATTGAGTGTTCAGGTATAGTGATGTCACACAAGACTCGTCTCATTCGACATAACAAATATGTACACCAATATACCAATTAACGAAACCAGAAATATAATCGAAAATAATGTAATACATCTGCCATTTATATAATCATATTATAATTCATATTTAAAACAATTTAATTAAAATATTAACTCTAGCATTTCAACAAACATTTCAAATGTGTTAGGTTAGAGATTAAACCGGTTGCTTAAAAACGGTTCTAATGCATCAACTTTCGACCTTGGGCAGGATAAAGCTGTTCGAGCGCTTGTTCGGGCACCTTATTAGAAGAGTTATTAAACGGAAAAAAGTGGACGCTCGAACAGTTTTTTAACGCTCAAATCTGCGTTCGAGTACACGAATCGTTGTTCGGGTCAATTATTAAACACAGCCTTTAAATAAGACATCGCGGGATTCACCCAAGATTTATAAAATTACTTTATAGATCTTGAGTTTCACCAGCCACCTCGAATGGCAGACAAATGTCACAAAATATTTATTGAAGTCTAGAGTGCGTTTATAGGTTGCCAACGGCTGAAATGTATCGGTGGTCCAGAAGATAAGCGCTTAAACTACGAGCGTCTCGCGACAGTAAAAAATCGGTTGCATTGATCATGCGCACTTTAATGTATATTTATAAGTCACGAAATAAAAGACACCCCCGACGTGTTGTTTACACAATCCTCCCAACTGACCTGCACTGGCATCAGTTTCCCCTAATTAAAAGCTAAGGGGAAAGAAAATCAACCCTGCCATTCATGTGAGCATAATGTACTTTTCCTTCCTCTTTTTCCTTCTTTTCGTTTTTGATTAGGCAAACTGATGTCAAGGCAGGTAGGGAAGGTCAGTTGTGAGGATTCTGTGTAAACAGCACGTCAAGGAGGTCTTTTATTTCGTTAACTAAAATATTCTGCACAGTGCTATTGTATAATGCAACTATCGTTTGGCACTACAACTCCGCGAACTGGGACGAAATGCGGGATTACATTTCCTCATTTCCATAGGCGTCTGTCTGCTTCTCTCATCCTGACCCCTCTGATATCTCACAGAACGTCACCGAAATTATCCAAGCTGACATGGAATTGTTTATTCCACGTACACAGAAAACCTCTCCAGCCACTCAAAAGCCCTGGTTCTCTAAATCCTGTGACACGGCCAGACTTGAAAAGGCCAAAGCTTACAAAACGCTTTTACACAATCCCAGTCAAGAAAACCGTCAAGCATTTAACGACGAAAGAAACCGCTATGTCCGCATTCTTTCTGATGCAAAAAACTCGTTTAATAACCACATCAAAAACAAAGTCCTCTCAAGCTCCAACGGCAGCAAACCTGGACTCTTGCTAAATCTATTGGGAATAATTTCCACAAGAGCACGTTCCAACCTCTTGTCTCAGGGGATGAAATTGTTTCTACCGCCCTGGGCAAGGATGAACTTTTTGCCTCGCTGTTCGCTGGAAATTCTACTGTCAACCTACCTTCAAATGTTCAGCCATCAACAGTCCCCAATGTAGCGCATAAAATGACGGATATCATTTTCAAAACTAAAAAGGTACGAAAGATGCTCTCTTCTCTTAATAGCAGGAAAGCCTCTGGCCTTGTCGAGATCCCAGCAATTGTTCTCAAAAAATGCGCACCAGAACTTGCTCCTGTCCTGACTCGTCTGTTTCAGACATCTTACAATAGAGGCATATTCCCTAGTAACTGGAAAACTGTTCGAGCACAATCTGTCCCCAAGAAAGGATCCAAAGCGCTTCCTAGCACTTACAGGCCTATTTCTCTCCTTTCAGTCGTCTCTAAAGTGATGGAAAAGTATATAAACACCAAATTACTAAAATTTCTTGAAAAACACAGTCTAATCCACGACAGGCAGTATGGATTCCGTCAGCGCAGATCAACTGCCGACCTCCTTTCCTTTGTCACCCATTCTTGGAACAAGTCTATGGAACTACAAGGTGAATCCCACATCGTCGCTCTAGACATTTCCAAAGCATTCGACCAGGTCTGGCACGCAGCGCTGCTTAATAAACTACCGGCCTATGGCCTACCACCAAAACTCTGTACCTGGACAGCAAATTTCCTCTCCAAACGGAGAATTTCTGTTGTCGTGGATGGCCATTCCTCTAAACTGTATTCAATTAATGCAGGAGTTCCTCAAGGTTCAGCTTTAGCCCCTACTTTGTTTCTCCACATCAATGACCTCCTCTCTAGCACATCCAACCCAGTTCACAGTTACGTGGACGAGAGCACCCTCCACTCAAATATACAATATTCTAAGCCTGTCTCTTTAGCCCAATTAGATGAGGACCTCAGACGCATGGAGGGTTCTGTCTCCGTGGATCTCCAAAAAATATTAGACAGGGGAAGTAGAAATCTTGTACAATTCAACGCCACCAAATCACAGTCTTGTAGTCATTCAATGTAATGAGTCCTTTTCACTTGTTGGCATCTTTGTGGATCGAAATCTGAATTGGCATCAACATGTCACATCAATTGCAGAAGCGGCTGCTAAGAAATTGGGTTTTCTCTTCCGGGCTCGCAAATACTTTTCACCAGCTAATCTCTATACCTTATGTACTTCACAAATAAGACCAAACCTCGAATATTCTCCCACATCTGGGGTGCTGCTGCCGCTTCTACATTCGCTATCCTGGACTCCATTCAGA
This sequence comes from Tillus elongatus, assembly GCA_964006375.1. NCBI lineage: Eukaryota > Metazoa > Arthropoda > Insecta > Coleoptera > Cleridae > Tillus > Tillus elongatus. The sequence goes on along the minus strand of OZ023270.1, from coordinate 106,299,090 downwards.
AGAGAGCTATACGTCTCATCGGTGACCCTACCCTCACCCAAAGGTTACCATCCCTTGCCCACCGACGTGCTGTTGGTGACATCTCTCTCTTTTATAGATATCTGCACGGGCACTGCTCAGAGGAGCTTTCTTCCATAGTTCCTCCACCTGCTGCCCCCAACAGATCTACTAGGGAAACAGAGCGAATACACCCTTTTACTGTTCAGGTCACCAGACATAGAACATCTTGTTAAGTCCGCTCTTTTGTCCCGAGAACTTCCAAGTTGTGTAATTCCTTGATTCCTTGCCTGCACATTTTTTTCCTTCTCTCCCGAACCTCCAAACCTTCAAGTCCAGAATTAGCAAGTTGCCTCTTTCCTCCTTGTCGATACCCACGATACGATAGTATTTAGGCTGTAAGCCCTCGTGGTGTGTTGTTGAAATAAAAATAATAATTAAAAAAACTGAGTTTTTACTGTCGCGAGACGCTCGTCTTAAACTCAGCTGTTGGCCTGTGCTAGACCACTGTCTATAAAAAAAGCCTTACCATGATTATTACCACAAAATCAGAATAATCAAACTTATATGGATCCCGTTTATTATGATTCTTCTTATATTTTGAAATCTTTTATAATCAAAATTTTTATTTTCTCTTTCTTGATAAAAAAAGATAACAGACTTTAAAACTACAATATCATGGTACTAGTTCACCATCCGCCAACAGTTGAATAGTAGTGTCAATGTTTACGTTCACCAGCCCCGCTCTCTTACTGCTGGAACTCAACTTTTGCCGATTTGTCAAAGCGGAATGACAGACAAACGTCACAAAATAATTCTTGAAATCACTGCATTCATCGGTCTCCAGCTGCTGAAATGTATCGGTAGTCAGCCGATAAGCGCCTAAATTCAGCTGTCGGCGCCCAAGGTTGTCTAATTTATAAACCTTGGTCGGCGTCTGGTCAACCGAGCTTTACTCTCGCGTCTACTGTCACTGTCAACTGTCATTTTTCTCTGTTGACTGTTGTGGTTTAAAAAGCATATCGACAAATCAAAAACGCGATCAAACCCAAATGAGCTTCGGACTAAAATAATTATGCAGAAACCGCGATTTTTGATTTTACCTCGTTCTGTAACACCTGTAGTATCCTTGTCAATCAGTTAAAGCATGCTGGTTGTGCCAAAAACTGCCAAGGTAAACATTTATTGTGCAACCTGTGTCTTGCAACCATATGGTACATTCACATTTCTGTATTTCCAGGTCAAAATACTAGATACTATGCAAATTTGAATTAAAGACTACCGCAAAACGCTTATCATACTGAACAAACAATGTGTACATAATTTATTTGAACAATGATTAGGAGACTAATTGAGTAGATCAAAGTATTAAATATAGTTGTGATTATAATTATCCTGAGAGTAGCGTGTAGTCTTGGAAAAAATGAATTATTTATTGTTTACGGTACAGCTTTTTGTGTTGAATAAAATAATCAGATGCCAAGAAAATGACACATTATTGTCTGTGGTTGTTGTGAGTAGTTTGAAAAGTTTTTATTGTTGCTTTTATGAATTTATGTAACTTATTTTTAGATATTTCGGCATGGTGATCGTACACCGATAGAACCATACCCAACTGACCCCTATAGAAATTTATCTTACTGGCCGAATGGTTTAGGACAACTCACAAATGTAAGTTTTTTGTTTTTGGGTACTAACACAGTGTTCTAGTAATCTAGCAGTTTATGTATCTTCTGAGTACACACTATGTCAATACTTTACTGTTCATCCTGTGGAGTGTATTGAAACATTTGCTTCGTTGCCTGTTGCCAAACTTATCATTTTATATGTAATATCACAGAATATACATCACTTTTTAATACTAAGTCATCCCACTTCTCCCTGAAAGACCTCCGGCTTGCCCAATATATTTCATATAACTTTTAAACTAGTGTTGGGCACTGAATGAATGATTTGGCTTACACCAGTGCATCAAGTGAATCATCTAAGTTGCTGAGACGACTACTAACTCACATGTCACAACTCACATGTCACCGACTCACATGTCACAACTCACATGTCACTGACTCACTTGTCACCGGCTCACTTGTCACCGACTCACTGGTAACCGATTCATACTCACCACTTACAAACTCATCGACTCCCAACTCACTGGTCACCAACATCCACGCTCATCAACTCACTCCATTATAAGGAAACACTGAATTATTGAATAGAATAGAATAACTTTATTAGCCACAAGATCACACAAAAACGAAACTGGCCGGTCAAGACAAAAAATTATACACCAAACACATGTAAATGCAAAACTACAAAATGCATACAAAAAATAAAAATACATTCACACAGTATGTAAGTGAAGCTTTGGATGGACGGGGTCAGGTGGATGTCATTTATACAGACTTCTCCAAAGCGTTCGACCGTGTTGACCACTCAACACTTCTGTACAAACTGCATTTGGCGGGCCTTGATGGACGGCTGATAGGATTCTTTCGATACTACTTGACTAACCGTGTGCAATATGTTTTTTATAATGGATTTAAGTCTGAACCCTTCACTGCTAGCTCCGGCGTTCCACAGGGTTCCAATCTTGGCCCGATCCTCTTTTTGTTATTCATCAACGACATAAGCTCTGTAATTTCTGGTAATCATCTATTATTTGCTGATGATCTCAAATTATACTCCAGTGTTCACGATATTGGTAACTGTTCAAGACTCCAGGTGGACCTTGAAAACTTGCAGCTGTGGTGTGTTGAGAACAGACTTGAATTAAATGTCTCGAAGTGCAAAGTGACGACATACACTAGAAAAACCAGCCGTATAGCTTTTCCCTACAAAGTGGGTGATGTACCATTGGCTAGGACTGAAACGCACAGGGATCTTGGCATTTTATATAATGAACATTTAAGTTTCACTGGACATACTCAAACAATTACAGCATCCTGTTTGAAGTTGATGGGTTTCATTATGAGGAATAGCAGATCATTTTCCAAATTGGATAGCTTGAAAATTCTCTATTTTGCCTACATTCGATCGCGGCTTGAATATTGTAGCTTGGTTTTTGATTCCTTTTATAGTGTTCATATTGGTGCTCTGGAAGATGTTCAGCGTAAGTTTTTAAAACACCTGGTATATAGGGCATCTGGTACCTACCCACAGAGAGGATGCGATCATGGCCAATTGCTGATGCAAGCTGGTATACCCAGTTTGTATTCGCGTAGAAAAGTTGCATCTGTGATGTTCCTGCATAACTTGTCTCATGGTAAAATTGATTGTCCAGACTTATTGATGCAATTAAATTTCTCAGTTCCACAGGCTGCATCTAGAGTGGTGAGATTGTTTAAGCCTCCAATACCAAGGACTAACTTGTATATGAAATCAATTGTGTATACAATTAGCTCTGACTTAATGACATTGCAAACTTGTGCGACTTCTATTCGGATAAGGCTGCGGTTATTCGTAGGGTGGCCATATCTAACTTTGTTGGTTATTAGGACCATTATATGTACTGTCTTGTGGAATTTCTGCCTTGTGATGTTTTTCACAGTATTTTAGTTTTCTTTTTAGAAGTATTTTTTGTTCATATTGTTACATATTGTTCTTTTTGTATGGTGCCCTATTAATGCGACTATCCTGTTGGGGATGTATTCAGTAAATGTTGTTCCCACTAGAATGGAGGAAATACTGTCAACATCATCAGAACTCCCTGTGTCGTACAAGGCGGGTTACTCTGGAGTGTTTCCCGGTACTCAGGAACTGGGATCGATAAAACGACCAGATGGTTCCTTTACTGAATCTCGGAAAGAAACGTTAGAGCTCTTAGCACACACACACTTCCCAGATTGTCTGATCCTGAGCAACGGTGAGGTCCTACCAGCTGAGGGACGATCTAAACGCCCCCAAAGGGAGGACTGGCTAGTTGCTCGGAGAATAGTTACAGCTTCGGCAGTGGAGTGTGCTGTGAATCATTTCCAGCCATTCAAGTCGCCAGGGGAGGATGGGGTGGTACCGGTCCTACTACAAAAGGGACTGGAGATTCTCCTACCCTTCCTTATCAGGCTGTTCAGAGCCAGTCTGGTCTGGAACTATATTCCTTCCAGCTGGACGGTGGTTAGGGGGGTTTACATTCCCAAATTGGGACGTAATGACCTCCTACCTACTTCACTGAGACCTCTCAGTATTACATCATTCCTCCTGAAGGGATTGGAAAAAATACTGGACGGACACATTAGGGGGAACATATTACCCAAGAACCCCCTAAATACCCACCAGTATGCCTATCAAACTGGCAAATCAACTGAGTTAGCGCTCAATAACCTCGTCGAGAAGATCACACACTCTCTGGAAAATGGAGAGGTTGCGGTGGCGGCATTTCTCGACATAGAAGGAGCATTTAATAATGCATTACCGATCTCCCTCTACGAGGCCACTATCGCTAGGGGGGTGGAACCTACCATCTGTGGCTGGATCGGAAACATGCTGCACAATCGGACCATTATTACCTCATTACAGGGAGAGGTGGTCAGCGTTAGGGCTGCGAGAGGGTGTCCTCAGGGGGGCGTTCTATCCCCCCTGTTGTGGTCCCTCTTTGTGGACGACCTGCTGGCTATCCTCGGACTCTGGGAGGTTGAGGTCCAGGCGTATGCGGATGATCTCGTCATAATGGTTAGAGGGAAATCTGAGGAGGAACTGTCTAGTACTCTTCAAGAAGCACTAAATGTAGTCAATGATTGGTGCCGTAGGGAACAGATGTCTGTGAACCCTCGCAAAACGATCATTGTCCCGTTCACCAGAAGAAGACGGTTGGACAAATTAAAACCACCTAATCTTATGGGGGAAAACATTCCATTTTCGGACCAAGCAAAATATCTGGGAGTTATCCTAGATAAGAAGCTCAACTGGGACAGACAGTTAGAAAATGTTATCCGCAGGGCTAAGATGTCCCTGTGGACCTGCCGGTGAATCTGTGGGAACAACTGGGGAACAAACCCCCAACAGATGTACTGGCTCTATGTAGTGGTTATCAGACCTATGATAACATATGGAGCCATAGTTTGGTGGCCTAAGGTACTTCGTGGTACCGCGAGGGCCAAACTGGCTCATCTACAGAGACAAGCATGTCTGATGATAACGGGAGCGATAAGCACCGCACCATCAGTCGCTCTGGAGGTCCTCCTCAATATTCCCCCACTTCACATATGGTTGTAGAGGGTGGCGAGGTGGACAACGTACAGACTAATACAAACGGCAGATAACATGCCGAGGAAAGTCAGTCTGAGGGGGTCCGGACTCCTTGATGACAGTGATTGTCACAGGATTCTGGGAATGGTCTCGGACTTGATGCCTACAAAAATCAGCAGAGATCTGTCTTTCAAGACCGTCCTCCCGGAAAGGGAGGATTGGGACCGGAACCAATCGACCCTGTTGAGAGCGGACCTCTGCTGGTACTCTGATGGGTCCAAAACCAATATGGGAGTAGGAGCCGGCGCATATGGGGGCAGCACCGATGCTAGACTATCAGCTAGCCTCGGCAAGTACGCAACCATACACCAGGCAGAAGTTTATGCCATCGAGATGTGTGCAAGGGAAAGCTTAAAAGACCTATGCACAAACAAATCGATAAAGATATATGCAGATAGCCAAGCTGCAATAAAGGCTCTTGGTTCCTACCGGTGCAATTCAAAGACGGTATGGAGTTGTAAATCTGCCCTTAACGAATTGGGCAGCTGTAATGAGGTGTCGCTGGTCTGGATACCGGGTCACTCGGACCATGATGGCAACGTTGCGGCAGACACGCTTGCCAGGAGTGGTGCCCAGTGTGACTTTGTCGGACCAGAACCGGTGCTGGGAATAACATCTTGCACAGCAAAACGCACCTTAAAGACCTGGACAGATAGAAGGACAATTCAATATTGGCAAAATCTTCCAGGATTAGCCCACTCTAAGGCCTTCATAAATGGCCTGTCTGAGTCAAGGGCTAAGAAACTTCTAGAGTTGAACAGACAACAACTGAGTACTCTAGTCGGCCTGTATACAGGACACTGTCGCTTGCGGCATCACATGCACCGTATTGGGATCGGTCAGGAGACCGAGTGCCGGCTGTATATGGAGAGTGACGAGACAGCAGAGCACGTGCTGTGTTCCTGTCCGGCAGCGGATAGGACTAGACACCTGCTCTTTGGCAAGGTAAAGCTTGCTCCAGAGGATCTGGATCAACTTTCGCCCGCAAAGGTTATCGACCTCTGTAGGAGGCTGGATTTGTTGGGCGAAATATAGACATTAGGCGTGAGCCACAATAGACCTTATGGTCGCGGTGGAGGGACCGATATGGACCACTCACAATCTAACCTAACCTAACCTAACCTTCCCGGTACTCCAGAGGTTCCGTTCACGACACCATCGCCCTGGTGCCATCCATCCCTAGGCACAGGTCACGTGACACCGTGAATTGGGGGAGTTTTATCGACCTCCACGTCTAGATCTGTCATGTTTAGTTGTCAGCAGGGTCACCTCTTGCAGGATGCGGCTCTTCACCGCACATGGCGGTCTTGGGGAAAGCTTCATCGAAAGCTCATATTGTTGTGTCTACTTCCTCAGCTCACCGCCTGGAGTCCTTTGGCCGCCGACTCCTCGACCCCGTACATGTAATTTGAATATTATCCATTTTTTAGCAAATTTTTGTGTAAAAAAAAGAATTATTTTTGTTTGTTTTTTTGAACAAATCATTTTTGGAAGATTTTTTATGAAGTGTTGGTAATAACAAATAAATAAGTTATTGTAAAAAAAATATGAATTATGTCTCATTTTCGTGAAAAATAATTGTTTACCAACCAATTCTTCGTAAAACAAAACATAATCTTCGTGTAACATTACTTTAACCAATTTTAGTCAAGAAAATTGAATTTTTGTTGAAGAAATTGTAGGCAAATTTTCATGCAAACATTTTTTTTTTTTTTTGTCAAAAAACTTTTTGTGGTAGGCATGTAAATAGCTTGAAGAGGTTAGTTGGCCAGGAAACGTGTTTTTTCTGAACATTTGAAGTTTATTTTCGGAAAGTTATTGTACTTTTTCAAACAATAAAGTTATCACTGTTTCTACTATATATAGGTGATACCAAATCCCATGCCAAAGAGGTGGTTACCTGGAGCAAAATCAGATGGGCCATTAACAGCTTTAAGCCATACAAATCGCCGGGATTTGATGGAATAATGCCCATCATGCTCCAACAGGGGATAGATATAATGGCGCCGGTGCTTACCCTCATTATGAGGGCCAGCCTGGCTCTGGGGTACATTCCGAGGGCATGGAGACTGGCCAGGGTTGTATTTATTCCTAAACCTGGGCGTCCAACAGACCAGACAAAGTCCCTGAGGCCAATAAGTCTCATGTCCTTCTTGCTGAAAACAGTGGAAAAACTGCTCGACCGGCACATTAGGGGCGGTGTACTGGAAGCATATCCTCTACACTGCGGACAATATGCATACAGAGCAGGATTCTCAACAGAAACAGCACTGCACCAACTGGTGCTGAAACTGGAGAATACGCTGGAGAACAAGGAGGTGGCGCTGGGGACCTTCCTAGACATAGAGGGGGCCTTTAGCAACACCTCGTTCGGATCGGTTCTGGCAGCTGCCCGGGAGCGTGGAATAGAGGAGACCTGCTGCAGGTGGATCGGTTCCATGCTCAGGGACAGGGCGGTGTTCACCTCACTCGCGGGAGGGACTCTGCTGGCGGGGGTCGCGGCGGGGTGTCCGCAGGGGAGCGTTCTGTCTCCCTTGCTCTGGTGTCTAGTCGTGGACGGCCTGCTGGGGAGGCTCTCGGGAGGGGGGTATGAGGTACAGGGCTATGCAGACGACATTGTCATCATAGTCCGAGGAAAGGTCACACAGGCAGTGTGGGAGCGTATGCAGACTGCACTGAAAGTGGTGGAAGGGTGGATGGTTGATCAAGGGCTCGGGGTGAGCCCCGAGAAAGCAACCGTCGTGCCGTTTACGAGGAGGAGGAAGTGTGAAAGCCACAGAACTCTCACTCTATACGGTAGGAGCGTTCCAATGGCCAGGGAGGTAAAATATCTTGGGGTCGTATTGGACTCTAAGCTAACCTGGAATGGTCACATTGGAAAAATACTGCGTAAGGCAGTCATGACCTTAGCCGTCACTAGGCGGCTATATGGAAAAACGTGGGGACTAAGACCTAGTATGGCCCACTGGCTGTACACAAGGGTGGTCAGACCATCGTTAACATATGCGGCACTGGTCTGGTGGCCTAAGGTGACACAATCCAGTGCCAAACAAAAACTAGGCAAGATCCAAAGGATGGCTTGCCTAGGCATCACAGGGGCCATGTCTTCAACCCCAACAGCCGCCATGGAGGTGTTGCTGGATCTACCCCCCCTACACTTAGTTATTATGGGAGAGGCCAGGCTAGGACTATACAGACTAGCCTGCAATGGTAGACTGAAGATCAACCCAGGCTTCAGGGGCCACTGCAAAATTCAGGAGATCGTGAAGGAGCCCATGCTTGAAATGAGGTCAGACTTCGCGAGCCCGCGAATGTGCAGGGAAAACAACTTTACAGTGGAAATCCCTGATCGCGAGGCATGGCGGGAGGAGACGCCGGGCATGCCACGGGACGCGCTCTTCTGGTTCACGGACGGATCTGGCGGGGAGCGTGGGACGGGGGCAGGTGTTTACTCGGAAGGACCGAGGGTAAGTCATAGTATTTCCCTCGGAGCCCATGCAACGGTGTTTCAGGCCGAGATGTACGCCATCCTGCACTGTGTGCGGGAGAACAAGAGGAGGGGCTACACCAACAAGCGGATCCTCATAGCCACAGACAGCCAGGCAGCCCTTAAGGCACTAAGTAGCCCACGGGTAAATTCCTGGCTGGTGAGTGAGTGCCGAGACGAGACGAGCGACCTGGCTGGACAGAATGAGGTGACCCTCATCTGGGTGCCGGGTCACTCGGGGGTTAAAGGCAATGAAGAAGCTGACAGTCTCGCGAAGAGAGGGTCAGCAGAACCATTTATGGGACCAGAACCGGCTCTGGGCGTGTCAAAGAGCACTGCCAGGGGAGCCATTAAGTCCTGGGTCAGAAACCAACACAAGGTGTACTGGGCGGACTGTCCAGGGCTCAGACATGGGAAGTCAATAATTGACGGACCCAGTTTAAAGAGAGCTGTGGAGCTGCTAAACCTTAGCAGAGGACAGCTCAGAAACACAACAGGTCTCTTGACGGGACACATGGCCGTCAAGAAACACCTACATAAAATGGGGCGGTTCGAAGGGGACCTCGCATGCAGACTCTGCGGCGAGGGGGAGGAATCAGCCCAGCACATCTTGTGTGAGTGTATAGCTCTGGACCGGAAAAGACAACTGATCTACGGTCACTCTAGACCGGAGACAGAGCAATATAAAACTTCACCCTACCAATCGCTGTGCAGACTAGTTCAAGGCACAGTAATCTTGGAATGGGTGGAGTAAGACTAAGGGTATGCACAATCAACCAAGGGTTGCGGTGCTATCGGGGCGGCAAGGCCGCGGACGAGCCCTGAGGGAACGAAAAAAAAAATATCCCATGCCAAATCCCTATTTAAAAAAAGGCATATTTGCTGTTAAAAACATTTTTATGAAAATTCACTGTCACAACGCACTTTCTGTGTCTAGACTATTTTTTTAATAATTGATTTAATTTTCTAGCTATTCATTTACATTTTAATATATTTTGCAGCAAGGCAAAGTCCGTCACTACCAACTCGGACAATGGTTCCGTTCACGTTACAGCAACTTCCTTCCATCGCGATATCACCCCGACGACATATACATACAATCAACTGATGTAGATAGGACCCTCATGTCTGCCGAATCCAATTTAGCAGGACTCTACCCGCCATATGGTAACGAAATATGGAACCCTGACATTAAATGGCAACCGATACCCATCCATACCGTACCTCAAGAACAAGACAACGTCTTGTCTATGCATAAACCATGTCCTAAGTACGACGAGCTACAAAAACAGCTCTTCAAAACACCATATTTCAGAAACGTAACACGCCAATTGCACGATTTATTCGCTTATTTAACAAGGTATACAGGCAAATCAATTTTCAGTTTAAAACATTTAGAATTTATTTATAGCGATTTATATATCGAACAGGTTAATAATTTAACTTTGCCAAATTGGACTTACGGGGTCTTTCCTCAGAAAATGCAGCCTTGGGCCTCGCTCAGCTTTGCAACTAGTTGTTACACCCAGGATATGGCTCGTTTAAAGGCTGGTTTGCTTCTGAACGAAATCGTTCAACATTTCGTTAACATTACGCAAAACCATCCGAACACTTACAGAAAATTCAGGATGTATTCAGGGCATGATACTACGATAGCAGACGTTTTAAATTCGTTGGGGCTTTTTGAGTATCATTGTCCACCGTTCGCTAGTACCATTATATTTGAACTTAGGCAGAAAGGCGGCAAACCGTTTATAAATATATTTTATAAGAATTCGACGGTGCCGCTGAATATGACTTTGGAGGGTTGTGATTTTGATTGTGAGTTTAATAAGTTCGTTAGTCTTATAAAGCCGATAGCTTTAAGTGAGAAACAATGGGAACAAGAATGTTATAGCAAAGGGTATTTGATTTTTACTGTGCTCTCTTTTGTCGGGCTAGGGCTGACTGTATTGGCTTTAGGTCTGTATTTCATTATGAAATATTCGGAAAAGAGAGTAGTCAGCACTACATATACCCAATTGCCAAATGAAGAGATATCTTAAATCATTATCTTAGTTAATTTATTCTTTTATTTAGTTTTTATTTTATTTTAGATACACATTGACTGATGTATATATAACAAGGATTTTATTAGTTTTTTTAAGCGGGAACAAAAGACAGGTTTTTATTAACCCACTAAGAAATTCATTTTGATTTTATTTGTGATCAAACTAGTTACATAATTGCTTGAGATAATCGGATGAATAAATATATGTTTATGAAACAACTAAATAAAAATTAGATACCATTCACTAGTTTGTTATACCAAAGATTTGTACTTAATTGTTACATAAAGCATGTAATATAACAAACATCAGAGGTTCGCAAAGTATGGGTCACGATTCACCTGCGGAGTCACGTTAAAGAACTGTGTCATTTGCAACAGGATTTCCAAAATAATGAAGAATTACACTCCTGGGCAAAATTAACGCAAAAACATATTAACCCACTAACGCCCAGAACTATGTTTTATTTGAAAAATAATTTTTTTCCATAGGAATTGTTTAATAAGGTGTTGTTAAAATAAATCATGAAAAAAAAATACATGTCAAAGTATTTGACAGTTGATGTGGGTCATTAAAGACCCCTTACACTTTATAAGATATGATTGTGGACATTAAAATTCAATAAATTTTTAGCGAATTTTTCGTGAAACGCAAAATTCACTAATGCGGAGATCTGTCTTTATGATAACTCTCTCTCTCTCTCTCTCTCTCTCTCTCTCTCTATATATATATATATATATATATATATATATATATATATATATATATATATATATATATATATATATATATATATATATATATATAGGGTCCGGCAAGTTGAGAGGAACACATAATTATCTTCAAAACTGTTCTACCTAGAAATGTCAAATTTGGTATCCATGGATATACCAGTGTTCCGCATAACCGGAAATTAGTTTCATGTATACAGAGTAATCAGTTTCCCTGTGCCACACCAAACTTGTATTTTTTTAAATGGGACACCCTATATTTTATTTTATTTTTTTGGTAAAGCACTTCATGGGCGAGTAAAATGATGCCCAACAATAGGGGCCTGGGATCAATGGTTTAAAAATTATTCAATTATTTGTCCGAAACTTTATTCCGATTCAACACGACAGTGCTGCCATGTCGTCGCAAAACCTTTCAAGATCTGGTATTACCGTGACTCTTAACTCAATGTAGCATAATAAAATATGGTTATGTAGCTTGCGGAAATATCCACTTATACAGGGAGTTGCATTTTACAAAGCTCAATTTTTCTCTAAAGTTTCAAGTGGAACACCCTGTATATGACTACGGCATCAGATAGCGGGTTTAGCAAGCTTTCTCCCAATACCATATTTGCTGGGGTTCAATTGGCTGGATCAACACAAACTGATGGATCATTTGTAAACGTCTGGGCTTTCTTATTTCTAAAGGTGAATTATAATTTGTACAGGCTTTTAATAAAAATCTTAGACATGGCATTTTTTGTTGTAAATTGTTACATCGTTTTTAGATAATTGTATGGTGAAATTTATTTTTAACTTAATTTATAAACAACAAAAATGAAATAAAAATAATAGTACCACATTAATTTAATACCTAGACGAAATAATCAAGAATGTATTAAAATAACAGTTTTAATAACAAATCTCAAATCAAATGCTCGGACACGTTCCTCCCTTGCTGAACGCAAAGTTCTAATCTTTCCATAATTTGTCTATGCATAGCAGCATGGATCATCTCCCGATCAACAATCCGGCATGCATCTAATATCCGTTGTTGTAGATTGTGAACGCCAACTACAGGATTTATGTCAAAATCTGAATAGACTTGGTCCTTGATGTAGCCCCAAAAAATAGTCCATGGGAGTCAAATCTGGGGACCTTGTAGATCATCGTATTTGGGCATTTGTACATATATAATTAGGGCCAAAAACTTGGTCCAAATAGTCGACAACTATCCTGCTGTTGTGAGCTGGACATCCATCGTGCTGAAAAATAATTCTAAATCGGACATTCAGTTGAACATCATCCAACCAATCGTCCAGATTGGTGTTTAGGTGATTGAGGTAAGTCGTCCTGTCTAAATTTTCTTCAAAAAATACGGGCCCCATCAATCTATTATCTAATAGCCCACACCATGCGTTGGTTTTATATTCAGTTTGGTGGTCTTTGAAAAAACCCAGTGTAGATTTTCCATTGCCCATCTTACACTGTTATGCTTATTCAACACACCATTATTTGCGAACTTTGACTCATCTGTCCAAAGGATATGGCTTAAAGTTTTATAATCTATATTTAAAGCTTTATTCGCCCAATATGAAAACTCTAAGCGGCTCACATAGTCGCCATCTCTGAGGCCTTGGACAAAATGACACCGGTAAGGCTTATAATTATACATTTTCATTATTCTGCGAACACTTCTATTTGAAATATCGGTTACTGAAGCTACTTGTGTAGCTGATAAACCGGAGTTTTCTTGCAAATGAAGTAAAGTATTTTATGAAGATTCTTCATTGGTAATTGGCTTTACGTGGGTTATTGGCTGATTTCCTATTACACTTCCCAATTGTGGAAATGTATTGTAAATATGCAGAAATGATCATTAATCCGGGTGTCGTCGCTCTGGGTACCAATCCCTAAATAATTATTGTAGCAATTAGATGGAAACTGAGTGTAAATGAACAAAAAAATGTATCTTCGTGATGCACGGCACGCCACTTTTTGGCATTCAATATGTCTCTAACATATCATTTCTCTCCCGAACTGAATAATCCATACTGAATGCAGACATCGATTAATTACTGTATTGACAAAAATAATCTAATATACGTAGTTTACTATTTTGTTGTTAAACTAGTGAAATAGCTTTATTATTTTCAATAAAAGTTCAGTACTTGAGCGTTTCAGTGATAATTATTTTAAATCGGAATTATTCTGAGTATGTAAATCTATGCTGCTACCTTTAGGCAAATCATACGAAGATTTGACTTGTTATTAAAACTGTTATTTTGCTAACTAGTTGATTATTTCAATTATTTGAAATATTTCGTTTATGTATTAAATTAATGTGGTACTATTATTTTTATTTAATTTTACTTGTTTAAAAAAAATGCCATGTCTAAGATTTTCATTAAAAGCCTGTACAAATTATAATTCACCTTTAGAAAGAAGAAAGCCCAGACGTTTACAAATGATCCATCAGTTTCTGTTGATCCAGCCAATTGAACCCCAGCAAATATCATATTGGGAGAAAGCTTACCAAACCCGCTATTTGATGCCGTAGTCATATATAGGGGGTTCCATTTGAAATTTCCGAGAAAAATTGAGCTTTGTGTAATGTAACACCCTGTATAAATGGATATTTCCGCAAGCTATATAACCATATTTTATTAGGCTATATTGAGTCAAAAGTCATGGTAATACCAGATCTTGACAGGTTTTGTGACGACATGGCAGCGCTGTCGTGTTGAATCGGAATACAATTTCGGACAAATGATTGAATAACTGCTAAACCATTGATCCCAGGCCCCTATTGTTGGGCATCATTTTACTCACCGTGAAGTACTCTATCAAAAAATAAAATAAAATATAGGCTGTCCCATTTAAAAAAATACAAGTTTGGTGTGGCACAGGGAAACTGATCACTCTGTATACATGAAACTAATTTCTGGTTATGCGAAACACTGGTATATCCATGGATACCAAATTTGACATTTCTAGGTAGAACAGTTTTGAAGATAACTATGTGATCCTCTCAACTTGCCGGACTCTCTCTCTCTCTCTCTCTCTCTATATATATATATATATATATATATATATATATATATATATATATATATATATATATATATATATATATATATATATATATATATATATATATATATATATATATAGTGTGTGTCAAACTGGATGGGAACGTATTGCTATCTCCGTTATTATTAGAAATAGGGAGACAGTTAAATTAGCAATGTTTTGTAGAATTTTATGCTCGTTCCAAATATGACTTGTATTTTGCCCTGCCTCTTTTCGTTTCGAGTTTTGAAAAAAACAAAATTTGTGAATCAAGACCTCTGGAAGCTTGTTGTAATTCCTTACGCAGTCATAACTCACAGCTTGTTGTGCCCTTCCTACATGGTGATACGGAACTGCCAGATGTTGGGCCATTGTCATATCATAGTCATGAAAATCAGCCCTCCCACTGTGCACATAAAGCAGGCAAGATAGCATGTAAGCCGAAGGGATGGGTATTTTCCTCTTCTCAATATATATATATATATATATATATATATATATATATATATATATATATATATATATATATATATATATATATTCACACCGATAACTCAAAATAATGGGCCGATTTTTTGAAATTTGCTAGGTACCTTCCTTTTGTAAGTGGCTTGGGTAAGTTCGTTAGCAAGGAAAATTGGACTAGTTTTTTCGGGAAAAGTTTGAGTTTTCTTTCGTAACATTTTTGTATCTCCGAAAATAACAGAGCTATGACAACCAAATTTGACATATACGTTTCTAGTATCAAACGCACCCTACGTGCCCTACACTGGTGATCAAATGAAAGCACAAGAACAAGAGATTTTGTGTGGTTAACAAAACCGATTAAATATTACATACAACAGTTAAGTTTTTTTAACGCAAGAAGGTCAAGAAGTAGCAGAAAAAATCATCTGTAAACAAATTTAAGTTCCTAATTTTTTTAAGTTAAGTTTGTGGTAAGGTAATATGATTTTTCACTAGCTGAAAATTTGTCTCTTTTGTTACATTGCTGAGAATGTTTGTAAACTTACTCTCAAGTTAATTTATTTACTAAGATGTATCAAATTTAAATCACTTACATATAGGTATATTTTAAAAAGGTAAATAACTGAGTATAGTATATTCTATTACATTATTGCTAGAAAATATAGTAGATGTCCAAATGTTATTTGCAAGCCTAAACGTAAAATTGTTCGCTAAAAAATTATACTCAAATGGGCAAAAATCTGACAGATATTTATTTCTAAAACAACCTGAAAAATTATTTCATAATTGATACCATCGTCTTGCTGAAATAATATATGGAAATTATACTAATAAGTATAACTTAAAGTAAATATATATGAACAAATAACACAATAATCATTTGATTTTAGAAGTCCTTTTTATCCTGACAACTGTTTTCATTGCATTGGGTTTCATGTTGACTAGTTTTCCAAGCGTACATCCTGATTCAAACTTTATTGACGGAACATTCTTCAGATGGTTTATATTTCAAATAACGACAAAATAAATCTAAAAGTATTTATTATATGTATACATTTTAGCCATCATTAAGGACATACGCCAGTTTTGCTATCATTAAGGGTCGTCGCAATTGAATCAACCTAACCAAAAGCCAACAGTGATTCAAACACTGATCAACAGAGCTAGATTACTTACAGGAAAGCTTCTTCAGGGTACCCAGCGACCTGGAAAACCTGGAACAATCAGGGAATGTGAAGTACCCCCTAAAATGTCAGGAAAATGTGAGGGATATTTGTGATTTTACCCAAATGTCATGGAAATCATTCAGTAGACCTGAAAATTATATATTTGTAAAATGTCGTCACTAGCAGATGCTTTTTTATTCTTATTTCATATATATTATATGAATTTTCTCATGTAAATAGTTTTCTCATACCTAGGAAAATATATCTGATAATAATGCGACTTACCTTTGGTACCAATATCAATTAAATCCGCCAATGAACGCAGTGTATGCCACATTATAAATAGCGTCATATAACTCAAACATGTCTCATATGTACATCTCACTTGGAATGTTCTTCCTTGAATGCATAAAATGCAAAATGTGTTTTATGTATTGGCCGGGTACTGCTCTGATGTGAATGTGTTTATTCTATTTTAACCTTTATGATCATGTTGAAAGCGCAAAATATTTGGCATTTGTATATGGCGCATGTAAACAGTATCTTTGCTTCATTTTTTCAGCGAATTTTCATAAATTAAACTTTGCTTTTAGAGAGGTAACGACTTTCGAATTTTCAAAAAAAAATTATTAGGCGCGAATCTGAGCTTTTGGAACCAATTTCCCAGGCTTATTCAAATTTATATATACGAACAATGTGGTTTGCAAAGTTTCTACACCACCTAGAGACTTGTGGTTTGTTCTACCATACTCGAAAATTCTTTCGTCGGCCAGTCACAAAAGTCCAGTTTTTCCATGAAAAAATTTCAAATTTTCTTTTCAAAAATGCTATATGTTATAAATTTGACGGGGTTAAGCATACTTATGTGTTTGATAATGTAAGGTTTTTGTTCGTAATTTTTATTTAATTCATAAAAAAAGTATTCAGGTATGTGGGTTTTTTATTTCGAGTATTATGAAAAATGTACTCAAGGGGCCTGGAAATTTCAGGGAATTTGATTTTTGATTTCGGCTGGGTACCCTGTTCTTAGATAATTACAGCAATTGAAACATCCCTGAAAAATAATACAAAAGGAAGCGCATTAAAAAGTCATCGATCTAAGACATACAAGCAGAAACGTCTGAAGAACATACAAATGACAAACCAAAAGAGTATATACAAGAAATCACAGATAAGGTATCCAAAGAGGGATATTGACACTGCATGTCCACAACGAAAATCGGCGTCATCTTAAGATTACTAAGATACCAGTTGATCCTTCCATGCATCAAGAGTGTATTAAATACCATGCGAATACAGAAAGGTATACATAGGACAAACAACAAGAACCATCTGAACTAGGAGACTTAAGTATCAACAACATCGACAGTCACTGCCATAGTCCTAGTTGCCAAAACAGAATATTACCAATGGATCAGGAGGTAAGACCTTTCAAATACAGAGACATCCTAACAATTTCAACCAATCAGTTTCAAGTTAAGCTGAACCTGGCGCTGGTTACGCGGGCTTAGCAACTGAAATAATTTCACAGGTCTCATCAGTATTATAACACCAAACATTGTTGCAATATCGACAACCGTAACGTCATTTACAACAGCGTCACAATGTATTGCGTATGTGTTATCTATGGTCACAGCAACGTAACAGTGTTGAACTGAGTAGAGCAGCTCAAGTGGGGGTGTTAACTTTTATTTCATTGGTATAGAGAATAAGGTATAGGCATACAGACCACCCAAAAATTTGGCATATGGCAAAACAATTGTAAATCTTCGAAAAAAGACTTGAAATTCAAGATAAATTGACTTTTCAATAGCTTACAAAATGCCTTACCATCTACAGGCTGACACAAGCATATAAGAAAACAAGCGGAAAATTATCTTAAAAATCCCAAACTTGGTTGTGAGTTTCTTACTTTTAGACACCAAAATAGTTTCATTTTTAGACCAATGAGGCTAGCAATTGGATTTGGACATCTATTTACTCTTATATATGTGATATTTATATATTTTGTGTCAAATAAAACCAAGTGGGTAAAAATTTGTTTTCTTTTCCTCTTATTTTAATATGGTGTGTTTCAAAACATCTTATATTACAGTGACTGTGCAATATTGGATGATGTAAAACTGGACTTAATCAGTTGTTGTCTCAATGTTCAGTTTGTAGATTTATAAACTTTCCAAAATATCCGAAGATCCAGTAAAAGCCAACCAATTGGAATAAAAGTCTCCATACTACTCTGTTTGATGGTAACAATATAGACAAAAATCAACAGCTGTACACTTCCTTAACTTTGTATTTTCAAAAAATTATCTCTAAATTTGTGTTTCCACACAACACAGTCTAATCCACGACAGACAGTATGGATTCCGTCAGCGCAGATCAACTGCCGACCTCCTTTTCTTTGTCACCCATTCTTGGAACTACATGGTAAATCCCAGATTGTCGCTCTAGACATATCCAGAGCATTCGACCAGGTCTGGCACGCAGCGCTGCTTAATAAACTTCCGGCCTGTGGCCTACCACCAAAACTCTGTACCTGTACAGCAAATTTCCTCTCCAACCAGAGCTTTTCTGTTGTCGTGGATGACCATTCCTCTAAACTGTATCCAATTAACGCAGGAGTTCCTCAAGGTTCAGCTTTAGCCCCTACTTTGTTTCTTCTCCACATCAATGACCTCCTTTCTAGCACATCCAACCCAGTTCACAGTTACACAGACGACAGCACCCTCCACTTAAATATACAATATTCTAAGCCTGTCTCTTTAACCCAATTAGACAAGGATCGCAGACTCATGGAGGGTTCTGTCTGTGTGGATCTCCAAAAAATATTAGACTGGGGAAGTAGAAATCTTGTACAATTCAACTCCACCAAATCTCAGTCTTGCTTTCTATCTCATAAGAGATACACCAGCCCTCGACCCATCACAATAAACAACCAAGTTATTCAAAGTAATAAGTCCTTTTCACTTGTTGGCATCTCTTGGATCGAACTCTCAATTGGCACCAACATGTCACATTAAATGCAGAAGCGGCTGCTAGGAAATTAGGTTTCCTCTCCCGAGCTCGCAAATACTTTTCACCAACTAATCTCTATACCTTATATACTTCACAAATAAGGCCAAACCTCGAATACTACTTCCACATCTGGGGTGCCGCTGCCGGTTCTACACTCTCTATCCTGGACTCCATTCCGAAGAGAGCCTATACGTCTCATTGGTGACTCTACCCTCACCCAAAGGCTGCCATCCCTTGCCCACCGAGGTGCCGTTGGTGACCTCTCTCTCTTTTATAGATATCTGCACGGGCACTGCTCAGAGGAGCTTTCTGCCATAGTTCCTCCACCTGCTGCCCCCAACAGATGTACCAGGGGAACAGAGCGAATGCACCCTTTTATTGTCCAGGTCACCAGACAGAATATCTTGTTATGTCGGTTCTTTTGTCCCGACGACTTCCAAGTTGTGGAATTCTTTGCCGGCACATGTTTTTCCTTCTCCTCCGAACCTTCAAGTCCAGAATTAACAAGTTGCCTCTTTCCTCCTTGTCGACACCCACGGTACGATTGTATTTAGGCTGAAGCCCTCATGGTGTGTTGTTGAAAAATATTATTAATATTATTCCTTCAGTTTAAAGCAATATTTTGTAGCGATTTGTGCTTAATTTATTAAGTCATCTTGCCTAAGCTACGAAACAATTACAATCATTTGAGTGAATGCGAAAGGGGCGTCGCTATGACAACGATATATCGCAGAATACGCGCCCTTGAGCGTTCGTATAGAGTACAACTCCCACTGACACCTCGACGTCGTGTTGCTCGGCTAAAATTGTGTAACGGCAGATCAAACTGTGATGGTGAATGGAATCGTGTTGTGTTCTCTGACGAGTCTCGATTCTGTCTTTGGGTTCACCGTGGTCGCAGAAAAGTAAGACTATTACCTGGAGAACGCAAAAATTTAGAATTTGCTGTGGAACGCCATACGGCGCTTACACGGGGAGGGAGATGGTATGGGGTGCGATAACATACGGTAGCAGATCACCTCTAGTTTTTTAGGTCAGTTTCAATTTTTATATGTTTATATAAACATATAAAATTGAAACTGGCCCGGATATGGTTTCTAGGGGTGTCATAGTTTGCGCTCATTTGCATGCTTAAAATTCAATAAATTATGTGTGTGTGGGTGTGTGTATTGTCGCCTCCGTGTATCACAATTAGGTTTATGGACTTTGTTACTTCTATGGTCAGAGGCCGGTTCTAAAGTGTGTTGGTAAGAGCGAACACTCTAGAATGATATTTCTTGAAGGGAACAGAAGTGACAGGTGTAGAAGGTCTAGAGTCAGTATGGACAGTAAAAATAGGCGAGCGACAAACAGAATAAGTTAGTGTGGTGCAGAATAAGTCATCATAGAGTTTTAAGCGAGTCCACAGTAGTGTTAGTGTATAAGAAGCGACCATAGAAGGCGAATAGTGGAATATAGTTCTATGGACATTTAGTAATAGAGCGAAATATTTTAGTTGATGGTGGTGTTGGAAAATAGTTGGTTATAATAAATTAGTAGTTTGAAAAGCTGTGTTTTGTTAGTCACCAAATCCAGAACCCTGTCGAACGTAACAATTATATCTATATATATATATATATATATATATATATATATATATATATATATATATATATATATATATATATATATATATATATATATATATATATATACATCACACCGATAACTCAAAAAATAATGAGCCCATTTTGATAAAATTTGGCATGTACCTTCCTTTTGTAAGTGGCTTGGATAAGTTCGTTAGCCAGAAATAAAAAAATCTATGGTAATCAAATTTGGTACACAAGTTTACGACATTAAAAGGAAACTATGTACCAAAATTTCGAGTTCTATGTTACAGGAAAAAAAAGTTATAAAAAAATATTTGGCACTAGATCATTTCTATGAAAATTAACTACTGTAACGCACTTGTTGCGTCCAGACTTTTCAAAAGTCAGTTTATGGTAGTGATAGACATATATGATTGGTTGGGGACATAAGATATGCTATATCGTAACCTCCAGTTTTTAAAAGTAACCACGGATTATCGAAAGTTAGTTTCTTTGGAAAGTTTGAAAATCCACTAAGTTATTAAACTGTTTTTAGCTTAGAATGTTGTTTTTAATTTAAATATAAGGTTTTCAGACCTCATTTCTTATAAATGCTTATATGAAATATTTTGAGCACGCCTAAAATACTACGTAGTAAAAGAAAAAGCAAAGACTCCCAACCTTTCAAACTGAAATATCACTAACTTAAAGATTGACAAATTGAAAATGACATTTGACTTTGACTCATTTGACATTTTAGTTTCAAGAAAAAAGATAACAATGCAGATTATTTTGGATTTTGATTAAACTTTTCTTGATGATGGTTAATTAACAATATACCAGTTACCAGTACCAGTTTTTGGTAATGAGTTATGTATATCATCCCTGATAGTGTTTTGTGAAACCAGAATTATTTTGGTAGTGTCCTTTCATAGTTTAGAAGAACCAAAGTGAAAAAAAGGTGAGTCATTTTGTAATCCCTATTATTTTACATGCTCTATTAAGTATAATATGTCGCAAATAGTTTTATGGTGTCATAAATTGATCAATTTATCATTTAATCGTGAATATCAAATTTGTTGTGTCCGGTTTGTCAAACAGGCGTAAGATTTATTCAACTTTTTCTATTGTATTGGATATTTGTTTTAGGTTAAAATGATTGTTGTAAAAATGCTGTATTTGTTGTTATTCCTTAGCTGTATCATTTGTTACGTAATATATGTATTGTTTCTATTGTTTTAAAGGTATACACAAAACGGTGTTAATACCTACTATAGCAATTAAACTTCTAAATGGTACCTTGTTAGTCGCTATCAGTAAACTAAATATTAAAGGAGCATTTAGGTAGTTATTTTTAAAGAAAATGGGTGAATTTATTCTTTGTTGGCAAATGTCAGAGCTAATCAGTGTTAGATAAAATAACTGCTGATAGATAAAGCTTAGCACCTTTAATGCAATTTAATACTATTCTTACTTCGTGCCTCCTTATTTATGCAGATTTATTTAAATTACAATATTTTAACATTTACAATATTATCATAGTACAGCCTTGTTTTACTCCACTCGCACCTTAGAATACAAAACAAGAGGAAGGAGCTTTTCCATATAGAAGGAAGTGTGACATGTCAGCTAGCTTGAACTCCTATGTGATGATTCATTTTTGGCAGTTTGTGCCTGTCAGTAAATATTTTACATTTGCATTGTTGGAAAATTTATGTGAAATAGTAATGTTGTGATTTGTCTTGTATGAGTAATTATTTTGTTAATTTCATTTTGGACAATGAACATGTCATGTAGCATATGACAGTTTTTTTTCCCTCAGGGCTCGTCCGCGTCCGCGGCCTTGCCGCCCCAATAACACTGCAACCTTTGGTTGATTGTGCATACCCTTAGTCTTACTCCACCCATTCCAAAATCACTGTGCCTTGAACTAGTCTGCACAGCAATGGGTAGGGTGAAGTTTTATATTGCTCTGTCTCCGGTCTAGAGTGACCATAGATCAGTTGTCTTTTCCGGTCCAGAGCTTTACACTCACACAAGATGTGCTGGGCTGATTCCTCCCCCTCGCCTCAGAGTCTGCATGCGAGGTGCCCTTCGAACCGCCCCATTATATGCAGGTGTTTCTTGACGGCCATGTGTCCCGTCAAGAGATCTGTTGTGTTTCTGAGCTGTCCTCTGCTAAGATTTAGCAGAGGACAGCTCTCTTTGAACTGGGTCCGTCAATTATTGACTTCCCATGTCTGAGCCCTGGACAGTCCGCCCAGTACACCTTGTGTTGGTTTCTGACCCAGGACTTAATGGCTCCCCTGGCAGTGCTCTTTGTCACGCCCAGAGCCGGTTCTGGTCCCATAAATGGTTCTGCTGACCCTCTCTTCGCGAGACTGTCAGCTTCTTCATTGCCTTTGACCCCCGAGTGACCCGGCACCCAGATGAGGGTCACCTCATTCTGTTCAGCCAGGTGTCTCGTCTTGGCACTCACTCACCAGCCAGGAATTTACCCATAGGCTACTTAGTGCCTTAAGGGCTGCCTGGCTGTCTGTGGCTATGAGGATCCGCTTGTTGGTGTAGCCCCTTCTCTTGTTCTCCCGCACACAGTGCAGGATGGCGTACATCTCGGCCTGAAACACCGTTGCATGGGCTCCGAGGGAAATACTATCACTTACCCTCGGTCCTTCCGAGTAAACACCTGCCCCCGTCCCACGCTCCCCGCCGGATCCGTCCGTGAACCAGACGAGCGCGTCCCGTGGTATGCCCGGCGTCTCCTCCCGCCATGCCTCGCGCTCAGGGATTTCCACTGTAAAGTTGTTTTCCCTGCACATTCGCGGGCTCGCGAAGTCTGACCTCATTTCAAGCATGGGCTCCTTCACGATCTCCTGAATTTTTCAGTGGCCCCTGAAGCCTGGGTTGATCTTCAGTCTACCATTGCAGGCTAGTCTGTATAGTCCTAGCTTGGCCTCCCCCATGATAACAAAGTGTGTGTGGGGGGGGGGTTGCATATCCAGCAGCACCTCCATGGCGGCTGTTGGGGTTGAAGACATGGCCCCTGTGATACCTAGGCAAGCCATCCTTTGGATCTTACCTAGTTTTTGTTTGGCACTGGATTGTGTCACCTTAGGCCACCAGACCAGTGCCGCATATGTTAACGATGGTCTGACCACCCTTGTGTACAGCCAGTGGGCCATACTAGGTCTTAGTCCCCACGTTTTTCCATATAGCCGCCTAGTGACGGCTAAGGACATGACTGCCTTACGCAGTATTTTTTAATGTGACCATTCCAGGTTAGCTTAAGAGTCCAATACCACCCAAAGATATTTTACCTTCCTGGCCATTGGAACGCTCCTACCGTATAGAGTGAGAGTTCTGTGGCTGTCGCACTTCCTCCTCCTCGTAACCGGCACGACGGTTGCTTTCTCGGGGCTCACCCCGAGCCCTTGATCAACCGTCCACCCTTCCACCACTTTCAGTGCAGTCTGCATGCGCTCCCACACTGACTGTATGACCTTTCCTCAGACTATGATGACAATGTTGTCCGCATAGCCCTGTACCACATACCCCCCTCCTGAGAGCCTCCCCAGCAGGCCGTCCACGACTAGGCACCAGAGCAAGGGAGACAGAACTCTCCCTTCGGACACCCCGCCAGCAGAGTCCCTCCCGCGAGTGAGGTGAACACGGCCCTATCCCTGAACATGGAACCGATCCACCTGCAGCAGGTCTCCTCTATTCCACGCTCCCGGACAGCTGCCAAAACCGATCCGAACGAGGTGTTGCTAAAGGCCCCTCTCTATGTCTAGGAAGGACCCAGCGCCACCTCCCTGTTCTCCAGCTTATTCTTCAGTTTCAGCACCACTTGGTGCAGTGCTGTTTCTGTTGAGAATCCTGCTCTGTATGCATATTGTCCGCAGTGTAGGGGATATGCTTCCAGTACACCGCCCCTAATGTGCCGGTCGAGCAGTTTTTCCACTGTTTTCAGCAAGAAGGACATGAGACTTATTGGCCTCAGGGACTTTGCCTGGTCTGTTGGACGCCCAGGTTTAGGAATAAATACAACCCTGGCCAGTCTCCATGCCCTCGGAATGTACCCCAGAGCCAGGCTGGCCCTCATAATGAGGGTAAGCACCGGCGCCAGTATATCTATCCCCTGTTGGAGCATGATGGACATTATTCCATCAAATCCCGGCGATTTGTATGGCTTAAAGCTGTTAATGGCCCATCTGATTTTGCTCCAGGTAAGCACCTCTTTAGCGACTGTCCAGTTTACTCTAGATGCCCGCCTTATATATGACAGTTGCAACTTCCTTTCACGTTCCAACTATGTTTTATAATGCTCATTCCTGTTGTTTTATATTCTAAGACTGACTATGGAGGTTTATCCCTCGTCTGGACTTCTACTGAGGGGAAATGCGATGTGGTATTTCTATTCCCCTAGTTTTTCAATTGAAAGGGCATGCTTCTTTCAGGGAAACTTAGGTGACTGCGTAGGAAATTGGTGGTTTGGCTGGTGGGGGCCGGGGGCCGTCTGGTAAACGGTTCCTCATTTCCTTGGACTTTTATAAGGTGCTTTTTTTACACTTAGCATTTATAGCCCTTGTTAATTTTCTTTACCATGCCCCAGCACCCTTATTTACTGCAGGTCCTGTCACATTATTGTGGATTAAAAGTACAACATTTATCTTATGGGTTTATACATATAGAGGTGTTTCTAAGCGGGTCTGCAAAAATTCTTAGAATGCGGACATTACGCTAAATTGCAAATTTACCATAACTTTAAACTATGCGATTGAAACGATATAACAACTGATAACTTATCACATGCAGGTACATTTATGTTCTGTTATTATTTTTAATGATTTTTTATTGAAAAATCACTAATAGAGAGGTATCGATGGTGAGACTTTGCAAATTTTTTTTCAAATGAGCGCGAACTAGGACCCCTAGAACCCATATCCGGGGTCAATTTCAATTATATATATATATATATATATATATATATATATATATATATATATATATATATATATATATATATATATATATATATATATATATATATATATATATATATATATATATATATATATATATATATATATATATATATATATATATATATATATATATATATATATATATATATATATATATATATATATATATATATATATATATATATATATATATATATATATATATATATATATATATATATATATATATATATATATATAGATGTTTCTAAATTGATGCGAAAAATTCTACAGTGATTCTTTGGCGAAAAATAAGGGGTTTCTTTTTTTATAAAGTTTTTCATGAAACCCCTTCTTCTCCAAGTTACAGCCCTTTGAAATTTTGGCAAAAAAAGTTTTCATTAAATTTCTCCGTTATGAAATAATTTTAAAAAACGAAATTTTGCAGATGCATAAGGTTAAAAAAATTACAGTTTCAAATGGATTTTGTAACCCTATAATGTTATCACAAGAGGGTGAAAAAACCTACCCTTACATTATTTTTTATCAGTACTTTTTATTGTGTATCGTTTTCTATTAAAATGATTTGGAAAGAAGGATTCATTTAGCAACTTTTTTGTCTTGACATTTTCTCATAAAATTGTTAGTTTGATCACAAAAAAATAAAATATTACTCAGATCGATGTCACATGAATTTACAGTGGTTGTTATTTGCTGAAAAATCAAGTACGTGGTAGGCTGTCAAATAACGTCATAATTACACTAATATTAATTGTTCTGGTTGTTGTCAATCTATCGAGAAAAAACACTTGGAACAAATAACTGAATAAAATGGTTAATTAATCAATTCCGAAATGGCAGATATGCATTTTGAATATGGCCGTGCTAATCGCAATGGATTAAGAGCACAGCGCCTTTACACTGAGTTATATCCATATAGAACTGTAGCCCATCACAGCATATTCGCATGCGTTCATCAACGTCTGCAGGAAAAAGAAAAATTTTTAAGAAGTGCCGCCGATTACAGGCGTTCTAGAGAAGTAAGAACTGTAGCACTTGAAGAGGCTGTCCTCAATTTAATTGAAGAATCTCCTGGTACAAGTACAAGAAGAATCGCTTCAGTCTTAAATGTCAGCTATGCCACGGTATTTTGAATTTTAAAAGAACAACTACTGTATCCCTACCATATCCAACGAGTTCAAGCGCTTTTACCTCGTGATTTTTTACCTCGTTTAATTTTTTGTCAATGGATGCTTCAAATGATTACGCAAATTCCACAGTTCTTATCTTGTATTTTATTTACTGATGAGGCCAACTTTTCACGAGGATCTATTAGAAAATTTCATAATAACCACATATAAAAAAAAATCTAAAAAAAGTTGCTAAATGAAGCCTTTTTTCTAAATCTTGTTTTTTCACCCTCTCGTGATAACATTATAGGGTTATAAAATCCATTTAAATCTGTCATTTTGTTAGCCTTTTGCATCTGCAAAATTTCGTTTTTAGCGAATCTTTTTTAATTCGCTAGTGAGGAGATCTGTATATATATATATATATATATATATATATATATATATATATATATATATATATATATATATATATATCCGATCGATAACTCAAAAAATAATGGACCGATCTTGATCAAATTTGCTGAATACCTTCTTTTTGCAAGTGACTTGGATAAGTTCGTTAGCCAGGAAAATCGGACCAGGTTTTCCCGGAAAATATTGTGTTATCTTTCTAAAAAAATTCATATCTCCGGAAATAACAAAGTAAGGGCAATCAAAGTTAGTACGCGTGTTTGTATTATAACTGCACCAAAATTTAGGTCTCTAGCTTTAAAGACAAAAAAGTTATGGGCAGTTAAAGAAACAAATTTTGGAGTTTTCCTCAAAACGTCAAACTCGCAATTTGAAACGTCAAAATTGGCAATGTTTAGGCAAAGAACGCGAAAGAAATACGGATTGTGAAAAGAAAATGTTGCAAGAAGAGTGTTCTGCGAACCCTTTCAGATTCAACCGTCATCGCCCTTCATTTTACTAAAATATTTCCAGAAAATTCATTTCAAATAGACCCTTTCTCTGATGCTTTGGCTGTCGGTTCAGTTAAGTTGATGCTCTCGCTGTAGGTTTAGTGAAGTTTATGGTTTAACGGTCTATAATTTTTTTAGCTAATTTTCGTAGAACAAATTCGTTAATGCATTTTTGCATTTTTTATTGAAATATGATACGTTTGTAAGAAAAAAATCTGGACGCAGTAAGTGCGTTTTGGTAGCGAATTTTCGGTAAATTTGCAGATACAGACACTTTTCAAAAAACTGTTTTCAGAAACCTGTCTAGCCCCCCCTGGATCCACAAACCCCAAGAAAAATTTCTTGTTCACACTCCCCAAGAAAGTTACTGGGCCAGGAGTGAGTAGGGGTGCTGGGCGGGGTAGGTAGTAAAAAGGAAATATGAGTAGAAAATTCGAATAAAACGGGCTTTAAAGCTGTCTTTTTCACATCTTGAAGTCATATCCCCCTTAAACCCTGCCTACCCCGCACAGCACCCCTATTTCCCCAGGTGCCGTAAGTTCCTTGGCGGGTATGAACAAGACATTTCTCTTGTGGTTTATGCAACGAGGGTAGTTGTATGCACGCGAGGGGGAAAGGAAAATCCCCACGACGAAGCATCAACCCCCTACATTAAAGTAAATGCTCGAGGAGGCCACCTTGAGTCTGAATACAAGGCTGTAGGTGCCTGATCATAGATGCTTTGACTCTTTCAAAAATCCCAGGGGATTGTTATAGAATCACTTGACACTGATCTCCTATGGGTTGACGAAGCATTTGAATATTTTCAACTTGTGAAGAATAAGCTAGGCTTTTCAGGTGACCCTGGAGGCGAAAGTCTAAAGGATTCAAATCCGGCGAATATGCAGGCGAATTCCTCGGACCGGCACGACCTGTCCATTGATTTGAAAGTAGTTCATCCAAAACGTTTCTAGCTGTCAGACTAAAATGCGATGGTACACCATCGTGTATTTTTTTAAATTTATTTCAACAGCACACCACGAGGGCTCAGCCTAAATACTATCGTACCGTGGGTGTCGACAAGGAGGAAAGAGGCAACTTGTTAATTCTGGACCTGAAGGTTTGGAGGTTCGGACGAGAAGCAAAAACATGTGCCGGCAAGAAATTCCACAACTTGGAAGTCCTCGGGACAAAAGAGCGGTCACAACAAGATGCTCTATGTCTGGTGACCTGGGCAGTAAAAGGGTGCATTCGCTCTGTTCCCCTGGTAGATCTGTTTGGGGCAGCAGGTGGAGGAACTATAGAAGGAAGCTCCTCTAAGCAGCGTTGGTGCATATATCTATGTGTGTGTGTGTGTGTGTGTGTGTGTGAGAGAGAGAGAGAGAGAGAGAGAGAGAGAGAGAGAGAGAGAGAGAGAGAGAGAGAGAGAGAGAGAGAGAGAGAGAGAGAGAGAGGTCACCAACGGCACGTCGGTGGGCAAGGGATGGCAGCCTTTGGATGAGGGTAGGGTCACCTATGAGACGTATAGGCTCTCTTCGGAATGGAGTCCAGGATAGCGAGTGTAGAAGCGGCAGCAGCACCCCAGATGTGGGAGCAGTATTCGAGGTTTGGCATTATTTGTGAAGTATATAAGGTATAGAAATTAGCTGGTGAAAAATATTTGCGAGCTCGGAAGAGGAAACCTAATTTCTTAGCAGCTGCTTCTGCAATTGATCTGACATGTTGTTGCCAATTGAGATTTCCATCCACAGAAATGCCAACAAGTGAAAAGGACTCATTACTTTGAATAACTTGGTTGTTCATTGTGATGGGTCTAGGGCTGGTGTATCTCTTATGAGAAAGAATGCAAGACTGAGATTTGGTGGAGTTGAATTGTACACGATTTCTACTTCCCCAGCCTAATATTTTTTGAAGATCCACAGACAGAACCATCCATGAGACTGCGATCCTCATCTAATTGGGCTTAATAGACGGGCTTAGAATATTGTATATTTGAGTGGAGGGTGCTGTCGTCCGCGTAACTGTGAACTGGGTTGGATGTGCTAGAGAGGAGGTCATTGATGTGAAGAAAAAACAAAGTAGAGGCTAAAGCTGAACCTTGAGTGACTCCTGCCTTAATTGGATACAGTTTAGAGGAATGGCCATCCACAACAACAGAAATGCTCCGGTTGGAGAAGAAATTTGCTGTCCAGGTACAGAGTTTTGGTGGTAGGCCATAGGCCGGAAGTTTATTAAGCAGCGCTGCGTGACAGACCTGGTCGTATGTTTTGGATATGTCTAGAGCGAAAATCTGGGATTCACCGTGTAGTTCCATATATTTGTTTCAAGAATGGATTACAAAGGAAAGGAGGTCGGCAGTTGATCTGCGCTGTCGGAATCCAGACTGTCTATCGTGGATTATACTGTGTTTTTCAAGAAATGTTAGTAATTCGGTATTTATATACTTTTCCATCACTTTAGAGACGACTGAAAGGAGAGAAATAGGCCTGTAGTTGCTAGGAAGCGCTTTGGATCCTTTCTTGGGGATGGGTTGTACTCGAGCAGTTTTCTAGTTACTAGGGAATATGTCTCTATTGTAAGATGTCTGAAACAGACGAGTCAGGACAGGAGCAAGTTCTGGTGCGCATTTTTTGAGAACAATTGCTGGAATCTCGTCAAGGTCAGAAGCTTTCCTGGTATTAAGAGAAGAAAGCATCTTTCGTACCTTTTTAGTTAAGAAAATGATATCCGTCATTTTATGCGCAACATTGGGTGGTTGAACATTTGGAGGTGGGTTGAGAGTAGAATTGCCGGCGAACAACGAGGCAAAAAGTTCAGCCTTGCCCAGGGCGGTAGAAACAATTTCATCCCCTGAGACAAGAGGTGGGAACGTGCTCTTGCGGAAATTACTCCCAATAGATTTAGCAAGAGTGCAGAAGGGTTTGCCGCCGTTGGAGCTTGAGAGGACTTTGTTTCTGATGTGGTTATTAAACGAGTTTTTTGCCTCAGAAAGAATGCGGACATAGCAGTTTCTTGCGTCGTTAAATGCTTGACGTTTTTCTTACGCACTTGCTGCGTCCGGAATTTTATCTAATAAATATCTCTGGCATAATGGTCCAGAAGCATCAATCACCCTGTAAGTTAATCTGATTTTATCACTAGGTAGTTAATATATTTATAATCAATGTCATAGAGCATCTTACACACGTTTCACTTACATAACCTGATAATATTGAAGACACAATTACAACAAATTATGTCTCGATTTCTCAACACGTCCATTATAAGAAAAACAAGTAATTTTAACATGGAATAGCGAACAATTAAACACAATCATAAACTATTGAAGTAATCATGATGTTATGTAATGTTATAGAGGTATTTCTAATGGTTCTCATTGCATGGCATATTTTCATCAATTATGTATGATTTTGCTGTTAAAAGGTAATTTGTGCCCATCTGAATCTGTGTTTAGAGACATTTTTAAATGCAAATATAAGTACATTAGGTATTTTCTGTTTGCACTTATGTATGTTGTTGATAACGCCAATTTTGGTCATAGCTGTACATACTAACGTGCATCGTTATCTGGTTAACCTGACCATATCCATTAACATCTTTCCCTGGTGTTTATTATCAACAATAATAATAATAAGTATTATTATTATTAGTATAATAATATATTTGACCAACGTGATGCAAAATATATACACAATAAATATACACAATGCATGTATGGCATGTCAAAAACAATATACAAAAGTCTGGATGCATCAAGTGGGTTATGGATGTGAATTTTCATAAAAATGTTTGTAATAGCCGATATGTCTCTAATCTAAGCAGCCATATTTTTTTTAACATCACACCACGAGGGCTTACATCCTAAATACTATCGTACCATGAGTGTCGACAAGTAGGAAAGGGGAAACTTGTTAATTCTGGACTTGGAGGTTCGGGGGAGAAGGGAAAACATGTGCCGGTAAGGAATTCCACAACTTGGAAGTCCTCGGGACAAAAGAGCGGGCATAACAAGATGTTCTATGTCTGGTGACGTGGACAGTAAAAGGGTGCATTCGCTCTGTTCCCCTGGCAGATCTGTTGGGGACAGCAGGTGGAGGAACTATGGAAGAAAGCTCCTCTGAGCAGTGCCCGTGCAGATATCTATAAAAGATAGAGAGGTCACCAACGGCACGTGAGTGGGCAAGGAATGAGAGCCTTTGGGTGAGGGTAGGGTCACCGATGAGACGTATCTTCTGAATGGGGTCCAGGATAGCGAGTGTAGAAGCGGCAGTGGTACCCCAGATGTGGGAGCAGTGTCCGAGGTTTGGTCTTATTTGTGAAGTATATAAGGTATAGAGATTAGCTGGTGTAAAGTATTTGCGAGCCCGGAAGAGGAAACCTAATTTCTTAGCAGCCGCTTCTGCAATTGATGTGACATGTTGGTGCCAATTGAGATTTTGATCCACAGAAATGCCAACAAGTGAAGAGGGCTCATTACTTTGAATAACTTGGTAGTTCATTCTGATGGGTCTAGGGCTGGTGTATCTCTTATGAAAAATAAAGCAAGACTGTGATTTGGTGGGGTTGAATTGTGCAAGATTTCTACCTTCCCTGTCTAATATTTTTTTGGAGATCCACGGAGACACAACCCTCCATGAGTCTGCGATCCTCATCTAATTGGACTAAAGAGACAGGCTTAGAATATTGTATATTTGAGTGGAGGGTACTGTCGTCCGCGTAACTGTGAACTAGGTTGGCTGTGCTAGAGAGGAGGTCATTGATGTGAAGAAGAAACAAAGTAGCGCATTTCTTGAGAACAATTGCGGGGATCTCGTCAAGGCCAGAGGCTTTCCTGGTATTTAAGAGAAGAGAGCATCTTTCGTACCTTTTTAGTTTTGAAAATGATATCCGCCATTTTATGCGCGACATCGGGGACTGTTGGTGGTTGAACATTTGAAGGTGGGTTGAGAGTAGAATTGCCGGCGAACAACGAGGCAAAAAGTTCAGCCTCGCACAGGGCAGTAGAAACAATGTCATCCCCTGAGACAAGAGGTGGGAACGTGCTCTTGCAGAAATTATTCCCAATAGATTTAGCAAGAGTCCAGAAGGGTTTGCTGCCTCTGGAGCTTAAGAGGACTTTGTTTTTGATGTGGTTATTAAACGAGTTTTTTGCCCCAGAAAGAAGGCGGACATAGCGGTTTCTTGCGTCGTTAAATGCTTGACGGTTTTCTTGACTGGGATTGTGTAGAAGCGTTTTGTGAGCTTTGACTTTTCAAGTCTGGCCTTGTCACAGGTTTTAGAGAGCCAGGGCCTCTATTTGGCTGCAGAGGTTTTCTGTGTACGTGGAATAAATAATTACATGCCAGCTTGGATAATTTCGGTGACGTTTTGTGAGATATCAGAGGGGTCAGGATGAGAGAAGCAGACAGACGTCCATGGAAATGAAGAATTTCGTCGCATTTCGTCCCAGTTCGCGAAGTTGTAGTGCCAAACGATACGTAAGTGTGATGGACTGTGTGACCTCGGGTTGCATTGCGCAGGAAGCAGTGACCATGCCGCCGTGATCCTAGCGACCAAGGGGGGCGGTGACTGATATCTTATAGCAGTCAGGATTTGTAGTAAGAAGGAGATCCAAGGGATTTGAATTGTGTGTTGGGATGCGAGGAAAGTAAGTAGGTTGCTGAACCATATTGGCTAAAGAATTTCTGACTGCAAAGGCCTCCGCTGCTCTTCCTTGTGGATCGGTTTTTGAAGATCCTAGCCATTCCTGATTATGGAAATTGAAGTCACCAAGAATAGTGACCTCGGAGGAAGGATATTCAGAAATCATATGGTCGGTTTTTTCAGAAAGGTAGTCAAAGAGCTGGACAAAGTTGTCAGAAGGTGACCGGTATATGCAACAGATGAATTTAGTTGCAGCCCTGAGAGAAAGTTTTATCCATAGTATGTCTTTTCTTCTAGCTTTCAAATTGGGGAGTCTGGTGCAGGGTAGATTGCTACGGACGTACGCGCACACGCCTCCATGCAATCTAAAAGAAGTAAGGAGCTCATACCCCAGGAAATTAAAGTGATTAGTGGCTGTTTTGGCACTGATTTGAGTTTCGGTGAGGAAGAGGAGTTGGTTAGACTGGAGGAAATGGTGGACTTAGTTCAGGTTAGAATTTAGGCCACATATATTCGAGAAGGATATGTTAAATCTTGAGGCCGGCGCCCCCTGCACACCCCTCTCCTGGAGATCCGAATGGAGGGGTATTTTATCTCCGGAATCTTTTGTACAAGGAGGAGCCATCATCATTTTTCATTATAAGGGAAACCGACTCATACACCAGAACCGGAAACGTCCGTTGGGACTTCACCGGCCCCTTGATGTAAGGGGTGGTACCTCCTCGGGCGTGAAAAAAGTCCTTTCTTATCACGTAAAGGAAAAGTCCACTACCACCTACCATATTGCAAGTACCGGTATAGCTTATATAGTAGAAACAATGTACCATATTTCATCAAAATTACTTATTGTTTGAAAATGTAAAAAAAAATCCGGGAATAAACTTAAAATGTTGTCGGTGTGATGTTTGTATGTATGTATATATGTCTGTCTGTTTATCTGTTTTGGTGGAGGCAGCTAGCTGGTTTCTGGAGGCCTAATTAGGGCTTATTTGAAGAAAACATTTTCAAAATTCCAAAGTGGGAATATCCTCATTAATGATTTTTTTCCCGAAATTTTACTAGAAATAAACGCTATTATGAAAGAGAACACCTATACACATACGAGGTAAGCGCCAACAATGAAAACGGCAGAGCTAGTGCTGGTTATTCAGAATTGTATAAAACTAGTTAAAATACACAAAACTAGTTCAGCTTACTTTTTATTTGACCTATGATTAAATGAAAAGGGCAGAGCTAGTGCTGGTTATTCAGAATTGTATAAAACTAGTTAAAATACACAAAACTTGTTCTGCTTACTTTTTATTTGAACACTGGTTAAATGAAAAGGGCAGAACTAGTGCTGGTTATTCAGAATTTTATAAAACTATTTAAAATACACAAAACTAGTTTTGCTTGCTTTTTATTTGAACGCTGGCTAAATGAAGAGGACAGAACTAGTGCCGGTTATTCAGAATTGTATAAAACTAGTTAAAATACGTAAGTCTATTTCTGCTTACTTTTAATTTGAACGCTGGTTAAATAAAAAGGGCAGAACTAGTACTGGTTATTCAGAATTGTATAAAATTAGTTAAAATACACAAAACTAGTTCTGCTTACTTTTTATTTGAACACTGGTTAAATGAAAAGGGCAGAACTAGTGATGGTTATTCAGAATTGTATAAAACTAGTTGAAATACACAAAACTAGTTCTGCTTACTTGTTATTTGAACACTGATTAAATGAAACGGCAGAACTAGTGCTGGTTATTCAGAATTTTATAAAACTAGTTAAAATTCACAAAACTAGTTCTGCTTACTTTTTATTTGAACGCTGTTTAAATGAAACAGCAGAACTAGTGCTGGTTATTCAGAATTGTATAAAACTATTTAAAATACACAAAACTAGTTTTGCTTGCTTTTTATTTGAACGCTGGCTCAATGAAGAGGACAGAACTAGTGCTGGTTATTCAGAGTTGTATAAAACTAGTTAAAATACGTAAGTCTATTTCTGCTTACTTTTAATTTGAACGCTGGTTAAATAAAAAGGGCAGAACTAGTACTGGTTATTCAGAATTGTATAAAATTAGTTAAAATACACAAAACTAGTTCTGCTTACTTTTTATTTGAACACTGGTTAAATGAAAAGGGCAGAACTAGTGATGGTTGTTCAGAATTGTATAAAACTAGTTGAAATACACAAAACTAGTTCAGCTTACTTTTTATTTGACCTATGATTAAATGAAAAGGGCAGAGCTAGTGCTGGTTATTCAGAATTGTATAAAACTAGTTAAAATACACAAAACTTGTTCTGCTTACTTTTTATTTGAACACTGGTTAAATGAAAAGGGCAGAACTAGTGCTGGTTATTCAGAATTTTATAAAACTATTTAAAATACACAAAACTAGTTTTGCTTGCTTTTTATTTGAACGCTGGCTAAATGAAGGGGACAGAACTAGTGCCGGTTATTCAGAATTGTATAAAACTAGTTAAAATACGTAAGTCTATTTCTGCTTACTTTTAATTTGAACGCTGGTTAAATAAAAAGGGCAGAACTAGTACTGGTTATTCAGAATTGTATAAAACTAGTTAAAATACACAAAACTTGTTCTGCTTACTTTTTATTTGAACACTGGTTAAATGAAAAGGGCAGAACTAGTGCTGGTTATTCAGAATTTTATAAAACTATTTAAAATACACAAAACTAGTTTTGCTTGCTTTTTATTTGAACGCTGGCTAAATGAAGAGGACAGAACTAGTGCCGGTTATTCAGAGATGTATAAAACTAGTTAAAATACGTAAGTCTATTTCTGCTTACTTTTAATTTGAACGCTGGTTAAATAAAAAGGGCAGAGCTAGTGCTGGTTATTCAGAATTGTATATAACTAGTTAAAATACACAAAACTTGTTCTGCTTACTTTTTATTTGAACACTGGTTAAATGAAAAGGGCAGAACTAGTGCTGGTTATTCAGAATTTTATAAAACTATTTAAAATACACAAAACTAGTTTTGCTTGCTTTTTATTTGAACGCTGGCTAAATGAAGAGGACAGAACTAGTGCTGGTTATTCAGAGATGTATAAAACTAGTTAAAATACGTAAGTCTATTTCTGCTTACTTTTAATTGGAACGCTGGTTAAATGAAAAGGGCAGAACTAGTGATGGTTGTTCAGAATTGTATAAAACTAGTTGAAATACACAAAACTAGTTCTGCTTACTTGTTATTTGAACACTGGTTAAATGAAACGGCAGAACTAGTGCTGGTTATTCAGAATTTTATAAAACTAGTTAAAATTCACAAAACTAGTTCTGCTTACTTTTTATTTGAACGCTGTTTAAATGAAACAGCAGAACTAGTGCTGGTTATTCAGAATTGTATAAAACTATTTAAAATACACAAAACTAGTTCTGCTTACTTTTTATTTGACCGCTGATTAAATGAAACGGCAGAACTAGTGCTGGTTATTCAGAATTGTATAAAACTATTTAAAATACACAAAACTAGTTCTGCTTACTTTTTATTTGACCGCTGATTAAATGAAACGGCAGAACTAGTGCTGGTTATTCAGAATTGTATAAAACTATTTAAAATACACAAAACTAGTTCTGCTTACTTTTTATTTGAACACTGATTAAATGAAGAGGGCAGAACTAGTGCTGGTTGTTCAGAATTGTATAAAACTAGTTGAAATACACAAAACTAGTTCTGCTTGCTTTTTATTTGAACGCTGGCTAAATGAAGAGGGCAGAACTAGTGCTGGTTGTTCAGAATGGTATAAAACTAGTGTTGTACAATTCAAAATCCGCAAAACTAGTTCTGCTTATTTCGTAACGCTGAATAGCCGTAAAAAAGTAAAATTTCGGGTTTGGGAAATATTCGTTGCTCAAAACTAGTTTCGCACATTTTTTCCTCGCCCGAATTTGGATATTGAACGTAACACATACACTATAAATGAAACACACTGTATCAAACGCGTTTAAAGATGTTTTTCAACGATAAATCTTAAT
This sequence comes from Tillus elongatus, assembly GCA_964006375.1. Classification (NCBI taxonomy): domain Eukaryota; kingdom Metazoa; phylum Arthropoda; class Insecta; order Coleoptera; family Cleridae; genus Tillus; species Tillus elongatus. The sequence goes on along the minus strand of OZ023270.1, from coordinate 106,261,707 downwards.
TTCCAGGTCATCAGACGAAAGCCTTATCTTGAACAAATATCCATATCTTATTGTCTAAAAAATCCATTGTCACATTTCTGCCTTTTGTTGATTTTATAATCATTTATCTCTTCACTTCTGGGTAGAGATTAGTTTTAGAGAATTAACATTTAAATGTAATGCTCACCAAGGTATTCGACAACAAACTGTGTTATTTTCGTAGGTAGGAAATTGGGTTTCCCCACTTTGATAGAAAAAAAGAGGTATGACACACGTTTTCGTTATTTTCAATCTATTTAGTGCATGTCGATGTTTGGGCGGGAGGAGAGAGTTTATCTTCGTACGTGCTTGAAAAAATATTCTAAATAATAATAATAAAAGTTTATACCGCGTCCGCTCAAAGTTTATTCTGTGTGTGTGTGTATTATTGTTTTTAGTTATTATTTGTGGCCAGTTAATTTTTTTTAGTGTGTGTATAAAGTAACATTTTACTCCTTCAAAGTTGATTTATTAGAAAAAAATCACTAAAATTAAGTAAAAACCTAATCTCGATTATTACATTGCTACTTAAATTATTGGATCTTGGTTTTCCTCCATTTTTCTTGCTCTTCATCTAGTTGTTGATTTTTTTTATAAATAGTAATCGGACAAGTACTTTTTTGTGTACAGTTGAATAAAAAAATTGTGGTCGTGGTGTTTTAAGCTATCCGCATTTTCAAGATGCCTAAAAAATGTTATACCGTCGAAGAAGATGTGGTGAGTATGGAATTAAAGGATAATTAAGGGGGAATATTAAAGTGAAATCTTCGGAAGCGCTGAAGGGTCAAGTGAAAAAAAATCTTTTTGTGTGAAATTAATTTAACCTCCAGCAGGAACATGAAATTATTTTCACGTTTTCACAGAAACTTGAAATTAATTTCACGTTAGCGATTAGTGTTGACATGGAGGATTTAAATACTAAATTGAGGTGTTAATTAATACGTAATTTGTAATAGTATAAAGTTGCACTGCTACTGCAATATTTTTGAGTCTCTCTTTGTTTTTTTAAAGGATAAACATAAAGGTAAATAAAGGCGTGAAAGAAAAACGTCGTTCGATTCAGGTATATCCGCATATCCCAGTTAGTAGTGCTTATCCTGGATTTTAAGGGTTTATGATTGGCTAATTTCGTCGGGATGCGAATAAAGAGTACATACGATGGGTATCGGATGATGATGTTAAACGTTGAGTTTGACATTTCAATTCAAATGAATGGATCAAATCAAATTGGTCCTCAGACCACGGCATGGTCACTGCTTCCTGCGCAATGCAACCTGAGGTCACACAGTCATCACACCCACGTATCGTTTGGCACTACAACTCCGCGAACTGGGACGAAATGCAAGATTACTTTTCCTCATTTCCATGGGCGTCTGTCTGCTTCTCTCATCCTGACCCCTCTGATATCTCACACACCGTCACCGAAATTATCCAAGCTGGCATGGAATTATTTATTCCACGTACACAGAAAACCTCTTCAGCCACTCAAAAGCCCTGGTTCTCTAAATCCTGTGACCAGCTTGGACTTGAAAACGTCAAAGCTCACAAAACGCTTCTACACAATCCCAGGCAAGGAAACCGTCAAGCATTTAACGACGCAAGAAACCGCTATGCCCGCATTCTTTCTGAGGCAAAAAACTCGTTTAATAACCACATCAAAAACAAAGTCCTCTCAAGCTCTAACGGCAGCAAACCCTTCGAGAATCTTGCTAAATCCATTGGGAATAATTTCTGCAAGAGCACGTTCCCACCTCTTGTTTCAGGGGATGAAATTGTTTCTGCCGCCCTGGGCAAGGCTGAAGTTTTTGCCTCGTTCGCCGGCAATTCTACTCTCAACTCACCTCCAGATGTGCAACCACCAAGAGTCCCCAATGTCGCGCATAAAATGACGGATATCATTTTCAAAACTAAAAAGGTACGAAAGATGCTCTCTTCTCTTAATACCAAGAAAGCCTCTGGCCTTGACGAGATCCCAGCAATTGTTCTCAAAAAATGCGCACCAGAACTTGCTCCTGTCCTAACTCGTGTGTTTCAGACATCTTACAATAGAGGCATATTCCCTAGTAACTGGAAAACTGCTAGAGTACAACCCGTCCCCAAGAAAGGATCCAAAGCGCTTCCTAGCAACTACAGGCGTATTTCTGTCCTTTCAGTCGTCTCTAAAGTGATGGAAAATTACATAAACACCGAATTAATCAAATTTCTTGAAAAACATAGTCTAATCCACGACAGGCAGTATGGATTCCGTCAGCGCAGATCAACTGCCGACCTTCTTTCCTTTGTCACCCATTCTTGTAACAAGTTTATGGAGCTACCAGATTGTCGCTCTAAACATATCCAAAGCATTCGACCAGCGCTGCTTAATAAACTTCCGGCCTATGACCTACCACCAAAACTCTGTACCTGGACAGCAAATTTCCTCTTCAACCGGAGCATTTCTGTTGTCGTGGATGGCCATTCCTCTAAACTATATCCAATTAATGCAGGAGTTCCTCAAGGTTCAGCTTTAGCTCCTACTTTGTTTTTTCTCCACATCAATGACCTCCTCCCTAGCACATCGAACCCAGTTCACAGTTACGCGGACGACAGCACCCTCCACTCAAATATACAACATTCTAAGCCTGTCTCTTTAGCCCAATTAGATGAGGATCGCAGACTCATGGAGGGTTCTGTCTCTGTGGATCTCCAAAAAATATTAGACTGGGGAAGTAGAGGGCATTTCTGTGGATCGAAATCCCAATTGGCGCCAACATGTCACATAAATTGCAGAAGCGGCTGCTAAGAAATTAGGTTTCCTCTTCCGGGCTCGCAGATACTTTTCACCAGCTATTCTCTATACCTTATGTACTTCACAAATAAGACCAAACCTCGAATACTGCTCCAACATCTGGGGTGCCGCTGCCGCTTCTAAACTCGCTATCCTGGACTCCATTAAGAAGAGAGCTATACGTCTCATTGGTGACCCTACCCTCACCCAAAGGCTGCCATCCCTTGCCCACCGTCGTGCCGTTGGTGACTCTCTCTCTCTCTCTCTCTCTCTCTCTCTCTCTCTCTCTCTCTCTCTCTCTCTCTCTCTCTCTCTCTCTCGCTTATAGATATCTGCACGGGCACTGCTCAGAGAAGCTTTCTTCCATAGTTCCTCCACCTGTTGCCCCCCACAGATCTACGAGGGGAACAGAGCGAATGCACCCTTTTACTGTCCAGGTCACCAGACATAGAACATCTTGTTATGCCCGCTCTTTTGTCCCGAGGACTTCCAAGTTGTGGAATTCCTTGCCGGCACATGTTGTTCCTTCTTCTACAAACCTTCAAGTCCAGAATTAACAAGTTGCCTCTTTCCTGCTTGTTGACACCCACGGTACGATAGTATTTAGGCTGTAAGCCCTCGTGGTGTGTTGTTGAAATTAAAAAAAAAATCCGCAAATCCCACTCAGCAGTGCATAAACTGGATTTTGAGGGTTTATGAATGGCTAATTTCGTCGGGATGCGAATAAAGAGTAAATACGATGGGTATCGGATGTTGATGTTAAATGTTGAGTTGACATTTGAATTCAAATGAATGGGAGTGGGTGATTGTAATTTGTAATTATTTAAAATTACAAATAAGAAGTATTTGTTAGAATAAGTGATATGTCTACACAAATAAGTTAATTGTTAGTTTGCAACTTGATTTCTTCGTATTAATTTGTTATACTGCTACACTATTCTCCATTATGACAAACGGGGATGTGTTGTACACAATATAAATAATCTGCAAGAAAATTACACATACACGCCAATCCAGAAGAAAATGAAAATGCTGTTTTCCAGATCATGAAGTTCTGTCTTATATGACGTCTTATCTTTAAGTTTAAAGATAAAAGAAACTATTTTGGAATCATTTTATAGAGACGGCTTGATTTTGTTTACATTTCCACTATATTATGCGACACTTTCAGTCTAAAACCACAGCATAATATATCTATGCTGCACTAAAACTGCATTTGGGGCCGTTCATAAAGCTACAAATATAGTGTATTTTAATAATTGATTGAATCCCCCAGTTAAAAAACAATCACTTGCAGCTGAGATTTCACGATTGTTGCTTCGGGTAGTATGGTTTATGCGTGGTATTTATTTAGTTTGGTTACCGTTGATGTATGGTATGAATCAATCTACGCGTGTCAGTTAACTACTCTGTCTGTCAGGTATTGGACTTTAACCACTAAGTCCTTTCAACGCATGTCTTTGGGATTATATTTTTAATTTTGAAAAACTCTAAATATTGTGTACCAAATGACTTAAAATTAACAATATAGGTTAATAGTCACCATTTCTAGCCACATGTAAAGTCTCATTCCAGTTACTCTGATACAAAAATATTTTTGTATATTTGGGGAAAAAATATCCGTTATAGGCGACCTCGTTCGCGGTCTTAATACAATGAAGATATGTGCCAAGTTACTGTGTAACTGTGAACTGGGTTGGATGTGCTAGAGAGGAGGTCATTGGTGTGGAGAAGAAACAAAGTAGGGGCTAAAGCTGAACCTTGAGGAACTCCTGCATTAATTGGATACAGTTTAGAGGAATGACCATCAACGACAACAGAAATGCTCCGGTTGGAGAGGAAATTTGCTGTCCACGTACAGCGTTTTGGTGGTAGGCCATAGGCCGGTAGTTTATTAAGCAGCGCTGCGTGCCAGACCTGGTCGAATGCTTTGGATATGTCTAGAGCGACAATCTGGGATTCACCGTGTAGTTCCATAGACTTGTTCCAAGAATGGGTGACAAAGGAAAGAAGGTCGGCAGTTGATCTGCGCTGACGGAATCCATACTGCCTGTCTTGGATTAGACTGTGTTTTTCAAGAAATTTTAGTAATTCGGTGTTTATATACTTTTCCATCACTTTAGAGACGACTGAAAGGAGAGAAATAGGCATACACGTGTTTCAAGCTTATTA